>JALMGF010000192.1:0-600000 GCA_023333645.1 Sceloporus occidentalis | reverse complement strand
TATTAGGAAAAACAAATTTCATAGCGTGAAGTCATTCATGCCTTTGGAGAATTCGCAATGAGTCTTATGTGTAGATGTCCAGGGACTTGGTGGGTTATTATGTTACAAAATAAATGCTGGAAATGAAAACAAAAGGAGACTAAATACCCTTTGAAAAGGAAAAATATTTAGAGCGGTTATTTGTCGGTTCACCGTCCTAATACAAACTCATATCACACCTCAGATGGTTATGGTTAAAAGCTGGGCTGAGATAGTACTGACTTACGGGCTACGCACGTATCAAAGCTTCACTCTATAAAATGTATAAACTATATGCAAACGTTAGCTTACTTTACCTAAATGAAACAACCTGAAGTAAAACATGAGAGCTGCTTGTAAGCATTGTTGCCTGTTAGCCATGCTAATTATAAACTTCTATATTTGGAATAGTCAACATAAATTTCTATTTATGGATTTGTTTTTCTACACTTATTTTCAGATATATCTGCATTGGAAATAAGTGTTTTCTGTAAGTAATAGTGACTCATATTGTCTGCCCCGTGTGTTTAAATGCCAGGATATGCAAATAGCATCTAACGGGTTCACATCAAAACGAAAACAAAAACGAGCGAGAAAATAGGAGAAAAAAAGAGGTAAGCAGAAAAAGCCTTTGATCCCCATCATGTTTTAGTTATTGGCTGTAAGATAAGACTGAACCTTCCAGTATAATTGCTCCAGGTCCCAAAGCTCCTTAATCTGACCTTGATAGCACTTCAGCTTCAACCATCGCATCTTCCACCCCGATATATATCTATGTGCTATGAATGGCGTAACAGAGGCCACCACAGCGCCGTGCATGGCGATGGGATACAACGTTATTTTCCGATGCTCAGACATCGTCTGAGGATTGTGAGAGCCAAAAAGCTAATTTTCTCCTGAGCCTACAAAGGTAGGTGTATGTGAGTGTTAGTATGCTACAGTGTAGGTATATTAGTATGTTAGTGTGGTTTAGTATGTCACGGTGTGTGTGTAAGCATGTTAGTATATTACTGTGATTGTCTATAAGTATATTGTTTGTTACGCAACAGTCTGCTAATTATTGTTCTGTATTTAATTTAATAAACAAAACAATTGAGGATTGGGTTTTCCTTTATCATTCTTACACAATATTTATAGCATTAAATATTCTGTGTAGGTAGCAGAATCAATACTTAACTTTAACCTTGATTACCTTAAAAATATCTTACACATAAAATATCAGTTTTAGTGTGTGCAGCCTGACCACCATTGAGAGATTAATATGCAGCCCCATATGTAAATTTACCACTCAGTAGATAATAAGTATTTGGCATGTGGTACTTATTAGGGCAGGGTCAGTCTAAACAATATATATATACATTTGGGCACGCTGATGTTAAAACATATTAACCTAACGTTACAATGTAAGCATTAAGCAGCAAGTGTCTTTAACCTTCTTCTTGTAAAAGCATTCTAGAGCAATTTTCAAAAATACTTATGTTCTTCGGCTGTATAGAACAAGAAAGTCGGCATTTTTGAAAACAGGACTTATAAACACCTGCTAAATAAGAGCTGGGGTCTCGCATGGCACATATTCTGAAAGCAATCATTCCAAACACATGCTGTAGATGGCGCCATGATATAAGGAGCTCTAGTGACTGCCAAGGACACCACTTATGCACGCTAAAACCTGCATTCAAGGTTGAATACTTCATTTGCTATGCTGGAAATGTTTTATACTAGCTCAGTTTTTGTGTGTATTTTTCAACTGAAATTAGATGTAAAAATCTTGCTCAATTATTATATATCACTGATGCTAATAATGCATTAAAAACACGTGTGTCATTATTTTTGACTAATATAGCTATATCCATTTTCCTTTACTACTTTTATTATAAAGGCAGTATATGTCTTGAACATTTGTAATTTAAACGAGCTAACAAAAGAACTAGTGAATTGAAAACAAAACCACTTTTTTGTAGCAGCTTTGCCCCCCCCCCCCTTTTTTTTTATCACAGAGCGGTTGTAACTGTACGTGATTCGAGCAGCGTGTCTTTTTTGGTCTCGGACTTCTTGTCTGGTGAGAAATTGCAGAATGAAGCAGGGAAGATCTATGCCAGTTTGATACGCTTTTTCATTCACAACCACAAACCACAGCGAATTGCAATTTCAGTATGTTTTCGTTTTTTTTGTTGCCAAGTGTACGAGATCGGATTTAAGGTGGAAAACAATTCTGGAAAAACAAAAAGTCAGAAGTTTTATTATTCTTGTCAAGTCTCCTTAATCCTTTTCGCAATGTTAATTATGATCCCATCAGTCAGATATCAAACATATAAAAGTCACAACAGAAACAATACATTGGCGGAGTCACTCCAAAAATGTTTCTTTATACAACGGAGTTTTCTTCTTTGTGTCTTACAGATGGCAGGCAGATCTAGCATGGATCGTAATATAGTGCAAGTGTCAATATTATATTGGTAATGCATTCCTACCACCTGGCCAACGTTTCCATACACAGTCCCTAGCATTTCTGTAAGCTCCTATCCACGCATTCTTGGTGTCCTGAGTAAAAAGGACAGTAAAACCCCAGAAATAAGGATCATTAAGCACTTATTTTTAAGAGTATAAGTGATTCAAATCTTTTAGCAGTAGTCCTAAGTCTGGGCTTACATTTTTTACATTAAAACGTATGTTAAGTATTTATTTACTGGGTACTGTACCTTTAAGCAACTCCAATACTGCAGTCTTTGGAAAAGCAAAAGTCTAGTTTAGTGCAAACACCAAGATCATGGAGAATCATTCATTATCCATGTTTTTCCCTTTAATCTGTGCACCCCGTACTTTGCATAAAGCAATTCTTAGATTACAGGTAATTTGCTCTGAAATCCATGGGAAGGCTTTGTGCGCATGCGCATTAGACCTCCCTAAACACCAGCACAGGATAGCAACGGGCCAAACACGTCTCCTCAAGCTACGACGGCAGGCTTGGAGGCAAACGCGTACGGATTCTACAGAATCTTTCCATACATTCTCAAGGGAGGAAAAATGATTATTTATGGATCGCTCTGCCATAGTTCGTGTGTAACACAAAGGCTTATTACTGCATCAGGATAAAAATGGCTCTTGTTAGATGAAACATACAATGTTCGTATTGCCCATGGGGGTAACACATTGTAACGTGTTCATATGTTTTGTGTATGTGTAGCGCACACGTGCATTGCTAGAGTTTTGGGGACCCAAGTAAAAAAGTAAAAAAAGGGTTTAAACCTTAAAAAATTTACATTTACAACATAATACCTAATACCATAAATTCGACTTAAATAAAAATACAATATAATCTTATGAGGTACCTGCATATACCAATGTGGGCCTTACATGGCTATCTAGTCTGTTAATAAACTTAGTACTCATACAGTTAAATACTAAATACTGTGCAGCTGGACCCTATATAATTCTACATATATATTATATATATATACGGTATATATATATATATAATATAAGCGGAGACGTGCTCCCTGTGATACACGCATTTTCTTTACGGCCGTATCACGCAGACAGCGCAGAGGAGCCGCTCAGCCCGCCAGGCATCTCTATAAACCTCTAGTCGCTTAGCTGCCGCTTCCCCCGTCTGCCTTATATCCGTGCCTAATAGCTGTGCAACCTCCTGTCTCCGCCTCCTTTTTAACCCGTGCAGTGCCTGCGCCGTGCCTCCGGCGTTCTGCTCGCTAGGGGGCTGCGGGCCCCGCGGCGGTGCAGGGGTTAAGCGGAACGTGTCGGCGCTGCCGCCTGGCAGTGATGATGGATGGTGCCTGGCGGGGGTGATTTGCTGCTGATCGCACATTATCACTGGCAGGTCGGACTGGCTGCTGATAGACGGCTCTAGCGGAGGCTCCTTAACACGGCCGGCCAGCCAGCTCGGTGTGCTGCGAACCTCCCAGGGATAAGCAGTCTGCCTGCTATTTACTGTTATACGGAGCATACGGATCGGCACCTCAGCGATCAGAACAATCATTCACACGCTAGAACAGTTTAAAGACAGATACAGATAGAGCAACCGATAAAGCGATGCCGTGATATTAAAGTAATATATATATATATATATATACCATTACATAAGTTATGGTGGGTGATGGAAACACTTCCACTTAAATTTAAGGGGTAGTAGAAGTATTATTAAACACTCATCTACAGACACCAGACAAGCTAGAAGGCTTGTTTTTCCCTCAGAAATCTCATGAAGCATCATGAGATTTCTGAGGGAAAAACAAGCCTTCTAGCTTGTCTGGTGTCTGTAGATGAATGTTTAATAATACTTCTACTACACATTTAAATATATATATATATACACGCACCTAAATAATATATACCGGTACATCATCTAGGTTAGCAGGACCCAGAAATAAACCTAAGTATATTTTTATGGCGCAAGAAACATATATATATATATATATATACATATACACACGAACACATACATAACTAATATACTAGTATATATTTACACACACACACACATATATATATATATATAATTCACTTGCACACATATGCATACAAATATATATACATATACACACACAATTATATTTTTCATGAACTAGTATGTGGACACCTGGCCATCATTCCTATATGAGCTATTCTAAAACCATGGGCATTATTATGGAGCTGGATCCTCTTTGCAGCAATAGCACTCTTCTGAGAAGTCTTTTGGCCTTTTGTCTGTGGGATTTGTGCCCATTCAGCCTAAACAGCACTTGTGAGGCCAGGCATTGGTGTTTGACAAGAAGGCTTGGCTCGCAGCTGGCGTTCCAATTCATCCCAAAGGTGTTCAATGGGGTTAAGTTCAGGCCTTTCCGGTCTACAGCGCATGGACACAGTCATGCTGGAACAGGAAGGGGACTTAGCCAAATTGGTGCCACATAGTTGGACGCATACAACTATCTAAACTGTCTTAACGTTACCCTTCATTGAAACTAAGGGGCCTAAGCCCTGAAAAGCAGCCTCGGACTATTATCCTGCCTCCACTAAACTTTACAGCACGTCATTGGCATCCAATGACTGTGCCATGTTTAAAGTCACTGAGCTCTTTATTATGACCCATTCTAATGCCAATGTTTGTCTTGTTTTTATACACCTATTAGCTATATGTGTGACTGAAACATCTAAACTCAATAATTAGGAGTGGCGACCACATATTTTTGGTCATATAGTGTATAATATATAAGATTTTTCAAGAAATGTGCCCTCCATAATTACTGAAACCAAAGCTTCAGTCCCACTTAAGCAACTTTAACCATTTTCTTGTACTATATGGGCAGTATTGTACTAAATGGGCAGTATTTGGCTTCTTAGGGATCACTGTGCTTCTTTGTAGGGATTACTTGCTTACAGCGTGCAGGCAGTGCCTCACCGCCTAACGTGTTTGCCTTTGAGATGTTGCTCCCACATGCCCAAGCGTAGGGGTACGTGCACTCATCCTTTCACGCCAGTGATTTATCTTTTCCGAATACAGATGAATAGTTTTCAAATATTGCTGACCTGGGAAATGTGAAATGTATAACCTCAAGGAAGGGAATCAGGTATTTGCTTATACATGCTGCAATCTGCGGGGCAGCGCTTTACAGGTACTGATCTGCAACATGTAAAAATGATATGTGGCATGGAAAACATGGCCAATGTGGTCGCCAATGCGTAAATATTGTGTAGTAACCCCAAATACTCCGGGCAAAAACTAAGCACTTCTTGGTAATGCTGCTTGTGGCGATCTGGCAGGATCTACACCTAATTCTCTTTCGTTTCTTTGTCCACAATCACACCCATCCATTTAGTTTCTGCTTCGGGGGGTGTACCTATATACCCAAATACTGTACATTCTGACACCAAATAAGGGTTAAACCGGTCCGAGCGCTTCGGCGTCTTTTGCAATTAATACGTGCAGAGGCAGCACTAATTAGATGAGGCAATAGAGGTCTATTTTAGTGCACAGAGGAAGGAGCTTGGGCAATATCGTCTTCCTGATGAAGACTTGTTGCTAGAGTCCTTGATGAAAATTTGCCAACAAGCTATATAGCCAGCAAAAAATATTGCTCTAGATTCAACAATATGAAAAATGTCTATATCTGAAAATCTTCTGTTCTAGTGTGTTTACCGATAAACATTAAGACATATCGATTCCAATCTACTAAAAAGTAAGTAGTTTGCAGATAGATTTCATTGTGTTTTTAAATGATTTACCAACATTGATTTAAATTAGGTTTTTTTAAAAAATCAGGTGCGTATTTCACTAGATTTTCGAAGCATAATTCAGCTAGGGGGTGCCAGAGACCCAGTAGCAGGTATATTTTTGAGCATTTGGGTTTAATAATTCTTTGCAAATTCTCAAAAATTGATTGTTTTAATTAAATCCTTTTTTTTTTCTGAGACTGCAGCTCGCAGGACACACATCTCCCGTGTTCATCAGATACTAATAGGGATTGAGCTTCGCTGAAATGTTTTGCGATGTGACCCTCCGATCTGACGAAAATGATTTTTTTTTCATAGTAGCAAGTAATACATTGGTGTGAGAGTTTAAAATGTGAGCTAACAAATTAAATATTACCCCTGGCTAACAAGAGGTAAATAAAAGTGCCATTCAGTTGCTAGCAGTTCCCCATTAGCCAGTTCCTCATAGATACCCCTCATTTTGTATCCTGTGCCAATTCTGTGCTTAATATACACAAATGTAGTGGGGTGTTCTTGGTGAGAAGAGACTAATATCCCTGAGTTTTGGGAAATTCCCCAAATAAAGGAGATTGGTACTCAAATGATATTACAAACTGGGTATTCACTAAGCTTGTAGGAGAGTTCATCATATAGCTGCATTGTGAAGGACTAACCCCAGTGGGCTTCTACTACAGTAAGGGTCGAGCTACCCCTTTCATAAAGAATAGTGATCATTTGAAGGTGAACATCCAGCTCTCCTGTTAACCCCCAGTTTAATGAAGATGCTAATCGGACGGACATGGACAAACCAATGCATGGCATACAAATATCTTTCGTCTTAAAGTTTGGAGACCCCTGGATCTACGCTGTGAAGTTTGGGGTTGGAATGTGGAGTTACAAGTAGGAATTATCAATTTATCATTGCTAATAGAGTATGGCTTAGATCATTGCTGAGTACATGAAGTCCCATCTCTTATTGTTGGACTAGAACTCCCATGACATTCAACCAGCCTAAGATGAGGAGTTGCTCGTGCTCTGCTATGACTTATACTTTATTAGAAAGCAGCCTCTATAGCCCAATATAGGCCTTGTACCTCTCATGCACTCGCAATAGCTTTATAAATCAGCCATACCTAATGTATCGGTTTGTCTTAGTGTCAATATTAGCTTTGTAATACTCATTGAATATATGTATTGTATAGAGCTGAGTAAACATAAATATATAGATATAAAAATAATGATAAGTAGTGTCTGCTTTATACAGAGATTCTGATTTATATCGTAATGGAACAAGATATAACTTTTTTTTACTGTTTAAATATGGTATACTGATATTTAATAGACTGGATTTTATTTTAAATATCATTATCATTGGTCATTTGATATAAGCCAACATACTCTACAATGCTGTATAACTGGATAAGTGTTACGTTAAGTGTGAATTCTTGCGCGAGCTAAAACAAAGGTCATTAGGAACTAATTTGATCCTTTTCTGTCTCCTTTTACTTCCTTTCTTTGGGCTTATTTTCTCGGTTGCATGTAATTTAAGACCAATTCTGTTTTCTCCGTTATTAATGAAGAAGGCTCAAAGCTTAGTGTTAGGCTAGGTTTCCACTTGGTTTTTTTTAGCTAAAAACGCCCATAAAAACGCCAATAGCGCCACCTGGCGTTTTTTTAGTGAAAAAACGCAGCAGCCAGATGTTAGCTGTTCTTCAATAGGAAATCGCAGAATGCCATATCCACTTGGCGTTTTTTTGTTTGGCGTTTTTTCAGTCCTCTTTGGCGTTTTTCTGCTTTGTTGGGCTCTGTGGCAGTTTTTCAAAATCGCAGCATGTTGACACTCTGGCGTTTTTTGCAAGGAAATCTTGGCGTTTTTCTCCAATAGAAGTCTATGGGAGAGAAAAAACGCCATGAAAAAGCCATGTGGGTTTATTGCCTTGGCGTTTTTTATGGCGTTTTTTCCACAGTTACAATGCAGAGGATGGACCCAGTATCTGTGTGTCCTACGAGAAATAGGCTGGAAACAAACAGTTTCACACAAAACAAAGTTCATATTGAATTCTACACCATTTGGAACAAACATGCCATTACAAACAAACATACGCGACGCATCAACTGGATCCTGCGTGCCAAAAGCAACAGCAAACAATTTGCACCATCATTTGGGGCCAATCTTCCTAGAGGAGCAGACATTCGGAATAAAGCACGCCTTACAGACCACAGAAAAGTGACAAAAGGGTCCGCCGGGGCGTTTAAGTAGAACTCTACCAAGTAAATGACATCGGGGCAGATACTTGCCATTTATCCTAATCCCTTTTAGCTGGGTGAAACTTCTAACTTGTAAAGGCTGGAAAAACTGCCTAAGGTCAACAAAAGCAATTTCCACAGAAAGGCTAAAACGCCAGAAAAAACTCCAGAAAAAAACGCCAAAACGCAGGAAAATGCAGTGGCAGTTTTCTTGGCGTTTTTCATCAAGAAAAAAAACACAGGACAAAAACCCAAGTGGAAACCTAGCCTTAGTGTGGTAATCCATCGGTAGTTCTCCGTCCAGCTAATTAGACATTCCAATGGCACACTTTCTGTGTGTTTAAATTTAAAAATAAGGTTATAATTTACGCTAGCCCAGATACATTATTATGACAGGATTCATTATTCCAGTTTCCTTTTTTTAATATGTAAAAATAAGTATAGAATGCCCAAAATCAGCCACTAAAGTAGGTCTGGAGGCTCCTATGATTAAATTGAAAAGACATTGAAAAAAATTAATTAATAGAATAATCCAGATTTATTTACAAGATCACATACGATTTAAAGGGGATTTATTCCCAAATCCTGTGTTATACAGGTCAGTTATGGTGTTTACTGATTAAAATAATTATATATATATATATATATATATAATTGATAGTGAAATAATCCTATATATGGTACATACAAAATGTACCATATATAGGATTATTTCACAATTACTATGTTGCCCCTATTATAAAGTTGCTGATTGCTTGTTGGTTCAGGCAGTAGGGTGAATATAAGGAAGACAAAAAAATGCATCATGTTGGGCGTTATTGCCATTTTCTATAAATCTACACAAGCATTCCAGTTAAAGGAAGATCTTATCACACTAACGTCTCCACATAGGATCAAAGGGTTAATTTCCCCCATAAAAGTCATGCAGCCATGTATTGGGCCCATTGCACATTGACATGCTGGCTCAGCCGTTGTCTGCATCTGAGGCTTGTTAATGCCCCGATGAGCGTAAAAAAATGGATGGCTACCTAATTAGCTTATGGGCGCAATGGAACCGCAAACTAATTACCAAGCAGTCACAAAGGATCAGCAGGGATTTCTTTCCATCTGCTCAGAGCGTGTCTTAACCAGGCACAATGGCTCAGCTAAAACCTGTCCCTCAACCCAACTCCCAGCCACAATAAAAATCTGCTGATTCCTGTCTCCACTATAAACACACAGACACTTCTAGAATAGGAGCCAGAATGATGTCTTCAAAGTGAACCTGACAATTATTAAAGGAATATTTTTAGAGAGACACGTTATAAGCAACAGTATAATGGCATGGGCTCCCATCATTTCATTCTTCTGAGGGTATTTAATCAAGCAAATTTACCCCTCTCACAACTTTCATACAATGAAATATTACTATACGGGAAGGGTAGCCAGCAACAGGCTTGTGGAGGGCATTTAGCTAAATATCCCTATAGGCACCAGAGGTTTCCACAAGTTATGCCAAGGACGCCGGTGGTTTTTATGGATACTACTAAATCCATATGTTACAAAGATAAAATGTATTTCAATGCAAAGGACTTTATGCTGCTCAAACCTTTAAAACGTGGGTAATTCTTCCCACTGAATCATCTTATTGTCACTGACCATCCAGACTGGCCATACGAGCCACCTTAGGTTAGGAGACAGTTCAATAATGTTCAATAATTAACTTAGTACCAAGTAAAATACATGGTAATGGGTTTGCCTTTACATTGAAGAAAACGATTTAGTGCAACCTACCAACCTAAGATTCAAATCTTTATTTTTTTGTTTTTTTATGGCTCAAAGGGTTAAAACTTGCACCATCTGTTATAGTGAGTGCCTCTATAATATTCGTCTCTTAATATCTGATATCATTCATGTCGGCTATATTACATCTGCTACAGCAATCATCTGTAATTAATCGTAAATTAGTGCTTTTAACCTATGAATGGTTTTGGATGCATTTTACTTAAACTCATCGGCAGGTAGGCTGGACATTGAATGTTAGCATCGTACAACCAATGGATCATTTGGGGGTTGGGTTATATATAAAAATGTAATTCTGGGAGAATTTTGATAAATAAACAGTTTTACCACCATGGCATCCAAATGAATAATCCAGTCATTGATCCCCAATCTGTCATAACTAATCTTGTAAACACTGTCCATTCCTTTGCCCAAGTGGACATTATAGCCCTATCTGCTGAAACATTTTAAGAACATGTTGCCCAGCCATTCTCTGTATTAAATGTACATTATACCAACTGTCACTTCACTTCCTGAGATGGGTTAATACAAAATACCCACAATTATGATGAGGGGCATCATTGTCATTGCTTGAAGATTGTGTTCACCTCTTGGCTCACACCTACAGAGATATTTGCATGAGGCACTCACCTAGGGTCTATTCACTAAACAGTGATTTAACGTCATTAGCATGCATTATGCAGAAGCAGCCCAGTCCTTCTTACATTAGAAATGCACGGGAGTTGGCCCTTTATAATGCATAGTTAATGACATTCTTCATCTTATTGCAACTCATCCGCAGCTGGCAATTTACCGAATTAACCCATTTGCTGAGGAGAACCGTAAGCTTGTACAAAGGTCACCACAATGTATGACAGATGAGGCTCTATATTTATTTCATTAAAAAGGCCCACCGACTATACAATGTAGAATCACTGGGGTTAACGTTTTATCTTTTCAAACAGCATGAAATGTAAGGTTGCAAAAGACTCCATCTTCACTTTGGTCAGCGACAGGTGATTCAGGCAGCAGGAAGGCCTGGCAAACGTACATTCGCTGATGCAGATCTGAAAATGGATTATGTTTTTCATTAAATTAAGTGAGGCCCAGGTGCATAAAGTTAAGGTAAACAAAAAAAGGACCAAGCATGCACAGAGCTAATGAAAGGAGGACTTTAACACTGGTATAATCCTCAGAGCCCCGGCTTCCTAGACAAAACACTAGACAAGAGATACTAATTAATAATAGCAGGCTAATTGCAAACAGCAGTCGCCGTGTAGGAGAGTTTCCATTTATCATGAACGATTGTCCATGTAGACGTTTTTCAAATGAGATTCCGAAAAAGAACCAAACTGTAATTTTCAGTAATGTGGCTTACTCGCTGATTAAAGTCCCATCTATACTGCCTGATCCCTGAAAACATACCAGGGGACTCCATGGGTGAATAAGCAAATCTCAGGGTCACACAGTCTGGTGCTGACTCCTTCATATTATATTCTTTAATGCTATACTTCTCTATACTCCCTGTTGGGAGCCAAATCCCTTTGCCTCCTTGATGTCCCTCGTTTCCAGGAGCTCATACTTGGCTGTTGGTGTATCGCAGTCTTCTAAAGCTCTAAAAGACACAGTTACCTGCATAGAAAATGTGTTTATAAATTAAATTGTGTCAATAAAATACATTAATCTTGCCAAGTACGTGACATGTGGCTTGTAAGTAATGGTCTATATGGGGGCCATTATTAGAACCCTTTTGTTGGCACTGGTAACCTTTTTATTTGGTATGGGCTATCAAAACATGAATATTTAAAGTGTCCAGCCAGATCATTTGAAAATCTCCTAGGTATGGTTGTAAAACTCATGTAAAGAATATAATACATGAAGAAGCCAACAAAGTCAAAGAAACTGTGATCCCCCAAGTGGCCCAAACCCCACAGCAACCACTTTATTTTCTTCAGTGCCCGGAACCACCTCTGGTTATTGGCAGAAGATGGCATTGAACAGCTGCAGTAGAGTTGGCCAGCTCTAGAACTCTTGTTTTTATGAGAGAGAAGTGGGAGGGAAACCAGCTGTGGGTCTGTGGAGAACAGCAGGGTCTGTCTGAGTGTAGTAAAAAGGATGCCTTAGCCGCTTTGCAGCTAACATCAAGCTATCACATCTGCACACGCCTGGATCGATGAAAAGAACGTATAATATTTGTCAGCTGCGGACCTTTCGCCTTTCATTCCCTGCAAAAGATAGACTAAAGAGGAAGTGGAGTGCGTGTGTTTAATGGGAGGGGGAGCGATATTGAAGGCCAGGGGCATTTCCTGCTGTACCCAGATGGAACTAAGAGCCAGCGAGAGGAGGAGATGATATGTGATGCACTGAAGGAACCAGTAGCGTAGAGTGTTGGCTTTATTCACTACTAAGGACCATCAAACTCCAGTAAACCAATGGTAATGAATTATTGGCTGACTGAGCATCATAGGAGTTGTCCACAGAAGCTGGTTTGCCAGAGGTTGCCTATCGCTTGCTGTTCAGCGTTGCGAGGAACACTTTATTATACTTAAAATGTAATAAATCTGGATTTCAAATGGGTTTTGTGATTCCGTGTGCTAATCTCAGTCTTCAAATTTATATCCCAGATGCTTCCCGCATATCCTAAAAAATAAGTACATTTAGGCTAATTGGGTTTAGAGGAGCAGGTGTCAATATGGGTAAATTTTTCCCAGAGGGACCTAGGATTGCAGTAGGCTTATGACATCCTTTATAAGAATCCCATCCAGGATCTTCCTCAATTGCACGTGCAATATCTATTTAAGTATTTGGTTTATAGTAACTTAATACCAACCTCACCTATGCCTCACATAGAATGACTTACATTTCCATTAATTATTCTGTCCCACTGGTATGCAAGGGAAATACATAAAAACAAGGAGAGTGGAAAACAAAACTGGAGATAGAACAAATAATAAAAGCTGACACCGTGGGAGTGAGATAAGAAGATGAAACGTAGAGGAATACTTACTGAAATAATTAGAATTCTTCCAAGGCAGTTAGAATTCCTGCCATTTGAGTTTGTCTTAGTGGGTATCATATATATATATATATATATATATACACCGGTATATATATATATATATATATATTTGAGATTAATGTATCCTAAACCATGCGCAAACATTCAATGGTTCGGTTCGATGTTATGTCTCTTGAATTTAGGAGAACTTGTAGAACAGGCAGTCAGACATGGAAGAAGAGGACCATCACACTGTTCATAGCTAGCAGTATCAATGGCTATTTTAGGTACATTGCTAAGGGTAGCTGAACTCTTGAATCTACTGGGGGAAGGTAAAGAGCAGGAATACGGGAGAATACATGGCAAGGATACATTTATATATAGAGAGAGAGTGAGAGAGAGCAATTATTTTTTCGACGCTGCAATCGCTATAGTAACCAATGCACAGCTGATTGCACCAATTTAAAGGGAACTGCTCTTAATACATACATAGCTATCAATATGTGTTTGAAAGATGTGAATGAATCACGTGCATTAAGGCTGTATGACGTACATATGTGTATTGTGTTTGTGTGGAGCTTGTATAGATACACATTCATACTAACACACTCATGCTAACACACCTGTATGCATGGTCCGTCTCAAACATTTTCATCTTAACCTCTCTTGTAATACACCCCATCTCTGTCTAGATTCTAGGCTCGTTTGCACTACTTGTTATGTCCTGTTTACCTATTGTACGGCACTGCAGAACATGATAGCACTATATAAATCAAGGGATAATAATATTAATGGGGTGTATGTCTAACACACATAAACCATACGCCTGGATTTTGATCACTTGTCTTTTTTTTTTTTTGCTATTTTCAGGAAGTCATACCTTCATAGGGTTAATTGGTACTTAAAATACTATAGGAAGCCATGGCAAAGAATCGTTGACCCACATCTGAAAATAGTTATCTTCTTATTGGCCAAGGAACATCAAAAGAAACCCAAGGCTAAGAGCATAAGCATTTGCATTGAAAAGGGTTAATCCTTTTCCATTCTCAGCACAAAGTGGGACGTGACTGCTTCAATATTAAAAAAGTGGGACTTTTTTTTTCTTAAAGACTGCTGCCAAATCATGAACAGAATAAAAAAAGCACTGCAATCTATTTTAATTATAATCTGATTATTACACAAGACGTTGATGCTCAGAGGTGGTTATGGAATATAAATTATATCCATAACGTCAGAGTGCAGGCTTTTTTTATTGTAGACTAAATATTTGCCTTTTTTATAAAGAGTAGTTTTTTATACTATGTTATTTTTCATATTCTCCTCATATGTTCATATTTGTCCCAATATTTGTCTCTTAAAAACCTCATTCAGAAATACGGTAACTCTGTCTTTTACTTAAGATTCTATTAAAAGTGTTCATAGCCAACTTATTTCAGTACTGCCTTGTAATAAGCATGATGTATAACCGAGTCACCAATTGCTTTGTATTAGCCTATATATCCCACATGCTACAGGGCAGCACTGAACATGTGCTGGTCAGAAATATGTGAAAATTATATGTGTCCTGGAACGAAATGGCCAATGTAGTCACTCTAGTTCTTGCCCTGAAAAGCTGACAGTATGGTGATAAGGCTCCAGAATCACTTTTCATATTAACCCCAATTATAATTCTACCGGGACCCAGTACTTGAACCACGCTCTGGGATTTAATAATGAAATAAGCCAGTTTTTGGTTTCTACGATGGTGAAATCAGAAAAAATGTCAAAGTAATAACTGCAAATAAACTACCATATAAAAAACGTATTGGTAAATGCCCCTCTTCTTCATGGCGTTCCTTATCTTTCCAAAAAATACTAGGGAAATCATTTGTTTCACAATTCTTCTTTCTGGTCTTATTAGACAAACAAACACATGGGTAAGCGGCTCGATTTTCCAAAGGAATGGGTAAAAAGGTTGCCAATTGCACATTCATTCCTGCTGCTCTTGCCTCATGTCATTCGGCCATCCCCATTGATACTAAAACACAACTGATATGCTCAGCTGCTTGTAAAATCAGAACCTTTCGCCCTGTTGTAAAATGGCTGCCATCTCTACTCGGCTAACCTAATTGATAAGAGGCCTGTAAAATCAAGTGCTCATTTTATGATTATTCTTTATTTGACAGAACAGAAAATTAAAGGGGTTAGCGCGCGTTAAACTAGTCCAGTGGAAACGTACTAAAATATTTGAACCCCAGCAACAAGTCTTCTAATTACAGAAGAACTAATGATTTGTGCGCGCGCTGGGGAGTAAATTGTGGCCTTTCATGCAAAGCACACTAGATACTGATGACAGTATTTGGTGCTGTATGGTTTGGCTGCTGAAATGCATTAGCAGTTTAGTCAAGCACGCTACTTTTCATATTTTTCTTTTTTGTAACTCTCTGGCCTCTGGCACTGGAAGAATTTTCGTGCTTTGTGGTTTAATATTTCCCATAAGAACAGAATAATTCAGTTTTAACTTGGAACCACATTCTTCTGTCGAGCTATTCACTTTCACCATCGGCCTTCCTGGCGCCAGAGAGGTTAATGCAATCATAACTTTCTGCCGTTTCACCACACGGCCTAACAAAATGTTAATTCCCCTATCTCCTGTGTGTGTGTGTGTGTGTATGCGCGTCTGTCGCAAGCTCCTTCTAAGAGCATTACGGCATGCTGTTTATTGCTCGTTATAAGCACCGCCTGACAATGCTTCTTGTAGGCCTCGTATTACGTTGTCGATGGATCCTTAAACCCACTGCTAAAGCAGCGTGTGTTTTATGCACCCAGCTCACGTTGTACAGCAGTCGTCCTACACATTCGTTCTCAGCAGAATGTGACTGCTACCATAATGAAATATCGCGCAGATGCCCCCACTTGTCCATTCTGTGGGGTTTTCCTCCATTGACCGGACTTGTAATGTTTCCTTTAATTTAGTGAGTTGCCCTCAAGATACTGTCAGATGGTATCAATGTGCCGTTCAGTAGATATTAAGTCATCTGTTCCATTTGCAGGAAAACCAATTTATATAAACTTCTTATTTGTTTTCCCCAAAAACCAAAAAGTCAAATTTATCCTACAGTCCTTTTTCTGACCATTACTTCTAATACATTAAAATGTATAATTCAGAGAGGGGCTCCTTCAGCTTTCAAGGGTTACTAGCTTGGGTCAAGACACCATTGTGACAAAGGGTAACAATAAGAAATTTAATTTGTGGACTACATGGATATTTGTGGATCATGTATGACAAACAAAATGGACGCTGTACGTGGGAAATTAGCTGGAGCCTGAAAAGGAGAAGAATCTCATCGACTTTCCATGGAGAGGCACCCTTCATACTGCGTTCGTAATGTAAAATTTGTCGTCTCGTCTCAACCTGCACAGCGGTAAACTCACTCCTCTGATTCCCAGAATGGAACTAAACCATTGTTAAAACACATCCCTTGAGCACTTAGCTTTCCTATGCTGTTTTTCTGTAGAAGAGTTCAAGAGAACTCCTGAATAGATTACTTCTGAAAGAAAGCATTTCTGTCGAATTTGCAATTTAACTGTGGGTAGCAAATTTCCACTTTTGAGTTTGCCAACCAATGATTCACGCATCTCAAGTCATTGGAGGCAACATAAACCAAGTGAAATCAATCACCTGTCACTAGCCTTTTCTATGGAGCTCTTGTATGAAAGTACTTAACCTCGTGGAGTCGGCATTATCAGCCTGTAAACATTAACCCCTCATTGTTAAATGTTTTACGTGGCCAGTATTTGGGGGGAGGGGACATCCTAAGTCTAAGTTTTTAAGCAAATTTGTAAACATCAGTTGGAAATTGCCATTCATTTATGCTTCCTTTTATTTGGCTTGTTTCAATTTGGACAGAAACACAAAAAGAACATAAAACTGTCATGTTTTACAAAAATGTGCAATTTAAATAAAATTGTATAAATTTTATTTAAATATTAGGGTTCCAGCAAATGTGCATGAAACAAGTCACATTAACACAATCATTAAAAAAAATCCTAATTTGAATTTTTTGACCCTGGTAGCACTGATTAAATGTTTATAGAGAAGCAAGATTATTTGGTGAGACAATGTCCTGAATTTTTTTAATTTTTTTTTACAAATTTGCTAATAAACCACACCGTTTTTGTTTGTTTTCTTTCTATTATGGCGCAGAATTTTTTTTCTGGTGCTAATTAATTTATAGACAGAGAAAAATTGATTTTGTCACGGTTGAATTATTGTTGGCGGAAATATTTTTGCCAGACTGAGAAATA
This sequence comes from Sceloporus occidentalis, assembly GCA_023333645.1. NCBI lineage: Eukaryota > Metazoa > Chordata > Lepidosauria > Squamata > Phrynosomatidae > Sceloporus > Sceloporus occidentalis. The sequence goes on along the minus strand of JALMGF010000192.1, from coordinate 582,506 downwards.
CAGGGATTAGACACTGTTTACTCAAGGCTAAATAGACAATTGGTGCAGTATGTAATCACTGTGCAGAATTACTTAAGGACTGCATTTGAAAATCTACCTATATTCACACAAGATGTGGACATTTTTGAAATTGGAATCTTGGAGAATTGTATTATCAATGACATCTGACTTGCACCATTTACAGAACCTTAAGAAATCCCCCAGCCTAAAGCTAGACCTTCTATAATCCAATAGAGTAATTTAAGCAGCGAATTGGTTAAATGCTAAAATAATTTAATAAACTCGTGGTAATTTTGAAAATGTACACAATAATAATAATGTTGTTTTATTCATTCTGGTCATGATGTATATGAAAAAAATGTTCTGAAATTATCGCTTTGAGTATTTAATACATTTACTCCAAATATGAAGCTTGACTCGAGTTCAATGCCAAATTGTCACTTTTTCATTGACCTTTTTTCTTTTTCTCCCATCCCTAGGATATCGTGAATTCTCCAGTAGTTTGGCGTCTTGGAAGTCAGTGGGGAACTTTTTTCCAGAAGCATGTTTTACTCTCCTAAAGTTTGGGTCACATTATTAGTAGGAATGGCCCAAGTAAGAATTTCTGAAAGTCCCTCTTTTTGGCTCAGGCTGTCCATCTGACAAACGCCGATTCGATGCCCTGTCCTCTTTCCTCCTCAAAGTCACTCTTTTGTACAAGCTCAGAAAGTTTGGGGAGTATGAGTGTGCCACAGTACACTGTATCACTAAGAAAAGAAAAATTAGTTTGGAAATTACGTTACATAAATACGTTGTTATCATTATAAATGTTTTCGTTGCCCACTAGTTCACATAAGTTCCTAAAAAAAGTTTTGTAAAGACCCATCTCTAACTACGCTCTTTAAACCCGTCCATCTGACCCATTTCAGATGTTGGGTGGTTTGACATATATATACGTGTTTAAGGGATAGATTATACTATCTATAATTAGGTTTCACACTTTATCCATGGTGGGATTAACAAAGCTAAGTGTCCTCGTGTTTAGGGTTTAAGACAATATGAGGGGGCCTCAAGAGCTTACAGTCTAAAGAAAAATAACCACTGCATCGTATCTGAATTTCACAGAGGCCAACTGGAGTCCTGCTCTAGTTAGATAAATATGTGTAGGGTGCGGACTGGCCATAGCACTGTATATATAGCTGAGCCTTATACACCATCGAATGGAGCTCAAACTGCCAGCGGCCGCTCTCAATTGTCCTGTGCTCACAAGCAGCTGTGACAAGTTAAAAGCCATTTGATTTATTAGGAATAAGCGATAATAAAGTGAGGCACTCGATGGCGGCAAAATCCCCCAGTGGCTTGCATCTGAAACCTGGCTGAATTATATATTTTCTCTTCATATTTTAGACACGATAGGGAAATGCGCACAAAGTAGCAGAGCACAGGAGGAAATCATTTGTGTGTTTCAAGGGAAAAGCATTCATCTTACTGCGTCTTGCCTTGTTTTTCTCACAAGGTAAATTGGCAGTTAATCCCTTCCCTGCGAGGAAGATTCTCTGAGCGCAGAACATTTAAGCGATGTACTTTGCGACATGCTGAGGGGGTCATTTTGTGGGTGTGTGTCTATTTATAAATATCTGTACGCTTGCACATCTTTACATATATATAAATATATATATATATATATACAGTATATATATTGTATATAAATATATATACTCTATATATATATATATATATATATATATAGTATAGTTAGATACTCTCTTTATAGATAGATAATATTTATCACTAAGTATTATCCAACATTGAAAGCAGCTGGACACTTGTTATTACAAGTGTAGTTAGTGATGTGGCCATGGGACAGGGCTTTACCAAAACTTTGTGTGCAGATTTTCAACCTATTGGTATCTATTTATGTAGAATGTATTTTAGTTATGCAAATTTTCTGGATTTTTATACACATCATCGGGATGGTTATGGCTGTAGAATACACTAATCATACACTGCAAACATTTGGAGCGCCTGAAAAAAGAGGGACATGATTTATGGATCCTGAAGAGGGAATTCCCCTCCGACATAGAAAAGTATGTATGTATATATATATATATATTTGAAACAAAAGAAGAAATGAAACAGAATAATCCAGATCTGATTTACATTGGATGTGCCTCTAGGCATAGACACAGTAGGGGTCATCAAGCTTTCAAATAGAAGTGGACAAGTTTACAGAATTACTGGGTCAGACTCCTGTCCATCTATGGTGTCATAAGGATTGTTCATATGTAGACACCAGATCACTTGTCTGCTCTAGTTGTTTTTAGTGTTCATTTATTTTTTTCCCCATATAATCAACTTGTTTAATTTCCTGGTTCTCTTTGCATCTTTTACATCTCTGCAATGCATCTTGTTCCATTGGTGTCCGCTTTATCTGCCTTGTGTGAATTTTTGTTTTGTATTTTTGTTTTCTTGTCTGACCCTGACTTTTCTGTACATCCTCAACATCTCGCTTACACTTCAATAAACTCATATCTGAAGCAGTGTTGGTAGTTTATCCTTGTCCAGTCAACGCTGAGATCACAAATGATGCCCAAGGTCATCTTAGAAGCTAGCTGTACTGTCTGAAATAGAGCGTAAAGTTTTGTTATTTCTATACTACTATATAAAATATATATCTGAAGGACATCTTTCTTTTCAGGACAGTGAATGCAAAATATGATATTATTGCTATAAGAGTTAGTTTATAATACACTTCCTTACCACATATTTATGGTTTTTTTTTTAAAATCGTTATTGGCGCAAAAAATACCAGTCTATAAGTAAAGATAAAATTTCTAAAAGAGCTAACCGTTCTTCTTACTAGACAAACTATTGGCCTTAATAAAGCACCATTAAAGCACCATTGATAAATAATATTAAAGCACCATTGATAAATAAGCCCCTTGACTCCCTCATGACATTTCATGCTATCATCAAATCTGGGCTTTACAGCCCACCGCGACAGCATGAAACGTAATGGACCAGCACCAATAAGCGTCCCAGCGCTCCCCGGTTCCTGGTGCAAGAGATCTGTAGTGTCCATTCTAGATCTCTGTGATCACCAGTCACAGCAACCATGTGTGGTGACTGCTCCCCGGCCCACATGCATTAGGTTATAAAATACCCTTGGACACAAAGAGTTAAAAGAAAACACTGCATTGTTTTTTATGTGCATTATAGGTTTGTCCACCTGTAGACTGTATGGGTTTTATATATAAAGAAAAAAACAGTCTTAAAGAACAAATACTAAAGATTCAGGCCATTGTCGGTGATGCAATCCCAGTATCTCTTGTTGGAGCGACCATTTTTCTGTGGAAGACAGTTGGATGACACAACTGCACAAAAGTATCAAAGAGTTAACAGGCGGCCTTGCTTATGAATAATGTTTTCTTTTTTTTTGTTTTGTGTTTTTCAGTCATAAATTCCTAAATTGCATAAAACCTGCTTAGCCCCACACTTATCTTAATTGAGCAACGTTATATATTAGTGTGATTCTTACCTTGGCAGAAAGCGTGGCCCATTAAATATTTTGACAGTAAAATCCAACACCAATATTCATTACCAGGTACCTCGAAACTTTTACTATTTGGTTGTGGTCCAGTTCTAACAATTGTTTATCTTTCTAATTGACAAAAAGTTAGCGTCTCGCACAGACATTTCACGGGATCCATCGGTCCGTATTACAGATGAACAGTGCTAGTGGAACCCTATTAAGGAACTCTAGCATCCAGGATGCCTCATTGAACAAAAGAATAATGGACTGTTTATATTTGTAAAAATGTGGGCTAGTTACTCTTGCTGCGAAAACATGAGATTGCAGATCTGAAAAGGTCACTGACCCGGGGTTGTTTCTCTAATGAGACCAATGGGCAACTGGGCTGTAGGCATAGTACAAAATCAGAGCCTCCCATTCCTGCACTATTACAAAGCCGGAATACAATGCTACCCTGCCCTTGGTTTACTGAAGTGAATTGGTAAGCAACCCTGGTTAAAATTGAGCATTTAATACAGATTCCTGGCAAATGTGTATTTTTTCCCTAGATTTTCCACCAGAATTAGTTATTTGGGCTAACGCATACAATTAAAAAATATTGAAACCAGAGGAAAATCACATATACATGTTTCTTTGTGAGTACAAAAAATATAGTTGTGTTTAGGGTACAAAATCCTTCTGGAGATTAACGCTCTAGAGCAGGGGTGGGCAATTAATTTTCCCATGGGGCCACATGAGAAATTGGAATGGTTTTAGAGGGCCAGACCTCTACAAACTACAAACTCCGAAGCCTTGTCCATTTTGTTAACTTATGTGCTGTTTAATAAAGTTATTCAAGCCTACGTCATTGGTAGAGGTGCTTGAATAAGTAAGGCCTGAATAACTATTAGCACAGCACAGAAGTGAACAAAATGAACAAGGCTTCGGAGTGCATACCGTATTTTTCGCTCTATAAGACGCACCTGCTGATAAGACGCACCTAGATTTTAGAGGAGAAAAAAAAGGAAAAAATATTTTGAGCTAAAAAATGGGCTAAAATATTTATTACAATAACTGAATAAGCTATGAACACAGTAAGACACACGCAGTAAGACACACACAGACACAGTAAGACACACACAGACACAGTAAGACACACACAGACACAGTGAGACACACACAGACACAGTAAGACACACACAGACACAGTGAGACACACACAGACACAGTAAGACACACACAGACACAGTAAGACACACACAGACACAGTAAGACACACACAGACACAGTGAGACACACACAGACACAGTAAGACACACACAGACACAGTAAGACACACACAGACACAGTGAGACACACACAGACACAGTAAGACACACACAGACACAGTGAGACACACACAGACACAGTAAGATACACACACACAGTAAGACACACACACACAAACACAGTAAGACACACACACACAGTAAGACCTCCCTCCCTAACCCCCCTTCTCAGTATCTCCCCTCTAACTCCCTAACCCCCCCTTCTCAGTATCTCCCCTCTAACTCCCTAACCCCCCCTTCTCAGGATCTCCCCCCCCGCCCCGGTCACTTACCTTAAACTCCTGTGTTGGAAGCGTGAGGCGTTTGTCTCGGGTGCCGGCGCTTCACTGCTGATCGCCGGCGTCTGACGTCATATGCCGGCGCCCAGCGTAAAGCGCCGGCACCCGAGACAAACGCTTCCAACACAGGAGTTTAAGGTAAGTGACCGGGGCGGGGGGGGACACCGGACTCATTGGTGAGTCACCAGGACACTCTTTGCGGGCCGGTCCGAGCTATTCAGCGGGCCGGATGTGGCCCGCGGGCCGTGCTTTGCCCAGGTCTGCTCTAGAGAATAACCAGGACATTGCTGGTGGTCAAAAGGATTTCAACCAAAATATGTGACCGCTATGGATTTACATCTGACATACATAAGACTTATAAGAATCATCAGAGAGATTAGTATATAATGTGATAATAATAGGAGGGGGGGATATCTAGAAACAATTACATGCTTCTTTTGGTAAACCGGAAAATTGTACAGAATTTACTCTTTCATCTTATGTCAAGAGCTTGAAATGTGTTTAAGGTTCCTTTTTGATAGTATCCTATTTTTTTTTTTAAATGAATGATAAGGAACCATGCAATACATGGCAAATATTATAATACGATCCTGCACAGATCTGGACAGTACAACAAAGGAGACCGTTTGGGGCTTATACATTAAACGTATGTACACATGAGTTGGATATTCCTCTTCCCTGGTGAGCTCTGTATAACTAAATCAGAGAGACAGAAGGCAGTGGATAAATGCGGATAATCAGCGTCTGTTTCAAGAGTTGTAGAGTTGGTGCCAATGTTACTAGATGATATTTAAATGTATATCTTACAGCAAATGATAGGATCATCTGCAGGAATATACCCAGTACAGCTCTATGCAAGAATCTCTCGGCTCTCTATTGATTAGGTACACAGCTGGCCATTCTAATGAGAACAAATGGGATGTTCCAACGACACGGGGGTGAAGGGAGTATCTGATGAATGGCTTTGTGTCTGTATGAATGCGTTATTTAATGAACAGAATATATATGGATTAAAGCTCATTGAATAACTATGAACCGTAGCATGATCTGTTATTGGAAGCTGAAAATTAGTAGCCTGGCTGTGGATCATAGGTGAAATAAATGAACATACATTAATCTTAATTTTATTAGGGGTGTAAACAAAATATTTGTTTAAAGGGGAGCCATACACACAAAATGAAGTGGGGTTTTTTTTTTTTTTTTACAATTAAGAAGCCTTGTTCTGTGATTGGCTGATCTGAATTTCTAAGCCTATAGCCTGACAACTTATGGTAGGTAAATCTTAGAATCCAACACACTGAAGGGTTGAACAAGATAAAATATCTGGGGTTTAATAACTAACAAAATCATTAGCTGAAGGGTCGGGCTGGTGCTTTAAGGCCAGTGGCCATCTGATGATGCTCTACCGTTTATTTGCCCAGTGTGCCAGGTGGCCAATGAAGGCCAACCCTTTTCTTTTGGGTCTGCATATCTGTCACTTGGAGGGAAGGAGCTCTTCTTTCTAGTTGGGGGAGCTATGAGTCTGACCCTTAGCCACCGAAGACGGCAAAGGTTGCATGAATTGGGTCACAGGTGGTACTTTGTGGCCAGTTGGTCTGGACTTAGGGACTTGGGCACAGCAACACCTTCAAACCCTTGTAGCAAACGTGTTGCCCAAAATCATTTTAATCAAAACAATTGAGAACTAGTAATTTTCAAACATCAGTTCTGTTTCTTTTCTTCATTTTCTTTTATTTTCCATTTTCTTTCCCTCTGTACGCAGAGTACTTTGTGTTTCCTTTCACGGACATAATTATACCTCTTTGGCTGCACCTCAACATCCCGTGACTTTCGACATGCACTTTTTTATGAGGTTAACCCCTTGCAAGCGAAGAGACACAAAGCTTTACAATGAGCCGCACATTTCTCTGGGACTCAAAGGGTCACCACTGCTAAATCAAACAATTATGCGAGAAGTAGGATGAATGAAAGGCAGCTGTGCGATCCCTACAGATGTTTCCATTTGAGCCCGGTCATTTGTTCTGAAATGTCTGGCTTGCAACCACTGGCAGACGGGTTAAGGTTGTTAAAAGAGTGACAAAATCCCTCAGCTGTACAAAATACATCAAAAATAAATTACCCATGAGTGTGGTTGCATGTCTTACAGAGGGCCCCAAACCCGCTTAGCCACGGACAGGGTCTCTGGAATGTCCCCGTGGACCAGTAGCTAAGCTCACAAGATGTTTATCCATAATCTAGAGCAGTGAGACTTGCTTAGGTATTGGAAAGCAGTAGGAATGTTCACAGTTAGGCGGCACGGGATCGCTCTACATGCCAATTGCGTTAAAGACTTTACATTTCATACACTGCTGTCACTGTTCTATTTACAATCAGCTATTGTTTATTTCCTGCTGGTGGCTGCTCTAGCAATGCAGAGTCATCAACTAAATTCAGTACGAGGGTAGAAGAGCTAAATGCCAGAACATTCATAGCCCACTGATTCTCACTGCTGGCACGTGCGACTGATCATACTACAGAATTCTCCAGCCACAAGACTGGATCTAGAGTGTTCCAAAATAGTTATTGGACACATTCTGGAGTTTCAATATGAGGCTATTAAATGTGCAATCTGGACCTGAATAACAAAGGGTTTTTAAGATACACCGCTAATGTAAGTGTATCACAATGAAATAAAGCAAATAAAATAGTGATGATGTTGATTTGTTGTCAGAATTCAAACTATGGCTAACATGGAATGGCTTGGATTAAACAATTGCCTTATCGGGGCTGTTATGGGGTACTTATGTCAGATTATCATCTAGGGCAAAATAATGGCAAAGTGCATTTCAAGCAGGTACCAGCACTAGATTAAGGCTATTTATTACAAAACACAAACAAAAACTTGTAGCCTTTTATATTTCCACCCAAACAAACTAACACCATACACTTACACATACATACATACATACACACACCCACACTCTGTCTCACTCACTTTCTTCTTCTCATGCTCACACAGCTCTCTCTCTCTCTTTATGCCTCTTACCTCCTGCGGAGCCCAATCTTCTCTGCTGCTCTCACTCTCTGCGCTGATGCCCTACAACTGCAGAGGTCATGTAACATGTGTTACATGACCCCGCTGGGCACCTTAGTTACTGGTCGCCTGCAATCTACCCAGGGCACCCACCTTAGAGCGCTCTTGGCACAATCCTAAACATCTCTCTTTTCCCAGGGTCTTTCATCACGTCTACAGAAAACATGTAAAGTTTTCCATGTAGAATGTTGATGTCTTCCATATTGCTGTTACTGTTTAGTCTTTAATTGTTGGTGATACCATCCAGAAAAGCGTTATTGCAATGAACTTAAATGACGTCAATTAAACTATCCATAGGTTTGTATAGTTAACCACAGTTAAAATATGGTTCTTTTACATTCATGATAACTTTTGTTCAACGTGTATCTCTCCCCTGCAGAAATAATTTTATCTGTGACCTGTTTGCATGCAGCTGTCTATCTCTTTTATCCTTTTATCTGTTTTTCTTTCACTTCCTGTTAAAAGCCTAACACATGGAATTTACACATTTTACAAACACAAAACCATCAAACTAATATTCTTATCTGGCTTTACACCCAGTGCAAGTGGGTCAGAAAGTATCCTTATCGGGACTGTTTTCAGGATGTAATGTAATGCATTATAGCAAATACAAAGATACAAACTTCTAAGATGTCAACTTCGAACATCATTAGGGACCCCAAGTATATATTATAGGGACTCTATTATTTTCACCAGCCTACTGGCAAGGTATCAAATGGGTGGTTGATAAGATACCAAATACTCCTGGATGATTTGCCCCCCATTATCAAGGGACTGCACATGGGGATAAAACTATAAACAGACCACAACAAATCACTAGAAAAGGGTGTCTAATTATTTTGACATATAGTTGCACTCCATCCCTATTTTCATGTTAATTTTAATGCATATTAGGGTGCATTTTGAATTCTTTGGCTATTGGAGCTAAAAGATAGTCTTCTGTCTCTTAACTCCTCCCCTGGCTTTCTCTACTGAAAGCCAAGCTTAGGTATGCTTCCTACACATTTGGAGTAGCACTATCATACTGGTCGATGGTAGTACCAGCAGCCAATCACAATTAATATGCCAGCTAAACACTGAGGTTTAACCCTTTCACACCCCTGAAGAAATACCAGTATATCCTTAAAAGCTGTGCCAAGATGCCCATTAGGACGAACAGGGGGAGAGTTAAATAAAATAGAAGTTTATTATTCTAATTCAGATAACTAAAGAATGCCACAGCGATGTACAAAATGCATTGGAGTCCATACCATACGGATTCCAATAATAATAATAAAAATACTTGAAACTATTTTGTGTACAAAACTGTCTGTGTAACCCAGAAATAGTAAAATAAAAAGTGAATACAGTATATGCATATAAGTGTGTTTGTATTTTGATGCAAATATTTAGTAAACCTTACATTTAAAGCCGATTTTTGGGGGGCCCATATTAATCAGGGTGAAACGGAACAATTTTTGAGCAGAGTGTAACATTTTTCAGCAATCACCAAAATTGTTCCATTGGGTTTCTCATGTTATTGCTCCAACAAATTTAGACGTGCATCCCAGAAAAGCTTTGCATTTTTTCTTAGTAAGAAGATCTTAAAGTGTAATGATTTAATATCAACCTAGTCAGCATCACACTAGTGTGCTAAACACAATTTTAAAGGAACGTCATATAAAAGGGACTAAGCCATTTCACTTAACAGCTATACATTTTACCACTAGCTGGATTAAACACTAGGCAACTGAGTTCAGGGTGTCCGGCATCATAATAAATGTGGTGCCGAATGGAGATCTTGGGTCATGATGACTAATCTTATAATCTACAATATTAGAGGGCAGAAGCAAACATACTGGGCACCAAGCGTGCAAATTACCTACTACTTCATGTAGAAATTACTATTCAAATAAAAGATATTTAACAGATATTTTTATATTTTTTATTCTGTGGGTTATTTCAGAAAGGACATTGCCAGTTTTAGAGGTATAGCAAAAAAAAAAGAGTCTTGAGGACAATGGTGCATTAGAACAGGTCATACCTGGGAGATTTATTAATGAGCTGACCTTGAGACACTTATTAACTATTAAGTCTACTGTAAATATTCTATTGTGTAGTGGCAACCAAATGAGTGGTTTTACAAAAATAATAGTAGCATCCATAGTTAAAGAAACAGTCTAGTTGAGAAGTTGTGTTGTAAGGTTGTGGTCCACTTCGAACTGGCAGAAGTAGCTTATGACGGTCCAACAGAACTCTAATGATGTTTAATGGTGTAAGCCCTAATTCTTGTATGAATATAGAAATACCCCTGCCGGGGGCAAAAAGGATTCTGCAGCATGTATTGTGCTTGTGAGTGAACTTGCTGGCTCTTTTCCAAAAATTAAAGTGAACTCTGTTAATTGCATATTCTTGTATGACATATCTTTTGAGAGATTTTATGATCGCTTTATGCTTCCCAGGTAAAATTGAAGCCACATCAAGACCATTCTAGTAGTCCTTTTAAACATGATAACTGCTTTGGCTGCTGCTGCTGATGGCACTTAGGGCAGGTGCTGTATATAGACGGAGGGGAGCAGTAGCCATATAACGGGGACTCAACGCACTATTGGGTAATCAGGCTCCCCAGTGCTATACTTGCGTAACAGATTGGTTGCAGAGATCAGTGATCTCTATTCTTAATTGGCCAGAAACACTATGGAGGTCTGTGCTTAGCTAACTCAGCCTCCATAGAATGCAGTGTCGATGCCACATATACTTAAGAGACATAGGATAGGAATCTGATGTCATTTTTGTCCGCAGAGAGGATGGATGGGAGCTAAGCTCTGGGTAGTAGCTAGTATGCTGCCCTGGGTCAGGCCTAGAGCAGCTCCCAGTCTAAATCACCCCATCGCTAGGACATTACCCAAGTAATTCATCTTTTCTGAAGCAAATCATGGAGTCCTAGGTCTTTGGAGAAGTGTACACACAAAATTTTATCCTACCCATTACATCCATTGAATAGATTTATTGGATAAATATAGATCGATGGAATATTATTTCTTAATAAAGTATCATTATACAAAGACACAATATTCTTGCTGAGAAGCTTGAAACATTCTAGTGAATATTCTAGAAGAATGAGTGACATTGTGATGAGATGCAGGAAGGTAGAATTATGTATCAACACATCATTTACAAACAGGTTCTCAAAGCAAGGTCTGTTGCTGGCATTTAAACTGTGTGCTCAGGGATCTGATATAGTGCATCACAAGTACATGCGCCGATGTATAATTATTTCATTTGGATGTGCAAGTTTCTTGCAAGTATTTTCATTTTTTAGCAAAAAAGTGGTTCGGCTCTGAGCGTTAAATTAATAATTTTATAAAAGTTAGTATCAACTTTCTCATATTGCTATATAAAAGCGGAGTTACTAATCCATTTCTGTTGTTGGATGACTGATTTGCTACTGCGTTGGTGAGGAAACTATTTACTAATATTTTTCAAAGGTTTCATGAGCTTCTCATACGCTTTGATGCTCCACTTCCATTATGATATATAGTTAAATATGTAAGCCCTAACCTGTGGGCAATACTACCTTATCCTAGAATATACCTAACCATACCACCCTTTTAATTACAGATTTTTATTAAAGGTGAGTTAATGGTTTTATGATACCTTTGTGCTCTAGGTGTGGCCGCTTACGCTCTTATGAGCCTGCACATTATTGCATTTGACCTTGAGGACAGTATATAATCATCAAGCATATTACTAATGCTTGGGGAGCTGAACAGTCTTTATGTCATTGAACATGATTTTACCCTGTGGATAAATGTTTACCTGCATGATGTCATTCATTTCCTTGTCACATAGGTTAACATGGTAACAAGCAGCCACATTAAGCTGCCTGCTGCATGGACTGAGTTCAGGGATCACATGTTTAGTTTCCTTTTTTCTTTTGCTGGAGAAGCTCTTGGTCAGCAGCATTTTTTTTCTCTGCAGATTAAAATCTTCTCACTCAATTGTAAACACAAGGCTTTTCTCTTTAATGGAACTCTACTTTTACAGTTAAATACGCGAGACTTCTACTGAGATGGGGAAGGTGGGTCGGTTCAGGAGCCCTACAGAATAGATTTTCTCTGACTCTTTATGACAAAAGGACAGAAAGGGGAGCATAATGTCTCACCATCTATGAGATATGTGGTTACATATGAGAAGTGTTGCTTCTCTGGATGACACAACATCGGCAGGTCTGCCCACCGACATCAGCGGGACCTCCTACCTGCGTCCCACAAGGGAGGGCTCCGGGTAGCCAGAGAGTTCCAGGAATGCATATTGGTGTATCCCCCACATACCTAACTTGAATGATTATGCATTGTTTTCAAGGTAGGGGCATGTTTTTTATGTTTTTAACATTGGGGTGAAGAGGGGATGGATTTTTGTTTTAAATATTGGGGACCTTGATAGATGCAGATTAGGGAATCTTGATACATAGAGAGGGAAAAATGTTATGACATTGCTGATGGGCTCCTGTTTAGTATAATCTCTTTCGTCTCCCCACCTCTTTCAAAATATTTATAACCCACGTCTGCTTTTTACTGTACACTATGCCAAGTTTCATCTACGTGTTGTACAACTCTACAGATTCTGCTGGCCCTTTACATAGTGGAGGATTGGGGATTGCCTGGACCTCCCCTTTGTGATGTTTATGGAGCCAGGTGGTCCACCCTGGGGAAAGATGAATCAGAGAGGCAGCTAAGCGTGCACAGCCTGGGCTTGTTTCTCAATCCATTCATTCAGTGGAGCGAGTGAAAAGCTGCTGATCGCTGCCATTGTGACTCACAGGCGATATGGGAACCGGAGCCTCCGCTGGCTGCCAACAGATAAATAGATCCTGACAGCTCTCCTGCGTGCGTACATCACATCGCAACACACACAGGTCTGAGCTGGCTTCTTTTCCTGTGTGAGATCCCTGTCTCTCCCAAACAACACCCCGCATCCTCCCCATCTATTTAATCTGGCAGCGCTGATCAGGCAAAATAAACTGCCTTGAGGGAGAGCTGTGGGTTTCTTTTCATATCTGGTAGTGCGCGTTATTTATTTAACCATTTCCTTTTCACCTAAAGAAAAACTTATAGCAAATACTCCATGACTGGTGCTATACCTTCCTCCAGTCTGTGAAATGGTGGTACCCATTGTGCACATGTCATCAAGTCCTTTCAGTTGCAAAACTTGGGAAAAAGTGCAGTATCTGTGATCCAATCTTTCAGAGTTTAGTGAGATTGAGCAGAGAGATCTGTGCTTCTGATCTTGCGTGTGATCTGGTTTTCTCATGTTCTGCTCCCTCACATGCAGAGCATAATGCTGCTAGGGTGCAATATTATGTCCCCTTGCCACCAACTTCACAGGTTAGAGAACCCCAAAGCAGTGACAGACCACCTCATTTATGCATTCATACTCAAGCCGCTTTACTTTTTTGGACATCCTAAAACCAGTACGTACTTCGGTATTTTCCTAGTCCACTGTTCTCAGTGTCTGGCAGGGGGAGCTGGAGGTCTGTGTCTTCTTTTAGAGATCTCCCTGCCTTTCTTCTGTTTAGGCTGCTCATGTTGTCTGGGTAAAACCAGCACGATAATTTTATATTACCATAATTTTGCAAAAAAAAAAAACAACCAATCGACTCCAGAGATGCCTTACGTGCCCAAGTAAGTGATTACTCTAGATTTTGCTTGAGATTAATTTTTGCTTAGGACCCCTAAGAGCCTAAAATAGGTAACATTGATATCCCTACTCAGAATAACCGATCACCGCTATTAATGACCAACTGGTATTCATGGAGCGACAGCAGGGGTAAAAGAAAGCAATGACAAGGTATCCCTGTGCCATCATCACCACCCAAAAAAGAAAATAAAAATGGGGCCCCTGGCACTGAGGTGGGCAAACCTTAATATTTTTTTTTTATGGAGAGTTATTTTCAAGCTGATAAATAGTCCCAGAGTGAGTTTTTACTTCAAGTGTTCACCTCTAAGAGAATCTACCCTATTTTTTGTATTTGAGAAATAGCTATAAAGAGACATAATAGTCTTTCTCAGGCCCGGATTGCTGCAATTTCCTACAACGTGTTCACTCGCACGTTGCATGGAGCGGTGATTTGTCAATCTTGCAGTGTCTCAGCGGATACTAAAGTGATTTAAAGGAAAGGAAAGAAAATTGGAGCATTAAACTAACATAAAAATAGCCCCTATTGTAAAGATGCAATCTCGTTGCAGCAATGCTCTGCAAATCTGCCTAAATCTAAGCCCGGAGCAACCAGCCGTGAAAGCGTTAGCTGATAATTCTTACGGCTCATATGCACGTGTGCATCTCAGCCGTAAACAGCTTTGCATCAGACCCACGGCCATTGATGTGGCTTCCAGGCACGCTGACTGCGCAGCAGGAGACATGGAATCCTGTGATTGGCCAAACTAAGTTCACTTGTGAGGCAAGGATGAATGTATAGCAGATGTTTACTGTTCTATACACTAAATAACCCAAGGTAATTGTATTTACAGATTACAACAACACTGTGTACGTATTACAAACACACTTTACATGAACCATAGGAGCAGTTATTTTAACCAGGCGATCTCAGGATGTAAATGCAATCTCAGAATCCCATCAAATTACCGCTCCCATAGTGTTATGTTGCTGATTAGTGTTGAATAGTTTGCCAACCTTTTAGGAAAGGGGGATGATTGGGATGATAACTTTAGGACAGGAAATTAAATGGATAATACCAGCTATATCAGCAGCTGTCAGAGATTTCAGCTTCTTTTATGTGAACTTCTAAGCTGAATACATACACAACAGTAACACCAATATAAAAAATATGTAAAAGGAACAGTTCCCATTTAAGCACAAACCATGAATAAATTCCTAAATTATTGTGATGTTATATTGAAGACCAAGTAAGTGGGAACCTCTTTGCATACTCGGGAACTTCCCAGGGCAGGCTACTTGGAGCTTTACCTCTTCCGGAGTCATTTAGCTCGGGGTCAGGGCTATATGTACATGGGAGCAGGGCTATCCCTAGAATGTCTTCAGTAAGTGGAAAGGAGCAGGGAGTGGACTGAACATGGTTGGTGAGTGGCAGTCGCCACACTCCAGTCCCCTGCCCAGAAAAAGAAGAAAATAACCAGAGGCTCTGGGTCTAATCCAGAGAATTCCAAGGTATGTCTCTTAGATTGGAAAGTCTAGAAGGCTCATTTAAATTGGGGACACCAAAATGTTTCATGTAGGATTACAATGGTTTAAAGCATACAATTATTTGTCCGATGTAAAATTATCCATCTTGGCACCATGTCTTTAGGGCTAACTTTAATGGAGAGCAAAATTGTCAGCTGCCCTGAGTGAGTGAGTATGTATTTATGTATGTATTTGTGTATGTGCTTGTTAGCTTGAATGTGTATGTGTAGCAAGAGTCTGTAAGTGTGTGTGTGTTAGGGTGTGTATTAGTGTGCTAGGGTGTGCATGAGTATGTGTAAGTGTTTGTGTGTTAGCTTGAGTATGTATGTGTGTTAGCTTGAGTGTGTAAATGATAGGTGTTTGTAACTTTGTGCCAGTGCATATGTTAGTTACCTGACCGTTGCAGCCACTTGGCTTCATCTGCCCCCCCAAGCCAGGAGCTCTCTGTATCTGCATACCAGCTGACATTGCAGAGTGCCCGGACATGATATCATATCCCGGACCCCCACATCAGGAAGTGCCAAGAAGAATGGCTATTAAAGATTAGCCTGCTTTCCTTAGGGAGATAAGAAAATGGGAAGGTTTGATGGAATAACTGCTTCTTCTCTGCTGTATTTCTTTTTCATTCCTATATATCTTTTTTTTTTTTTAATTAGGCTCCTGCTGTCGGTCAGGCATTTTAAAAATAAGCATTTTCATAACACGTGTTCAACGGGCCCTTAGGTTATTTTTCTGTAACTTGCTCAGGCCTTTTTTGTAGAAGGAATTACATTTTCCTTGCAAAGTCAGCACTAATAATGTAAAAATAGCAAATGGGAAGTTGCAGGCATTTTCACAATTCAGTGAGTCAAAAAAAAACAAAAAACCTTGCGTTAGTAACAAATTGGAGCTGTAGAGAATATTTCTCTCAGTACGCCTCTCCTTGGTGCTGGAGATGCATTGGGTAGCATTAAAAGTCCATTAAGTGCTGATTGTAGGAAGGAATTAAATAGAAATTTGAAGTCATTTCAGAATCTCAGCGAGTTTACAAGGCACGTGGTAAGAAGCTCATTGCGTGCAATAGGCATGTTCCCCTGTCTTGCTTTAAACCTCCAGCGTTGATTATTGATTGCACAAGATCCTGCTAGACTTAAGGTGGAACGATGCTGCAAATGTTGGAATAACACTTAATTAAAATGGCACATAAACAGTTAATTTACTTTTGAGATATGTATATAAAAAAAATAAAAATAAGTCACCTATGTCAATAGGGTCATTTCTGAAAAGAATCCTGCTCTGAATCCAAACTGTGCAAAGCTTACATTGCACTTTAACAATTTTACGATAATATCATAACATGCGGTAGGTCACTTTTTGATTTTGCCTGGTACTTTGTACATAGCTTTGAGGATAGAACACCATGGGATCGCACATACATACTAAACTCTCTCTGACCTAGCAGGTTGAGTGAAATGAGATCTTGTCAAAGGACATGCAATGCTGCACAATACTTTGGATTTATATATTTAACTTGCAATCAAAGATTTACATGGTGTACACAGGCTCTGTCATCAAAACCAACCATACTAAAAGAAGTTGGTGGGTGCCATAGGATGGACTTGCAATTCCATTTAGCTAATAGATGTTAGTATCTGTAGGGACAGCATTCTCATTAATTAATTTTATTTATTCATATAATGCCAGCAGATTCCATAGCGCTGTTACAATAAAGGAGGTAGAATATTTTAATATCACAAACTGGTACAAAAGGAGAAGAGGGCACTGCTCTTTCAAGCTTACAATCTAGTTGGTGGTTGAGGGGAGGTGAAACAGAGAGGATTTCCTTGGAAGGGGATGAGTTTGTTGAGTCAGGATGACCTGTTGAGGTTCTTGTTCGTTCTTGATTAGTATGCTAGCTGAGAGGGCTAGGAAGAAGGGATGTACTCTTCTCTAAAAAATGGGTTTTGAATGTCTTGTAGGTAGGAGAAAGTCTGTCGTAACAGGAATTCCAGAGAAGGGGTGCAGCACAGGTGAAATCCTGGATGTGGGAGCGGGAAGTGGTAATGACAGTAGAAGAGAGCCACAGGTCATTAGAGGAACGAAGAGAGCGGTTAGGGGTATATTTGGATAGAAGGGCACAAATATAGGTGGTGTCGAGTTGTTAAGGGCTCTGGAGGTCAGAAGTTTGAATTTGATTCTGGAGGGTATGGGGAGCCAATGGAGCGCTTGGTTCCGTGGAGCAGCAGATGAGGAACGGTGACATTCTGTGAATCGTTGTTACCCCAAAGCATCTCGTATAAGGAATGATACGCTACCATTTACACTAATTATACTTATTAGTTGTCCTGTACTGCTGTCACTGATATCAGAATGCATGCCCCAAAACTATACACAGAATTTCAAAACGTGCTAAAAGGGGTCTGCCTAGAACGATATTTGTTAAATGAAGCCAATGGTTAATCTAGACCATATAGTGACGACATTATGCTCAATGGTTGGGAGACTACGTGGTCCTTTCTAATATGTCCCACACAATGGGTTTATGTACTAAATCGGGGGTTTGCAAGAAAGTGTGCAGTAGAATTGTGGTTGGGCTAACCCCAGAAAGCTCCTCTTAGGCTATGGTTTAACTAGTGAGGTGTCTGTTAATAAACTATACCAGGCCTGCTATGTTCTAATTAGAGGAGACTAGATCGTCAAAACGGTTCTTTACTATAATCACTATCCATGTATCAAAGTCCAGGCACCCTGGGGTTGGCCCTTCCTGTCCTCTCATGCAAACCCCCAGTTTACTGAATAAACTGGGGTTTTGCATGAGAGGACAGGAAGGGTACTGGTCTTAGTGTTACTTCTGTATGTTTAGGGGTAGGTGTACCTATAGCCTAATTATGTAACGTGAGATATACTTAAAAAATATAGGTATATAAGCATAACCCTTATTCAAACAACACACTCAAGGTTATCTGTTTTGATTAGTTTTACTATAAATTGCTTATTCATTTTTCTTTGCTTGTTTTTAGATGATAATTACAACTGCAAACATTGCAGACAAAGATAGGGACCCTCGAAAATGTATACTTTTCTGTGCCATAACTGTCATCATGTGCAGTCAGACTTGAGGATCTGAGAATAGGGACATGGTTGTTTCTGAATGTTGATACCTTTAAGCATTTTTTTGATGCGTAGAAAATAGCTGCAGATTTAAATATTTTTAAGTCAGTTTATTAGAAATTTATGTAAGAGAAAATGCATGTTTAACAGTAGCGGGTACTGGTCAAGTGTATGAATGCAAAACTCAATTTCCTATTACATTTCCAATAGTTTCAATTTAGCAGCTCTTGCAAAGCTTTGCCTGATATATTTCTTTATTACAAGTTACGGCGGGGCAAGCCGATGAGGGATTGCACTTGCTTGGCAGCGAGTGGCGGAGCCGTATCGGAATCAGAACCCGCTATAAATATTCTCCCCCTCCACCAAACAGTCCTCGCAGCATCCATCTGGTCTGCAGGGGACCCGTCTGTCTCCCAAGAGGAACGTAGCGTAGGATCCAGCCGGACTCCCTGTTTTCTCACCCACCTCTGTTATTCCGTTGTGGCAGATCATTGTGATATTCCACAAAACATTGGGACATTTTCAAATCCTTTATTCCCAGAAAATGATTTGCTTTCACTGGGGGGGGGTTGGGAATCTTCAGGTTGAATTTTACTCTTTCAATAGAAGGGTGAACAATGCACCCCCTCTTCCAACCCAAATATTAATTGTTAGTGGGAAGTTAATCTGAACACGTCCCGTTGCACGCTTATTAAAAGTGCCTGCTGTATACGTATAAAAGAAATGCAGCAAGATTCCATCGCACTCCCTACGTGTAGAATGGATTTCGTTCATATAAATAAAAAAATTACCAAAAATACAAAATTAAGGCCATGTATTATGTGTTATAGTAAATACGCATATAAGTAATGCTGTCTGCATGCATATTCCACTGGTTGCTATGGTGATTGCACTGCTTTCCTTACATTGCACCACAGCTGCTCTAAGTGATATTACACGCATTATCCCAATTTGTCTGCACTCATCAAGTATATGGAGCACACGCCACCCTTCCATGCCAATCTAATTGGAGGCTTTCCCTAAGGGACTTAGCAAAGGGCCCAAGAAACAGCAAAGCAACTGCAAACATTTATATCATTTGGGTAAAAGCTCTCCAACCCATTAGTCTGGTGTGCATCACTACCACGGGGGATTGTTTCAATGCTCTGGTTACTGCGCATGGGGACAGTGCAGCTATCACATTATCGCATTCCATTTACAAGCTCTATATAGGGAAGATGTGACACATTTATTTATCATGTCCCCACCGCCCCCCCCAACCCCTCTTCCCTCCCTGACTGTGGCCTGTGCATGCTAATGTATGTTATGTATGGCCTGGAGTCACAGCGGCTCCCAAATGGAGAAGCAGAGACATGAATGAAAAGGGGAAAACGTGGTTTGTTATCAACCTCTTGACAGTGCCGGCTCCAGCTGGTCAGCCGCGCTTCAGATCAGGACGGGGATGGTTTTCTTAAGGAGGACTGCAAGCTGCTTTACTGGAATTGAGAATTTGTGATGCGTTTTTGTGCATTCCGTTTAATGATGCCCCAAAGAGGACTGGGATTTACACCCCTTCCGTAGCGCATGTAACTTCCAAAGAATTATCCCGGTAAGAATTTTAAAACACCGGTAAACATTGGCATACCTCAAAATTTTTCCTCTTTAGAAGAGACAGTCAATGTTTGGGAACCATATCCATGTCTCTTTTCTCACCCCTGATGCCCCCACTTTTAAAGAATGTTTTACAGCCCTTAAAGTCACAATAATAAATGAAAAACCTGAAATCAGTACGATTTAAATTATGTAAATGAAATACTTGCTTTTTTACTGTTACTAAATTACATTAATAACAATCAATAAGTTATGATGTCACAAAAATACTGCCCCCCCAGGACCCTAAGATATAATAAATATTTTACACCCTTTTAAAACACATACATCAGTCTTATATACTTGTTTATCGGACATTTTACTAAATAGCAGTGAATAATAAAGCGGGGGAAGGGAAAAAAGAGAAGTTAGTGATCATGGAGTAAAACAGAGGTAGGTAAACTTTTCATCACGGTTAACTTATCCCGTGGACCTGCTTTTGCTTCTCTCTTCTCTCCGTATATAGCTATAACATTGCCAATTCCAGATCTTGTCTGCTGTCCACCTCATCTCCCATGTGCTTTTCAAACGATTTTCCACTGCTATTGAAGAGCTCGGCTGCCTTTAAATGAATGACTTTGATGTCACCACCAGCGCTGAGAAGCGGGCCTCGGGGAATATCAAATGTTACTCTGCGTGTCCATGACATCTCCTGTCCACATCAGCTGGCGGTTGTCCCGCTGCACTTTCTCCGGTCTGATGTAAGTCTTTATGATGTTACCACCAGGAAATTTTCCTAACAACCTGAAATCAAATGACTAGAGCACAGCTGCTTCGCGCATGCTATGGCAACACTTGCATATAGTGCACCCATCACGCTGGTAGTGAGTGACCAACGGTGTTCCCTTGTGGATTGGCAGTGGTACCCGACAGCTCGATGTTATTGTATAGTCACAAAGAGACAGACGTGGAGTGGAAGGAACGGAGCAGTTTCCCAGGGGACTGAGCATCGTGCCTCGGAGCTATCATCATTTTTTGAGCAGCTGATGAGCTGCTGCGCAGTTTCATTATTTTTTTTTTAATGCGCTTGAATAAAGGAATCTCAGCTAAAGCCACAATCATAAAAGCAAATTGAGCTGAGAACTGGCAACTTACGCCAACGAATGCTGCCGGATGCATGAAATCTTTTAGCGTTCTGCACTTTTTCAGCCCAACGTGCATCTCATTTGGTTCGTACAAACCCAGAGATTTCAAACCAAAAAGGACAGTTTCGGAAAGGTGTCCTTCATCCTTCATTTGAGTGTTAGAATACTACTGTATGTGGACGAGATTCTCATCCTTTAAGAAAAATGATAAAAAGATAATAATAATACACTTTGTTTGTCATATGCCCTATGTGCTGCATTTTAATGCAGTCTTCCAAGACTCTTACTGGCCCATTGAGCAAGGGGACTGCTGCTCTCCTGGACCTGCCTTCCTATACTCCTAGGCCAGCATACGTCACTGCAGACAAGAGTCTTTTACTTGACGTTTGCTCTTATAAAATAACTGCTCTCTCCTTTACACTGTCCTCAGCCTTCTTCTCACAGAGGAAAGGGGTCAGCAATACCTAGTGATAAGTATGACTGATGACCAGCATGAGAGCAAAGAAAAAGAGATTATTACCAGTCTGGATGCAGAACTCCCTGCTCATCTCTGAGAGATCACATGGAGTAGAGGACCACTGGATGATGGGATAGCAGGCCTTTCAGGAGTTAGGGACCATGCACCACACTTTGAGATCCATGTTGCTGTGCTACTAAGGTTCCAAATGTACTATGTCTTAGTGAGAAATAAACAGGAGAATATAAAGTATTTTTCACTTAACTATTTCATCTTTCTAATCTGTATTGTAGCATATTCTGTCATTCTTATAATTTTATTTTTTGTTATATGCTTGTGCATGGGCAAATCCTATCCGATTAGGTTTGTATATCACAGAATTATTTCCTTATTGACAGTCAAGAGTCTGTGGGAAATGCCCGTAGAGGGCAGCAGTGGATGAGTCCTGAGATGGGTTAGGTGCTCTGTCCGGGCCGAGGTATTGTTATAGCACTGCCTAATCAAGAATGGTTTGTGCTGAGCAGCAGCAATACCGATGGATTAGGATTATAGATATATAGTTATCATACCATGCTAAGAGAGTACTTGACTCTTTGGGACCCTCTGGCCCTCTTTGTTCTCTTGAAGACTGATTTTTTTAGAGGGTCGGACTGTTTGCCGGGTTTGAGCTAGCGAAAAAAACAAGTAGTAGCAGAGCAATAATGTTAACAGTCCCCAGATTAGAATGCTTTGTCAAAGGAGATCCGTTTTATGACGGATAAAAATTTGGAAGCCATCTACAGAGAAAAACAAATATGATAACAAAGACGATGTATGAGTTCATTCACTATATTTATACACACTATATAGTGAATGTATATATATAATACACTTTCTCCCTTACGGACGCAAAGAGAAAGATACATATGTTAAAAGTTAAAGGCACGCAATGCACAAGGGAGAGAGCCAAAAGATAAGTGTTTTCAGTAAGGAACAGAAATGTGGAGAAGTAACAAAGAGAAAATGTGCATCAGAATGATCTGTGACCATACACCCTACCATCCAATGCTGGACAAATTATCTAGTCATAAATATTTAATAAGAAGTCTGAAACTCCTGAGCAGGCAGGCAGATTGCATTATTCAGCCATGAAGGTGGTTATGCAATAGCATAATATTCAGCATCAATTTTTATTTATTTTCTGGAGATCACTCATTTGTTATAACTTTGATCCCTGCTTCAGTTCTCCAAAATGAAGAAAATAACCATCTCTAAGTTTAAAACCAGGCTGCTACAGAACCCTGGGTAAACTTTTTAAGAATTGGTGACAAGGCTTGGCCGTCTAATTCTTTTAGATTACAAGATTTGATCTAGGAGAACTCCAGGAGAAGTGCCGGTTCTCCGGGTCAACAACCGAATCCTCCAGGTTATGCTTATTTCTCCTTTAAATCGGGGTGTTTCCTGAGATGTCAGTGGGAACGCCCCTGATGTCAGCTGGCAGTGGGCAATCCTGGCTGCGTTCCTCAAGGGTAGGCTCTGGGTAGACCACAAGTTCCCAGGTATGCATGTAACACCATATACACCTACTGGCCACTTTATTAGGTACACTTTGCTAGTACCGAGTTGGACCCCTTTTTGCCTTCAGAACTGCCTTCATTCTTTATGGCATACTTTCTACAAGATGCTGGAAACATTCCTAAGAGATTTTGGTCCATATGGACATGATGGCCAGATTTCTCGGCATATCCCATAGGTGCTCTATTGGATTGAGATCTGGTAACTGTGGAGGCCATTGGAGTACAGAGAACTCATTGTCATGTTCAAGAAACCAGTTTGAGATGATGTGAGCTTTGTGACATGGTGCATTATCGTGCTGGAAGTAGCCATCAGAAGATGGGTACACTGTGGTGATAAAGGGATGGACATGGTCAGCAACAATACTCAGGTAGGCTGTCACATTTAAACAATTGGTACTAATGGGCCCAAAGAAAGTGTCCCCCACATCATTACACCACCACCAGCACCGATATTTTCGGGAAAATTTTTGTAAACCCTAGAGATGGTTGTGCGTGAAAATCCCAGTAGATCAGCAGTTTCTGAAATACTCAGACCAGTCCATCTGGCACCAACAACCATGCCACGTTCAAAGTCAGTTGAATCCCCTTTCTTCAACCATTCTGATGGTCGGTTTGAACTTCAGTTGTCTTGACCACGTCTACATGCCTGAATCCATTGAGTTGCTGCCATTTGATTGGCTGATTAGCGATTTGTGTTAACAAGCAATTGAACAGGTGTACCTTATAAAGTGGCAAGCGAGTGTGGATATATTTCTGACAAGTACCATATTTGAACAGGTTAAAGATCTCCTGGCCTCTGGAACGCTGCCACAAGTCATGAGATTCCTAGATACTCCATTAACATCTAAGGACACTCAACTCAGTAGAGTCTAGCTACGCATATATATATATATGTATATATATATATGCACGCGTGTGTCCATATACATATATATACATATAAAACAATATATGCTGTCCCACCTGGGTTTCGTGTCTGCAGTTTACTAGGAGGCAGCACATTGCAATAAGCTGATATAGGAGGAATAGAAAAGTGGGAGGCAATTAGGCAGCTCTTGAGGGAAAGCAACCTTAGGTTATCAGTCATTCCGAGTGAGTCATTATGTAGGACCTTCTGGGTGTACTTAGCATATTCAGGTACATCAGTCTGAGGGATGGTTGGGGATTTGTCTGCCACAAGGAAAACAAAGGCTGCAAAAGAAAAAGTCAAGGCAGGGGAGAGCTTTCCTAAGTACATGGTGAGAAATGCAGCGCTATCTCTGCCGCCATAGCTGTCGTTTGCTCCCAGGCACATTCTGTAGCGCGGGAAGTGCTACTTGGCAAAGCGTCAATGTGTTGTGTGCTCAGGGGGATTTCGGTCATGGGGTTACAATTGTCTCTCTCTCTGCCCGCCTTTCATTCGCTAAAAGGTGATTTCCTTTTTTCGTCCGTTGAAAACGAATCTGATGAATTGCTAATGATGCCTAGCGGAACCTGTTTATCAGACAGCGCTATATATATATATAAATGATGAAAGCAGGCCTATCACACAAACCAATCAGAGGACCCGGAGACATGTTCAAGGGCTGCAGCACATCACAGACAAATTGTAATTCTCAGCAATCCCTCCTTGTCAAGTGAATGTTAAAAATAATTACAATCTCTCTTAATGAGATTGGGGAAGAAATGGATGGAGCGAGAACTAATTAGCGTATTCAAAAATATATTGAAAAAAAACGTACATTTAAGAGTATAGCTGTGCAAAATAAAATCATGTTAACTTGTATTTGGATAACTGTATATATTTAATATGTATATAAAATAGAGTCATTTGTAATTCTTGCTTGTAATTCTCATGATCATAACCTATATTAAACGGCTACAATATTTTACATGCTAACTGGGATTAGAAAACGGCGTAGATCAGTTTTAAAATAGAGCGGTGTTCATGTATACGTGTTGGCGTGTCTGTAAATTCAGTGCTACATTAAAAATCAAGTGCATTTAATGTTATTTTGTGTATATGTCAAGGGAACTAATGGCATCCTATAACAAATAAAAAATGCTATATAGTGATTTGCACCCAGAGCACTATCCGGATATTAGCTGTATAGGGGAGATTTAAGCGCGTGCTACGTATTGCTCTCAGGCAGACCATATGGCGATGGCGAGAGACGCTTCTCCAAGTCTCCAGACACGAATACGGAGGTCCGTACGGCTTAAACCTTTCTCATTTAATGAGAGCACCTGGAACAAGCCTGCCTGCTATCGTCTTTCATGTCTCCAAACGTTCAATATGGTTATGCAGCTTTGCCCTTAGAAAGACAGATCGGTTCCTGTGGGTGATCGCAATGTGTGAAATGATTCTTTTTTGCCTTAACAATCGAGCATCCTATAGCTTAGGCTATTTATGCATTCCTCGCTCGCTTCTCTCTCATGCGGTTTATTATAGGCAGCGCTGGGAAGCGTTATAAGATTTCCGCACATAGCGGTGGCACATTTGCTGCCGGTGAATGGGGGAATCGATTCCTTTGTTTTATACATATATAGGAAATTTAGTTTTAGGGAATTAATAAGAAATTAAACAGTGCAGTTTCATTCAATGGTAACCGTAAAATCCCATTATGATAAAAAAAAAGGAGTGAGCGTTTGAGAAGGATGAAGATTACGGTTCCAATTTCATCCAGATTCTATAATAAGTGTTTCCTATACGTTCGTTGAACCATTCAGGTGGCTTTTCCAATCATTTCAAAGTTTGCAAGTCTCATTCTGTAAGAAGTTGAAAAGGGTAGTTTTGTTCTGCGATTCCCATTTACACATTTTCTGTCACTGAAAGGGTTAACATCGTTATTTGCCATGCAGTTTGAATTTGAGCTGTCTAAATGGCCCTTTGCCAATTTCAATCACTGGGCTAATAATTTAGCCATACGTTCTGGGTAGATAGAGCCAACGAAGGCTCTGGACTGGCAGCAAAGGAGTTAATGCATTCAGCGCGTGCTAATATTTGCAATCCGGATGAGCGCTGCGTGTATCGATTGACTTGT
Organism: Sceloporus occidentalis; assembly: GCA_023333645.1. Taxonomy (NCBI): domain Eukaryota; kingdom Metazoa; phylum Chordata; class Lepidosauria; order Squamata; family Phrynosomatidae; genus Sceloporus; species Sceloporus occidentalis. The sequence goes on along the minus strand of JALMGF010000192.1, from coordinate 556,315 downwards.
GTCGGAGGGTTGCGATCGTTGACAGGGTGGTCCTGAGAGGATGTCTGTGGGGGCTGCTGATGCATGCAAAGAAATTGACAAGTCTGAAGTCTAGAGGGGAAATGACATGTGTAAGCGGGTTAATGTGCTCGAAAAAAAGAGGGAGGCTTTGTCACAGGAGGCAGAGATGATAGACATGTAGCTGATGTGGTCTTTCGCTGTATGTGCTCGCGAGTCGCTCCGACTGCCCATAATCAAGCGCCCGAGGCGATTAGTAACTGGTAATGAGAATCCCCTCTCTCCCCTCCTTCTCGTGTCTGCTACTTCCACATTACAAGGCTGCCAGGAATCGCAGCTTCCTATTTTCTCTGATCACCTATTTTGTAATGAGTCCGCACGATGTTTGTAGCACAAGCCCCGAAAGCTGCTGTGGCTTCAAACTCCCATCATGCTCATCCAGCTGTCTCCCAATTTATTTGCAGCATGTTCTGGGTGGCACTGGGTCCCACAGTCTAATTGAAATCACCAAGGCATGAAAGTCGGTTGCCTGGGCTTCATAGTTGTTATAGTCCATACAGCAACTGCCCCAGGTCTACCAAATGATTGATATTAAAAGCTTGTTAGTGTGCTCTTTGTGTGATCTGGTTCTCATTCGGATTGCAAATACCTAGCACAAAATGAGATTTTCAGGGGCAAGCTGCCGTCTTGTTCAGGTTCTGCTTTGCACTCAATATTTGACGCTGCATGGTATTGCACACCTTGCTAAAAATAAATCGCTTCCTCCCCAGACTAAAGCGTTTCCCTGTGATTGTCTATTCTACTTCCCTATTCATTTTTTTTTTAACTTCTAGAATGCTTGTGGTAGGGGTTTTCTCCAAAAGCTTCATTTATCAAGGATTTCACTGGATTATCACTTTAAAACAGCCTCTTCTGGTTCAGAGAATGAAAGCTTAAGAACCTCTAGAGGACTTTATTGTGGTCACATTTCTCCTAACATGGAAGGTACATAAGTGGAGCAGACTTCCAGCAGAAGTGGTAAAAGGTTAAACATACTTAGGATAGGCACAGGGCTATCCTGACCTTAAGACAAGACCAAGTGATGTTTTACAGAAGGGAAATTCAAACTAGATGTGTCAAATGGTTGATACGTACTGTCATATTGTCATATGCTTTTATAGCACACTGGCTTAAGAATCTCTAGAGCTAGTGTTTTGCAACTTCTCAGCTGTTGGCGGACTATACCTCCGACAAGCTAGCATGGGAGTTCTAGTCCAGTGAATGAAATCATTTGAGGCATCTCACTTTTGCAGTGTGGTAGGGAATTGTGGACGATCTATGCTTACATTGAAAGTGCTTTAATATTTAATCAGTGTTCATAATTAATGAAATTAGAAATCACAATAAATAGTGCTGAACAAAAAGTCCTAAAACGAGTTATATATAAAAGGCTAAGGATAAACGTGTCTGCGCAAGAATGATTCCACCACTAGATGGCAGTGTTGCCGGGCATAGCCAGATCTCTCTCCACAAACACGCAGACATCATAGACTATGATGCAATAATTCTTATTACAATATAGGTTCACAGTTCCCATTTCCAAGAACCTACCAGCTTCCAAAAAACCTCCAAAACATAACACCTCTCACAAAGGAATCCTGTGATAACCATACTGATAATTTGGATACAAATGTCACAAGATTGAGTAGAACTTTGTATTTTGAGACATTTTCTACAGGATCTATAAACTTGGTGACAATTCTATTATATTTTCTGAAAGTATGGATTAGTGTTACAGATTTTGGTGAATGGAGCCGAAGCTACTGAATGCGGTGCGTATACGGAAATAAGAGAGAATTTGTTAAGGTCCTGTCCCAAAAGACTTAGGGCTACGGGGAGGATATACTCCCTACTGAAATGTAAGCTTGTGTCAAGAAAAGTTTTGGATTTCCTACATCCACTGCATGTTTCTCAGAATTTCAACCTTTTTTTGCAGGCAAAGTGAATGACATTTACCAATTTGGCAAAGGGGGAGCCATATTCTCCCAGGCATTTGAGGGGTTAACCCTCCATATTGCCCTGCCAGCTGGCTTCCTGGAGTGTCTGTTATCTGCATTAACCACGCCCCTCGTGGCCTCATCTGCATATATTTAGAGGCTAAGCGTTACATCGGTTGTGAGATGACGTGTGAGAAATGACGAGAGGCTTAATTGTACTTGACAAATGCGAGGAGAATTTCATGCTGATTACATGACTTTGCCCCCTTTTTTTTTTCCCCGTCAGATGATCAGCATCTCCGTATGTCCCCAGCTTGTTGTAAAAATTTGACGTGCTGTGAAGCCTTATCGGAATATCAATTTATCCCTTTCAGGATTCACACAATTGCAGATTATTGAACCACATGCCACTTGCGACGGCTCCGTTTTTTTTCTCTGTAATTTAAATGACATTTCAGCAGCTCGTGCACCCACGTGACGGCAAAGCCATGGATAATGTGGAAATTGTACCACAATGTGGCTCTTAAGGGGTGAAGGGTTAAGTCTGGTTAATGAGGGCCTGGTATGGCCGCACAATGGTCTTCTTTATAATCTTTTTTTCTTCACCAAGTGACTGATTCTTTCTGTTCCGAGACCCGCATTTCATATGGAGCAATAGTATCTTTGTCTAATGCTCTCTGCCAATTGGAATAAAGACAGGCGTATTATATTTAACCTAAATTCATAAAAGTGGTAGGTGCGCTGCAGCCTAGCAACATATATGAAATTTATAACGGTCGTCATACAGCAGTCCCCATATAACAGCTTACTTAATTATTTTATTGGCAATTTTCGTAATCATCCTAAAGATTCCATTTTTTTTTTACTGGAAGTTGTATTTTGTTATTTTTTATTCAACTTGTTTATGTACTTTTTGTAAATTATATATATAATTTATTTTCGTTTATTTCATTTTTTTACTAGGACATCTCAGTGCCACGTAGGATCTTAAGGATACTCTTTTTGAAGACCATAACGGTGTGGAATATTCATAAAACATATCACAAAACTATTATGTGAAAGAGAAGTCACATGTCTAAAGAATAAAGAAATAAAGAAACCCATGCTTCTCGGTTGTCATGGGAAACAGCTGGCGTGGTCCAGACCATACATCCAAGGTCCCGATGAAAGGCACATATCTGGAGCCTGATCATTAGCATCCCCGGAGCATTAGCGATAAATCACACAATTTATCTCCGTTCGAAAACTATTAACCCTAAAAGGGCCAGAAGTGCACGTAGCAAATGAGATGGCAGAGTGTCTCACAATCCTCCAGCAATCAAAGGGTTAAGAAACATCAGACTTTATTCTGCAAGGAATCCAACATTTGTTGCATTCCTGTTCCATACAAATAACCCTTCTTATCCCAAATAATTAATATCTGTTATTTTACGTTGGGTGTAGCATTCAATGTTTCAGGTACTGCCTTTAAAAGCTTTTTACCTTGTACTTCGACTACTGAGTTATTTAATAGGACAGTTTACATGTGCGTAGTGCCTTGCAGGATATGCCAAATGGTATTTAAACATTGGAAACTCAGCATGTGATGAGGGAAAATGAAGTATAACATTGTTTGAAAGCATTCCATACTTTGAATGCTAATGGAGTTCTTGATGCTTGGCACTCATACAGTTAATTAATCCTCTGAGAGAATTAAAGCGTTCTGTTTATAAACCTCTTAAGCCAATATGGATGTCGCTATGGCGTGTACACAAGGACACAAGGTATGCCACTTTTAATTCCTGCAGCATGCCTGCCAACAGGCAGGTCCCAGACACCCAAGAATGAAATTGGGAAAGCAGAAGTGCAGTCCTGAATCCCACTGGGCTAAAATCCCGCTATTCGGGACAGAGGTAGAGCCTAGCGGGATAGAGTAGCAAAAATCAGGACTGTTCCATGCAAAGTGGGACAGTGGGGAGGCATGCTTATTGTAGCTATCTATCACGGAGGGTCAAGCATTTCCACCCTTATCCAAAAACTGCAGGAAAGAGACGCTTTGAGTCCTATGAAAATTGCTGAAACAATCTACCTAGAGATTCTATAGCTCTTTGCATCACATCTGTCATAACATTCACATTACGTGACACGATGGCCTTCCGACGTAAGCAATGTTTTAGGAAAAGCGAACAGAAGTGGCCATTTTCTGTCAGTTTTCACGTTTCTGCTTTTCCTGTGGTATTTCCATCGGGGTGGAATTCTGATCTTCCATCCAACCCTACTAGACGTGTAATTGAGTAAAGCACTTAGAAGGATAATGAATTTTATTTACACAATTTAATTTATAAACATATTTTATGCCGTTAATATACATGTCCATTTGACAATAGTGATCCACTTATACTCCAAAGAGTGTGAGATTCTAGAGGATGGGACAGAAACACAATAGACATAGATGTATCGTAAACACAATAGACATTCCATTGTTGGCTATGATTGCTTCACGATTCCATCTTCCCAGCAGAGTTAAACATAATGCCTAGGAATCTGGCCATTCCGTCTTACTAGCCTCCTCTGTATATGAAGGTTTATATCAATGTTTAATTAACAACGTCGTATGGAGCAACTCAGAATTCAGGTCTACCTGCAAGCTGGGTCGAGGCAGCCCTTATCTATTTGGACCTAAGTAGCCGTGTCTCGTTTCCGTTTATATTATGGAACAAATGAATGGAATGAAAGCCAACCATATAATAAGAAACACTCATCAGAACTTACAGCTTTTAGTAGGTGGGAAGTTGGTTTGATCAAACACCGCTGCCCTTGGCCAGGAAGAAAGTGGCAATGAGCCTCAGGGATGTTGGGCTTCACCCAGAGACACTGCGTCCAACTCTGATAGTTTCAGTAATATTCTTTTCCAAGGTTTACAGATATAAACATCATTATGTGCTAGTTTTGTGAGTATTCATTTGGAATAGAATGTTAATACAATGTGCAAAAATACTTTAGCTTCCTATGAACAAAGAAAGCTTTTGAGGATCACAGATGCAGAATGCTTTACATACCCAGCACAGTATGCAACCAAGCTGGCCTGAAAATAACCCTGTTGTGAGTATTTTCATCTCAGGTATTTACTAAGGACCAACTGAACTGCTACATGTCGTAACTCAGGCACCTTGGTCCGTGCTCCGCAGTTGAGTCTCCGTTGAATTACTGTGATTTCATTGAATGACTCTAATTACGATAATTATTTTTCACAGGCACAAGTTCATTATACGTTTATCTTCTCTGTGGCTTCCCCCAACCCCAAAAAATTGCTATAGAGAGTTGAAGGGGTTCAGTATTTTTGTTTCACATGACTGTTAACCATCTGCAAACAGCAGGAGTCTCTTCTGTAAGCTGCGGGATCATCTTCCCTGCCTACAAACAGTTAATCTTCACGTTCCAGCTCCGTACCCCAGGCAAGAAAGAGCGTCCGCCACAGCATATTAAATACAATTGCTATAGAGAACGTTTTTTATTAGATATGGTATTATCACTCCCTACCGGTTTTCTTTCTTACACTCTTCTTATTTATAAAGATTCCCTGATTAGCACATAACATGGAACAATGAGCAGGTCCATAACCAAATTACCAATTAGAAGCTGCTTGTACAACAGACGGTATTTTCAGATGACTTGTTCCAGGGCTAAAACCTACAAATATATCGTAGGACCCTCTTTGGGACCCGAATCCATCTGTTGCTCTTTCCTCCCTTTTTTTTTTAGAATAAGAGGCCATACTCTAAAACTGGAGGGTCGGAGGTTTAGATATAATGCAGGGAAATTTTACTTTACTAAACAGTAGTAGATACATGGAACGGTTTTTCATCAGAAGCGGCAGAGGCTAATATAGTGAGGGATAGGCATACGGCTATCCTGAATCTAACATAAGACCAAGGACTGATTAGGATCTCTACATCGGGGAAAATGGGCAGACTAGATTGTCCAAATGGTTCTTATCTGCCCACAAAAGCTATGATTCTATGTCCATCTTTTGCGGGAGCTTAAAGTGTATGTATACATCACAGGGCTCTACAACCCTAAAATCCACATTAATAAAAAGAAATTGTGTTTAGAAAATGAGTGTAAATGAAATACAGTATTCTCCTTCTAACAGTAACCATCAATAGGTGACATAGTTACTCAAAAGCCATAGAGTCATTTTGAATTGACAAGCAAAATGTCTTGGTATTCTGAAGGGGACATACCAAGACATTTTGGACAATGGTGTTCTTCCAACTTTGTGTGAACAGTTTGGGGAAGGCACTTTTCTATTCCAGCATGACTGTGCCCAGGTTGGGTGAGTTTAGCATGGAAAAAAAATTATCAGAGCCCTGACCTAAACCCCATCGAACACGTTTGGGATGAACTGGAACGGAGATTGCAAGCCAGACCTTCTCATCCACCCTCAGTGCCTGACCTCACAAATGCTCTACTGGATGAATGAATGAAACTTCCCACAGAAACCCTCCAAAATCTTATGGAAAGCCTCCCCAGAAGAGTGGAAGCTGATATAGCTGCAAAGGGGGGGGGGGGGGGTGGCAATTACATATTAATGTCTATGTATTTAGAATACAATCTCATGAAAGTCCCTGTTGGTGTAATGGTCAGGTGTCCCAATACTTTTGTCCATATAGTGTATTTGTAGCGTGTATTGTTTTTTGTTTGTTTCTTACTATTGTAAGCCTTTCTGAAAGGTGTTGCTCCACAAATCATTAATTGCCCTATCTACTGTGTTAAGCAAATAGACCTTAGCAGATCCGTCATTAAGTCTTTCGTGTGGTGTTTTAATCACATAAAAACAACACATACTTTTAGGATGATTTCTTTTAGTTTCTCTGTCCCAGTGTTTGCTTTTGCGTCACCAAAATATATGAATGAGGCAAAACTTGACTTGATTAAATAATTATTTCTTAGAAAGGTCTGGGCATTCAGCATTACTAGGAATTGTGTTTCTAATTCTGCACATAGCAAAAAAGGATTCAATTGAATAGTAGGTGGAACAACACTTCATTACAACATTCCCTAACTTTATTATTGTAATATTTTTTATTTTTTTTTTAAAACATGACATTATTTTATTCGGTTCACTTCCTAGTTCTATGTTTAATGTTAACTATGTGAGGTATATAAAGCCCACTTCTCGTCTCATTACTTGGGGTATTTTGTAGCCATTGTGTGATCTAAGTACAGTAATTATTGCCTTCATCATAAACCTTGTGATGAGTGTTTCATTCAATTTAACTTTGAAATATAGTTGAGGTTTAAGATTTCAGCATGGCGCACGGATGCTCAGCTCAGTACAAAAGAATCCCCCTGCCTTCATACTCAATCATATTTCATGTGCCGTGCACTATATATGTGGCTTCATCCAGAGGCATACCACACGGCATGTTCACTATAATAGTGCAGATACTCATCATTATTTCATGGTAGTATGTATTCATTATCATTAGAGCAGTGTGATCATTAGCAGTGCACAAATACTTACGATCATACTGTGCAACATGTTTGTTGTACATATGTATTTATGATCACTAAACACCACATACACAAGACTGAAGCCATATCAAAGAGAACTGGGCTGTCTACGAGGCATACAGGCCAAATGGCCCATGGGCTATTGGTCCTGAACTTGCTTTTTTTAACTGCTCAAGTCTTGTAATCATGTAATATGTGGTCTAATATAGTTTTAGCAGACATTTGGCTCAGATTGTTAGGGTTACAGAGTCCCTAACTTTTAAAAGAACTGGTTACTCCTCTACAAATCTAAATCCAGAAGCAGTGAATGATTGTCTATGATCAGATTATACACGTCTGGTGACCCATAGAAAGCATCAAGCTTATGCATTGCGAAAATAATTGATCAAAAGAAGTCAAGGTTGTTTTAAAAGCATTTAATAAATGTCTTCTGTCGTCATGAACTAGTAGCTCAGAACAACTGTTTTTGTTTAAAGCAAACATCAGACATGGCCAGTATGTTTTTTCGCACAGACAAAATATTAATATTAGTGTTAAACAGGTTTGTCTGTCATAGAAAAACACTTTTTTTGCCATAACAAAAAACACTTTTTTCATGCCTGAGAACTCTCTGGGTTTGACACAGAGTCTCTAGGTAAAGTGCGGCTTCCCGTGGTCTCAGGGTCACTTTTCTTATTCTCTGGGCAGGAGAAGGGGTGCTTGGACACGCCCACTCCCTGTACACCTTTCCTCCTACTCAAGACTTGGGTAGTCCCACCCCACAAATGACTAGCTCCACCTATAAAGCTAGTTAGCCCCACCCCTTGCAAAACCACACACCCATAAGAGGGAGAGTTCTGGGTAGCCTGCAGTAGGAAGTTCCAGATAAGGATTCCATAAAGCCAAGGATTACCAATTTAGCGCTGTCAGTTTAGGTTCAACCTTCCATTCATGTGGAAGTAGATGTTAAGTACCAAGGATCAAATGAGTGATTCTATTCTACTCTAGGATCAACTCCCACAATGCACTGGTGACAAATGAATCCCCCTACATAAATAAATACCATTTAGCATTGTCTGTTTCCTTAATGTAACAGTCCTGTAGCTTGGATGGCCTACACACTTCAAAAAAATTGACTACTAATGCTGAAAATAAATTATGCATTTACAGTATAAATGTTTTGTTTTTTTAACGTACCTCCAACTTCTCATAGGATAGGACAGTCCCAACAACGGAAGTTATGTCCCAGCTGATGGCTACCGTATTTTGCAGATTATTAGGACTCTTGGTAATGATAATACTCCATGCTCAAACTAGGTAATATGCACGTGCAAAAGCAGATGAGCTAGGCACACCATGGATGGACTAAGCTAGAATGCCACAACAGTATTGGGGTAAATGAGTTCATAAAATCTCTCCGCTCCACCTCTTGGAAAACCTTCTCAGTCTTTTGTGGGTATGTTTTTTTCACGTGAAGAAAAATTCTAAGGCGCTTGAGCAAGATCAAAGAAGGTCTCCATAGACGGGCTCACTACAGATAACATAATCATGTGACAAAAGCTGCACTGTGTTTTTTATATTCGCCGTAAATTTGTGACTATGGTTAAAATGTTTGCCCAGAGCTAACATTATCTCATTAGAAACCCTGCAGCCGAGTGTAAGGGCAGGAGAGGAGAAACAGCTTATATTTACTAAACAGCCAAAATGTTGATTCACCAAAAGCAGATACGTATCTGACGCACAGGCAAATCATGCACCTTTATATGCATTTCTTCTTAGACACTGAGCTGCCACAAAAACAACACAACCACAATTGTCATTTTTGGTTTTCTCAGTAAAAAAAAAAATACAAAATTGTGTTTTGTGAATTTTTTTTTATCTCTAGTATGACAGAACCATTTGTTCCAGTATAGAAAACTAAACACATTCTCTCCGGTCCTTCAGGACAAAATATATTGGTGATAACGTCACATACTTCACATGCCACTCGCGTAATGCCACCATTGCGTCTACATTGCACATGCTCAATGCCCTTTCCGCCTGTCGGCAAATTGGTTATAACAGCCAGCCATTGGGGCAGAAATCCTATTTGGGTGTCAGTAGGGATCAGTGTGATACTCCCTATAAGCGTTTGCTTTCATCCTAAGAATAATTGTAAATACGCTGATACAGGCACATGCACTACCCGGCAAACAAATGGATCATTTTTAGGTAATGTTGACAAGAGCTCATGAATCATTCTTAGTCTTCTGTGAATAGGGTCGTTTTTTATAATATTAATATTTCAAGTGCCTGGGGACCAGCAAAACATTCTCTGCGGTGCTTTACAAAGGGGGGCACACACGTTACGCTATTAAGAAAATCAAGCTGTCGATTGCGCTCCCTGAAGATTTGAGCTTTATTTACATTGTAAAAGGAGAAGGTGTGATTTTAGCTTTCCTTTCAACAACAGAAGTTTAAGGCCACTCCATCACTGAGCCGGAAAGTCCTCCATTTATGTTTTTTTTATATAAAAATACTCAGCACGTAGGCGACCGTATGAACATTTTAAATTCATTCTTCTCTTAACAAACAATTTCCTTCGTGTTCTGCAGGGACATCAATGAGCTATAAATTATACGTCTTCTTTTTTTTTTCAGGTGGTAATTGTGCCATATTAGTTATATACCATTAGAATAGATGCTGCTGAATATTTATTTGCCCTGGGGGGTAATTATTCCTTTGCAGTGCCATATTATCATATTCACATGCCAACATTATTACAGTTCTGTTGGGTTATTACCAGATTGTGCCTATCCCATATAAAATAAGAATTTGAGACTCCACTCCACTTAACGGTAACCTTTACTCAAGCAAAGACATCTTGTAATATTCAATTTTGAGGAATGCTTGGAAAAAAACACTATGGAAAATATTTTTTTTAATTATTGGATTATTTTTCTGCCCATGATATTTCGAAAATGTATATACCAAAAAGGATTTTTCAGGGGGTGCGCCATTGGATCATACTGCACCATACAGCTGGATGTTAACTAAATGGTGTGTCTATTTTTGGAATTGTACCATTTTTGTTGTTTTTGGATGACTATGGTTTTCATTTACTGAAATAAGGAATTCATTTGAAAACTCAACACATCTTTCATGTTCAGCCAATAGAAAGCTAGTAGAAGTCACATGACGATAATTAAAAGCAAATAAGAATGACCCTGCGCACGATGATATTCACTATATGGACAAAAGTATTGGGATACCTGATCATTACACCAACAGGGACTGTATTTTATTCTAAATACATAGACATTAATATGTAGTTGGTCCCACTCTTTGCAGCTGTAGCAGCTTCCACTCTTCTAGGAAGGCTTTCCACAAGATTTTGGAGTGTTTCTGTGGGAATTGTTGCCCATTCACCCAATAAGACCATTTGTGAGGTCAGACTGATGTTGGACGAGAAGGCCTGGCTCGCAATTCTTGGCACAGACAACAGTGACATTTGGTCAATATACACTTTGGGTCATAATTTTCTACTACTTTAAGTGGACAATGAAGAGGATTGTGGTAAGCGGTATAGGGGCTACGCCCAAAGCTTAGATGTATCTTTCTGATCTATTGAACATCTGAGCTCTAGAAACGAGGGCTATCGGGAGGAAAAGGGGGCATCAAATTAAGAATGCTGCTGCATTTGTCTTAGTTTTACATTTTCCACGCTAGGCCTTCATTTTGATAAAACCATGGATAACAACTTTGATAAAAGGAGAAACCTCACACATTTGGAGATCTGGAAGGTACCTGTGTGAAATTGCAAACAACTGGGGGAAGGTTTCTTTAATATCACAAAACACGTTTGCAGGGAGGAGAAAGTGCTCTCTGGTGCCTAATTCAATACCCATCACAGACAGCACTAGAGGAAATTGGAGCTGACACCCATTCTATTCTGTGCCACTGTGCAGAACACAGCAACTGTGCTTTCCCAACTCGTACGGTAATTAAAGCTATAAATGTATTTCTCATTCTGCATGCAGTGCCCTGTATTTGCCTTGCTGAAGACTAGAACGATCCACACAGTATTCACAGGAAAAAGCTGAAATCTCCGAAATACTGACGGCTCCTGGATCTTGGAACACTGAATGAGCACATGCATGTTCCTGAACATATCTGCATTTCCAGCATAATGTATGAAATATAAGAATCCAAACGTAAACGGAAAAGATATACACCATCATTCAAAGGTTTAGGGTCACTTAGAAATGTCCTTGTGTTCTATGAAGACAGCTAGCTGAGCTTACATAATGGCAAAAGGGTTTTCTTTCTCTAATGATCAATTAGCCCTTTAAAATGATAAACTTGGATTAGCGAACACCAAGTGCCATTGGAACGCAGGAGTGATGTTTGCTGGGTGTCTGTACGCCAATGAAGATATTCAATTAAAAATCAGGCGCTTCCAGCTACAATTATGGACAAAATTAGCTTTACTTTTAAAAACAAGGACATTGCTAAGTGGTCTTTTGAACAGTAATGTAAATAACATTAATGTAAATATGCAAAACATTTCACTTAGAAACAATGACAAACGCCTACATTAAATACCACGGTATACACGATACAAGGTTTTTCCACATCATGCCAACTTTGTTAGTAAATGGCACGAACTTCCCATGGTATGACCAATTCTTGTCTGCTCGGCCAGCAAAGCTTCCTTGAGTGCACTAGTGGTATCTGTGCATGGCTGGGTTTCTAGAGTATAAATTCTGCCTTGGTTAAAATGTCCTCTGAATACCTCCCATCAGACAAGTGATGGTTACCCATATTTGTACTGAATGCTTGGTGCAGTATATATTTATTACAGAATGCTATATTACAATATTTTAGTAAAGTTAATTCATGCCGTCGAGTACAGTAATGGAAAATAAATGTATAACACAGAAAGGCTGGCACCCCACGAACCCCTCAATGTTTCATTAGCATCCCACTACCTTTCTCAAGGGTTGGATCTTTTTTGAAAATTACTTGTTTAGGTGTATTATAGGAAGACTAACATGATGTATTCCTTGGCATGCTTTGCTTTGATTTTTACTGGGCATGTGTCATTTTGTTGGTTATTTTCAATACAATAGACTGCTTCCTGGGGTTGGAATATCTGTACATAACATATATTCCAACAAATGAATCTGACTTGATTGAGCTTTTTACCCCCCCATCTATGCCCTTTCTCATTAAAGATAATTATTTGGGCGGACAAACCAGCCATGTTTTTGTTTTCCCCCATGTTTTGGAGAGCATACATTTTTGCCCAAAATACAGCCTTTATGTATTTTTCGATTATTAAAATTTTCAGTTGTCTCCCACAAATATGTCCTGCATACTGCCGCCGGTCACTGGACTGAAGTGTGAGAATAGCTTGTTAAATCATCTACAATACGAATAGGCTGTAATTACCAAAGCAAATGGACTGTATAAAGGGTCCTTGCTTTATATCACAGACTAGAACTAGAATGACCAATGACACTGTGTGTATAGTGTGTAGGGAGAACGTTCCGGGACATTCAAATTTGCCCTGTCACGTAGACTTGGGTTCCGTGCTTAGACACCTCCCAAAATTTGAGGTGCCTAGAATGAGGAACCTTCCTCGGTTAGAGGTGGGAAGGGGCACGGTCAGGACTGGGCAGGGAACGGTTAGAGGTAGGGCTGAGGGCAATCAGGAACGTGCAATTATCTTACTACCTCGTGATACATTGATACAGAATGCTGGAATATGATCGAGGAGGCAACATGGGAGGCGGAAAAGCTAGGACCTCAATCAGTTCCACTGTGATGTCCCTGAACTTCAGCTGTTGGGACAGCAGAACAGGGCCCACTTATAGGACAGTTGAGAAGTATAGACAAAATATTGATGTACTTTATAAAAGTACTGTTTCTAAAAGTAAACGGATTGTACGTCAAAGGAAATGGCTTTTCAACCTTGCATGACCCTCATGATAATCCGCACTGGAAAGAATGAAGAAATAATGACACATGATATTTATTTATTTTTTTATATACTTGTACAATTATATTCAGAAAAAGCACTGGCATCAAAAGTATTTTGAGACCTATTTATAAAGTGCAATTCAGGAGTAAGTCTGAGCAATTGCCATAGCAACCACTGGAATATCTCTGTTGATTAACCCATATTGCATTACAGCGCAAGAATTCCTCTTGATAAATATGTCTCTAAAACAGACAGTTTTAGTTTCTATGTTTTCTCCTTGAAGCGACATGGCATTCAGACAATTTTTCAACTGTGTGTAGATGTTTACACAAAGCTAAGAGTCATTTTAATAAATTGAAATAGGGGACCAACTTGATGCTGTGATCAATACGGTCACTCGCCCCTGTAATCTGTTGCCAAAAGCTGTGTCAATTAGCCAGATGGACTGATTTTTTGTTTTCATGCAGATCAAATGTGAATATTTACCAAAGGCTGCAAGCTTTACCCACTGGCTATATTTTAATGGGTTAGCCCTTTTCCTTTCTACATACTGTTCCCTTGTAATTTCAAACAGAGCTGGAAGATGAAAAGTTTGCGCGTGTGCACGGTGCTTAATGTTGTGGCTCCCCTGTCATCTCTTACCGTAACCACTGTTATAAAGTCACACCTCCCCGTCATCCTCCCCGTCATCCTGTTTTATGTTAAAGCGATAACTGGATAAATTAAATGTGTTTCTGATCTAAGTCTCCGGGGGGCTTTCTGATTGGAAGAAAAAATATTCTGACCATTGGATGAAAGTAAAATGTTCGTTCGTTCGGGGGAGCTTATGATTCAGTTTTTAACCCTTCGAACGCGGCAGAAAACGACTACTGACTGGTCCCTTGGTTACATTGTATAGCAGGCAAGGCTGGGTTTCATATATAAAATGTCCTTCCCTGCAGATGTAGATTAAATATGCACATCTCAGCAAATTTCTAAATGGAGTGCCCAGGGAATAATTAAATGATTATAATTTCCCCTGCCCTCAACCTTTTTCTGCGGGCACCAAAGAGTGTGGTTTGTAATTGACGGTAATGCGCAAGCAATTGAGAATCATTACCATTTACTTAGATTTAAGATTCCGGCACAACAATAAAGTTGGTGCATTGTACTGTGTTTACAACACTGTCAACATCAGTGTCAGTCATGGCCAGTATCTTGACGTGAGACCTCCGTGCAGCTGATTCTTTTGTGCGTGAGAATGTTTAGGCATCTAAAACTCACTTGCAATGCAATGTTTCTGTTGGTTTTAGTGTGGATCTTGCTTTCAAGTTATTCTTGGTACCATGTCTGGGAGCTTTCAGGGTTTGACCCTGACTCTCAGGGTTTTTTCTTCAATCTCAGGGTCTCAGGGTGAATGGGCAAACTCTTAGTGTCACGGTGACCCTCTAACGCTGAGGACACATGGGGGTCATGATGGATTCATGGGGAGACTCCTAGCCTGCCTGCCCAGTCCCCTCTTATGACTAAGTCACCCTGTGCTTATTGGGGGCATAGGGTGACCGGAAAACCTAGTCTGGTCTGCCCTAACCGGACTTCCATTGACTAGCCAGCTGTGGGGGCTCTATATGTCCGGAAACGCTTCATGTGCCTGACAGAGACCTAGCCGCAAATCCATGGAACTGTGTGGCAGATGGGAACTGCGGCAATGCCAGCTGACATTTGCAACTGAGCCGATATGGACGTCTGTTGTCCTACTACGCCGCTTTTTTGGGGTTATACTGTGCTCGTGGCGGGTCACAATCAGAGGTGGTCAAGGAGAGGGAGCTCCAGGGAAACCTGGTTTTATTACCAATCCTTAGAACTGGGGTTTACCCAGCCGCGGCACTAGAACTCTGGCCCGGTTACCGTACAGACTATTCCCGGGAACGTTCCCAGCACAGGGTCCCTACAACGGATCAAGTCGCTTTTTGGAACTTACTCTGAAATCTACATCGGTACCCCGGGATTGCTGCCGCTCCCTCAGGATCACCCCAAAAAAGCTCTTTACCGGGTGTGCATTGTTGGCCATAGAACTGTATAGAGGTGCCAGGCAGCCCGGTAGTTGATGGGATTATATTCTTTATCTGATTATGTTTGTGTATAAATCCCAATGTTGTTTTCAATAAACATAGTTCTTTTTGCACCCTACACTAAGTCTTATCTAGTGCTTGAGTGATTACAAAGGGTTAATCCCTTGCGCAATTAAGCTTTCAGCGGCAAGTAAGATATTTAAGGCAGAGCTACTCAGTCTCCATCACACAGTGTGCTGTCTCCTTCCTATTCTAGACTGCTGAGATCATACATAAGACTCCCAACTGGTGCCTTTCAACCAGTGTCCTATGGTTCATATCCTTGCTTGAATGTGGGAGATTCAATTGAGTGTAATTTTAAGTAAGTCAGTGTTTCCATGAGGACCGTTATTAGAGAGATTTTGGAGAGTCACTATGTAGAATCTTTACGATTGTCTATTAAATGGTTAGTATTTCAAGAGTCTCAGGGTCAGTTCCTTTAGAAAGTTCCCAGGTACCAGATCCCAGTTGACTTAACAACGCAATCTGTAGCATCCAAGTTGTTGGGAGATTCTAGTCAAGATCACTGCCACAAAGCTTTATTTGCGCCACTGACTAGTTGTTGCAACCTTTTTAGTTACATAAAACAGTGGTTGTGGAGTGTAACCTTAGAAAAAGGAAAGTGACCCAGAGACTCAGGGATACAGTGCTTCACCTGGAGACTCTGGGTTAAACCCAGAGATTTCCCTGGTGAGGCAGTCAGTCTTTGTGGGTGAGTGTGCCCTGGAATTGTTGTGCTGCCAGAGAACACGTTTATGTAGATGTAAAATAAAACCTCCTACCTTGGCTTAAATATGCTCTCTAATGTCAGACTTTAAGGTCGTTACACTTTAAACCAGCTCTACTGAAAACCTGTTAATGCCTTCTGGGACAGGAGAGTCCACCGGAAGCTTTGTTTTCTATCTTGGCTGCTAACATAATACATAATACATAGAAGGTGCTACATTTTGTAACTACATTCTGGACATGGCAGGCGGTAATGTATCAAGTATACATAAAGTGTGCTTAATACATTGAATATTTTTCTTTCTGTCTGCTAGCATTAGGTTCAAATGCAAAAAAAATCCTACCGTTGTGTTCTTTTTCATTCTACACTTGGCATGGCTCTATTTTGGCTGATTATTGAATAAAACACAGAAAAGCTAGAGAAATCCCAGTTTAATATATTGAAGTGCACACTCCTCCAGCATGCAGATGCTCCGCTAATTTATGTAACACGTTCGCTCTTGACTCCTGGACATTGTAAAGCCAGGTTTGGATCGCCTTATATTTTTTATGTACAGCACGTGAAAAAAAATGCTTTTACCCTTAGATGTTTGATGAACCGTAGGCATGAACACCACTCAATGAAAAAATGACTTTGTAGTGTGTTTCTTTATGAGAGGGACCCTGCACTTCGGGGATGTACTCTGTGTCTATTCTAGTTATTGGGGTGCCATTAGTCAGAGCTGGATTACTGATAATGTGCCTCCTCAAATCATCCCACTATGCACAGCTGATGCCCAAACTTTGGGATATAGCAGCCCTATGGAGTCTTAACCACTGTAGCCCTTCTCTAATAGTGGTGAATGGGTTTTGAAATGGTTAACTACCGTATTTGCTCGATTATAAGACAAGGTTTTTTTCAGAGCAAATGCTCTGAAAAATACCCCTCGACTTCTAATCGGGGTCGTCTTATAATCAGACCTCAAAGAGGTCTGACTATGAGACTAAGATCCAGATCCCCCGCACCGCTGCAGGGGACCTGGATCCTTCTGTCTCCCCCCCCATTTAACACTCCCCCCCCCACCCCACACACACTTACCGGTGCTTCCAATTTCCTGCTGTATTGCCAGGGCAGCGGGTTGACGTCTACACGATCCGCGTAGACAACTTACGCTGCAGCCGGAAATAGGTGTGGCTAGCAGCGGGGGTTGTCTGCGTCCATCGCGCAGACCTTCCCCGACTGTCAGAGATCAGAGTTCCCCGTACCGGTGCCGGTGCCGCACTGGTGGGGGAACGCTGATCTCTGACAGCCGGGGAAGGTCTGCGCGATGGACGCAGACAAACCCCCGCTGCCAACTCCACCTCCTTCCGGCTGCAGCGAACCCCATCGGTGTTAAATGGGGGCATAGGGCATTTCTGGAGGCAGAGTGCTCTGTGAAATGCCTTTTAACTCCCTTAACACCACTCTGCCTCCTGAAATGCCTTATACTTCCCTATATGCCACTCTGCCCCATAATATGCCTTTTAACCCCCTAAATGCCAGAATGGGATATAGGGGTATAAGGCATTTCTGGAGGCAGAGTGGCACATAGGGGGTTAAAAGGCATATCATGGGACACAGTGGCATATAGAGGGTTAAAAGGCATATCATGGGCCACAGTGCCATATTGGAGTGGCAAGCCTGGGGGCAGATTGGAAAATACAAGGAAATAAAAACAAAAAAATATTTTTCTCAATCATAGCTTTTATTAAAAAATGTAATAGTTTACATGAATTAACATTTACTGGTAAAACTTTTTTCCTATAGGGTCATCTTATATTCAGGCTTATTCTTTTCTTCCTAAATTAATATTCAGATTTGGGGGGGTCGTCGTATAATCAGGGTCGTCTTATAATCGAGCAAATACGGTATTTGGAATTATGGGAAGACTACAATCTCTGTGGTTGAGGGTGTTTCATCTTGGCATATTTAGAATGGCATGAAGTTGGAAGGTAGCTGACCTGCAAGTGAGGCTACAAGTCAAAATGTTATCATTACCTTTTGTATAATGAAAGTGTTGCTGTTAATTGTATTAGCACATATTCTTTTCCCAATTTACCTCTATTGTGGATTCTGAATAACTTAATTAGGCTGTTGTTTACTCAGGTCCATCCAGGAGGGGGATTTCTGTGGGTGCAACTGATGCGTCAATAAATTACCAGAGCATAAAGTATATGGAGGAACCTGGTTCACTTGGCAAAATTAATTAGCTGATGTTGGTTTAAGTCCAACACCAAGTTTATTCCAGCCCATTGAGACAGAGGGGTTAGGAACATGAGCCAGAGCCAAGTGGCTAACTACCTCCTCCCCTTCCATCTACCTGTCTCTTTTTTTCCTCTCAAAATGTTCAATTCAACAAATAATTAGTAATTGTGCAGTAAACAATTGCAGAATTGTCATGTTTAAGTTAACTTCTTTTCACTACAAAAATTAGCAAAAAATGTTATTTAGCCAGCAATGCCCAAACATTTGCACACAACTATACCCCATCCACAAACGTATTGTTTGCACACATACTCCCAATGCATTCTGATGCCCTGATTCAGAACTGAATCCTGCCGTGACCGGTCTGTGCCACTGGCACGACAACTGGTTGAACCAGCTAGTGTGCCAGATCATAGAAGTCTGAGCGGCTCTTCTTTACAATGACTCATATAGCGCCACATATGTTATAGCTATATCATGGTTATCTCTGTACATGGGCCCTTACGGAAGTATAAATTTAGGTGGCACTTAGTGTTTTATTTAGTTTATGCCTTATTCCAAGGATAGTCATCTGCCGGTGCTAATACAACCCAGAGCTACCATTCACTAACAAATGATCCACACTCCTCTATCAGTGATGCTAATGAACTACGGGTCCTAATGCTCACCGAGAAGCGGTGCCATCAGTTATTCACAGTATCAAAAGCAACGCTGATCTGAATGGAGTGTCACAAATTGAAATCAGAATAATTGCCTTAAATGTGGCATATGCATATAAATAGTATTTTCATCCAGAAGGTTCACATGGCACTCGGTCGTGTTTATTAAACTCAGTTTAAATAAATCCACGGGGTTCCTTAATAACTCTATACATAAGGAAAGTCCAAAATACCAAAGGGGAGAAGGCGTTTTATCCAACTCCAGGTGACATTTCAGACCAAGTTATTTGAATTATGTATTATTATCTGTTCAAATTCAGTTTGGATCAAAAGACTGCTTTTGGACGTGTCCACATTGGCATGACTGGGACGTTTGACCTGGAGTTTCTGGGTAAAGCACCAAGACTTCAGGTCAATTTCTTCACTCTCAGGACAAGGAAGCAGACCAGGTTCCACGCTTTCCCCACCAACTGTTGTCCACCACCCACTCCCCATCCAATAAAGTCTAACTGGGGACAGACCTGCCCTTACAAGTAGAGGCGTGAGTGACTGGATATATGTTTCTGCACTATATCCACGGGCATCAACTCCGAAAACGTTGCAAAATGTAGAAAAATCACAAGCTATTCACAAATACTCATGCAAGAAGGAAAGCCACAAAACAGTTATAAGGAGGCATGTGATAAGCATAGCGAGACCCTCAGAACATGAAAAGATTAGCCTTTTTTAAGATACTGCTCCTACTGGGGCATCACCTTTAAATAGAGCGGCAAGGAAACAATTGCAGAATAGTCAGCTTGCGTAAATTTGGGTTGAAGGTCTACTATTTTCAGGAAATTGGTAAATATCCAACCTCCTGAAATTAAGAATAGAAGACGAGCTGTGGTGATTGCAGTTACAATTACAATTGCTACATTTCAGCTGACAAACAGCATTTCACAAAAGCAGCCAAGTGTGCAGTAATAAATGCCTCTGCAGACTGTACTATGCAGTGCAGAGTAGCGTATATTTAACAAATCATTATGAATCTTATTGTTGAAATCTTCTATAAGACATCCAGCATTTCTTATGGTTATCTATGAAATAGCATATATATATAACAATATGAAAAGGGGGCCCATCTCAAACACACTGATTAGCTCAATCAAGACTTTTAGACCAAAGTAAAGCTTTGTTTATCATTTTTTGCTAAGATATTGACTAGAGCAATGTGAGGATGATATTTTTGCCTTTTTGACCCTTTAATTCCCATTGCGCTAGAATTATGTTACCATATCTGCCAAATGTCCGCATTTTCAGGCGTCCACCTGCTCAGCCCGGGGCATCCCAAGGCAGGTGCAAGACATCCAGGTACCCAGGTGCACATAATGCATTTTATGTGACCCTGCATTAATAACAGCAGTTCGCACAGAGAGTACAAGCTGCGCTATAGATAGAGGCTCCGCTAGCGAGGTAAGAGGGAACATTTTGTGAACTGGACTGTAGATGGGAAGGGGAGGGGAAGATGAGAGGTGACAGAAAGAAAGAGGCAGAATGGCAGAGGCGAGAGAGAGAGAGGGTGTGAAAGAGTGAATATATGTATGTATGTATATGTACATGTAAGTTAGGGTTAGAGTAGTTAGAGTTATTGGCTCTTGGGAGATGGAGAGAAAGGGAGGAAGAGAGTGTGTGTGTGTATGCGTAAGTGTATGGTATTAGCGTGAGTATGTTAGTGTATGGTATTAGAGTGAGTTTGTGTGTTAGTATGTTTGGTTGAATTTTACAGGATGTACCGAGAAAATACTGTAACCAGCTGCCCCGGCCCTCGGCTCACTGCTGTGCATAGCTGTCCCTTTTTCAGGCAAGTGGGATCACAGCCCAGGGAGCTCTAAGGTCAATGGAGGTCTGTGCTGTTGTCCTCCTGCCCTTCAGGCCAGCACGCCTCTGGGGATGACAGCGATCAAAGTGGGAAAACTCTGCATATGGAATGTTTTAAAATATGAGCTTCCACTGGCGCATATCACTGTCTACGTTCCAAAACAGGAAATGTGAGCTAGCATGTGATGTTGCATCGGCTTTTACAGTACAAGGACTGGAGCTTAAGAGGACAAACTGGAACCTAAATAGCTCTTCCTACGGAGTAAGGAAGGAGAAAGGAGTTAAGCACAAAGAAAGAGTTAAACAGTTTTTGCCACTTCATGCCACCTAATGCAATTCTTCAGAGGTGAAATAGTTCCTAATGTTTCAATCAAATAGATCTGAAACAATTACACTGATTGAAAAACAAAAAGAACATGCTGTATACAATTTTGATAAATACATTTAATTAGGCTGAAAGCTGTGTGGGTGAACTGTCTGCTTTAAACCTCCAAAGGTAGCGGAGCTTAAAACCTGCTTTGCATACCAAATTGTACACCACCGTCAATGCATGGATGTATCGGCTAATGCCACAGTTATTACCCAACCCATCTGTCCACCACCCTGGCGTGGTGACAGTTAATAGCTACTCTGTGGGCCAAATATATTTTATTTCCGAGGCGGTCCTTTTTTACTGATGCGCTGCACATGCCGTTTTTTTTTATAATGCAGGAAGGCTTCCTCTGTAATTAAAAGTATTCGTACTTTATTCCTTCCAGGCACCTGCTACACTCAATGGGTTAATGAGGTGTTTTTTTTTCCCTCTCTTGCATTTAAGCACAGATTCTTTAATCTAATTTTAATGGCCTTTCCCCAGCAAGCGCTACTAATTTCTAATGGAGACTGGGAGATGGAGCACGTAACTGCTCGTTCTTTCTAAAGCAGCGTCCTGCGTCTTTATTTTATTTATTTTTTTGCCTATGTAGCTGGGCGAGATTAAAATGCCGCTATCTCATAAAGAAACGGCTCCCACCGTGGCTCAGGGGAAATGGAAAACACGATAAAACTGACACAAGTGAGGAAAGTCTTCTATCAGCATCCACACTTGGCAAAAATACCATTAATCCGGAATGATTTCCCATTCCGTGAAGAAAAGAGAGATTACACAGACAAAGCACTCGCAACAGCACTGTGTACAAGTACAGTGACTTAACCCTTTTGGAGCTGGGAACGAGCAACGTATTTCGAATCCCTCTATACCTATTTTACAGCACTGTGGAATATGACGGTGCAATATAAATCAAATAATAATAATAATCTCTCAAGGGGGTTCAAATATGAAACATAATGAGAAATTGTCAATGTTTTTAAGGTTTGGAAGTCTGAGGTGTAATTCTAAGTTAGAGAAAGGTAGTAGATAATATGAATAGACTTCCAGTGGAAGTAACAAACATAGTAATGCAATTCAAGAAAGTTTTGGATAAGCATAAAGGCAGTCAATTGCAGAGTATCGCAAGGCAACTACTTGGGAGCTGTAATGCGGGTCTGTGCTTAAACAGCCCCGACATCCATTGGTTTTACAGCTTCGCTGGCCAGTCAGGGGACATTAAAGGATCTCCTCAACTGGCTTATGATCCTCACTGCCCATAAAAGCAGGAAAGTGGGGCAGCTACGCAAGATGGATAGGAGGTATGCATTCATTGTACATCCTTTCTAATTTTGCTTTATTTAAGTTAACTTTGCTGTCTTTCATAGCATAGCTTCAAATGCTGATAAACATCCCAATTTAACATTCTGGGCTTGAGTCTAGGAGATGATTACAAGGGTTGTTGATGTCCCACCTCCCTTGACTCCGTGTGCGATGCTTCTCCACCATACCCACATTGGGATCTCCACATATAAGCTGTCTCTTGTCATGCCCCATCAAGGCTGCGGAGCTGTATATCTCTGGTTTCCCCTGTTTCGCTACAGTTTAGCTACAATCCATTCCTGGATTTCCTTATGCTCTGTCCTGAACTTCTGATTCTTAGATTCCAGTCCTGCTCTTAGCTTCAACTTCTATTCCTTTTATAAGGTGTGCCCCACCCATTATGTTTCTCTCAGTCTGCAGGTATGTCTTTCTCTGATATGTGTTTAGATTCATTGTTTAGTTTGTTTATTAGTAATTCAGTAGGCAGGGTTTAGTGTTAGGACCCACCGATATATTGGAGTACTTTGGCGTAGTGGCTTTGGGAAGTGTGGTTACCATGCATCTGGTCCCGTTACTCCATCTGTATGGACCCTGTTTGTGACATCTCTTGCCATACACCTTCTCAATGCAGTGAAGTTGAGAAAAGTACTGGAAAAGTACTAAGGTCCCCACTATAAGCGATCGGTTAAATAGAGTGGAGGAGACAAGAGAGTTGGTGGAGCAGGCTGCGGATCAATATGGAAAATACGTGGCAACTTGGTTGGTTTGGACTCCTTAGATATGATTATCTTATATTATGGGTTGTTAAATCTCGTAACTGGGCAATATGTACAATATCTAGACTGTATACCATCTATATGAGGCCTGAATTTACTTGTACCTACGTCCCGTCATTTTACTTCCATATCCCTTTTCCTACCCTATTTTACTGACAAAATCAATAAAATTCAATTTACTAAAAAAAAATCTAAATTTATGAAACATCCCTTGAGTACAGTAATACCTTGTGTGTATTTCCTGCTTATTAAAGGTCTCAAACTCTACACACAATACCATTTTCTCTTTTTAAATTTCACCATTGGAAAAGTGTTATTTAGCACTTTCTTTGCCCTTCTCCATCTCACAGAGGAGAGAGGCAGACATGAATACTGACAAAGGCCTTCAATTTGTCAGCTGCCAGTTGTCACGCGTGTGATTCTCTCTACGAGCGATCACATGCGCAGAAGTAACGGTTATTGACTGCTGCTGGTCTGCAAAGGTTCCCAGACAGTCGGCTTCAGCCTTCTCCAGCACCATTGGCGTCACTTGGTATTAAGCACTTGTATTATGTGACATACATACATCACAAATGGGTTCCCGTGAGTGCTTGGGGTTAAGTCCAGGCTGTTACTGAGATCTCAATCTCATACTCTATACAGAAACGGCAGAATTTATTTTTGGCCTGGAACATTGTTCCAACCACTGGATTCCCACTCTGTAGTATCTTCTGATGTCTCAAACATAACAGAACATCACTTTAATAAAGAAGACTTCAGTCGCAGGATGAGGTTCATAACTATACCAAATATTCCTGGATCTTTGGTTCATTGTCAAGATTAACAAGACTTCTTCCAAGTTTGTGGGACAAGTGAGAGGTGACGGCCTTTCTGACAAATTATGAAAATGCTGAGGCCAATTTTCATTCCTGCCAAGTAAAGAGAATTTGAATACTTGGTTAGCTTCAGATTATTGCGGTATTTGTTAGAATATTATTGTGCGGAGTATACTGTTAAGCAAAAAAAATCTGCTACTACTACTTCTGGTAAAGCATCTGCTTGGAGAAAGACTTGAATGGTGCATCTGGATCTTCACTGGTTGTTAGAAGCCCCAATCTGAGTTAAGTTTGTACAGTTTTGTTACTTTATACAATCCAGCTTGTCCCTTTGGGGTGGGGGTGGCAATAGGAGTAATTGCCCTCCGGACTGCTTTGATTGAACCCTTTGATTTTTTTTCCTTGAAGTTCCACATAGAGCCACCAGTGTCTGTAAAGTAACGAGGCCTTTACACCTCAACTGAATCCATTCTGTGCTCGTTTTTTAGGCAGTGGTGCACTGGTGCTCACTCATAGAAGCCCCAGGGGAAGTCCTGGGTAGCGGCAGTGGTTGTGTGCACGCTTGTTGTCAACCAGCTGCCACCACTTGACACCAGGGAGTCTGAAGCATGGGGGACAAGTCTAGGGATGCATCGGTAAATAGGGGGGAGGGGGGCATATAGGGGAGTATAAGGCATATGGGGGGGTTGGCAAAAAGGAGAAATAAGGCAAATCTGGTGGGGCAGAGTGGTAAATAGGGGGGTATGAGGCATATCAGGGAGGCGGAGTGGCAAAAAGGGGGTATAAGGCATATCTGAGGGGCAGAGTGGCATATAGCGGGCTAAGTGGCATATAGAGAGTATAAGGCATACCGGGGGGGCAGAGTGGCATAGCAGGGAGACAGAGTGGCATATAGGGGAATATAAGGCATATCTGGAGGGCAGAGTAGCAAGCCGTGGGGCAGATAAGAGGCATAACTGGGGGGGTAGGTTGGCAAATAAAGACAAAAAATGCATTTTTCTCAATCATAGTTTTTATTTAAATATCAATAAATAGTTTACATGTGAATATATTTTTAATAACAAAATGTTTTTCCTATAGGGTAGTCTTATATTCAGGCTTTTTCTTTTCTTCTAAATTAATATTTAAATTTTGGGGGTTTGTCTTATAATCAGGGTCATCTCATAATCGAGCAAATACGGTAATAGCTGGTACTCTTTGGGTTTAACCTGGCATCTTCAGGTGAAGCCCTTGTTCACTAGGTCTCCTTGGTCAGTTTCTGGGCAGAGAATTTTCCCTTGTAGCCTGTCCAGTTATTGCTCCCACCCATACCCATTGCTAGCCCCACTCCTAAGTGAAGTCACACGGTCAGAAAAGAGAGAGCTTTGAGTTCCTGATCCTGAGAAGAATCTTAATATGGTTTTCCAGACAAATGGGAATTATTGATTTGAAGCTTTTTATAACAATGAATGTATATACAGTGTGTACATTCTGCATTGATTTCATTGAGCAGCTCACATGTCAAAAATAATTGCAATTTTTAGCTAAGAAGCTAAAAATGTGTCAGGGGAAGCTCAAGATTTTTAGGAGCTCTAGGCAAAAAAAATATGGGACTCTCTCTAACACAAATTTAATTACATGTAAACATATATATGTTACTTGTTTGTTTAATGGAGTCTTTAGTTGAAGTTGATAATTTATCAAAATTTAATCTAAAGAAAAGACCTCTAAGGTCCCAAAGCTGTTACCTTATATTTGGTCAATGTAGAAAAGGATGTATCAACTACTTCAATTGAAGGCTCAATTTTTCATGAATAGTTATGTAAAATGTTACAATTTGGGGAAGCTTCACAACTTACCTTAGGACTTTGGATGCCTGGAAAAAACCTTGGGATTGGCTCCCCAATTTGCTTTTTTTTTTTTTTTAAAAAGGGGCATAATAATACATCCCTTGGTATTTTGCATCACCAGGGAAAGTCAAAGCATGGTAGACCAGGTTGTCCACCTCCCCACATCAGTAGTAACAGACATCAGAGAGCTGTATCATTGTAAGGTATTGCAATCCCTGAATGGATGCTCTGACACAACACAAGGGATCCCTTCACATGAACCTGGAACCCGTAGGGTCTGTACAGACCAGGTTTAAAATAATAATAATTTATATTTATTATATTTTCAGGGACAAATAATACCAGGGCAGGAGTAGTCCCCTGGTCACTCTACTAGTAGTTAGTATAGTTTAGCATTAGGATGCCTGAGACCTCAGAAGACAATAGTCTCAAGTTAGACATCTACTTATTGAATTGCAAACACCGACACAGTGATCCCTGTGATTATACGTTACTGGTGATCAACAAAATACCCATTAATGTAAAATTTTGAAATACACATATAAAACTTGTTCATTGTACTCTAAACTTACATTGTGCTTCTATGATGCCCAGATTGCTGGAGACCATGTCACTGCTCAGCTATATATTTTTTTAGATACCCTTGAAACGTCCAGACACTGTGTGTTTTTTGATGTGTAGTCTTTTAATTTAAATAATAGCCTAGCCTGCTCCCCAGGGCAAATCTCCAGTTACTCTCCCTTGGCCCTCAGTGTGTTGGGGAAGGGAGGGCTCCTCCAGTTGCAGAATAATCATTGTAAGAGGCCTGGATGTAGTCCAATGTGGGCCGAGACTCGTGCAGGTCACTGTGAGACTCTTGTCAAGGAGTGAGGCCGTCTGCCTGTCTATTTGCGCAGCGCAGACTCTAACCTGTCTGCCCTTTCCTCATTCATACCTTCACTTCTCCTATTCTCCAGTCTTAACAGAGAGCTGGGTAGCTGCCGCAGAAGGGAACATGAGTGACAGCATCTGTCTGTATCACAACAGACTGGACTCGATATGTTCCTCAGCCCCGTATACGTCAATGACTCCGCATCTGGGAATACACAATAAATGCATTTAAATACCATTCTTTGGAGCAAGGTCTCGCAGGCAGAAAAAAGAGAAAGCTTCATTCAAGAGCTATTGTCACCTATGGAACGTTCCATCAATCATTAGAGCATAACAAAAAGTATTAGAAAAATAACTATCTACATTTTGTTTTAGCATCTATTTTCAGACCTGATATTTAAGATATCTTTAAGCAATTTCAGCATAATTGACATGAAGCCCATTTCACATGGCCTGCTGTTGATTTCCATGCCTGTCTGTGGGGCTGTCCACCCATCTGTATTTGATGCAGTATTTCAGGTTCCCAAATCAGGGCACCTGTGTTGGGGTTGTGACAAACGATGGGGGACCTCGTCGGACCCAAGAGGGGATATAGTCCAGACCAACTGCCACCATACCTGAAGAGCTACACGGGATAGCCTAGATAGTGCCTGAAAATTGGGACTTGGGAGGCATGCATCTGTCTGTCTATTGTAAATTTATCTATGTTAGTTTGTTATATATCATTTGCATGTATAGATTGTAGGACTCAAAGACCAGAAAGTCTTTGTAATATTCCTGTAAAGAATATGGGGTATATCTGCAATAGCACTGTTCTGGTGAGTGTTTCACACGTTCATTTTTTTTTCTCCTTCGCACTTCCTCACACACTTGCCACAATATGGTGAGAATGGATTAATCCATTCGGTGCCCGGGAAAGCGTGTAAAATACTCGTGCAACTGGAGATCTACGGACTGAATGTGTCTCGTAGGGGATTAAATCCTTCCCACAATATTGTCTGTGAGTTAGAGCAGGCAGGAGGGAGAATGAGACAAGCCACAAAGGTATTCCCTCGAGCCAACTTCACAGTGCTGAGCGGGCATCAAGTCACTACGTGCACCGGGAGCACAGAAAGAGAAATGTGACAAGAACCCAGTGACACCTCCTACAAACGGTATGGGGTTCGACGTCACAAAGGCAAGTGAAACATGGTGAGCCTAAACAAACATATAGGGAAGATCTATAGGTAAGCGTGAAATAAATCCCCAAAAACTGCTTGGTAGTTGTTACTGCAACCATATAAACAAAGTAACTAGAAAAGTGAGGACTGTGAAAATGTAAAATGTTTAAAACTCTTGAGAATTTTTGATTTTACACAGTTAGAGCAGACAAAAGGCTCTATTCAGTGACCGGTCTAAACCCTAATTGGTGTTAACGATGGTGGAAAATTCATGGTCCATGATTCAACTCCTGGACTAAACTCCAAATACCAATTGCAGATTAGAGATTGAGGCCGGTAAATAAATAAATGTAAACAAGTAGAAAAATTCTATTGAGTAATTTAACTGTTTGTGCAGAGTATTAGCACAATTTAAATGGATATGTTTTTTGTAAGTACACTTAACACCATAAAATCACTGTCTAGAAACCACAATACACATCTAAGGAAACGTATTAGCTGTACGAAGCTGAAATAAACACCATTTAGAGAGGCAAAAGCATAACAGTGACAATTTAACCCTTTTCAATAACAGCACACGGAGTGTTTAGATAAAAAATAGAATACGACACTACTTCTGCACTAAATTACATGCCACCAAAAAAGAAGATTCATACACTTATTACCAAACCACAGTAACTTTCATATGGATAGAAATGATTAATTCTAAAATTACAATATATTTATTTGACAGGGATAATAAATAAGCACCATTAACAGATTGATCTGATCAGTAGCCATCTCCCCATGAGCACTAGTCTTGCATGTTTCATTGTATACGCAAGACTTCCGGGAACGCAGAAAACTTCAAGTTTACAGGGAAACACCGAGGCTTCTTCTGTAGAGAAGATAATGCTGCTGATCAGTAACAGACCAATTGGCAACTTCTCCTACTGTAAAAAGTAAAATGGTCCATGGAGCAAGCGGCCTGATTTATAAAATGCACCTTAAATTAGGTATTCATAAATAGCTTAACGTGTGCTGAAAAAAATAGGTTTCCCTAGGTAAAGTGTGAGCTGTTTCCGGATAAATCTAACTTAAGCAAAACTACTGAAATTGGCCCAGCCTCTCATGGGCAAGAATGTGTCCCAACCCCAAGCATTTAAAGGGTTAACCATGTAAATCTGTCTCATCCACATTTTTGCTGGAGTTGTCATGTGAAGTTTTTATGTTTTTTTGTGTTATTAAACCTAGAACCATAGACATTTAATATGGGGGGGGGTATCTGTAAATATTAAATGATGTGCATTGGAAGATATTTAAATATATTGGGGTAAACCTACACTCTCACAACAGTTTCAATTTTTGAGTAAATCTTTGAAGGAGAAAAAAATAATCTGTTTTATATTTAAATATATTTTGCCCCTGTCCTTTACATAGCATATAGGAAGAAGAGAGAAAAAGTGTAACACACATGAATATTAACAATATTTCCATACTGCCAGCATGAAAAAGCAGAAGAGGGAGGGGGGGAGACATCACCATGTTTCCATGTCGGCGAAGCAGACGGATCTGCCGTGGTCTTTTTTTTTTTTAACAGCGGAAAACATGCGATTAGCAGCCAGACAGGCGGCCAACCCTATGAACAAAGGCCAGCTCACTGGTTTTCAATATAATCCTTAACAATCCTCCACCCTCATTACATAAAAGCCATAGAATGCCTCAGATTTCAGCTGTTTGAAATATTCTCCAATTTAGCCCAATGCCTGGGGACTGGGCTGGACCAGCGAAGACTAGGGTATGCTTGAGTGGACTGCTTAAACTTCTAAAAAAACAAATGTTCTTTTTTTTTTGTGTATATGTGTTAGAGGTAGGGCAAGTACGAAGTGTAGTCCGAATACTCCTGAAAAGGTATAATGAAGGTGCTGGTGTGATACTCAGCAGGCAGTTATCAAACAATAAGAGACCACTTTGGATGTTGACTTTGTTGACCTTGTAGTAGCTGACTTTGACCTTCATTCTCTTTATCAGTCTATGTAAAAGACGACAACCATTGTTTGGAAGGGGTATTCCCTGAGGGTATCTTCCTCCTCCTTGCCCTACCAATTCACTATAATTGTTTTAAATCCCATAAATCAAGATTAATCGGGAATGGACGTCAAGTTTTAATCATATATTTTACAGCAAACTAAATGATTTTATAAAATAGGGTTTAGATCTCCCTTGTAACAGCCCAATTATACTATGGAGGCTCTGCCTAGTGCTAAGTTGGTTCAGCCTCCATCCACACTGTTCATCCTTAAAAGTGAGAGTGCTGGGATATGACAGGATATGACATCATAACGCGGTACTCAACAAAAAAGTGGTAGCACAGAGGTAAGCTGTGACAAGTGCAACCCCAAGACAAAATGCAACACTTCCTATTATCAGGAGTCATATGAATTTTCTTATGCATAATAATTCTTCCTCTTTTGTAATTCATTCTGTTTGGTGGGCATTTTTCTTGCATCCATTGCAAGAATTCAGCTCCATAAGTCTGATCCCTGGGGGGGGGGAAATGTTCTCTTACTTTTAAACCAAATATCTTGAATACGGTTGCACTGGTTTCAAACTAAAAAGTACAGGCAATATCTAATACATTATCTTGGTTACACTTAAGTATTTGAAGTACCTCACCTTTCCAAAACCTATATTTACAGCTGTATATATATATATATATATATATATATATATCCATGATTATTCCTCCTATTGGTATCTATTTGTATGAGTGAGAGGGAGGAAAAAAGAGAGAACTTTCTTATTTTATTCAGATTTTATTACAGAGAATACCAGCTAACGGCAATATTATATGCAAGTACAAAAAGGAGCGTACAAAAGGAGTTCTCGCAGTGTCTCCACAAATAACAGTACATTTTAAATAATATTCATACCCATATTGTACCGATTACCTGAGAGCAAGAAAAGAGGGGAAAATAAAGAAAGGATGGAAAGAGGTAAATGTAGAATAAAGTATTAATATTTGGTTAAGCAATGGTGGTGAGCATGTCGTAATTGCAGCTGATGTAGCAGCTATTCAGAACCGATGGTCCATCAGGATGATTCTAATCTCCCACTAGCAGAAAATCTGACCAATAGAACCACTTCAGATCGTTCTTCTATCCCATAGCCCTGGCAGACATAATACAATCTTCCATTGTTTTAAAAAAAATCACCCTTTGCAGAACGCAGGGATACTGGAATAGTTCCAGTGCAAGGGAATGATTGACTTTGCAGCATTTAGTAAATGGGTAGTTAGGGTTTTCTTATATGTTCTGAGGAGAACGTGCGTGTGATGCAAGAGGGCTGCCTCAGGTAAGATGCAAGAGGGCTGCCTCAGGTAAGATGCAAGAGGGCTGACAGGTAATGTGGGTCTTCATCTGTCCGATAGACAGAGGGCAAGACTACAATATATTGATGTAACTGCCCATATCTCCATCACCCTTTGGACACCTGATGCAAGAAACAATTGAGTTCAGCAAGAACATTATACCACCTCGAGAGGAGCCCTTTTATTTAGCTTCATATTGTTCCCTGGTGCATCTTTTTCCACGCCTTAGAGGAAAAATGAGAAAGCACTTAAGCACAGGAAATTGATGAAATAATGCTAGTTGTGCCACATGCAGCCACAGATCTCACCTTCCCAAAAGTAGTCTTTCCAAGTACATCTTCAAAAGAAATTACGCTGATTGACAAACATAAAGCACAAGGTACACGTAGCTTCATAAATGAAGTCGTATGCTAAAGCCATGACTTGTTTCCTGTCACATGTGAGCTTAAATATTATTTTGCTGTAATGGTTATATGGTTCTAAGCCTCGGCAACCACCATTTGTTCACTCTTGTACCTAGTTCAAGAACCTTCTGATATGTCCGTGGTTGGGAAGAAGCAAATACATTATATGAAATGTTAAATATATGTCTAGACGTTCACTGGGGGTACACGGCTTTTAATGTCTGATTAATAAATATTGATCATGCTCTAGAGGGAATTGTGTACGGTTTATAACATATTCAGCTTTATGTGCATAGGAATGTTAAAATGTAACCAGGAATTGTGTCTTTTTTATGAAATTAGAATGCATTAACCTAAAGATAGCACATTTAGGTCAGTTTTCAATGCATCCTAACACAATGCATGGAATATACCCCATACCTATTGTTTGTATGTTCAGTATGGCATGCATTTGCGTAGCTTCCTCCCACTCCTTCATAAGCATCAAACTGAATGAATTGAAGATGGAACTAACAAAAAATGTACTCTCCAACAGATTTAGTATAGTAGTATAGTATAGTAGGTTGAAAAAAGACTTCAGTCCATCAAGGTCAACCTTTCACACATACCCACTTTCTAAAGTTCTAAAGTTGATCCAAAAGAAGGCAAAAAAGCCTTCTTGGGGCAATTACCAATTATGCCACAACAGGGAAAAAAATCCTTCTTGATTCCATAGTGACAGTCAGATTACCCCCTGGATCAACTTGCTAATACTACTTTCCTTTTAACAGTTCTGGCCCTTTATGTTATGCTTAACCAGAAAAGCATCCAGACCTTTCTTAAAAATATCCAGAGTTAGATAATATAACATCCTTAGGCAGAGAGTTCCATATTCTTATTGTTCTTACTGTGAAGAACCCCTTCCTATGCTGATGCTGAAATCTCCTTTCCTCACATCTCAGCTGATGACCCCATGTCTTTTGTAGAGACCTCTTGGTGAATAGATCACTAGAAAGCTGTTTATACTGACCTTGTATGTATTTGTACAGTGTGATTAGATCCCCTCTTAGACGTCTCTGTTCAAGTGAAAACAAGTTCACTTTTTCTAGTCTTTCTTCATAACTAAAATTCTCCATTCCTTTAATGAACTTTGTGGCCCGCCTCTGCACTCAAACGGGTTGTGAAAAGAAGTAGCTTCCAAGGCTGTAACATACACAAGAGGTAAGAGGCAAGAGGTACCTCCTACAGGGAGTTGCATGCCCCTTCACCTCCTTGAGCTTCTGAAAGTGATGTGACACCACCATGGGACAGAACTTGCTGCCCTACTACTAGATGTTCTTCACTCAGAACCTTTTGTAATCCTAGTCTTCTCTTCGCACTTGGACCCAGTGTAGACATGATTTCCAAACCTTTCCACTGCTACAGTAATGCAAATATTTATATTCTATGATCTCAAGACTGGCAATTGACCACTTAGTTGTGATTATTTCTACTGTTTCATTTACAATCATTATTCTATGCTGCCTGCACCAGATCCTGTACAGATGTGCACTGCTCTGCCCCAGGTGTCTGTAACATTTTTAGACTTCAGTGACGTAGATTGTAGCATTTAGATAATATGCACAATAATGGGAAACTGTTTAACCAAAGTAATTGTTAACTTTTTGGTTATATATGTATATAACATAAGTAAGGTATTATATATATATATATATATATATATATATATATATATAGTCATATAATAAAAAAAAAAAGGTTTTAATTTTAAAGAGACTTGCTTAAGATTGTAATCTGGGTAAACCCAGCTGTAAAGCTCTCTTTAAAACAGTGTATTCCTAGTCATGTAGACAAGACAGTCCACAAACACCATCTGTAAGATGCGTCTCATCAAAGCAGCAAATACAGCGCATGTCTCGCCTACACACTCTCCTCTCTTTCCTCCACTCATTTGTTGTGTGAGTTCTGTTATTAGTACAGCTTGTGTGTTTGCTGTTATGATGATGAAAACCAGATCATAACTAAATTGAATAATACCTATGATTTTTAACAAAACTTCTTTAAAAATCCAATTACAAAAGCGCTATACCAATTGTGTGCTATATACCTATAGCCCAAAATGGGGATAACCCGTAACTAACAAAATAACAACCAAAGGGAAAAAAGAATATATTAGCTAAAACATAACCTTTAAAGAATAAATAAGTTAATAATATAATAAACCCCCAATGGATGGTGAGATGTCACAGAGACACATAAAAAAGAATCATGTATGTGGCTAGATTCATTAGTGACAATTTAAACCTTTTGTTATAAATAATGCAAAATAGCTCTATATTGCCGTTTTTTCCCTCTTACTGGCTGATGCTGTGAACTGTTCCTCTATTAGCTAGTCCCGATGAGCCCGCTAATTGACCATTGGTAGAATTTATATGCCCTGCACATGCATGTAATCAACCATTCAGATTGGTCTATGGATGCACTACATGGACAAAAGTATTGGGACACCTGACCATTACACCAACAAGGACATTTATGACATTGCATTCTGAATACACAGACATTACTATGTAGTCGGTCCACCCTTGGCAGCTATAACAGCTTCCACTCTTCTGGGAAGGCTTTCCATAAGATTTTGGAGGGTTTCTTTTGGAATTTTTGCCCATTCATCCAGTAGAGCATTTGTGAGAACAGGTACGGATGTTGGACAAGAAGACATGGCTCTCAATCTCTGTCCCAGTTCATCCCAAAGGTGTTCAATGAGATTGAAGTCAGGGCTGTGTGCGGACCAGTCAAGTACTTCCACACCAAACTCATCCAACCATGTCCTTATCGGCCTTGCTTTGTGCACTGGGGCAGTCATGATGAAATAGAAAAGGGCCTTCTCCAAACTGTTCCCACAACGTTGGAAACATAGAATTGTCCAAAATGTCTTAGTTACATTACATTACAGTAACATTACTCTTTATTGCAACTAACAGGCCCAAAACCCTGAAAAACAGCCCCAGATAATTATCCTTCCTCCACCAAAGTTTGCAGTAGGCACTAGACATTGCAGTAGGCATTACTTTACACCATTCCAGATGATATTTGATATTGCGCGTAGTGATCTTCGGCTTGTGTGCAGCTGCTCAGCCATGGAAAACCATTTCATGAAGCTCAGGATGTACAGTGCTTGTGCTGATGTTGCTTCCAGAGTTAGTTTGGAACTTTGTACTGAGTGATGCTACAGAGAGCAGATAATTTTCTTCTCCCTACGTTCTTCAGCACTCAGCAGCCCTTCTCTGTCATTGTGCGTGGTCTACCACTTTGTGGGTCAACTGTTGTTACTCGTAGACACTTCCACTTCACAATAGTAGCACTTACAGTGGAGCGGGGCAGATCTAGCAAGGCAGAAATTTCACCAACTGACTTGTGGCAAATGTGACATTCTATGACAGTGCCATGTTCTTCACTGCTGATGTCTGTCCATGGAGGTGGCTGCGTATGTGCTTCATTTTATACACCTGTTAGCAACGCGGGTGGCTGAAATACCTAACTTCAATAATTAGGAGGGGTGTACCAATGCTTTTATCTATATAGTGTATCACCTCTTACTGTGACATTTAATAGTTCATCATAAGCGTGGTGATCTTTTACCCCTGACGAAGCCGTCCAGGCGAAACGTTCATCAGGTGCTATGCATGTTGCTCTATCATGCTCCTTTCCATGCTTATTGATTGATCCACTTACTTTCTACCCGACTAAGGTGGTTGTCATTCATAAGGCCGTTCACAACTCTGCGTTTGAGCGTGAGTTTATGTCCAGTATTAGCTATTTTCAGTTTTCTGATATACATCTTAGCAGCACAGTTGATAGTACATTTGCCTTTGAGGCATTAGGTATTTATACCAGCACACTTGTGTGATTATATGGGAAGCAGCCAGAATATGCTTTTTAATTGGTTTTTATTTTCTGTGACTTATAACAATAAGTTTAAATAGTCACTAATGCATCTAGCAACATGCATGATTCTTTTCTAAGTGTGCCTGTGACATCTCACCATCCATTGGGGATTTATTATACATGGATATTCTTTTAACTTATTTATTCATTAAAGGATATGTTTTAGCTATTATATTCTTTTCTTCCCCCTTTGGTTATTATTTTCTTAGTAAGGGTTATCCC
This sequence comes from Sceloporus occidentalis, assembly GCA_023333645.1. Taxonomy (NCBI): domain Eukaryota; kingdom Metazoa; phylum Chordata; class Lepidosauria; order Squamata; family Phrynosomatidae; genus Sceloporus; species Sceloporus occidentalis. Next base: position 520,328 of record JALMGF010000192.1, on the reverse strand, counting down.
AATGTTGGGCTATAGGTATATCGCACACCTTTCTAATTGGATTTTATAGAAGTTTTGTTAAAAATCATAGGTGGTACTTCATTTAGTTATGAAAATATCTCAATATACTGGCTAGGATAAAGGGAAAAAAACTCTTTCACTGCAGGACACCCCTATATATTATTAGAATATATCCAAAAATGCTGATGTACTGGAAATGTGCATGCATTATTTATATTAATTATATTTTGACTTTCACTTCTTTTCCTCCTCCCAAAGGCTGCTTCAAACGAAAGCAGGAAGTGTACTCATGTATACTTCCTGCACATGCAAAGTCAATGGGAGGAGCATACACCGATTGGCTGCAACTACTCCCAATGATTTCAATAGCAGAGCTAAAATGCATTTGTGGAAGGTTCCTGTTTTCAGCAGAGGCAGGGAAGGAGGCAAACAGAAGCCTCATTATCTAACGCCAAAAAAATAAAGAATGCATGGACCGATTTGCATGTAGTCAAATACAAAAGGGTTTCTAACATTCATTATACAAAAAATGGAGGGCTGCAGTGTCGCTTTAGTATGCCACAATTCTTAAAGAATAACTGAATGCTTTTGGAGAAGCAAACGTTTTGTGTTTTTTATAACCTCCCTTGCATTTGAGAAGTTCCACTAAGACCAACAAAGGGAAACTTAAACATGAGATATAGCAATAAGGTCAATGTGCAAGCCCAGAAGAACAGTCACAAAAAGTAGGTACACAGACATCCATAGAGAGCACAATTTATATTAATCAATGCTGTCCATCATACACTTTCCTACACCAAAGTTGATTGAGATTGAATAGAACGTGTGAAGGATATAGGGGATTATGTATGAAAATGGATTCCGGTGCAAAGTGGTCTTATTACCACAACAACCAGTTGCTGCTAATTGCACTTTTCAATTGGTAGCTATGGTGATAAGACCACTTTTAAAGCATGGCATCAGAATTACTATTTATACATAACATTTTTATAAACTGACATATGAAATGAAATGTTTCATTTCCACTTCCACTTCTTCTATACGTTACTTGTATGGGCTCCTGTATATGCTATCCCAGCTCATTGCTGGCAATTTAGAACTTTGAACCAGAAATGTGCTGCATAAACATGGATTGTTGTGACCGATATAAGGACATCATTGGGTCAAACATTAAACACCTTTTCAGGAGTCCATTGACATCCACTCATGATAAAAATAGTAAAATGCGCAACACAGACAGACTCTTTCGGCGGTAGCGCCTGCAGAAGCCAACAAGCTTACAAGTGGGTGAGAACAACCAGTTTTCCCTCACTACACGTGATGTTTCATGGAACATCACATCTGTCATAATGGCACAAACTTGTGTTAAATAGATTGGCAGGAACTGGAGATTCAGAGATGGCCAAATATTTTCTGTCCAAGCCCCGAGCACACGTACTGGGTACCAAGGAGACTAATGGACATTTGAGGTCCTTGATCCCTTAGCAGCAATGTTTGATTATTTATTCCGCGCAAATAACGCCCCATATTGTAGAGTCTGCTGGCGTTTAGAGGAGTGCCTGGAGGAGGGGTAATGTTCACATTATAACTTGCTGTATCAATATAAAACCTCTCTGTTCTTCATTTTTTTTTACCTTTTAGTAATAAGCAGAAACTCTGCCAGGGCTGAGCTGGTGTAATCATCCTTGGCTAACAATCTGCATCAATTTGTTAGCAGGCTCCCTGCTCTCGGTAAATAGCAAGATAAAACGGTTATCTGCAATCATTCTGTGCTTCCTTTCATTGGATGCGGTGCTGTAAAAAATAGATACAGTACAACACAAGAAAGATAGGCAGACACAAAGATAGATAGATAGATAGATAGATAGATAGATAGATAGATAGATAGATAGATAGATAGATAGATAAACCAGGCCTGGACTGACCATCTGGCAATTGGGAAATGTCTGGTGCACTAGAGGCCAATGACTCTCAAGCACTTACTTTTACTGCGCTTCAGTGAGCGGCTATTGGCCGGATACACATGTAAGATCATAGTGTGTGGCCACATGTATGTCACTTAACGCCCACTTACCTTAAACTGCAAGGGTAGAGTTAATTTCAGAATTATCACATGGAGCCTGGACACCAGCATGCAGAGGGTCCACATACTATATGGTTTGGCCTAGGCTCTTCTGTGCATCTTAATATTCCTTTTAGGACTGTTGATAGCTATGCCTCGTACTATTCATTGAAACTTACTTAGCAATGGAGAGCGGGATATGAGGGATATCTCTGGGTATATGGAGCTGAGCCCAATGGGACTATCCACCGTTACACCAATGCTTAAGCCTGCGCTTGTTCAAATATTTAACCTTTTAACCGCAAATCACAGACCAATTATGACGGCTATTAGCAAAATAAAACTGAAATGTTCCAAATTAACAGAATTTCCGATCTTTGTATAACGACATGTTCTTAGAATCTCTTGTATATATTATTATTTTAGCCTTTTTATTCTGTGTGTATTCTTTCCCCTTCTCTCCTTTAGGAAATCACAGTGTATTCCTTTACAATATGTTGCTGAGCCTCAGCAGGAAATGTGCTAATCGATTTTATTTCTCCCCCGTCCGATATTTTTTCCATCCTTCACATGCCTCACTTTTAATCACTTTTCCTGGCGTCTCCCGGCTTTGCCGCTGTAATCACCTTTCCGATGTAATGAATGCAGCGCCTGCCCTGAAGCGCACACTACCGGGATACGTATTTTTTATTTGTTTCAAAGTTATTTTGTTGTTAATTATCTTTAACAAAAATTGTGTTTTAGCAGCTGCCCTTTTTCCTTTTTTTTCTGCGCTCGCTCGTGGTTTGAGCACAAGTAGAATCTGCCTGTCTTCTTTAACCTTCCTCCCACACAAACAAGCATTCTCTCTGAGAAATGTATTTGGGGGCCAGCTTCTGAGAAGACAGAAGCAGCGGAAAACAAGACAAAGACGGCAGCGAAGCTGATGCTTGCTCTTCACAGAAACCCTCTTACACAGAAAGTTCACTGGCCTCATTTATCCTTCGCAGAAGATCAGCAAGCAAATGCTACTGGCAGATCCACCTGATTGTGTCTGTGAGCGTGTTCGCTGGAAAACCCTTGTGGTGAGCATGTTTATCCGATGCCAGTGTCTGCAACCTCTTCATTTCCAGACATTGGCTTATCAAACTCCTCCAGATGTTGTGTGCAATCAGGAAAATAGGGAAATACATAATAGCGTGTGTAGAATGCTATACATACGTGTGTATACATGTATCATAGTATCCATGGGACTGGTAGTGTGACCTTCTAGAAATCTTAGATTAGTTTCACAGTGTGGGTTATCTGCCAAAGAACCCTTGAGACCCGTATCTTTCTCTACTTTCTAGGCGCTCACTTGGTTTTAGTGTTCTAGAATATACAATAGTTTTTAAACATGTTTAAGTTCAGGTGATTATGGTTTAGCTTTGAAATTCATACAGATTATGCCAAAATAAGAGCTGCTACCTGTTGCTCTGGTGGGAGTTCTCCAAGGTTAAATCTCATAGTTTCCTAGAGCTATCTGCTGCAGATAAGTCTCCTGCAGGTGTCAAGAAAACTATTCATCATGCAGCAATAATGTATTGTTGACCTAGGCCTGAGGCGTGGTGGCAGTCCCACCGATGCCAATATCCTGCTGCTCAATGGGCAGGTTAAAAGAAGATCAGCTTAGAACACCTTCCACAGACTGCATCAGAATGTTTCATGTTCCAGATATGGAGCACCAGGATGTGTTGTCATAACCTGGTGCTCCGTGTCTTAAAGGCACAGCATGTGGCGCAGACACTGATGAGGAGAGCCCAGTTGGGGACGCTGCTCTAGGTAATGATTGTGATCTTGGATAGGGTACAGACCTAAACAATGGTGTCTTATCTCTCTTGAAAATGTGGACCGCATGATTCTCACACTAGACTGGACCAGACTTTCAGCATACCAGGCTGAAGAACCATAGATAGCCTTGACCCTGATCAAAGACATGATCCACTAAATCAAGGATGCATGGGCTAGGCGATATGTTCTGTATTTATGTTAACCTTGATAGTTTCTGCACAATGCTGGTGAACTATGGAAAGACTGACCACTTCCCTATTCTGATTGGGCTCAGACAAGGATGTCCTCTCTCACCAGTTCTTTTCTTTTGTTGTATGGAACTCTTCACTGAAAGTAACGGATAGAGTCCAAAGATTAGACAACAGCACCATACACTTACTCAATCTGTAGCTCTAGCATAAAAACATAGCGTGCAGCCACGCATATCCAGCCGTCCGCCGTGCTTACCGGGCTCCTTCATCGCCAGTCTGGCAAATTTGCACGTGTCCACTCTGGGCAATATTGTGTTAGTTTCCATGGTAATATGCTAATGGTACACGCAGCTTTTATGGTGGGATACACAATAGAGATTAAAGGAAAATATGTATGACACAAATGTTTTTACATTAACTGTGGTTTATTCGCTAAATTGTGATTAGTAGCAAGCTGAAATGCGTCTCCTGTCCTTGGGATGATAAAGGGCAAACTGTGGTAAGGCTCACCAGTAAAAACGGTCAGACCAGGAGAGTGATTAGAAAATGCTGGTTCTGCCACAGGCTGCCACCAGTCTCAGAGGTGGTCTTTTAAACTAATTACCTCTGAAACAATAACACCAACTAACAAAAAAACATACGCTATTGGTATTTTCAAAAGACAAAACTATCTCTAAAGCAATTACCCTGACAAACAAAAAAACACAAGCTATATGTAGTTTCAATAAATTCAATTACTTTATTATACAGAAAAGCTGACCTATCCATGACCGTCAGATCAATGCTCCCCCCGAGTGTTCACCCCAGCACTGAAAATGTTAAACCTCTGCCCTTTATTTATAAGTGTAACAGAAACGTTAAGGTCTGCGCTTGTAGACGGCTGCTTTAATTGTTTATTTCTTAAACAATTCATTGCGGAATAACATAAACAACCATACCATAATACTCTAATTGTTAAAGGATCATAAAATGGAAAATGTCAGTCACAGAAAACAATGAATATTTCATTTTCTGAGACGCAAAGTACTTTTAAAGGCACAGTTACGCTGGGACTCCATACTGGCTGCGACGGCATTAGTGATGTCAATGTCATTGTAGCCACCGGGAATCATGGGATTAAAAGCCTGGCATTCGGCCAAGCTTTCATCAACAGTTAGCAAAGACAAACACCAATAGGGTGGAAAAGCTCTTTCAATACTAGGAACAACATCGCGTTTCAGTCTTTCACGTAGGATTGCCACCCAGTTGGTATATTACTGGCAAACCAGTAAAAGAAATGGCATGTCCAATGTTTAAGTAGCCGGTTACCCCTAGCCTAGTGCCCTAGAGTGATGGTTAAGCTCTCTCTGGATAAATTAACCAAGTGCCAAATATTTTAGGGAGCATTCACTCCTTGACTGGGTCCATTTTGTCTGCAATTATATGCAGTATAATGTATGTTGTGGGTGTGCAATGTGTTTTGGGCCAATATATATATATGAACAAAAGATGTGTTGCGCATTAAATATAAGAAAAAAATAAAATGAAATACAGAATAAAAAATACTTATCGCCACTGACGTCATGTTATTGTTAATCTGTTTCAAAATGTGATCTTATCAAGGCGCATATAAAAACGAAAACTATAACACAATAACAAATGTGTGACTCCGTACATTTGGAATGTTGATATAACCAAGGGATGACCCCCGTCTGGAAGTTCATTCACGTATTAAAGAGCCTATAAGTCCCAGCTCTTTTATATGTGAGTGGGGCTGAGGCAAACACCGGCACAGAGAAAGCTCAAATCAAATCCCCGCAGGATCATGACCTTCTCAACATAGGCAGAGCCACACGCAAGTCATATAACACGCTCATTTTATTGTTTTTTTAAAGTAAACTGCATTGTATAGGGGCCAATAAATCACTTGTTATATTTTTTACACTATGTCCGGTTTCCCTTTTCATTTCTCCTCATTAGCTGTATTTCATACTCTATTCCCATTATTTCCTGACGTAGAAAGCCGGTTCTCAAGACCAATGGGAAATATACCAAGCACCTTGCATACCTTACCTTATATATTTATAGGCTCTTTTATATGCAAGTGAATTTCCGGGGGGGGGGGGGGTCATCTCTTGGTTATATTACCATTCAAAAGTCACAGAGTCACATATTTTTTTTTGTTATATATTTTTTTTTATGCATGTTAATCTCATTTCGAAACAGACTACCAACAACAAGAAGTTTGTAGTGATAAGTATTTTTTATTTTGTATTTCATTTTATTTATTTTATATTTTGTTGAATATTTTTGTCATTTTGAGTGGTTGAAAAGTATACCATTGCGTCACTTTTTAGGGAAGGCGCCTATATGACTTATTTGTCACATATTTTTTATAATATACTATTGGGTCTAATGGCTGGGCTTGTCGAGAAGCGAAATGTTGAACTCCCACACCTAGATGTTGGGGGGGGGGGTGTAAAAATGCAAAAAGTTGCACAATCACACTGTGAAAAGTGTCATGTATGAAGTTATTATATTTGATTTGTTAAAAATAAAAAACAAACCACAACAAAATAGTTTGACACATGACGTAATCGCAACAGATCCACGGCAAACTTTATACATAAATGGTGGCAGTTCTCTTTATATACATTATTGCGCAATGTATCTCCTAAGCATACTTCCAAACCATCATGTTTTCTGTGGGATAGTAACACATTTCCGTCATTGTCCCACTGTCCTGGACTCTTGGCACCATGGCTTGCTGATCCTCTGATCTACCCGGACCAGTCCATGGAGCCGCAACATCCATAGATGTTTGTACTGCCCCCGGCTCTGTCTCTGCCACCGACAATGCCCTTTCTGCCTCCTGCTCAGCCCCCTCGCTGCCTCTAGTAACACATCTTTTAAATCTCCCCTATAATAATAAAGAAATATTCATTATGAGTGAATTCCCTTACGATTAACTCTATAAATCCCAGAGGGATCTGGAGTGAATCCTGTACATACTCCCTCACCCATTCATAGGCTGAACCCTGCTGTTCAATGCAGCTCACCCCTGTGGCTCTCAGACGGTTAAAGTATCAGTCTGATCAGCCTACTCGCTTACTCACTAATGGAAACAAACAACTTCTGTTGAGTCTTTCAGCACTGGCACCAAAGGGAGCATGCAAATCCTTTAACAAGCAGCAAATATTTTACTTTTGTCGTTACATTTAAACTGGGGTTTAGCCAAAAAAGCAGCCAGAAAGTGTACTTTGTGCTGATGAAGAGCTGATTGAGCGTGGTCACACAATGGCAAACGTCTCTGGCCTGTTACCAGTTCTCCGGGACTCTGCAGCTCAGGATTATAGTAACAGAGTCCAAATCGGTGTTTACTTTTCTAACCACCCGAAACTCTGAAGTGATCATTAACCCTTGGCTGCCCAACCTTGCTGTTTAAAACTCAAATCTTTTTCCACCAAGCAGAGATATTTATACATAAGGTTTGCCAGCATCACTATCAATCCTTTTTCTTTGCCGAACGAAGGACTAAGTTGTAAGTAGGAAGGTTCATGGATAGGACCTGACTGGCCCTATGGCACACTGGGCAAGTGCCTGATGAGCCACCGGCTGTGAGCCTTCCATACTCACCCGTAGTGTGTGCAGCCACCAGCTGGATATGCCCGGCCGCACACTGCGCGAGCATAAAGATAATATGCGGCTGTGCCTACTTACACAAATGTCCTTTTCGCATTGTCATCCCCAGTCCAGTCCAGTTCATGGGAGAGCTGCCACCTTCTCACCCAGAGAGCAATCAAACACACACTCACTAACGGTGTCACATAATCACTCTATCACACACACTAACCTTGCTTGTCACTGTGCGAGGTGCCATTCTATTACCGTGGTATCTCAAAACATTGCATTATGTGTCTTCACTTAGCTCCTGCCTCCTCCTACGTTGGACTGCCTCTGTTTGGGATTGAATTTGGACTGGTAAGTATAGATAGGGGCCATAGGAACTAAAGGACATATTTAATTAAAGGGACATAATTGTCCCCAGTTTGTTTTTTTTAACATACATTGGAGTAAATTTTTATGCATTAATTCATATGGGGGCTGGAATGACTAGGCAGACCTGGTAACTTAGGGCCAGGGACAGCCAGATGACAAATGTGCGGCCACTGGCTGGATATGTAGTCACGCATTCTGTTTGTATACATATGTAGTGTGTGTCTGTGCATATTTGTTGTTATTCGACTTTTGTGTCATTCTCCTCCTACACCTAACCAAACAGAAGGTGTGCAAGAATGCTTCCTGTGCATCCGCATGAATAGCAGCCAGTCACACGTATGCCAGCTGAACGCTCAGAGCTCATTAATTTAAATGGGAGCGCTACAGTGAATTAAAGCACATTTCCTACTTCGGAAGACGCAGACTGGAGGAAGCGGAAAAGAAGACAAAAGCACAAAGCTAGACTCGGAGTTTTTATTTAACATGCTAGAGAGTGTAATCAATGTTTGTGGAAAGTGCCTTTTTTAAAGGAACAGTAGCCCTAGTTTCATGTAAAAGGTAATTTGGTATCCATTTTTACTGCATGACTGCTTCTACTGAGAGCACATGCTCTGTATCACTCATACTCCAAATCAATGGCATGAGTGTTCATTGATCATACATCACTGAATTGGCCAAAACTACTCCCATTGATTACAATGAGAACGCTACAGAGTGTTCTTAAATATGCTTCCTGCTTTCAAGGTTTGCGCAACTCTTTTGCGATTCAGTGGTTCATCTCCCATTTTAAGTCACAGAACAATTCTTGCAGAAAATTAATACATGTTTTTAACAACATTTTAGGACCAAAAAAGTAATATCATCGTCATCATCATCATCAATGACCATCTCTTATGGCCCGAGCAGCATACACCTGTAACGTGAATACATTTAGTTACGGTTCTTATTGTATTCTGGGAACTGTGCCAACATTAATGTTGATACAATTAGTAATCACATTATTTTTACATTATTTTGGGCACAGTGCCAAAACAAAGAAGCCTACACATTCCTGTATGGATATCAGCATGGCTTAATCAGAACATACAGCGATATTGTAAAGCACTGTATACCGTTCCGTGTAAAAGAGTTAACATGAGTTTTATAGACCTAACTCCCACATTTTCCACAAAGATCCATTATGAGGAAATGAGGATTAAAAAGAATAACGGAAATCTCGAAATGCAGCACAAACCACCTATTATTCAAAGCGGCCATAGCATTTGATACTTGTAGGTGTGGCCCCTGGAGGAGTTTGGCATAAGCCTGCACATGCATAGCGTTGGTTAATTATGCGGCACGTGCACAATAACGGCTGTTCCCGGCTTATTTCTCAAGTGTCCGGGAAGAACTCAATAGGAAGGTACTTGGGTTCATAACTTTCCTGCTGATCTTGGGAGACCTGGTTATGGTGACTGGTACCCTACTTATATTGCATAATCACCCCAAGCCAAAGGGCAGTAATACTCAAATATGTTTGCATGGATCAGTGAAGTTAAATGTCTCTAAGCAACCACACATCCAAAGCCCCCCATTACTACCCAATACCACCATCTCAGTACCCCAACCTCATTCACAGCACCCCTTGTTTACTAGACTGCCCCTAGACAGACACTAGACTAAGCCAGCCTGGAGATGCCCACCTACCCCAGCCCATCGGGCACCATAAACTACACAGGTTCACTACATTTTATTTTTGGCAATTCACGTACCGTTCTAGTAATCCCTTTTATTTCCTCTGCATTTCTGTATACCTTGCTAAAAGCTAAAAAAAAAAATCAATACAATATATAGTTATAAAACTACAACACAATCAGCAATACACATTCGTATTAAAATATTACCGCATAAAAAACATCAATACTGTGTGCAAAAGGAGCATAAAAAGGTGAACAAAATGCTGCAAAGGTGTCACTTTGTGGACAGATATATATATATATATATATATATATATATATATATATATACCATAAAGGTGCAGAGGCCAATAGAAAACTGAGTGGCTCTCAATAAAACTGTAAATTCAGCAGAGTTGGGGGAACAGCAGCTTTAAAGATACACATCTTTACGGTACGCACTTTAATGGATATGATATCTGAGTGTCACCTGGTTATTTTAGCCTTTCATCCAAATGAATAGAGAGAATCCCCAGAATCATGTATACATTTGGTCTTTTCTCAGCAATACACATCTGCGCCGTCACTCATCTCCAGTTGACTCCAGCGTTGGCTTCTGGTGGGCTGGTCTAATGAGACCCCCTAGGTGCATGGCAGAAATGCCAGTGATTGATTTATTGCTTTCAGCGGTAAGTACCTTAATATGCATTCATTCCTTAATAAAGAAAACAATACCTTCTGAAAATGCCCTCTCCCCGTTCCACAATGGACCCCAGTTTTGACTTCTAAAAGCAGCCAGTCATGGGCAGGAAAGCTGTCCCTTTCAAATCAATGAGATCACTTTCTACAGATGAGCATGCAGACCAGTGCAGGAGATGGCTGGCGGTGAGCATCTAGTACAACACATTGTTAAGCAGGAGATGCCTCAATCTGGGGCGGGAAGGAGAGCAATTGCATTGATGGGATGATGAATTGCATGTAAACCCTCGCCCATTAATCTAAAGGTAACACTCAGCCATCACATGCATTGAAGTGCATATGAGGATTGGAGTAATGAGATGCAGCATTGGAAACATTGGGTCTGATTCAATGGCTTGTTTAATTTCTACACTGGATACAAAAAAAAAAGTGAAATTGAAAAAAAGAAAAGGCTGTCTGTTGACCGTCCCTTTGACGGTCCCAAAATCTGGCAAGAAAGTGAAATCAACGGGAGTGGTTTCTGCACTCTGGCGAGTTTTAATTAAGTTCTTCTATGTAGTTAATTTTAGTCAGATTCAGTTACATTTACCTTACTATTTCACGCAAATGCTACCTACCCATGATCTGCATGACCTAGCAGCCTGCTGGAGCTCAGAAGACTGCAGGGATGAGGTTGCACACAAATTTGTGACACTGAGTAATTTTAAGCGCTATTTCTTCTTTGTGTAATCACCAAAGTACAGAAATACGGAAGATGAAAATGGCGCCCGACGTCCCATACAGAAGTTGCATATTGTCAAAAAGGCCACAAAATGCATTAATTGAGTTAAGATCTACCGTACCTACTAATTTCTAGACCGTTTTTTTTGATCATCTAGAAAATGTGACTAAATTACATTATTTTAATACGCGTTTTGTTTCTACGGGCCCCGCTGAATCCCTTAATTGCAGAATACTTAGCGGTCGTTGTCTAGATCCTACTCCTGATAATTTTATTTTAGCCAGGTCACTGACTGACTCGCAAACCATGCAGTTTTCACCAAGTACTGGTTCCAAAACTATGTTCTAAGAGAAGGAATATATTCTGTTCTTATTTTAAAACAAACAAAAAAAAACCCATTTGATTTGATTAACCCCTTAAAAACAACCACGTGTTCAAAAGCAGGGGTGAATGTTAGAACAACAAGGAGATTAAGACAGGAACTAAAATTAAGAAACTTTATTCAAAATCTACAAAAACTAGAAGGCATTTAGCATGCGTTTTTTAACCTCTTACCTGCCAGAAAGGCAGAAACAAGTTATTGTAAGTTTTGCATTTCAGTACTATCGAGATAATATAAATTAAGAATTAATTTACCTTTAATCATCTCTCACGCCTCCATATATAACATTTTCTTTTCCTCTGCAATTTTAATATTTTGGTCCCAAGGTTTCCTCTTCCCACACGTGTCTAGGTAACCACAAAGGCCTCTTTATTTTATCAACACTTTCAAAAGGTATTGCATAAAACAGAAAGTCTAAAGCTGATAATTGCGATGAGATTAAAAACTTTTCTTTTACTTCCCTGCTTCTTATAGTCTATTTGGGGAGTGTAAAAAAAAAACCTGGTATATATTTACAAAAATACTGCAACCTCCCTTGTACAAATGCAAATATTTAGCAAGTTCCAGTAGCACTGGAGCCCGAAACCTCGCACTGGCATTTCAGGAGCTGTTCATAAAACACATAGAAGGGCTGCGCAGATCCGTGCTAATTTTCAGCAGGGTCAGGACAGGTTGGTGACCCAGTTTAGGTTCGTTGCGGTAATAGTTGGAGGCATCAAAGTCTTTCCACGCGAACAATTAAAATGACATCAGTGATGTCATCCACACCCTGTTCAATAACAAAGAGGGATCACAGTGGGATGACCTGCTAAATGAACTCACAACAGCGTTGGTAATTCCGGTATATACCTATGGTTATGGCAAATGCCCTAATTTTTCTACTTGACTGTACCGTGTGTATGTGGTACCCATATTCCAGCATAGATTTAGGTATTTTAAGGAAGGCTTAGAAATACAGTATTCAAACCCTAATCTACACAGCATGGCTGCCGGTGATGACAAGACAATGGTGCCTGTGTAAGGGGTACTCTTACGATCTGCATTTTTTTGTCTGGAGAGGAGAAGTATGTAAGGACGGTTTGTGAAAGTCTTTAATTTAAAAAAGTACACCAGCCTTGGCCGTAGACTTTTTAGTAGCAGAGTCTGGTTTCAATCACTGTGACATTCAGACATTCACTCTGGCACCAAAACACCAGTAAGCTTCTCAAGACTGATATTCTCTGTACAACGCGGAATTTAGCATGCAGGGATTCTTTTGTCTTGATTGTTTTGTGTACCCCTGGAGAGATGAAAAGATACTTGATAACATTTTTATTATTGTTATTCTAACATGAAAATAAGCTATTTTGCTATGAATAATGTGAAAATAATTTAACCTTCATTAGATTTAAAGAGGCTCGCTTTTCAATGCTGTAAATGATCTTTATGAACCAGGTTCTTGATGGAGATTGGACCAAGCACTACCCAGAAGTATGCCCAGTGTTAGGTGGGATAAATGTATTATGAGCAGCATGGCCATAACTTTTATTGGGCCAACGTAGCAGCTACCCCAGTTACTGCAAGGTAGGAGGCACACTCAAGCTGCCCTTCCAGAAGACATACGGGGCCAATCCTACCCCATTCCGCCCCCAGTCATAGTGGCTACAGATAACATTGCTAATAACCAGCATTTATTGGAACTCTCTGTTCAGATTCTCACGGTCATACAGCTGGTATCTTCATATTCGTCTCAGCATCCCAATACATACCTTTCTCAATGTAGGACATGTTGGTTGGTGAAAAATGCCCTAGTGCCCCCCAAATTCACAGAGCAACATGTCCCACATTGCTCAAAATGCCATAATATGTTGCTTTCAATTTACAAATAAAATGTAAACAAGTCATTAGCCAATGGAGATTACCAAGGGGTCCCACTGGATCACTTCTCTATGTCTTACTTACCAAAATTGGGATGACGTTACTCTATTTTCTGTATTTTTATTTTTTTTTGATACATAACCACAGTTTCTTAGACCGTGATAGACACCGGAATAGCCAAAATACTCTTGCTGCCCTTGGCCATAATCATTTACATTGTCTGGTTAGAGCCAAACCCACCTGTATTTCCTACACATTCACAGCTTAGTGTTATTGACTATAAAGAAAACATTTTGTAGCATAATTGTGACTTTAAAGTGGTACAATCCATCTAATGAGAGACTTCCTGGTGGTAATGCGAGCTGCATACAAAAGTATTGGAAATGCTACCAGACAAGCCAATAGAAAGACTTCGTCTCCTGTGGCAGCTCAAAAAAATAGCTTTTTATTATTATCTTAATAATCGCAAAACCAGCAAAATCCAGAAAAAAATATTTCCCTAAAAAAAAAAAAAAATCTGTATTATTTCTGTAGCTGGGAACTTGAACTGAATGCAAATTCCACAAAAACATCTGAGTTATAGAAATGCCATTACATTTATTTATATAGCAGATTCCATAGAGCTGTGACACTGAAATATTTAACAATTTAAAATTGACAATAACTTTAGCACACGTTACGATATCCCGGTACAGAGAAGAGGACCCCGCTCTTCCAGGCTTACAATCTAAAACGGCGTGATTGTGTCTTAACGTTCACAGGTTTACCTTTTGTTGAGACCGTCGCTTTCCAGAAAATGTTGTCACAATACTATTTATACATTAGCACAATCTCCCTTTTCCTCATTTTTGTATTTTTTTTTATAAATCAGCCCCATTCTTTCAGTTGCTATGGTGATATTTCCACTTTGCTCCAGGAATGCAGAAATGTATAGACATACCTGGAAAGTCTGCAAACGAGCTGACCCTGACACCCCGTCAAAGATTAACTCGTTAGTAGTCCGCTACTCAGAAAGTAACGTTATTGTCAATGTAACCAAGCGGCGGTATCAACTGTGATTGGGATGTCCAGGTATCATTAAACCAGAACAGAGTATAAAGCCTTCAGCTCCAGATCTCCGACGCTGGTGTAAAACCCCTGAGTGATCCCACCTCTAGGTATAGACATTGGTGACCACTACAACTGTAGTAACAATTGCCATTAAAATTATTGGCACAAGTGGTTTTGAACGATCACTTGAGCCAACAATTTTAGTGCCACCATCTTTCAGCAGGTTACAAACCTGGCTTCATTACCAAGGGTACAACTAACAGGAGCAGAATGACAGCTTTATCTTACAAAGTAGTTTAATATGCATTCTTTCTTCATGAGGCTGCAACACTAAACTGCCCCCTTAATTCTGAGGCCAAAAATATTATGAGAAGCATATGGCAGGATTAAAATATCTGCCACTCACATATATGTGTTTGTGTGACAGGAAAATGCTGGGTGTGACAGTGCCTCATAACAACTTCCACTCAAAGCCAATGACACTTACAAGGCCACTTTAATAATGTAGTGTGCGACTGGTTGTTGGACACACGTGGCTGCAAGCTACACATTAACTCCTAGTCTGAAGTGTGGCATGTGGCTGCGTGCATCCAGCAGATGGCCACAGAGCAATGATCTATGGGCCTGTGACCTTAAAGTGCCAGGGTCGATTTTACAACCCAGACCAGTGCGTAAAAGGCTTTAAATGCTTTAATCTCTAGAGTGTACATTTTCAAACTATATTTTTTTATACTTTATGTAAAGTTAACATTATTATACGACATGTAACTGTGTCGAACTGGGGGTGTCTAAGCAGCACTGGCACTTTAAGGCCAGCAGCCACCAAATAACATATACGTGCGATCACTGGATCGGTGCTCTTGCCATGTGTGGCTGCGCGTTTCCAGTTGGTGGCAGCACACTGCCGGATCTGATTTGCCGCTTTAGCAGCACTATCCGTATGTATTCAGCCCTATTGGCCACTGGCCCACCAGGCATTTTCCATGCGATATGTAAAGCATATAAATAAAGTACAATTCTCTGCATCCACTAAATTTTGCCAGACAGCAACCCTCCTGGCTCCCGACTCAAATAAGGCCAAGGGAATAGTTAATCCACTTTTACACTGAGATACAGCTGTAGATAACGCCTCACGTAGTTGCACATTAACCTCTTATACCACCACCTTCTAGATGAAAGCTCATCTGAGCAGGACCCTCGTGTGATGCGCTACTTGTTAGTTCCTGTTCATCACTGTACGCCACTACAGAATATGATGGTGCTATATTAATTAATTAATAAAAATAATAACAGATTAAAGGGCACGGGTGGTTAAACCCTTTTGCAGACAACAGCGATGAAATAGCTTTCTAAGAAGTGATTACTTCCAACACACATACACGATGATTGTGACAGTGTCACCGGAAAGGCTAAAACAATTCCCCTCTTCCGCCCCGGATTATTTGGCCTGTCACTTGTTTTCACAAGTTCATTGTGTGCTTCCACTCTGTTTGGTCGTGGTGAATAGAGGATCTTCCCGCATGCAGCACTAATAATGCCAGTGTCCTTGCCAGAACAAAACTCAGCGTAGTTGCCTCCACCCAAACAAATCTATTCCTCCTGCAGCTGTGTCTGGTTTGTGTGCTGCCCTGGAGCATTTACGTTTTATGCCCAGAGGTTTATATCTAACAAATTGCCATAAAGAAATGCCAGGTGTGAGGCCGCCGAATCGGCAGCGATTGAGAACAAAAGACAGGAACTTCCATGTGGTTAAGAGCCTCCTGGCTTCAGCCCTACAATGCAAGGCATAGGTTACTAGGGACGGGCACATTTATCACACAGTATAACGGTTCGGTTATTCATTTATATCGTTCTCGCACCAAAAAAATAAAGTAAAAGCACCGGAACTCATATTGCTGTTTGGTAAAAAAATACCCATAAGAAATTTACCCATAAACCCAACAGCGCAAACAATATCACAGGGAGAATCGGGAGCTTTTCACAAGAAGCGGAAATGTGCCTATTACAAAAAAAGAGTCCCCATCAACATTAATTTAATATTAATACATCCTTAATTATTACTATATATCCATAAAGGAAGCAATATACAAACCTATAAACCGTATAATCCTAAAAATTACAGATTCTGCCGCAGGAGCAAAGTTCTAATAATTCAATCTAATAATTCCAATTTTATAACAATACGTAATAAGGGTTAATGTCATCATAATGCTATCTAGTCACAAACTTCAAATGCCAAAAATGCCTAAAAAAAAAAAAGACAATATATGTAAATCAATAATAAATTAAATTAAAAGTAAAATGACTGATTTATTTATATATATATAGCAATGTGGCAAATGTAAACTGCCTTCAATATTTTTAATGGAATAAATAATAATATTAATTATTTTTATTTTCTTTGAGAGGTTGCACCCAAACATCGTAGATGTTTAAAATGACCAACCAACCAGTTTCCCTAACCCTGTATCACAGTGCGATGTCATATACCAAGCTCTGCTGCTGTAGGCATGATGTCACGTTCCTTCGCTTTGTTGTCATCACGCATCTAAAATGTTATTGACAAGTGATGTTAGTGTGATAAAGCGGTGACAATTTTCCTACTCATATAATACAGTGTAGTATTTATTAGTATAATAATATATAACACCTCCATCTACATATATCAGAAGAGCATCATGCAGCCCTCCATACGGTGGTAGGTCTATAAGCCGCACATACAGTATTCTTAGCTATTGTCTTAATCTCGATCTGATCTCCTTTGAAGTTAGCGCAGTTGCCTTTTAGCAGCTCCCACGCAAGAAATTTAACCTCATCAACGGAGCATTTCTTGGTTTCGTGTTTCAAACCATACACACACGTTTCACTTCTGCTTTGAAGGAGAAGACACATTGAGAAGTGCGGGCTGGATGTGATCACAATCTTAGCGCAACGCTGCTATTTGCATTTAAAACGCATCCGGTTGATAGATCTTCTCGAATCTACCTCCTCCTAACGTTTGCTCCACCACCAACTGTACCGTTAAAAAAAAAATGATAATAATAATAGAGTTTATCTAATAAACACCGTTTTATTGAGCACGCTTTCCTGAGGCACATAAAACATGTTTTAGATTCCTTTCCAAGTGTATCACAGCTGAAAGCATTTAGAGAGGTAAGGATGAAATTAGAGAAGTGAAGCGGGAACCAAAGGACTGTAACATATACCACGCTGTGGAGTAGCCTGGTCTGCGTACAAGGATATCCAGTGCTTAAAGGGACACGTCAGCCATCATATGCACCGTAATGCATAGGGTATCCGAGAGGTCATGGATGTCTTCAGAGGGGGCAACCGGGGTGGACAGATGGGAGGCAAGGAGGAATATTCCCCCATAGCTGCCATCGCTTCCTCCTTTTTATTTCTTATATTCCTCCATGCCTTCCATCCCCCCCTTTATGTCCTGTATTCCTCCATGGAATATATCTTGTTTATGCACTAAATGCAGATTCTACATGTTTTTTTATATAATTCAGTTAGTGCCTTGATGTGTGTATGAATAATGTGGTGCATTCAATAGTGTTATCATAAAAACATTAGAAATTGCAGCGCTCAAATCAGACAATGGCAGCCTCATCCCTCTATTACGCCTTTGCATCGAGTTTCTCAACCCTTTGCATGCTTGCACTTTATGTGATAATGACTATATCCCTCCCCTTCATGACATGGTTAGAAAAGGGGTCAGGTATGATGAAATTAAAACGATGCCCCCCCCCCTGAAAAAAAGCCTGTGGACACCCATCGAGAGATCACTTTAAATTTGTATTGTCCCTTTTACAAATGCATGAGGGATTCTACAGACCCTTCTACATTTGCCCCTTCCTCCAACCTCGGCTATTCTCCACGCCAAACACATCTCCTTCACAATACTTACCTCCAGAACTGGCTTTCCAAGTGCTGAAGAAAAGTCTCTGTTGAGATCCCCATGCGCACTGGGGTCTGCTTTATCTTAACACAATAGATCTCCAGCTGCTTGCAACTAGAACTCTCATGATTATACCTGGGAACTCCTAAATGAGGCGACACTGATCCTCTGCCATATAACAGAAAGACTCGGGCTCCCTGCAACTCCCCTACTCAATGGGCATGATCTCCGCAGACGGCCCATTTAGCACCATGGCGGACCATCCTCCATAGTTTCCTTCCACGTTTCCTTATGCTGGGATATGACATCATAGACTGAAGCCCCGGAGAAAGGACAGCGATGTGGAGGAGGTGGCAGGTGTTGCTGCCCAGGGTTAGGCGTAGATGGTAAATAATACATCACTGATTCTCAGGTCAGTGTTCATACAAAGATGGCAATGCTCTATTCATGTGCCCAGTACTGAAACTTAATCTCTGCATACGGATGGGTAAAAAAGCTGAATATGGTTCATTTGGAAGTTAAAATAACAATGTATATGTATTTATATATATATATATATTTACTTATTTACTCACAGAGTCCATTGCACACCATTCCAAATATTCCAAGCCCGGTGCTAGTAACCAGCAGTTTCCATGTAAAACACTTTCAAAAAGATGGTCAGCACTCCAGGTCTTTAAATAGACAATTTAATTTTATTCAAAGTCAAGTCGACGTTTCAGTCATTACTGACTTTCATCAGGACATATATATATATAGTTTGATAGATGAGTTTATGTTAAAAACATATGTTTTTATGGCTCTTTGACTCTGTGTCCATAGATAACAATATGCGGTGCTATTGTTATTGTGCCTAAAATGAACAAAGACACATTTAAAGGACTCCATGAAAAGAAACCTGCAACATTTAGTAAGTAAACAGCGCATTCCTGCACTTCCACTTGAGACAGTATTGTGTCCATCTGACACGACCCCTCCCCCACCTCCTGTTTACCACTCGCAAGCTTGTTAAACACTCCTTCCCAGAGCCATAAAAACATTATTGAGGAAGCCTGGGTGCAGGTCATTAAAGGGGAATTCCCACCCTGGTTTCTGTATTATATTTTAAGAAGCGTATCTAGAAATGTGATTTGCTGTAAAGCCAGCCATATTGTCATTGTGAAGAAGGTGGGTTTCGTTGAGTCATTGCACGTCGACAGTGGACCACTGGGGTTTCCAGTCTTCATCTTCTGGAGCCACTTTCCTTAAGAGACACATGGCTCCCTCCTTCTCTCCCCTGCCAAAAGACCTGCAGGAGGACCAGATCTTCACGGTCCTTTCCAAGGAGAGGAACCACCTAAGTCTTTAAGGGAAGACGGCAGCCAACAGCCAGACCACCTAACTCACCAAAAACCTAGTCTTTGCGATACCGACTCCAATGTGGCATTTCCAGTGTGTGCAGAAGTGGAAAATACTCCAGGCTGTGTAACACTCGTGCATAAAGTGCAAAGGAGGCTCTGGGGTGTAAACACAATCACATTGAGTGCTCCAAAGTACCTCGCAAAAAGCACCACAGTGATGGCCGCTTGGATGGACCATCATAGCACAGGATCATTTGTAGGCAAGTATTCACATGAAACATATAAATGAACCATGGACTTACCACGTGTGTGGGGTTGTTGTTTTTTTTAGCAAATATTACATAGGTTTTCTTCACAGCCCTAGGATAATCTAAAAGTATGGTGGCAGCACACTGAAGGACCTCGGATGCTCTATTGAAAACATCTCCTGCGACCCAAGTATTTTATTTATACACACCTTGTGTTTATACGATTATAATAAATGCAAGGTGTCAATCACACACCATAAGAATAACAATTACTGCTAATTATAATAATACCATTGATAGAGATATAGACATACTTGGTGACGTGTTCCAAGCTTTAGATCCAGAATGCTGACCCTCTTTGAACAGCGCCTACATTTTGTGTTGTACCGTTATCCTTAAATCATAGCTGAAAACAAATCTTAGGTTGCTTTCTAACAGTTAAGAAATACAAGGACTATTGGAGTATTCATAGATAAATGTCGGATCTATTCTTGTGATTTGGGCTACAGGAGGGCTTCTCTTGCAGGCTTAACTGGCCCTGCATAATGCATAGTTCAATCAGTAAGCTAATTTTCAAGAACCAGAAACTTATTTACCCGGGGGGGGGGGGGGGGCTGCTCCTCTCACCCAGCCACCATCCTACTGTGAGGGGAAGTTTACAACAACCATAAAATCTTTGTCTACAATCCACATGACCCATGTAAAGCAATTTACTAGCCCTGCGCATGTGCAGAGGAAAAAAATAACGCAGAAAGTTTAACGCTAATTAGACGTTACGTAGACTTATTTATTTCCACATTTCCTATTACGTCCGTGTAGTTGGCTCCTTGCCCAGGCAGATATTTTCCTTTTTGTAGCATAAATTAAAATTTGTAATGATTTTAGAACTTAAATATATTGATTCAGGAATATTGTTAGCTGCAAAAGGCATATATTCATGTAACACACAGGTTAAACGACACGAAAAAAACACACTGGCAAACATAAAAGTACTCACAATAATCACTGTCCCACACGTATTGTATTGAGCTTCTGCCGTGGCAACAACCTGTGCTTGCTCTATACCTTGACAAACACCCTTGAGCATCGAAACATCAGCAAATCATATTTATGGCTTTTATTTTTCTGTACATCAGCGGGTACTTTGTTTTTTTGTCTTACCTTCTGAGGAATTTACAGGGATCCTTCCATCTGCATCTCAACGTTTTTTTCTTTTCTCTTTTTCTAACAGATATTGTCAGGAGTAAGGTCCATAATAACGGCTGTTTGCACTGGCCCGGGCGAACGTCGATTCAAGTTTTCCTTTGATCTTATCAGGTTCGCAGTGCTTTCAGCGTGGAAGGACTGCACGCCACACCGCGATTACGTTATACGCCTGCTGAGTGTGTACGTGCATGTCAGCGGTTAGGGATTGTTCTTTGGGCTTGTGCCCTAGGAAGTGAATTGCTCACCTGGGAGTATGAGTGGCGCGCAATCAATCTTTTCAACATGAGTCTGGGTTTTCGACGGCTCTTTGAATCAAACCCATGGTGTCCGAGTTTCCCAGAGAAGGTGACCTCGGACTATCGACGCAGCATCACAGGGCGAACGTGGGACCCGCTGGCATCTGACAGTCATGGCTCAGTTTCTCAGACATGGTGGTTCCAAACTATGAGTCCTTGAGGGTCACAAATGCAGCAGGAACGCAGGATAATACATGCATACAAAAATTCTGGCAAGCTTACAGCCCCTGAAGGCCAAACTTGACAAGTTAGCTTCAGACAGACGTTCAAGGGAACGATGAACGCACATTATACAGGGAAATAAGACAATCCAGATTATGGGGCTGGATAGTTTCCATCTGCCTTTATTTAAATTTTTTGATGCCTTCAAAAATCTTTGCAAATATTTCACCGGTCACTCGAACCCTGTACCTATATATGCATGCCTATTTATATTCCCAGCTCTCAGACTAGTGAAGGCACTTATGCTGCCAGAATACTCTCGCCACGCTATATGTAATGTGTGTTTAAATATACGTACCCATAAACACAGTCCATTATCTGCATTAGCTAGAGACGCCTGGCCGCTGGAGGTAGTCATTTACTCGCAATCTCTCTCGCGATATATATATTATATATATAGATATATATATTTATATATTATATATATGTGCGTGTGTGTGTGAGGGGGAGAGGATTGGAACGTTGTGTTGGTTTGTGACTAATAATGAAATATTTACTTGCATATAGGGATTGCTGTAGTTTGTAGTTTCACCATTTGTGTGAATTTTCCAAGTTCACGTAAAAAAAAAATGTAAACGCTACGATTCTACAGAATCATTTTTCATTTTAGTGCATGAAAAGCGAGGGTGCATTGTGAGAACTCGGCACCATAAAATAAGGGTTTGTGAGAATGTCTCGCCATCAGCGTTCCTTTATCTACCTGAGATGGCACAGATCTTACTACGCCACGTACCCAGGGACTGTCACACACTCTATCGCTGGCATAGCTAGCCGACCTTGATGATAGGAGGTGGGTAATCTATGCCATTGTAAGCTCCCTCCTAGGTGGTGAACGCCATACCCGCTATGTAGCGTGGTGCAGATACAAAAAAACAAAACACAAATAGCCCCAAAGTGATTAATGTTCCTAATTTTCTAGGTTATTCTGGAAATCCCATGTGCTAAAGTGAGCGAGTAAACAATATGTAGGATGCAAAAAACAAACATCTATAAAACATACACATCAGCCTATATAAAACTAACAGTCTCTCCACAAGAGTGCCGCTCTGTATATAAAGCTAGAAGTCTCCCCATTAGGCTGTCGCTCTGTATATAGGGCTCATGGCCTGTATATAAATCTCGCGGTCTCTCCATAAGGCTGCCGCTCTGTAGATAGGGCTCATAGCCTGTATATCAAGCTTGCGGTCTCTCCATAAGGCTGCCGCTCTGTAGATAGGGCTCACAGCCTGTATATAAAGCTCGCGGTCTCTCCATAAGGCTGCCGCTCTGTAGATAGGGCTCACAGCCTGTATATAAAGCTCGCGGTCTCTCCAT
This sequence comes from Sceloporus occidentalis, assembly GCA_023333645.1. Classification (NCBI taxonomy): domain Eukaryota; kingdom Metazoa; phylum Chordata; class Lepidosauria; order Squamata; family Phrynosomatidae; genus Sceloporus; species Sceloporus occidentalis. The sequence goes on along the minus strand of JALMGF010000192.1, from coordinate 497,397 downwards.
AAGGCTGCCGCTCTGTAGATAGGGCTCATAGCCTGTATATAAAGCTCGCGGTCTCTCCATAAGGCTGCCGCTCTGTAGATAGGGCTCACAGCCTGTATATAAAGCTCGCGGTCTCTCCATAAGGCTGCCGCTCTGTAGATAGGGCTCACAGCCTGTATATAAAGCTCGCGGTCTCTCCATAAGGCTGCCGCTCTGTAGATAGGGCTCATAGCCTGTATATAAAGCTCGCGGTCTCTCCATAAGGCTGCCGCTCTGTATATAGGGCTCACAGCCTGTATATAAAGCTCGCGGTCTCTCCATAAGGCTGCCGCTCTGTATATAAGGCACGGTGCGGCTGCCTGGCCGGGAGCCGTGTGTGTCTCTCCGGGCTCCTGCGCGATCAGGACGGATAGAGCCTGAGATCTGACAGCTCGGCAGCTTTATGGTAATTGCGGTTATCCGGCCTTCTGGGCAGAGAGGGCTGCCTGGGCTAACTGCCTGGCTGGGGAGACACTTTCACCTCCGCCCGCAGAAACAGACTCGCGTGGAACGAGACAGATAGCACCACGGCCACACGCACATGAGGCTGAGAGTGGGGAGGGAAAGCAGGAGGGAATCAGAGTCGTTGAGAGGGAGAGACACCAACCACAAGCCTTACAGACTGAGCCAAAGGGACGGGCCACCCGGACTTCATAGTGGGGCAGCCCTCTACCTCTAGATCCCACACTGCGTGGGGCTCATCTCCCGGTAACTCCGTACTGGAGACGTGGATTGCAGCGAGGGGAGGAGTGGGGTGTGAGTTAGGCAGATACCGAGACACGGGCTGGGAGGGCTGGATTTTGTTGCTTCCCTCGCTGAACAGGAGATTAAACAATAACAGGAAGAAAGCAGTACCGGGGGACTAAAGGCAGCCAGGCAGGGCACCGACAGGGCAAGGGGGAGCGGGGGTATAAGGGTAAGTGACAGGTGAGGGTGGTAACTAGGAGAGGGGAAGTTGGGACTCTTGGTAGGAGTCAGTGAGGCTACTGTTGGCCCTGCAGGGCTCTGAAGGTAGGAAAGAGTAGTGAGGGATATATATATATATATATATGAGTTTGGAGGCACACAGGGCGCTGTCACAATAGCCCCCCTAGGGAGAGTACATCCTCACACCTGCATTCCCAGCCTCCTAGACAGGAGAGGGCTGCGGGGACCCGGCGGCACAGGGATTTACTGAGCCACCTCCATCAAACTTACTGAGCTTTTCCAGTTCCCGGTCACACTCGGAAAGTTGCGGAGCGCCGGTCCCTGGAGGATCTCGGGACCCCGGTGTCAGGTGAGAAGACATCTCCGACAGACGCTGTCGTTTGCTGTATTGATTTATGTATTCATTCACTGGGCATGTGGCCACGGTGTCTGCCCTAACAACCCTTTATGCCCCGTCCGTCCAAACTTTGAGTGGGATCATGTATAGAATATAAAGCTCACGGGGATATATGAAGCTGATGGGATCTCCAAGCTACGGTACGGAGAGTGTCTGCAGTAAACAAGGAAGCCGCAGAGAATGGGTGTTTAACTGTTAAGTGTCTACCCAGTAGTGCCGGCACTTTTAAAGTACGCAGGAGGGGGGTGGGTGGAGGAAGCCCCCACCCCTTATCTGCTTTAGCCGGGTAGATAAGGGTATAAGAGCTCCAGCGCTGTGGAGATGCGGTAATCGAAGCGTTGTCGTGGCTGTTGGTGCTGCCCTGTGACTTGAGTTAACCATTTGAGTGCCATAAAATGTGAGCAGTGCAAAAAACTGATTGTGAAGGGGTTAATGACTAGTTACCGATTACATTCCCATGAATGTCTCGGGGCTAACACTGAATGGGTCTGATTGCGGAGCTGCGAGTCCCATGTCGGGCTCTTTCGGGGCGTAACGGTTGATTACGGCATTGCAGTCATAGAAAGGGTTAACAAGAGAACATCCTGTGACATTTCATCCTAATAATCCTCCAATTGAAGTGTGATGTATCCAGATGAATTTAACCCTTTTGGAGCGGGTCATTTATTGCACACTCCCCCGGCATAGAAAAGGTCGATAATGTGTATGGTTATGCGGGTCATCTGTGTTCTTGTACGGGTGCTGCGGGTCTGATCGCGCTCGGTCCTGCTATGCGTGATCAGCCACGGATCGTGTTCCGCACGGATGTGCTATAAAGTGCTCGGGGTTAATGAGAACGTCGCTGATTCAAAGGGAAAGCACTGATTACCCAGATGAGGGCTGATTACTTTATGGTCACGGAAGTGAAATGTGATCCTGAGTGGGTGTTCGGGGTACTTATTACCAAATAACTGCCTTACAGCCTGTAAACCAGACGGTCTGGAGTTAGGCTGCAGCGGTCATTGTTTAATAACACGTTACTTTGTATGTATATCGTATGGTTTGTAATTATCATACTCGCTGATCGAGCCACCTCGCTAAGATCGTGTTCTGGTTCCGTGCAGTATAAACCGATCAGTGTATAATCACGGCTGTGGCACGTGTACCTGCCGTCGGGTCAGGCCGCTCTGCTTGCAGTGAATCGCGAATGGTTCGCTAAACTCGCCTGGTGCCAGAGATAATCCGGGAATGCGGTATCCACTTTTCCTGCGGATCGCATTCTTCCTGATGGACTGCAACGGGTGTCTCGGCCACCCGTGGATTGACATGTATTAGTTAACCCTTTCCTGTGTATGGCATGTTTTTTTCCTTTCTGATACTTACCCCATGACCTCATCGCAGCAGCAGGGAAAGCGGAGGTAATGTAAACTGCTGCGGTCTGCTACTCCCACAAAGCTCAGCCGGGCCATTAATTTTAGCATCAAGCAAAGGAATCGTAATCCACAGCAGCTGCCTCTACCACGTTGGCATGAGTGCCAGGCGGGTACTAAATCGGGCAGGTCTGCCCCTAAAGGTCCCGTGGGCTCTCCGGGCATCTATACCTTTAGATATACATTTAATCGCGGTTTTATGTGGGGGCCGGGACCCCCCTCGCCCAAGGTTATACCCGATTCTGCGTTCCCATCCAAACCGACGTGTTTGTAAAGGCGGCGAATTCTAAGCAAGTAACGCAAAGCCGTCTGAATGACACATTCGGTACGAACGCCCTAAAAATATCCCTCATGCAAAGCATTTCAAACCCGGCCTGCGGATCCTAGCAATCAGCCTGTAATTTCCTCTGATATTTCCACGCGCTCGGAGCTCTAATGAAATAATGATGCTTATCCCTTCAATGGTTCCGTGAAAGCCCTGAAATGAGGTGTTAAGGGCTTCATCGGGGTTAATAGGCTGCCACCCCCTTCCCCTCTTTATATGTATGGGGACCCCCGTTAAAAGGAGGGGGTAACGGAAGGCAGCGTGCCGTGTCCCCTGTGCCTGCGTGGGCAATCCTCGGCCTGTAAGCCCGTGGGATGCGTGTCGAGTCGCTGTCACGAATAGGTGGCTGAGAGTTAATTAGGAAGTATTCTCCGGATCAATGACTCGCACAGCCCATTAGCTATTCTGCTGCCTAATTGCAGGATTGCGCTGCTATCTCCACACCGCGTCCCTGCAATCAGCGATCTCTCAGCGGCAGCTGGGGATTAGGCGGGAAGGCAGCTCGCAGGCCACCTCTGGGGGGGGGGGGGGGAGAGGATTAGCAGGCGTTTAACCCATTCAGCGCCGGAGAGAATCCAGAAACGGGTCTTATCCGCTTTGGGGGAGGGGGGTGCCTGTGATATTTTTGGCAGGAGTGGGACGTAGACACAAAGTCAAGGCTTTATTATAATGCATTGCAAGAATTTTTTATTTTTTCGACAATCTCATATTCCCAACCCGCTGCCGGCGGCGGCTCCATTCTATTATTACCCGGTAAAATGCTTATCGCAGGATCGTTCGGTAAATGAACAAATTAGCCGGCCGTTCTATTTTAGTCATCCCATTAGCAGCTTCAGTCAGAAATTGCAGTGTCTGCCGGTCAAGTCTTGCGTGCATCGCAGCCGACACGCACGGGGCCCGTTTCCAACATACACCAGATCAAAAGAAAGTAAATAACGCCTGTTGCCAGAATTATTAAATTAATTCCAGCCAATGACATCACGTTCAGGTCGCAATCTAAATGAAATCCCTGTATATGAGACCCGATGGGACGGTTATACTCTGCCTGCGTAGGGTCGTTCATGAAGTGACATCACAGGACTCGGGTCAGAAAGAGCGAGCGACAAAGGGTTACTATTGAGAGGTGATTTTGGCTACATTTGACGCACGCACTACATCCACACGCTTACACGTTCCCATCACTTCGTGGCAGGTGGTGGGTGTTTTCCGGTGCTTGGGAGTGTCACGCTGTCTTGAGAATGAACTAGTGCATTTAATTTGGCCTTGCGAGGGTTAACTTTCACGCGTCGATATTCATGTGGTGCTGCAGCACGTGCGGCTTGAATGGATTTCTAACACGCGACAATGGCTGCGATCACGTGTTCCACGCATCTAAGCCTGCGCTGAGTAGGTCTTAAATGGCCGCCAGAAATGTAACTTTTTAGCCAATGCCCTTTTTGGTTTCTAGAGCTACTGGCGGGAGGGAAATTATATCACGCGTTAGTACTAGTGATAGTTTGTGACGGTATTGGAAGGTGACACTTTGCCACCGTTGTTAGCGATGTATGTCGGGTCCCAGACAGCAATCTGTGTGTAGTAGGGGTTGTGGTGGATTCTCGGCCCTTCCTTCCAGTCCCTGCTTTACTTCCCGCAGGTACGTTTCTTATGATCTGCTAACATGCGGAGTACACATCAATAAATAAACAACTCTCATAATGCAGGATACTAATCAACCGCAGTGAGCGCTGGCCAGGCTCTCGGGTCACCAGTGGGTGTCACGGTATTGTCAGCGTGCCACTCGGTCACGGGACAGCCTGGCCCAGGTAAGAGAAGCGGGACAATGGCTGCGATTCTCAGAGGAATCCTATAGGCCAGGGCATGGCTTCAAGCTAATTCAACCCGTCTTTCCGCTGATTATATTGTGCTTTGCTTCAAGGCTCAAGCCACTCAAAGGCGTTCTCTATGCGGATTACAACTCCCACTATTAAAACGAACTTCTAGGACTCGGAAGCTGCAGTGCCAGGGTTTGCCTAGATTCACAACCCGTTGACTAATTGATGGGAGTTGTAGCCATCTGCATCCCCACAGACACTTTCAACATTAAGCGTGGCTTCTGGATTTATAGATCTGGCTTCTGACTTTTTGGACCATCATCTATTGATCTCTATGGACGTTATAGCTTCTAAATTCATAGTTGCTTGGTGGCCAAAAGTGATGGGAATTGTAGTCTTCCACAGCACGTGGCTCGGCCGCAGTCCCAATGAAACCCGATCGTGTTCTTTCTCCCGGCAGAGGAGCGAGATATGGGAACATGGAGCTCCCACGTGGGTGGCAGGGAGAGGTTACCTGCTCGCCGTGGGGTTATCTGTGGGTTTGCGCTAGGGACAGATAAGCCAAGCCCGAGCTCTGGGACGGGAGAGGGAGCGGGGTACGGGCCGGCTGGCTCCCATTCCACATTCCTGCGCTGTTTGTTTTGATAATAGCCCCGGTTTGCGTGCGCTCGCTTTCCGTCTGCCTTCATTTATTTGGAGAGGGAGCTGAGACATTAACCCTGTCACTGCCTGACGGTATGAAACCCCACAGGGCCCCTCGCAGGACTGATTGTCAGGGGTTATCATAGCGCGCAGTGTACGTGTCCCACTCAAGGCTTCTGTTCCGTATTTCATTTTCAGTCCCGAGGCGCCGAACCCCCACATCTGTATGCGCTAAAAACACTAAAGGACAGTGACTGGAAAGAATATGGATATTCTGTAACAATTCTGTTAATATTGGAGATTAGTAGAAGGCGAAGTAAAACTTAAGTGAAGTTTAGAATGTTAACCACGAAACAAAAAATAAGGTGCTTTCTTTTTTCTGCTTCACGCCGTATGAAGCGGTTTTAGCTCTCCCGGTGCATTTGCTGCCGGTGCCTAAGGCGCTCTGTGGGTAGCAGCTTTCCAGCTCGGAACAGGTTAACTCTGAGGGGGTCCGTTAGGGGATGAATGAAGGGCGGCTTGTGCTGGCGTCTCTCGGAGATCGCGCTGGCTTCATTCCTCTTTGTCTGCGCGTTTGGCTCCGGGGCTCTGGCTCTATTGAACAGATCGCGGCAGGATTCATAATAGCTCGCTGCTGCGCACACACAGAACCACCGAATTATTGCACCGTGTATATACGTGTGTGTACATTATATGTCTGTCTCTGTGTATAGATATGTGTGTGTATGTATATATATATATATATTACACATACTCTGTACCCAGCAAAAAATTCTGATTAAGAGCCCGTTTTTTTCTCTGTAGCCACCATATTCATATATATGGTAGCCTGTGGCCAGTAATGTTGCAGCATTGCTTATGCGCACACAGCTGATAAAAACACGAACCCACACAATCGCACACAACACACAATCAGTCCCCGCGGTGTACACAAGCTCCGGCTGTCACGGCACGCCATTCACACACCCACACCGTCACGCTGCTGCCTCGCTGTTGTTAGTTTTCAGACCTGCTGGAAATAACGCCCTTTAACCTAACCGGTGTCCGACACGGTTGTGATGTGGCATAACAGGGTGTCACAGTCCTTTCCGGCAGGTTAGGAACTCCCATCATTCGGCGTCTTGTTTCTATAGACTTTCCGTGATTTTTGGGGGCGTATGTTCCCACCTACGTGTTGCTGATCTCCAACTCTTATCACTATCAGCCAGCCCCTGCTTGGATGCACTCCTCGCCACTTTAGCAAGCCTCTTGCAGCTCCCATCACCCTCAACCTGAACACAAGTGAAAGGTGCAGCAAAACAGCTGGGGCCCATAGTTGTTAAGCTCTATAAAGGCGCACAGGGTTAATGAGAGAGACTTCTTGACACTAAGTGAGGCCTCTCAGCATTGTCTGTTCATAGCCACGTGGTCCTGTCAATTGGACCAGTGCTACATTATATCCAATGTGTTATCTATATATATATATATATATGAGTGTGTATTCACGTTCATGCACACACTGAGTTGCCCCCAGGCTCGCTCTAAATACCCCCCAAGTGCATCTTCCGGTATGACTGATTGGGATGCGCTTTAATAAGACGGCCGTGTCTGGCTGCATTCTATGTATGTAGACGTTCTGCGTGGACATGCACTGATTCGCAGACGTGACGTCGAGCTGGCCGGGATGAGTGATGGGATTAGTACATTCCGTGGCACAGATTGGCCTCTCTCTCTCCTCTCCCCGACAGCCCCAGCTCCACACACTGATTTCTGGGCAATTACGCGGAGCCCGCGCAGAATGATTTGTGGAGCGGCCGGAGCCGTTCCATCAGCACAGATCCGCTCCTCAGTTATACACGGAGAAGCTCTCACCGCACACGCACGCCACACACTAATACACGGAAGCACACGCGTGGCCCTGGCTGCAAAGGTTTATTGAGGTTCATATATGTGCATATGGAGTGCGAGTTTCTGCCACCCCAAATTACTGTGGACTCCCACTCCCAAAATGCTCAGCCATCGGAAAGAGCAGAGGAAGCAAACGTCTTACATTCATCACATTCGCTTGTAAAGAGCATTAAATGTGGCATATCCATGGACTTCTGTCACCAAAAAAGATGGTGTTAATGCCTTTTACTAGAGAATAATGTCTAGAAATACTCAACGGGCTCACACGTAGACACGCGTGGGCCGCTCGCCAAAATGCCAGACTCTCAGCTAGCATTCCATCCACAGAATTCCACAATAAGTATGATAGACAGTGTGCGCCACGATGTACTAAAAAGACATGCAAACCATAAGGGGTGCAATATCTGTGTGTATGCATGAATGTGTGTGTATGTTTGTATTTATGTATCTATATATATATATATATATGTGTGTGTGTATATGTATTTCTATGTATGTATCTCTGTGTGAATGTATGCATCTCTGTGTGTATATGTATTTCTATATATATGTATCTCTGTGTGTATATGTATCTCTGTATGTATGTATGTGTGTATCTATCTATATATGTGTGTGTGTGTATATCTCTCCGTGTGTATATGTATTTCTATATATGTATGTGTATATCTCTCTGTGTATTTCTGTATATGTATCTCTGTATGTATCTCTCTATATGTGTATGTATGCATCTCTCTGTATGTATCCATCCATCATCTGTATCTCTATCCATCCTTCCCACGGCTGAATGAATAATGTATGACGCCCGCTCTCATTTCCACGCCTGAGTCTCTCTCATACAGATCCAGAAGGATTAGTAATTATCCCTTCGTGGAAACTGTTTCCTACCCCGTGCGTGTCTCACATGAGATCGCCGGGCTGAGGGCTCTTGACAATAATACATGTCTGCAGCCCTGCTTCCTTCCTTCCCTAAATTGGGGTGGGGGGGGGTGCAGCTGTGACCTCACTCGTGGATTATCTCGTGAAGCTCCAGCGAGGTAGAAACACCAGCTAGAGAGCCCTAGGAGCTAACGATCTGGGATTAACCCTGCGCCTGCTGGGCCATTTAAATAGCGGCCCCCTTGCTGCAGACTAATGAGTTCGGGAGGCCGGTGATTAGACGCGCGGCAGAGTCCGCGAGGAGCTCATCCTGACAGCATGAAATAGAATTTGTGATCTGGAAGACAGTTTCCAGGATAATCTCATTACGCTCCGCAGACTCCCGGTGTTATTCTGTGGAAGGCGGACAATGATCAATTTACATTGACCCGGGGCCGCTCGGAGCTTTTAGATGGTAATTGCCACATTGATTTGCATTGCAAAAGGAAATGGGGGGGCTGTGGAGAGGGGGGGGGGCTGCTAAAATGAAAGACGGAAGCCAAACCGAACCAGATAGAAACAGATCGTCTCGGAAGGATCGGGCTTCTCACATCATAGAAATGTCACTTAACCCCCCGCTGCCCGGCTGGGGTCCACATACATGTTACATGTTAGCGCAGAGACACATTGCTGCAAAATACATTCTCCCTTATAGCGCATTATATAGGCCCCTTTAAGCACTGACGTCATAGTTTCTAACTTGGCACGATAATGTGGGTGCTTTTTTTTATCCCACTTGGATCATTTCAGCATTGTCCTGACACGTGGGGGGGTCACTGCATTTAGGATCCATGATGTGTTAATAATAAAAAATGCATAATGGGTTGTTTATGCACATTAAGAGCCACCCCCCCCCCATGGTGTGAGGTTATATACAAACCATACTGCCCGGGGGGGGGTGATAAATTAACACACTACCCCCCCCTCTTATTGTAAATAAGGAAATAATTGCTCCAAGAAGGTGGCCAAGCGGGGCAGACACTGCAGTTACTGGGGACTCCAATGCCCATCATCCATAGATAGATATAATGTACCGGAGCACATCTCAGTGGGCTGTGGAGGGGACCGGGGCGCCGGAGGGAGGGGAGTCCGCACACGAGCTATAAACCCCATGTGTGGAGATTAAAACGGGACCCCGGGGCTCGTATGTTTGTTCGCGGCGGAGACTGATGCCTTTTATCGGAATTTTTTACGGCTCTTGCCACGAGTGATCGCGCAAACATTGCGGTGCCCCCGCGCTGTCTGGGGTTACGAATGCTGTTTCCGAATAAATGTTCGTGTTTTTTAGGAGTTTCCCGTTTTACTGACAGTAAGCCGGCTTCCTGGTAATTGTCACCAGTGCCTTAACCCTTTAGATGCATTCTGCTTGGCTTCTGAAGGGTTAAGCGCTAGAGAATGTTATTACTTCCGTTGCTCTGTTGTGTCTAGGTTTGGGCATCTCTGTATGCTGGCTGGATGTGATGGGAGTTGTCTGGGGCAGTGGAGGGTGCGGTAGATGTGCTCTGGCGCGGCGCAGTGCGATCCTCCGTACCAAATGGCGAATCGCGAATTTATCCACAGCCATTAACCCTTCTTATTCCAGGTAGAGTTTAGCAAACCAGGGGATTGCCAGGAGTGCCGGGATTGATGGGTGTTGGGGCCACAGGCTAACGGGTGCCACGGAATAACAAGCACGTATTACTTTCCGCCCCACGCATCGCCAGTGGGCCCCAACACCCGGTATTCACGTACAGCTTGTTTTGTGTTTCCAGGCTGCGCTGTCGCCTGTGAGCGGACATCGTGGAGATAAGAGCCGCCCGCTAACACTGAGCTGGGGGCCCATCATAATCACCGGTCCGCTAAACGGGAGAGGGGGGGCAATTAATATTAGACGCCCCCTGCGTGTCTGTGTGTACAGTGTATTCACATGCGTGTACCATATCATGTATTACGGATGGCTCTGCGGGATACCCCCCCCGGAGGCACATTACTGCCGTATAGCGGTGGCGAGCCTGGGGATTGAGGCAGGCGAGGCGCTCGGATCGGGAGATCAGGTTTCGTGCTGAGCGCCCGCAAGAGAAGCCGACGTTTGATTGAAGTTCCACTTGGCGGTGAGCTCCCGGGGGACGGCTGCCTTGAAATAGTCGAGCTCTCCCCGCTCGCTCCCCCCTCCCTCCCGCTCGCTCCCCCTGGAAGCCTTTGTGCGGTGCGCGGCACGGATCGCTGAGCCCTCACAGGAATGCGCCGCTGTCTGCGCTGACAGGGTTTTGTTAGTTCTCCCCAGGCAACCGGAATTATAGCTCCACAACAGCACGCGCTAACCCTTTGGCTGCCGGAAGGACAGGCTTGGCAGGACTCTTAGCAACTGCAGACATAGGGATGCCTGATGACAGCTCTGGGGCAAAGTGATAAGTGGTGCAGTCGCCATGGAAGCTGCCCGCTTAGCACTTTATTGTCAAAATAAAGATCCATGTATGGCAATTACCTATTGTCACGCTGCCTGGTGTTATCTACTCCTGCACTGAAAGGGTTACGGCAGTGCCACATGTGAAGTCCCCAGCGTGTCGGAGGCCAGGCCTGGGAGAGGTGGCTGCCGCTCACACACTCGTGTACACAATTCACTCTTACCCAGGGATCCTACACATGCACTACGGAATGACTCCGGCCGGCGCAATAAATATATTGTACTTCGCCCATAAATATACAGGCTTTGCACACATGTCGGTTTTACACGCCTGTCATTGGCACGGTGCCGGCCGTCTGCGGGCTCCTGACGCACACGGGGAGCCACGGCTATGGAAACTTTCAACTGGCAAACTGGATGCAACTTCTGTCTTAAAAATGCCTCATTAGTCGCTCCCGCTTTACGTTAATAGCCCTTACAGTGGGCCGGGGCAGAGGGGAGACATTTCATGAACTCACTTGTGGCAGATGTGGCATCCAATGACCGTGCCATGTTTAAAGCCACCGAGCCCTTCGGTACGAGCCATTCTACTGCCAATGTGTCCATGGAGATGGCTGCCTGTGTGCTTGACTTTATACACCTGTACACCACAATTTGTGCTACTGAAACACCTAAACTCAGTCATTAGAAGGGGAGTCCATGTGCTTCTGGTCGTATAGTGTGTGTGTGTGTGTGTATATGTATGTGTATATATATATATATATATATATGTGTATATATATATATATAATCTCCAATGATAAAGCAGGATGTGTGTCTGCTTATACCGTAACATTAAGACGATCATACTCCGAATCCGCAACAGTTTCACCAGACGCCTAAACCATGAAACTGCAGGAGAATAGTTATTTTAGCAAGTTTTGAATGGATTTTGTATGGTTGTAAATTACATTATACCTACCAAATTTATTCCGGATCCCTTTTATCAAGGAATGTGCCCAGATCTCTCCGTTTTCTGCCAGGCCAGTGTCTAATAAGGGCCGTCGATCATAGTTCTGTTTACGCTCTCCTTGCATATTTTTCGGACCTTTAAAAAAATGTACATTTGGTTTGTAAAGAAAAAGGTTTCAGTGTCCTGGATGTTTTATTAATGGTATGTGTGTTCATATAAATATATATATATATATATACATACACATACAGTGACGGGGGGGGCGATTCTCTCAATCAACCCCCCAGTGTCCAACAGCACAACGGGCCGGTCACGTGAGAGATCTTTGATCTCCCCAACTGGCCTGTTTACGCTATGGAGGCTGTGCCGGCTCAGCACAGCCTTCATTCTTTAATACACGTCGACATTTCTATTATGTCACCCCTATGCCTCCTCTATTGCAAACGATGTGTCCCGATGTTCTCTGGCGGCAGTAAAAGTGTTCAAATCTGCCTAGGCAAATCCATCCAGTCACTGCGGGTCCTATTGTAATTAAAATGAAGGCAAAGGGCAGGCACTGAACACATTGTGGAGCCTAGAAGCCCAGCGGCGTAGGCTGGATGGGATATAAACGCAGAGAGCTGCTGATAAGACCAAATCCAGCGCTGTCACGGCTATAATGGAAGTGTGCGCCGCATCTCGATTGCTTCCTATGTATCATGTCTTCTGCCAACTCACCCCCCGTGACACCGTAGTGTGACATCCAGACAGCGTCACCGCGATCCTCACCACAAATGTGATGGATAGCTTCTTACCAGAGAGGATCGTATCAGCTAATATAACAATAAAGAAAGAGACATTCATGGAAAGCAAAGACATGCATATATATCATGAGAGGGGAATACAAAAGCAACAGTAACATTAAAAAACATGAGACTTACTGTTACAGAATGAGGAGAGGGCCTTGCTTTTGTGAGTTTACAATCTATTAGGAGGATTAAGATATACATCCATGCCAGGGCTGGCACTTTAAGGCCAGCAGCCGCCTGACGCCGTACGTGCGGGAGAGTGCGTGGCACTGCTGGCCAGCGGCCAAGCAGGCATTTGTCCGGTGTGCCAGATGGCCTGTCTGAGCCTGATACATGCGTGCGTATAGAGGCATAAACATGTTACAATCAACACTGCGGGTTTGGGGCAAGAAAAGCCAATAACCAGTTAAAAAAAAATGCTATAAGAAAGCATACAAAATATTTCAACAACAGTCGTAACTTGTTTAAAATACGCACGCAACACCACCCTCATTCAACGATTAAGCCGCTTCCGATGTTATTAATGTTTAAATACAAAATATGTACAGTCCTCGAGGTTAGGCCTGGGAACATGAATTTTAGAACAGATATGTGAAAAGAAGCAGATGAACTGCATAATTGCACCCAATATAAAGAAAAAAAGGTAGAAGATTCGGGCATTTAGGTTTAGTAAGATAAATTTGCCCTGTGCTAAAGAAGAAGAGTTTTAAAGGGATTTAACCCCTTGTGTTCCTAGTGAGCTATCCAGCAGCCGAGCAGTTAATGGGCATTTGGAGTTCTTCGCATTCATCTCGCCCCCTCCCTTGTTGTTTTGCTGAGGGACGGAGGTGGGAGGGAGAAGGTATTTTCTTAAATCCACAAAACCCTAGCCTGGAATGGCTCTTTAATTAAAATCCATTTAAGGACTGATTAGCCGTGTAATTTGCCCTAATACTGACGATTATGGAAATGTTCAACCTGACACAGATTCGTAAAAAAAAAAAAAGAAGCTATCATTCCAAGCTGCAGGACAAGAGGGCTATCAAGTTCAAGGGCGCGATAGATTCAATAAGGGGAGCGAGGCTTGCTAGCGAACGGCTCCCGCGGTGACGGGCTCGTCGGCCGCGAGGGAAAGTGGGGAGAAATGCCATTATTTCCCCATCGTGCCCCAGAACATTCTTACCTTTATTGGATTACACCTTGAATGAGATTTGTTAAATTGTATACCGCTGAGACGGCCAACAAATAGTCATCGAGTTTTACCATACGTTAGTAACACCGAATTAGCCTCGTACTGGATTCTATGCCATGGGCCGTTATTACCAGCCATATCCGCAAAAATCTTATTAACGGAGTTTATTTTTAATTAGCCAGCGGTAGGAAGCACTGATTTGTTTTTTAGTAAGGAATGAATGGATGATGATAGCGGTTCTGATCCCCATCCCCCCCTCCGACCGTTAGTATGCGTCTGTGCGTTAGGAGTCTCATGGGGTTTCACCCATGTGTTATGACTGGGAGTCGTTGAAATCCTTCCACTGTTATTAACGTCTCCACAATCTAGAGCTGGAAGTGATGATGGGAAGACAGGAAAAGAAAGGCTTACAGTGTCAGTGACTGACACAGACTGACACGTCCATCTTTTTCCACGGGGCAAAGAAGGCAGTTGTCCAGGGTCCAAACAACCTCAGGGGCCCACAGCTACCCGTTATACCAAGTCACTTTCACAAGGAGATAAAAGCAAGAATTAAAAAAAGACATAATACCGTATTCATTTGGGGAGTCATATGGATTTAAAAATACGTCTGGTCTGTTACATAGGAGGGCCCCCAGTAAAATGTTAGCTTGGGCCACATCAGTCCTAAATACAGCACCATGTGGTTTTGGTTGTGTTATCAGAAGAAGAGGCGTCGGTTTCTAGCGTTGGATTTTTATGTACCATGGTTTAAACAGAAAACTTCTGTGACGATGGCTACTAGTCCTGCCAATGGCACACTGTGTGGCACTTCACTTGATTAGAAGAAAGTTGGCATAAGGAAGCTGCTGTGGCAGGTGGGCAAAAGGGGGGGGGCACTTGTTAGTTAAGGTCACCAGCTGCAACTCAAGCACCAGGGGCAGACACAAGGCGGGCGCTGTTGCGGGGCTGGCCTCTCACTGTGGATTGTTAGCCCGGATTTGACTGTGCGGTAGATAGAGAATGTGAAGCGTGTTTACAGCCCTTATAAATAATGTGACAGCTGTTAGATTGTGGGCAGCCCTCACCAATCTCCTGCACTCGCACAAAGCTCTGATTATGGGAGACGCGCAAGCAGAAGTTACAAGAGCCTGGCAGGAGATACAGGCGGCCCCGACTGTGGAACCACACCGACCTCGGAATCAATGTGGTGTTTTATCCTGTGCACCCCATTATGGAAATGAATGTGCTAGAGTATGACCAACGTGTTGACGCTTGGTAGAGCAGGTGCCCCGGAGGACAATTACGTAGTCATTGTAATTGAATGTTTGGTCATTTGTTCTTTTGTATTTTTGTATTTCACTTGCACTGCTGGATAAGAGTAACTGGCAAAAGCAGTTCGAAAACAATTAAAAAGCCACCAGATTCCGCTTCTCAACTGGCTTGTCCTTGCTTTACTAAACGGTTAACGTCCAGACTGCTCTACTATATAATAAAAGTGACGTGGATGTGTGAATGGAAGTTACTTATATTGACTTACAATACTCAGTATTAAAAAGGAGCAAATTAATATTATATATACCAGTGGCTCTTTACCTGTAGACTTGGGACTCTGGGATAGCCAAAAGTTCCTAAGATTTATTTATTATGTTTATACACCATCAGCATCGGAGAGTTCTTGAAGTTATAAATTGGTACCACTTACTCCAAAAGGTTTATAATTATATATATACATATATATAATATATATATAGATATATAATATATATATAGATATATATATATATATAGATATATATATATATATATAGATATATATATGTAACTTTTTGAGAGTAAAAAGCTCATTTGTCTAAGAACAGTCTGCTGTGTTTTACCGATGCTTCCAGTAGGTCTAAGTCTCAATGAAAGTGATAAATTGTTTGCCGGTTGTGTCACCCGGTTTGTCTATGTTGTACTTCTACGTAAACAGCACAGAAACATGTGGTTAGTTGGTGGGATGAATGGGTTGTTCAGTGGTAATGTTGCTGCCTTTTAAAACATATGTTTTCCAGCTGGTCACACCAGAGGAGTTTTGAAAAGGGATGACCTGGAAGCCCTTGAAAATATGAACTCCTAAAAGAGATGTTGCAGAGATGCTGTATTGTCAGACCTCATGGATTCCCTAATGTACAAAGACTTCCCATAAATCTATATCTGAACGAATTACCTGTGTTCTGACAGGCATTTCCGCTGTGGCAGCAATCTTCCGTTGTCATAAGATGAAGTAATACAGAAATATATATCTATAAAGACTTACCTGACCTTGAAGCTGCAGTCCTGCTGCTGCAGCTGCCCTCTTCCTCCGTGGTCCATTACTTGCCTTTGTGCTCTAGTGTCCCAGGCAGTCTGATGATTGGCTAATCAGTGGCAGGAAAGAGCTCACTCTGAAATCAATAGGAGCACGTGGGATTCTGAACAATTTGCCGAGCCACTGCTGGAGTTGACCGGCAGCAAGTATATCGCATGTAAGGAAATGTGTTTGGGGCAAACACAATGTAGTCTGGGGGGGGGGTGGTGTGAATATGGGCAGTTCAGCAGACCCCCCATGTGTTTGTAAAAGAAACGCCACAAAAACATAGAGACCACGCCGCTGCCATGTACTTATCACGCGGTTATGATGGCTTGAGCATCCCTTTAAACATTAAGCAGCCATCGCTCCTAGGACCACCTGACCCATACAAACTGGGATTTCGGTCAATTTCCTAAACGCTGGTTAATAACCGTGTCAAAGCAATCAGCTTTGCAGAGAATCTGTAACCTCATGCCATTTTTAACCCTATCAGGGTCAGCTTGTTTTTCTGGTGCATAATGGGAGTTGCGTTCCTATGCCAGTTGGAGACATAGGCCCGCTGAAAGCCGCCTCTTGTAAACCGAGGTCTCTTATAAACGCAGTTCATTTTCCTTTGGACGGGGTCCCTATATCGCCGAGCGCCGCTGGTAGTCGGCAAGACAGAGGTTGTCGAACCCTTGCCTAGACTGCATGGTTTTATAAGCAGAAAGCTGCATATCTGTGCATTTTCTTTAGTCCCTTTTATTTTTTTTTTATACACGTTCCCTTGCCCCGGTTCTACAGGCCCGTACTTTATGGCACAGCATGAATAGGGGCTAGAATTATATAGAAACAAAAGAAAAGCTGAACAAACCGTACGTTTTTGTTTTTTTATACTATCTACTGTATAGCAGCTGCGTTCTACCCTTACGTGTCGTGCATTCCAAATATGAGAGGGAGAGATTGTACGTTGTGCGATCGCCACACAGAGAAGTATTGTGGCTCGATATATAATGTAGCGCAGCTCTGTGTGCGTGTCATCTGTCATCCCAGACTGATGGGAGGTTTATGTCAGAATACGGAGATTTGGCTGTGCGGCCCTTCTATTTATAGCCACCCCCTCCCTCCCTTCCCTCCGCTAGATAGAGGTGTAACAGCTGAACCGTCTGCACATAATATATTCGCGTGCCTGTGTGTACGCAAAGTGTAAGGAAACGCGGACGTTCCCTTTCAAACCAACAGCGGAAAGATCAGGAGACGGGCGCACCCATGCAAATGAGAAACGGCAGGTCAGAGCCAGAGAGCTGGCTTAACCCCGTCCTATCCGCACCTCGCAGTAAGGTGTTCAGATGTCATCTTTAGAGAAGGATGCTTATATAAAACGTACATTGCAGGGCTGCGTAAGAAGGCGTTTCGGAAGGAAATCTGGTCAGCGTGCGGTTTAGGAGAGAACGAGGTTCCAGAGCACCTCGTTGGCTTCGCTAAAGTAACCCCGTATTTTTATTACTGTTATTAGAGACCCTATAGAGAAGCTTTATTGCTCAGTAAAAGGCAGTCGCCCAGACAATAATACGACCTGGTTTCCTGGACCTATAATAAGCGAAGGTAAAACCTGCAACCCTCTGACACCCTCGCGTCCGTAATCCATTCATCATTACCAAGAAGGATCTACAGACTAATAAATGCCTCTGGGTTTCATTGACGATGAGCTTCATTCTTCCCTGTTATCAGAAAAGACGTGACTAATCAGGGATACATTGTGCAGGAGGAACATCTGGGGTTTAAGGATGCTCTTAACCCCAGGACAGAACTTCAAGGCTCACAGCTTGAGTAGGCACTTTGGATCTAATTGGTTTCTGTGAACCCCTTAACCATGTCCCATTCATTGCTGTCTGCATCGAGAACTCTGATTGGTCCCCCCCCCGGAAATTAATAATGTTCTCATTACTACTGTACAAATTCCGGGAGTTCATTAATTGCCATAGTATTTTTGTAAGGATTAAGTCCGGCACTGAAGCCGTTACTAAGGCACAATAAGACCACCAAGCACTTGTGCTCCAGCATGCATGCCATGGAAAGGACCATCCCTCCCCCCATTTTCTTTCCTCTGCAATTTATTCACACAAAATTGTGAAAAATATATACCCAGCGTGGATACAGAATTAGATCACATTGAAATCTTTTTCATCATCGCAGCTACAGCAGAAACAGCATGCGAAAAAAGAAAAAACTAATAATAATAATAATGATTAATTTGCTCCCTCTCGAGCCCTCGTTATCTCTATTTCACCCTCTTAGTTTTATCCCTTCCAGCGCTCGCCTCACACCCACGTTATAGGGCACTCCTAGCACCGCGTCGTACATCTATCACCACCTCAGCAGGGACACGCGTACCCCTAGCGTTAACCCGTTAGGGGATATATCCCACAGCATAACTGAGACAATTCTGCTTTCTTTCAGGGATGGGTTTGTAGGGCCCACCTTATATTATTGGAGCCCCTTCCCATACATGAGCCAGCAGTGTATGGAATTAGTGTAGCTTTGCACCTGCCTCACTAATTGCTGTTGCGCATCATGTTGTCATGGGGATTGCTCCCGCTTTAACATTTTGCGCTGGAATCGCTCCAGTTTTGCCCTGGTAAGAGGGGACCTTTAGGTGAACCCCCCGCCCTTTTTTATTCAAAGGGATGATTGACGATCAAGCAAGATTCTCGATGTCTTTTTTACGACATCGTTTTAGAAAGGCGATCTATGGAATAAAAAGAATTAACGAGACATCGCGGTAATCATAAAAGCGGTGTCACATAGACATGTAAATCGGCTACCCAGGAGTTAAGCACGCAGTCCCTTTATTCCCGTCTCTTTATCCCTCCCACCAAACAGATCTCGGAATAGCTAATCTGTGTGTGCTCCTGCGGGAAGCCTCTGGGTTATAACTTTCCTTCCTTGCCTTTGAGCTCTCGTTTCAACGTCGGTTCATTTCACATCTCCTGTGTGATTTCGGCTCACAGACGGCTGTCTTCAGGATCCTCAAATCTTCTGTTTGCTTCACCATGGTTGCGTTTGACGACGTGCAGCTAATGA
Source organism: Sceloporus occidentalis (assembly GCA_023333645.1). Classification (NCBI taxonomy): domain Eukaryota; kingdom Metazoa; phylum Chordata; class Lepidosauria; order Squamata; family Phrynosomatidae; genus Sceloporus; species Sceloporus occidentalis. The sequence goes on along the minus strand of JALMGF010000192.1, from coordinate 478,398 downwards.
AAGATATGCCAATCTGCGGGGTTTCATTGACTAAATTGAGGCAGCTACAAATAGCTATTATTAATTATCATTAACCACTGGCACTGGCTGTCTCACGTCTGCATTGACCTCTAAACACTTATTGATTATATTAGCTATTTGTCAACGGTAGTTCTATGGGGGGTAGAAAATGACGTGGGGTATATCATGTAATAAATGGTAAGTCATTTAGAGCCAGATTGATGCTGGAAAAACACGTACTACAGCATTCTTAATATTTGGTTAATATTTGTCCAAAAATGTTATTTTTACATAATTGGTGCCTTTATTCTCCATACACGCACTGATTTGGAAACCCAAATACAGTATAGTCGTAACTTGCCCCTAACGAATCTAGCCCTTTCCCCCAGAAACACCAACTATAGCGACCCCGTGGATATTCCTGGTGCAGATGGGTTAATCTATCCATTTTGGAAACACACAAGTGAATAGAATAGCGTACCGTGAGCATTATCACTTCTTTGGTGTTTAGCAGCACGTAAATGTAAGGCTTACAAAATAATTCTTTGCGGTGCTGACCAGGGTCATCGTATTTTTTTTCTATTATACTGGCCACTGGGCATCGTGGTTTTATCCTGCATACAGTTAAAGTCAGAATGTTCTTAGCTGGCATTAGTCCTTACTGTGCATGGAACATCCATGATGATAAAACAAGATGGAATGCCGTATCCAGGTCTGGGCCAACTAGGGCGGCAGGTCTAAAGGGGGCAGCAGTCCCTCTGCTCCAAAACTGGGGGGGGGGGGCAGGTTGCCCTCTCAGGCAGTCAAGCCCCCAGTGTCCTGCCGAACAATGAACCAGTTAAATGGGAGACCTTTGATCTCCCCAACCAGCCGACTTACACTATGGAGGCTGTAGTGGTTCATATAAACTGCATTAAAAATGCGATGCACGCCACTGACGAGGTCATGATAAACTAGAACTGGGTTCTTCATTAAATTCTTTTTTCTATGATGAGGCAGGGGAGCCTACATCCTGCTTAGCGGTGCCCCAAATCTAGTGACCACGTAGCCTTTGTTTTTATGAAGTTGTCCTCGATTATCATAAGAACATTGTCCCTGTTGCTGCAAAGGTTGTGTTCAGATGCATACTCTTTAACAGCTATATGATAAATAGGTTTCAAGGTAGTCCAAACCAGAAAAAAAAGCCGGCGGACAGTTCGTGTTCGTTTCCGGGAAAAAAATAATTCTTCATCCTCTGTTCGGACAAAATTCGTCCAACATTTTTGGAAAACCCATTAGTCCATCCAGGTTGCCAAGGAAACAAGAAATACGCGCGTAGAAGAAGTTGAATTAAAAAAGTAAGATTCTCCTTCTCTTAGTGTAGTCACAATGGGAGCCGCAGCGACGAACTAATGAACAAAGATTTTCGTATTGCGCACATTCGTTTTTCGTTTCTTTTGTCCAATGTTGCATTCGTTTGTTCGTTATTCGGACAAATAGACAAAACGGTAAAATTTGACATGAAAGCGCAACAACTTTAAGGTGCTACTTGTGGCAAGATGGAAAATGCCATCTCTCCTTAATAAGCATATGGAGTAGAAAAGGCCACTGGGCCTTCTTGGAGGGCAAACTTGTCAGAGATCTCGCATCTTGACAAATCTCCATGAAGGGTTATTAAGGGTTTAAGCAACGCAATACCCCTTCCAGCTGAGCCACTCGTTGAAGTCCTCAGTAAGGGCTCACTGCGGTCTAAAGATACAAGTGACTCTGGCAAGTTTTTTTCTTCACGAAGCCTTGTTTCTTAATGTTTATCTTGCCCCTTTTCAGAACAATGCAAATGGACAGCAATATCTATTGGATAACGGCTTGATAGCACCTAAGGCTTTATATAAAACCAAAGAAAATGTACACAGCTTTTGTACTATCGGTTCCCTTTAATTTGTGAAGTCATCTGATTGCCATCCTCCGATCTCCTGACTGTATTCGCAGAATGACTGTCGATTAGTTCTCTGAAATAAATCAGCCTGTTCTTGATACACTGCGAGATCCGTGTGAGTCACAGAGAGAACGAGATATGCGACTTTCATTTCATTACGCGCCCACCTTCCATGTCACCAAAAAAAAAAGGGGTCCGAGGCACGTGCTTCGGCGAGGTTGGGACAGGAGACAGAAATATGACAGTGACTTGGCTGTCGTGAGAGAAAAAGACGTAACTAGAACTAGACGTGAGTGTTGTGTGTACGTGCAAGATTCCTGGAAGCACATCGGAGAGGAGAAATCTAAATCAAGGAGAAACAGAATTTTTTTCACCAGTAGGTATTTGTCACTTGTAGTCCTGCTCCGAGGCACGGCTCGTTTGTACCTCTTCCAGGTTCTTTGCATCTGTTCCATCAAAACCGCTCAGGGCATTTCAACCTTGGCACAAACTCACTGCTCGTTATTACAAGTCTGCCATTCGCTCATGCATGTGGACCTCATAAGTGTCCTCAGGTAGGGACAAGAGGCAGCGGTTGCCCCCAACTTGAAACTTTGCCCGCAGCAGCTATGCTCCTGTAGGGCGATTTAATTAGCCCACGAAGATATCTGGCAGCTTGAATAAAAAGAATCGGCAAGGGCTGAAAGGAAAGAATGGAATGTGGGTGAAATGAACGAGTCGTGAAAGTTCAGGAAAGAAAATACTCTCCACTTTCCCTCCTTTTCTGAGATTGTTGTGGTCCGGGACCGACTCCTTCATATTCCACACGTACTAAATAACACTTGAATCTCGGACTGGTGTTTCCTACTTTCCTTGCTTGAATAAAAGCCTTCCGTGAAGGCTGCTATTAGAATAATTTTGCGACTGCAGCTACCGAGCTGTGCGTAAGCGTTGTGACGAGCTACAGCAGGGTGCATTTATAGTTACAGATGTACATATTCAAGGTGACCACACCAGCACTGGTTATAGGTTCCCTTCCTCACGCTGACTAAAATAAGATCCTCGCCCATCCATCCATCATTAATGGTTAGCGGTTAGCATATCGAATGCAAACTGTTGGCCTTAATACTAAGGTTCTCATTATACGCTCCATGAACACTGGGAACGCTCTATATTTTACCCGGAGTCCTGGGCCGACGCTCTGCCTCCCGAGGTCCGCGGGTCACTTTCCACATTCTCTGGGCAGGGGAGCGGCGCTTATGAGCTACGCGTTTCTGCCTTTGATGTGTTTTATTTCCAAATTAATTGCTTTATGCGTGATATAATGTGTTTTCTCACCAATCCTTTGTGTTGGTTTTGCTTGCCTTCGAACCAGTTGACACAGTACATTACTTATAAAACACTGGCAGTGCCAGACTGAAGTTGCCCTTAGGCAGGTCCTTTCATCTTCCCGCGCCACAATCCTGATTGTAATCCTATTATCGCATGTTGGCTGTATTTGTTCTGTTTCACTATGCACGGCTCTTGCTGTGCTAACAACATGCAGACAGGCTCCTTTAAGTGCAATTTTCAAGTGATTCCTGCAGACATTTCTTAGTTTTGGGTTTTCTGCTTGCACACTGGTGAGTTGGCTATATTATCGCCTACCCCAATGATTATTCTGCGAAGCGTTAAACTAAGCACATTCACAGGCGTACCGAGCCGGAGGCTATCAAGTGATTTGAATCAGAAGTGCCTTTTTGATCTGCCGTCATTCTAGTGTCCAGCAAGCTGGATCTTTAAATGCCACATAGGCACCGGTGATTCCCTAAGGCAAGCAGTATTTTTAGCTGTTATCTCTGAATACAATTATTTCTATTGAAATACAATAAGGCATCTCATTCTTTGCAGATATTTTTTCAGCAGTGTGAGATATTGAACGGGTGGGTTTTTTTTAGTCCTTGCGAAAAGGACTTTAGACATTTTGTGTGCTCATTGACCTCAACGAGACGGTGTCCAAAAAGCCTCCCTGAACCTTTACTGAATAACTTTCCAATGTTTGCTTTGAAAAGCAGGTGATTTTAGGCTAATGAATTCCCTTTTCATAGAATTTTAACCACAAAGGCCGTACTCCCATTTGAAATCCATTCTCTGGCCATGTATGCCGAGTTATTGAGCAGAAGACTAGCGAGAATTCAATCCCTGTGGAAACAGCGGGCTTCCATTTCCCACTCAATGTAGAAATTAAAGCGGGTAACATTATCAGAAGATAACGCCGGCTGTCTGTTATTGTTTTAGATTCATATCTGAAACCGTTACTGAGAGGTATAAATAATTGTGTGAAACAAGACCCCGCAGAAGAACGCTTCTTCTGCTACTAAATCTCCCTAGTTCCCAACCTTTATCACGCACGATCCAGCACATGGACATGGCAGTCATATGTGAAGCTTGTACATATGAATTATTGGTTGAGAAACAGCCTGTGGCTAGATCTGTTATAGAGTGCTCTGCCCACGTTATGTGGTTGGGGGGCCGAATGTCATGTCACATAGTGTTTAGAACCCCCGGACTCTGCCCCTTATCACATATCGTGCTGTATCAGTTAGCTTACTGTGTATGTATATTTGCCGGCGGTCCATAAAACGGACTATCCTAGCGATTTCAGTACTGGTGGTTGTGTGTTGAGTCGGAGTTGTCGAAATGCAGTCATCAGCAACCACAAGAACACCTGGTTTTTAGGACAGCACATTTCTCACGTAAACCGTTTGATAACGTGTTACGTAAAAAAAAAAAAAAAACCTCAAAACTTCACATTAGGTTTTTGACCTTTTGAGTTTTACATCCCTGATGTAGAATAAAATAAGTGTAAAGTAAAAATGATTATTACGTACACTTTCCTAGCATCATCACAGAAAAAAAGGCAAAGGATTTACAAGGGGATTTCTATGAACGCTCTGCTGTGTAACGTGATAAACCCGACACTTCCCCTTTAAGATATTTCTTCCTGCTTTTCACTGCTTCCTCAGTCATTTACTATACTATTTCACACATATACAGCCCCAAAAGTCGTGCTGTTATTTCCCTCCGAGATCTAGTAATTGGCTACGCAATTAATGCTATTTGACATCAGGACTGGTTGAGTCGGCACTGTTTGTCAAGATTATTTTAAACACGGCCTTCACAGTAAACTTTATAATCCCATCCGATGGGGTTTTCTACAAGAACCACTTCCGTATTTTCCCCGAAGTAATTATCTCCAGCTGCCTTTACCACAGGTAGAAAAACAGATACTTTACCTTACATATTCTACTTCTGCATGTCATTACGTGTAGAAGGCTGGGCACCAATGAAGTCTAGCTCAGGGGATTGTGGGAACGAGGCAAAGTTTAAACGCATGTGCCCCTTTAAATAGGCATTGCATTATAGCCCATATAAAAGTTCTTACTGCCAACATCTAGCTGTTCTTAGCGCTAACCCCTTGCTTTACCTAAAGAGCGCTGTACCCATCAATCGTGCTGTTCCTATATGTAGATAGAGCGCTTAGGCCTAGGTATTTCCAGCCCAGTGCTAGGGTCAAAGCGGTGTCTATAATAGCAGACATGCGCAGATGAGGGAGCCCATATAGCCACGGCTAAGGAATCGACATATTGACTTCATATAAGCATTCAGCTCATCCAGTCTGCCCGTGTTATACCTTAAATGTACGACTCAGACGTGTCTATATTGGCAGAAGTGTATTTTTGTTTTGCTCCCTAAGTGATCTGTATTATGTCGCCGTGTTTAGCGCTCCGGAAGGCTTTACATATCTCATGCACTCACCCATAATGAATCCTGACAGTGGAAAGTTGAAACTTGGGTTGGGATGACTCCACTTCCCCTCCTTACATTACAATTCTGTGTGTGTTCTGAAAAGAAGATTTATGTGACTTTTCATAGATATAAGACCCCCCCCCAAACAAAAACACTCCATGAATATCAGAAAATAAGAAAACAACCTAGGCTTTTACACTGCTTTGAAATCAATGTTGTGCTTTAAATACTCGCTGTGTGATTTGGCTCTGGATCATACAATCCCCACCGATTCTAGCCTTTCAGTTCTTATTAACTGGTTTGGTTCCCGTAAAGGGAAATCCATTGTTGGAAGGCCACCATTTAACTGTCTCACCGTGTTTCAGCCTCCGTAAATAAATAGCAGTGTTATTCCCGGGTACCCGTGAAACTGATTCAGAGCAAACACAAAGCTCATAAAGTGGACTTTAGCAGGTAAACAATGTCAGGGGCAGATCTGGGACCTTGTTCTTTAAATGTCAACGCTAGACATATTAACAGCTTCCCCCAGGATCAGCGGAGATGATCCCCCGCTTGGCTCTGGCCGATCCCCCGAATTCACTGGCTGCACTTCTTGGGGGGAGCTCTGGGGAAAACACATGCGCAGAATGCAGCGTCTATATCTAAGGGCGGAATGTATCTAACCCCGTAGCCACCTATTGCTGGACATACATTATGGTCGTCTGTCATACAGGGTAAGGGGGCAGTAGGGAGAGGAGTGAGCCTCGGACCCACCGCATATCGACACAAGTTGACGGCCTCCTGTTCCATCGCAGCCGTCAGAATGCAAATGCCTGAATTAGTAAACGGCAAAAGAATACTAGCTATTCCAGCAATTACCATCTTCATTCAGAGCCGCGACTGTAGACTATATCTGACTCCACAGTAATTTCCTGCTGCCACCCCTTTAACTTCAAAGAATTTTCTGTCCATCAACAAGACCGGCGGTTTCTGGTAACGTTCCTGTGAACGTCTGCTGTTATTTTGCAACGTTGTGTTTTGGTTGTTTCAGTCGCGGACAAACCGCTCAGCGATGCTCACAAAACCATACGAAAAGGCTTCATCAGTCCGAAGCTGCAGGATGTGATGTTTTACCTGCGTACATTCGGTTTATTTACACGTTTACGAATCCCTCTTCTTCATATGCTGGCTAAGAGTAACAAGTCATACTTAATTGTAGTGTCGGGGCTTAAACACCCCAATAAGGAGTATTTTCCTAGAATCGGGGACGGAGAAATCCCAATCCCCTGTAGCCCTCTCGAATACTTTGGACTACTGCTTCTGCCATCACAGGATGGTGTTAGTAGCCAACCTTACAAATCAGCATTCACCCCCGTTACCATAGGATGTTTTCAGAACAATTTACATTGGCTCTAACCGGCCCCGACTGTGTCTCGTGACAGCGTGCAACGTCATCATGTAAACATCGATACCACAAATAGGTTTAACTGTCCGTACACAAGCCACATATAATTGCAACAATTACGTATGGAATGTCTGACGTCATCTAGAAATAGGACCGTAAATTTTACGGGGAACAAACAGGAACCAAGGAACCACCATCCAAAACTACATGCAGGTTTTCCTGTTCAAAAACCTACTTGGCACACAATGTTATAATATAATCTACATACATATTGTAGCAGGATGGCCCGATCAAAACAAGAAACTTTTTACAAAGTTGACTGCCTCTCTCCCGGTTTCCAGCCACCTAATGCCGCTAACGGCCGCCCTTTAAACACCTGAGTGCAGGTTAATTGGCTCACACCTTGCTGACCTCCAGCAATTAACCCCCTCAGCTGGGAATAATGAGCTTTCCAATCTGCCACTTATGTAGACAGACTCCATAACCTTGCCACAATATATATATATATTATATATATATATAGACAGTGGGAGTTCGCCCTGTAAGGGTGTAACCATGACCTGATAATCCGAACCCTGATGAAGAACTCTTTAGCTTGTCCAGGGACACGGAATCTTTTTTTATGTAATACGGCACTCAGAAAAAGTGATACGTACCACTCCTGTAAAGCACCATCACTGGCAGAGCACTCCGAGCCGATAATGGCACTCAAAGCCAACATCACGGAATTAACCCCATTAATGCCCAAAAGGTATAAAGTGCTCCGATGTCTCCCTTCGCTGGGGACAGGCTCAAAGCGGAGTAGAAATTAGGAGGACGGCCAGATGGCTCCAGTTATAGTGAAAGGGCTCACAGAACACTGGTTTTAGATTTCCAGTCCCAAAGCCCATCCGTGGGGAAAACACAGAGAATTGGCATTAAGACCAGGAAGACCACCTGTTCTTGGACCAGTATAGAGAGACCTAGCCTATCAGTTTTGCCCCCCGGAGACTCCGTCTTAGAGGGGGGGGGGCGGTACTTGCTTATCATATCGGTAGTGATCAGCTCCATGTTCCGTTTTCATGTCAAGTGCGTTGCAGTTTAAAATGGGTAGTTATTGAGATAGAAGATAAACCGATGAACCATAATTTACTTTTATTCCAAGCTGACAGCACATGCAGCCCAGGACATTGATTTTTACCGCCACAAATAATGTGTAAGGAAGCTCTGCTTTTAGAGGACAGGCTTCTTGGTAGTCCTTAAAATGCAGGGGTTAGGACTGAGCTTAACTCCCCCCAGATGGCTACAAGCAGCGTTCAGCGCATGGGCAATATAATCATCGTTACCCCAAACAGGAGACATCTGTGGCAAGATAAGAGTCATTTGCATGTCCCTTTTAATACACGGTCATGTGTGGAGTGCGCAGATCATCTGACTGCATTATCAAGGACAGGCTGTCAGTCTGGGGTTTTTATGACTTCTATCAACAGATTTCCTCCAGGGAAAGCTGAAGAAAACAAATGTCAAGGTGCAAGGACTCTCATGAATACGATTTGGAACTCCTGCTCTGAAAAAGAGACATCTGATGTCCCAAAACCTGACATTTTTGGGGGGGTTGTGGCCAAATAAAAGGCGCAATCACCTTCAGCTCGATCCTTTCTTTGACCGATAGAGCTAATATACATTTCCTTAATGGGGTCTTGACCTAGATGTGCCATGGGCAGTTGTTTGGGTCTTTTGTGGCCACCCAGGTTAGAGATTCACTAGCAGTCCACTGTCTGTAATGGATCCCACACGAAGCAGATGACCTTGTACCCGAGACAATTGCCCGTCTCGAAGGTGCAGATAAGAATCTGACTGTAATCGGTGAAACGAACTTGGCTGCTGGATTTATTTGAGAAAAGAGGCATCAATTAGCAGATTAGCCCATGCAGGGTTAGCATGAAGCGCGCACCTCGATAGAACGCATCTGCGCCGGATGGGGAGAACGCGAGTCCGTTCAGCAATGCTGGACATCTGTTCTACATCCAGAGCAAAACGGTGTCCAGAATCAGTCGCGAGTTAATTGAAACCCCATCATAACGTAACCAGCAAGAGGGGTGCCTGTACAGGTGTATAAAATCAAAACATGATCACTTATTAATATTACATATGTAATATAGCAATCCCCCTGTGATATATATATATAACACCACAAGCAACCCAAGAACCAGTGTTACGTTTTAAAGAAAGCCACCCGAGAGCAGGTCATTCTCTGAAGCCAGGTGAACGTCCCCCTGGACTGCAATTAAGTGGCATTTTACTGAAAGTGTGGTTAAATCCTAGAACAGACTCCCAGCGGAGATGATAGCGTCTAATACCGTAAAAACGATTCATGGTACACGCCGGCACTGTGATCAGAATGAGAAATAGAAGTCCGGCGCAGCCTCACGCTGCATAATTTAAACATGAATTCAATATTAACTCCGCGAGCGTCAGAATGGCTACCAGCGATACCGAAATCAATACGTTCCTGAGCGTCGCCCTAATCATATGCTTAAAACGAAGCGGTACACGGAAGGCGCCATCGCATGTGTTATACAAGCACGTTAGCGCTTTACTGCCTCAGTTTTAATTTACTGAAATCCAAAGCTGTGGGTTAATAGGATATATATATATATATATACACACATACACCATATTATTTCCATCTTAACGCCGAACACGAGACTTCCTGAAACAGCCCTGGGCAGGGCATAACATTCAGTCTAGTGTTATGTTACCATGGCAATAGCCCCGGTGCCAAGATATAAACGCCGATTGCTTCATATTCAGCATGACCCGCATCACCTTCATACACCTCCTCTTATGTAGCAGATCAAACATGAAGCCACCCCACAGCAAACTGGGCCTTCACCTGTTTCAAAGGCAGGTTTGTTCCCAATTAGCGAGTCTGACAGGGAAGCCGCATTTATTTCTTCGTTTCGCGGGGATAGCCGGAAGCGTGATTTTACCGCGCATTCCACTTCCAAGTACGTCAGCTCTATGTATTCCTGGAGTTAGGCTTCTGCAGCCGCCCTCGGCCTTTGCACCGGCTGGCTGAGCATCATGAGAGTTTGAATCAACGCGTATTCCACCCTCTGGCGTTTGCCCCAATGGAACATGTACCGCTAGTATATCGGCACTTTTATTATACCCCTCACCTCATTTTTAGATTGTAAACTCGCTTGGTTCTCCCCTCCTATTGATATGCGACGCACTACTTATTTATGTGCCGTCTACCCGTTGTACAGCGCTGCGGAATATGCCGGCGCTATAGAAATCAGTAGCGAATAATACCCCTCACTGTGTTGCCGAGAGTGTGCTCTTCTTTCCTGTAGCAGAAAACCAACGCGGTGTGCGCCGATGAGCTCGGCCCAGGAAAGGGTTAAGGCGGCTGCACTCGCTGGAAGACAGCGGAGCGGGTTTAATATGTGGCTGCCGCCGGCCGGCCATTTGCCGTATAATGAGATGCGCTTTCCTCTCCCTGCTTCTCCCCGGGGGCATCTCCGTCCTGGTGATCTGAGGAGGGGAAGTAAGGGGGGGGGGATAAAAGGGCTTTGGGGGGAGGGACACCTAATCAATCAGACGCTCTTGAGGCTGCTTCTTGCTAAACGAGGGAAACACAGCTTCTGTCAGGCGAGATCAAACGATCGGCGATGAATGCCTGTCTTGTGTTACCCCCTCGGTCGGGCTCATCTCCTGCGCAGCCATTAGTTACCCCTCCAGCCCTGTCTGAGAAAGCGGGTGTACAGCATGTTTAACCCTTAGAACGCCACACCGAACATCTTCCACACATGGTCCAAAGGTGCGTCTATTCCCGGCCCATCTGGCAGTGAAATAGTTAACCCAGCTTAATCTCCATAGGATTTTAATAAAACATAACATTTCGAACATAACGTTTTTTTAATCTCTCTGACGTAAATGATGACAAAGCCACCCTGACACTGTCAAGGGAAGGGTTAAAGAAGCAGCTCTCAGGCAGCATTGCCAGCTGCCAACAAAATGCCAAGTGTTCACTCATCACGCGCAGCCAGCAGTGACCAATCAGGAGCCGGCTCATCACACCCCTGGATCCTGTAGGAAGCCTCCATTTTAACCCTTTCTGTGCATTGCCCGGTGTACGGGTCACATCGTGTAAATGACTATTTCTCATGTGAAATTGCGGCAGTCTGCAGAATCTCTTAATTAGGGACCAGCGGGGGAGATTTTGAAAGATGCCAAACAGCCCAGGTAGAAAATGTGCGCTTTCACACAAACGAGTAAAATGCGGAGAGGCGATGCAAGTGTGTGATAGGAGTGATGCCGAAAACCAAATGTGCAAATATTAACCCCTTAATTTACCGATTGTAAGCACCCTCACCTGTTGTTTCAGTCATATTGTTATGTTATATACTACTTGTAATGTCCTGTATTGTACAGCGCTACAGAATATGATGGCGCTATATAAATCAATAATTATCTGGGCGTTTTTGCTGTCCCAACAAATGATTATACACTGAATGCACGGTTAAACGGCAAGATTGTGCTCCTAATTACTAGTCCAAATTCCCCCCCAAGATTGGTCCAAATTTACGTGGGATTTTCCACGTTTTTTCTGATTTGTTTATTTGATGTGAAAATACTTTTCGCTATTTGATTTATCACATTGCGGCGACATTTTGTAGCAAAATCACATGATCAAAACAGCAATTTTACAAAAATCTTGTGAAACAAAATTGTTACAAAAAAATCTACGTGTCTAAATACTAAATGCTCTGAAATTGCTGGAATTTAATTGCAGTGATAACGTTAATGCAACATACCTAATATTTCGGTAATTGATCGCGGCCGTTCTCCGCTCCCCCTCCCCCACGCTGGCCCTGCAGCCTTTAATATACATTATCGGGAAACTTGGAGACTTCGTTCAAATTGTTGCCGGATGAATCCTTTATAAGTCGGTGCCGTTTACAGAATGCAGACGCTGGGCCGTGATTTATGGTAAAACCATTTTTAAAACAACCGTCTAGGAATAGAAATCTCTCCTCCACAAGGTCTGAAGGTTCAGGTTACCCGTCCTTTGAGTGTCACAGAGGTGACCAAGGTTGAGAAGCCCAAAGCGGGTTAGGACAATTCGCCAGATACTAACAAATTGTATTTTAACAAGATTCTGCAATTTTGTAAATACATATTTCGTTTTTTTTTTGTTTTTTTGTTTTTTTTAATGAAATAATTCCACCGCCCTTCCTTCTAGCCTGCTTCGAGGAGGAAGAACAGCATAGGCCCTTCTAAGGGGACCTTGGGTCAATGACCAGGCATGACATTGCAAGCAAGCTACGGTTCAAGTGAAGTTCAAAGGCCATGAGCAATTTTGTTTGGAATATTCCGGAGGGGAGGTTGCCACAGCGGCGAACAAAACAACTCTTTAGTAAGCGGCTGTCTTTGGGATGCTCGCATTCTGGCCCTTTATGGTCTGAACCATAAAGCAATCTAAACAACTCTGTGACTTTTAAGACATCAGGTTGAGTAAATAAACCAGCCGCCGGTTTTTAGATCTTTTTTTAAAAAAAAATCGGTGAAACTTTGCCTTATTTTTCTCGACGCTAATGAATTTATTTAAAAAAAAAAAAATGCGTTACTTTTCCAGCTCATGTGCTAAATTAGTTACTTTACTAAGTACCCAAAAAGGTCAAATACCGTTAACGATCCATTGTACCTTAAACAATAGCGTGTTGGGGGGAAAAAAAGCTTATTTTTTCCATGTAATTTTTTTTGGAATAGAAAAAAAATGTAAAAATAAAAATAACGTTTATATATATATTTTTTTTATATTTATCGTTTGAACTTGCTTGGCCTGCAAGCAGGAAGGTGGAGGCAGGTAAAGTAACTAATTTAGTTTCACCGAAAGATCTAAAAACCGAAAGATATATCTTACTTTGTGGCTCTACTTAAGATGTTTTTTTCTTCACAGAGGTCAATGAGTTGGCTGCGGGACTAACAGAAGCCAAGATGAATCTCGTGCTAGAATATCTGGGCATTATCAGGAATTATTATTATTATTATCTTTTATTTATATAGCGCCAACAATCTACGCAGTGCTTAATACAATACATAAATTCAAGGGATATGACAAGACGAGAATTGACAGACTAAGACAAACCGATACATTAGGTGGAGAGAGCCCGGTTTACAATCTTGAGGAATATCTATAGCATTGAATATCTTTTCATATTGGAGAGAAAGAAATACAGGACTAGTAATTTCATCTAAAAAAATGGCTGATAATTAAATTTAATTAGGATAGGATCAACTGTCCCTTTAAAAAGAGTGTGTGCTTCCAGGGCAAGCTAGTGTCAGCCCCTGTGCCACGAGTCCTTGTTGTGGTTCCCCGTATTGAGGCATTTTAAGCCTCACGCTGTGTAATCTGGCTGCGGGGGACGTGGGTTTTATGTTTTATTAATGAAGTTTTAGAGCAGAGCTGCGTTCTGTGGGAAGGGGGTTAAATTATATGACGGGAATGAGCAAAGGAACCCGAGCGAAACCATTTGACCCCCTACCCACGGAAACGTACAGTCAGGTTCTCCTTTATGAAATATTAAGGAGTCCGCTGTCATCACAGCCATTTTGCATCACAAGGACGGATGCATTGACATTTACTGGGTCTATGGTTTGCTCGTGACTTCGGAAGGTGACTTCGCTGATACTGCTGAAATTTAACTGGGCTGTGCCAGCATGTGTTACACGGAATAAGGCCAGATAATGAGACGGGCTTTCGGTTCAGTCTAGAGGGGGAGCGGGGCTCCGCGCTGCTGTGGAGTGTTCATGCGAGCCAAATGCTAATAGATACGCGGCAAAGCAGCAGAGCGCTCTCTTACTGTTTAAAATAAGCAGCGTATCCAGCAGAACGTGGCTGGCATTGCCGACTAGCACTCAGGAAAACCAGTGGCATTTCTGGGAACGGAATGGGACTAGAAGAGCGGCCGGTTACAGAATTAGAGTAGGACAGCGCTAGTGGAGAGCCTGGTTATAAAATTATACTATAAAGCACTGTGTCACAGTTAGAGTGCTACGGAGGGAGTGCTACGGAAAGAGTTCTACCGAGAGAGTGCTACGGAGGGAGTGCTACGGAGAGAATGCTAGGGAGAGTGCTACGGAGAGAGTGAGAGAATGCTACGGAGAGAGTGCTATAGAGAGAGTGCTAGGGAGAAAATGCTACGGAGAGAGTGGCACGGAGAGTGCGCAGCAGAGAGAGTGCTACGGAGAGAGTGCTACAGAACTAACGCAGCAGGGTCTGAGTCCAAATGGAAAGCACAAATATTTAAGCCTAGAGCATCACGATGAGAGCGGTGAGCGGCTGCCCAGAGGTTCTACGTAGTGGAGTGAACCACATCGGCCATGTTTTCCAGGAAACGTACCATTTTTAGAACGACCAGCACCTGAAAAGCTAAATTGATGTGTCCTGGAAGAAAAAAATGGCTAATGGTCAGAGATGTCTGTTTCTTTGGCCAATGGCATATAAGTACATTGGGTAAAATCCTTTACGTTGGGCAACCACAAGCTATAGTAGGGTGTGATGCGACTATACATTCAGAAATTTCAGGGTCTGGACCCCTTATATCCTGCGACTTTCATGTGGGCTTTTCTTACTTATATCACAGCTAAGAATCCCTGCTTGAATGTTAAAAGGTACTCCACAGACTATTAATAGGTTCATTTCTGTAGACAGTCTGGGTCTTTTAGAAAGTTCCCAAGGTCTGTCTGCGTATGACGAAGCAGTAAAAGTGAAAGCCCGGGCGCGAATAATATCAAGTGAACGAAGCCCGAGAGAATTAGTAGAGTGTCTAGCTACGGTGTAATATTAATTGATCACCCAGTCGGGGAATAATGTTGCTTGAAAGCAAGGTAACCATTATTATTAGTAAAGCTTACTGCTCCGGAGAAGTACTAGAACTGTAGACTTATTAGCAGAGTCCCCAGTTCTAGACAAGTATCAGCAGAGTGCCCGGTTCTAGAGAAGTAACAGTAGAGTGCCCGGTTCTAGAGAATGATTAACCGGCTATGGAGAAGTATTTGCAAAGGGTTCAGTTACAGAATAACAGGATTATGGCACCGGGTTGCTGAGTTCTAGCAGCGTACTTCTCCAAGGGAGAATAAGCCTAGCATTGTGTTACAGGATCGCATCGGTTCCGGGTTTCAGGTTAAGGCAGGCGGGGGTAGAGTTACAAGGTGAGGCCGGGGAAGCGAAGGGTTACGAGGTGACACCGGGAGACTGCTGGCTTTCAGGTGGGGTCTGCGCTGTTCTCTGTTTCTTAACACATACAAAAGGAAATAGCCCCGCTGGCCGCAACCTTTTGCCCTCTTCTGATATCGCCAATGAGGGGACCCAGACCCGAGCCGAGGAAATGTCATCTGATAGGAGCCAAAGCCTTAGGCATATCTAGAATGCAATAACTTGCGCCTCTTGCGTTATAACGGCTCCTTCGCTATTCATTAATGAGGTTTAAGAAAGCCTCCAGCGGCGTATTAAAGGCAGGACTAGTTTTTTAGGCTGCGTCTCCGTCGTAGAAAACGTAGAATACTGCGACTGAGCTTCGTGTCGATGAACAGGTGTAGGGTCGGTCTGTGTCTATTCGCCATTAAAAGTAACAGCCATTCACTAGGTACTATTTGTTTCAATCGACTTTTGAATATTATTATTATTATATAATAATATATATTATCACCCAAAGATTTCATACAATGTAAAAAAAAGCATGGTTAAAGGTATGTATTTATGTGCAATTTTATTTATTCAGCGCTAACAGATGAACGCTTTACGGCTTCCAATATAATAAAAGAGATGAATACATTTAGAAAAGGGGGGCCCTGTTCTACAGAGCTCACAATCTAACGTAGAAAAGGAAATAGTCTTTAAGCCTTGATTGTTTATCCTACAGAATGTTTAGATTGCAAGTTCCGGGGGCTACCATCGATGTACGCTTATTTTTGGGATACGGGCGGTCATACACAAATAACGATGACTGCTGAGAAACAGAGGCGCAGTTCACATTTCCGAAGCAAAACCTCAACGAGCGAACGCACGGCCGTAAATAGACGGCGCCCCTCCAAGCCGGGCTGGAGGGACCAGAAACCACAGGGGTAACGTTACCCCCGGCTGAACAATTTGCGTGCGCGACGCGGCAGAAAAGGGTAGAAAAACTTCCCCATTAAAGCGCGCCTCTTTTCTTTTTTTTTTCTGTTGCTCTTTAATTCTGTGCGTGTGTGGGTTTTCCTTTTAACTTCAAGTTTCCTGTCGGCTGAAATGAGAAGGGAGAGGGAGGACGGCGGGTGGGGGAGGGAGTGGGGTGGAAAAAAAAAATAAAAAAAAAAGCTTGAATTCAAGGCTGACGCTTAGCGAGCAGACAAGTGCCGGGAAAGCGCCGCTTCTCTGTCTCGCTGGAGTACAATAACCGCTCTCTCGTTCGCACCCTTTATTTGAAGCGCACGTCAGCCTTATTAGTATACACAAACGCCGTCTGCTCCTCACAGCTCTTACATACATTAGTCACACGCATTTATCCTCCTCCTTTCTCGCTCGCTTGAGAACACATGTATTCCACGGTCTTCTTCCACCAAAAAAAATATATATACCCTGGCCCGTTTCCCTGTTTTACTTTGCATTACCGGGCTTTCTTAAAAAAAAAAAATCCCCGTTTTAACGCACGCAAAATACATTTAAAAAAAAAATAAAAAACATAATGTCAACAATCCGAATGCGGCTAAATGCCGAGGATCAGCAGCTTGTTTTTGTGCTGCGTTTTTTAATTTTGTTTTGCCCAAACTGTTCAAAATTATGCCGCCGAGGGAAATAACACATTTTTTTTTTATTAAAAAAAATGGGATTATTGACACATTTTTATACAGATTGGATTGCGTATGTTTCCAGCTCCTAATTTAATATCTACACATCAATTGCTACCATGGCCCGATTCACCAATTGACCTTTTAAATGTTATAAATGTAAAATCTCTTTTTTCTTAATTTTTACGGTAACATTATGTGGTCAGCCCCTGCAGCTTCGGAGGGGCAAGAATTTGACGCGCGTCACATGATTGTCTCCGTGCCCTTAATCTTTAAATCGTCTAAAATTGGGAATTTATTTTCAGAAATTTTAATAAATTACGCCAGTTTTTTTTTTTGTCCGGTGGCTACAGAATAGAATTTGACTATATTTACTAAATCGCCTATGGCTGTTGAGCTGGTGAATGTAGAAGATTCTAATACTCGGGACAATCTAGGTTAGGAGTAATGGAACAGACCATCCAATTTTAAACCTCTCTCTCTGCTTGCACGCTAGGGTCAGTCAAGATTACAGCCGCCAAATCAGGCATGTCTTCTGCATATAGAGATATCTTTACAGGCTGGCTAATAGTCCTGTTTCTGAGGTAGTGCACCTGGGGTGGAATAACAGCCATCCAAATGAAAAGGATTTTCACCGAAACCTGATTTAATTAGTACGTATCAGCTTTCCATGGAAATTCCACATATATATATATATATATTTATATATATATATCTTTGCAATCCAATCCCATATGTAGTAATAAAAGCCCAAAAGCTGTGTTTAGGCGGTCAGGTTAACTGGGCTTCTGCCAGAATAGACTAAGGTGCAAAAGTCCGTGACACATTTGCGACGGCCTGTTCTTTATTTTTATAAAAATATATATATTTTGAATTTTTTTGTCAGGCAGGGTGACCCATTTTCTCTGAACTTTACCCCATGGAGGACTCCCCCCCCCCCAACAGGAATCTGTTCAAAGAAACAGGAAGTGGGCAAACAAAAACGAATTCCTCAAATGTTACCTTTCTTACATCGTTTCCGAGGGCTGTGACGTGCTATAAGATTTTCAACAAAAAATCAGCACTTTTCAGATATCTGACTAATTTACGGCAATAGTTTGTAATAATACGTACCCAAATGTTTCTACTTATATAGACATAATTTTTCATTATCTTCCTTTAAATATTTAAATATGAGAAATATAACCGATTCGGCCCTTCTGCAGCCAGCTTGAAGTGCGTTCCCTGGCTCTGCATTGATGATTTTTTTTTGTCCAACTGCGACCGTAACATTTAATTTCTTACTCAGTCCAAACCTGGCAATAATGATTTTCACGCATTGCTGGTCGGTCTAGGACACGGGAAATGTAGAGCCTTTTTCGGGGCTGGATTGAATTAAGTCTGGGGAGTTAATAGTTGCTACCTTAAGACCATTGAGCTCTTGGCTTAAAACATAGGTGACTACAGGACTTCTTCCAAGTACTAGCCCTGTCCGAGGAGCAGGGCATTGGGCAGAATAGGGTGGCATTGCCGTTACCCCCTCTGTGGACGCCCATGGTCGACGACCTACCCATCCGCGTTATTATACCCGGACTTTCTCTTGTGCAAAAATTTTCACAGAGCAAAAATTTTGTGCGCACAATATCCGCGCCGCATAAAGTTTAAAATTTTTTTTTTTTCTTTTTTGGGGAAAAACTTGTGCCCACAATTTTTGGACGTGTGCGCTCTCTTAAAAAGCGCACAGCTTAGAGGGAACACCGCTCTACCCCGGTGCTTTGAGGGCATTGTGTGCCATCTACGCATTGCCCGGGACAGCTCCTCCGATTCCATTTCCATCTCCTTTTAAATGTGCCTGAATCTTCCTTGCCTCTTCCATTTAAACTCGCCTCCGCCGTCCTCTTGGCACGGAGCTATTTTAATATAATCACACCTGCCCAGCTGCTTCCCTCTAGAGAAAAATAAGTGGCGGTCGGTGCTAACAGGGTCCAGCACAGGAGGAGTTAACCCTAGTTAATGCAACTCTTTAGAGACTTTGCTCCAGGCTTGAATTGCTTGCATAATTACCTGAAATACACATTACTGCCAGACCTGCCCCCACTGCATATAATTCTTTCTCCGAGCTGTCTCCAGCAGCTGAAATCCCCCTACCCCTCCTTCCTCTCTCTCACACGCTCTCTCTTTAAAATGGCGCAGACGGCTGGGGACGGGGGAAATTTACAGGCATTAATCCGTCAATAAAAGGAGTGCGGGGAGCCCAGTGGAAGCCAGAAAGGGAATAAGGTGGCGGGGAAAAAAGAAAAAAAAAAAAAGTTTGAATGTAAATTTGGCTCGTGATGCATTTGTAATGACTGTCATTGTCCCACTGGAAGAAACGAGGCGGCTCGGCGCGGAATATACGCTATCTATATTACATCTGCAATACATAGTTTGCTGGGCTCCGGGGCGACCGTGCTGCTGGGGCGCTGCAATGGATTAACCCCTTAAAGACAACGGGTTCTCCTTAAACCCATGAATGGCAATGCAATGTCAGTCCGTGCATGTATGGGCTTTGTCGTGAAGGGGTTAAGGAAAGCGGTCCAATAAAGCTCAGAACTGGACATTATTGTCCAATAAAATACACATCTGTAGCCCTCAGTAAAGCGTTTGCATCCGTGTGCTAAGAAAGGGGCAGACTGAAAATAGTTTCGGAAAATATCTTTAATAAAAAATAATTTTTATTTTATTTTATTAAATGATCTTTAATAATAATTAATTTTTTTATTTCACGTGCACTTTATCATGTAAGTAATGCATGGAAAAATGGACAAGCAAGTTTCATGGCCCCCGAATGAGACCCACTCGGTGCTCCATGACGACACATAGTACACTTCTTCACAAGCAGAAACACGGGGACAGTTTAGCAGAATACAAGCAAGCACACCAAAAGAAAACGACGAGCCAATGGAGCACATTTTGCAACAACGCGTTAATACCGCATCCCAAACAAATATATGTATAAATGTTGGCAGGTCCAGTTTATACAAATTATTGTCACGTAAGCAGAAAATTTGGACTTGCGGGCTTGCGGCGTTTTTAGAAACTACTCCCCGTTGAGACTCATATATATAAAGAGTGATTGTAGTAAAGGTGGAGAAATCATAAGAATCATTGCTAATTTTTCCACTTTTGCAATAGAATTGCCTTTTACGCAAAACCCCCGTTGGGAAGATGCATATGAGCAATAGGTAGCTGTGCTATCAGATGCTGTAGACTCAAATATATATATGTGTGTATGTATATATATATATATATATATATGTAATGGTTTGTCTGTCATTTATTTGGCTGTATGTACTGTAATAATTGCTGCGTAAATTGTTGGTACAATATAATCTATTAATTTTATGATTTTTATTTACATAAACTGACTGAAAAAGACAAGCCAAAATATAAGTGAAAGAGGACCCCGCTCGCAAGCTTACAATCTAGAGGGGATGGGGTATAGAAAGACGTAAGGTCCGGAGCATCTATATGCACCCAACTGCATACGCAGGAGATGAATTGCCCCCACTTACCCTACCCACGACCCGAATGTAAGATCGCTAAGATGAAAGATGGAGAGGGGGCTTAGAAGTAGCATGACTCGTCTCGAACCCACATTTGGTCTTGATTTCCTGTGTTTTTGTGACATGAGACGTTAAATTAAAAAAATTGCGGGATATATATATATATATATATATATATTCAGCTAAGTATATAAACTAGCAGTCCTCGCTGCTGTGAACACCCACTCCCATCAGTCACAACCTATCTGAGCACGATGGGAATGGTGTTCTGCCCTCCACCCGATGATCCCGTCCCGGGGGCTCATGTAACATGGAAGGGGTTAACGATCGCGTTGAATAGCTGTATCGGAGGCTGACATTCTCCACGCTCAGAGCTTGTACTGCACTCGCACCAAGATGTCCTAACCATAGCGATCTGCCTCTTATTTTCCACGCTCCCCCATCCTGTGCTTTGTGCTGTTATTGTTATTATTATTTATCGTTTTATATAGTGCCATCATATTCCGCAGCTCTGTACAATGGGAGGCATCACGACACAGGGCTACCGGGAAAAGGGTAGATCTAACAAACCAACAGGCAGAGGATATCACACCATGGGGGACATGACCAAAACAAGCTATTTATAGACCAAAAGCGAGCAGCAAGAATCCAGCTTTACTCTAAAATGCCATTTAACCCATTAAACCCTAGCAACATAGGAATCTTTCCAATGAAGCTTGTGCTCTTCTATAATTACTAGTCAATGAGCGAAAGTTTTTTGGTTTTTTTGGCCAGTTATAGGTAGCCTTAAAAGAAACAAAACCCACAATTTTACAAACACCCGCAGGAACTGGGGTATATCTATTTAAGGCGTAACCTTTTTACGAAAGCAGAAGAATTTATTGAGCGCGGTTTGTGCCCAACTAGCTGTTCTGAACTGTGCGGGGTTAAAAATCCCCAGAGGTCTCTGTAGGGTCGCTATACAGATCACCAATTTGTATCATTACCAAGTGTGATCTCATCCGATCCTGTGTTGCCAATAATGAAAATATGTTGCTAGCCCAGCCAGCAGGAAGACAGACGATAACTGTCCCCCCCCCCGCACCATCTATTCACGAGCGGCGTCTCTTTATTTACAACGCGCTTCACGCTGGCGTCTATTTGCATGGCGCCAGCATATGCCGTGGAGCTGTAAACGCACTAATGTGCACACGCGGATTCCCAATTAGTCGCAGGCCCCGCCGGCCGGATCTTGCCCTCCCCTGGGTCCCGCTGCCCGCTCATTTCGCACACGCAGCCGCGGCACTCGTGATGGGAGCGCAGTTCTTTCCCGCACGCATCTCGGAAGCGGTCCAGGCTTTTAACAATGTGCATTCCCCCGGCTGGGAACAGCTTTGCAACAACAAGCTAAGAAAACGCCTCTTTCAGGACAGATGGCAGACTATTTCCGTTCAATCAGAGCCTGTTACGCTGCATCTACTCTGCTCGCATGCTGAATATTCCTTACGATTGTTCATCTGTCTTACGGCCCCATTGCTGCCATGGAGGCCTGCCATGCATTATAGGGAAATGACACCAGCATTGCCAGAAAATAATACATTTTCCTGAAACGTATCAGCAAACGGATAATATATACAACATCCGTGCCTCCAAAAAGATATCAAAGTAGAAAAAAAAACAAGCGCTATGCACTCAACGTGACCAACGTCTCTCTCCGCAATCATACAATGTACGACTCTGCGTTATATCTTCGCTCGTTAACGTCGGCTTGTAATTCAGTACCCAAAAGAGGTATAAGCTAACGTAAAATACAAAAGTCCCCAAGAAACCCTTTTTTGACGGTATTCTTTTGTTTTAGCTGTTACACGGCCAAATTGAATGGCTGGGATCAAAATAATGAATCCAGAAGAGCAGTTTGCGGTGATTTGCGTCTACTAAATCAGTTTTGCCTCCAGCATGATAGATAATAATCGCAGATGAGCACGATGACATATGGATGAATGTAAAGTTAGAAGATGATACGCGCCATCAGGGCAGGCAAGCAGCAGCAATCACAAGGCTGTCCCAATCCAGTCGGCGTAGGTTAATGGCGTAGAACCGATTCGGGACCAATAGTGTGGTCATGGAGCAGATTATAATTAGCACAAGCCAAGCAAACCTGGTACTTCGCCCCCCATCTATTCTGAACACCCCTGCCTGATTATTTTCTCTTCCGCTGCCCCCGCTGTGCCAGTCCCTAGATCTCCGCTCTTATCTCCAAATACTCCCCTAACTGCCCATGACTCGATTCTCTCCGCAACCGTTATCTCTTCTTCCCGCTCGGGTATTAATGGTTTTACCCCAGCTGCACCTATACTCTGGAATTCTGCCGCTCTCCCCTACTTATTCTAACTTCAAACGCTCACTCTAAATCCACCGGTTCAGAGACACGTACAATCTACCCTCCCCAAAGAACCCAGACCTTCTCGTAGATTGTAAGCTCACAGGAGCAAGGCCCTCTTCTCCTCCTGTACCAGTACGTCTTAAGATGAACAATTAACCCATTCTACTATGAAACTCATATACAGCTTTCATATGATCTGGGCACTCGGAGAGTTAAAGCGACATCCTGGATCTCGAAGCCAGTAAGTTTGCTGATCCCCTAGTGTAAGGGTCTTTGTCGGCCGGTACAGCGGAGGCGGTTTACGTGTGCGCCGGTTTGTGTGAAGTCCAGACACTTTCCTCCTGTCATTCTCTCTGTCATTGTTGCGATGTGCTGCCACATTCCACCTCGGGACACAAAGGATTTTTCCCCGCAAGCCTTCAGAGATGTTGACAAAGCAAATAAGACGAGGTTTCTCCCCTGTTTGGGGCTGGCTTTTAAACTACGGTTCGATTTTTTTTTTTTGCATTTCACTAAAGTGTGTGTTTAGACACGCAACGTTCACAAGCAAGCAGCGGCTACACAAATCGCGGGCGTAAAGCGCCTTACCGATACCAGCTGGTGCTGCGCAACTAAAGCAGATAGTACCTTAATGGCGTATTAAAACACGACGAATTCACGCTGTATTACAGGAAAAGGGTAAGGACGCGAACTACACGTATTTAATCGCATGACATTAATTATAGAGAGCGAGCAGATTAGGAAGCGCCAAGAGAGTGACAATTAACAATAACATTCAAACTGACAATAACATTAACGCGCGCAAAGACATACTGCTACTGGAGGAGGAGAGAGCCCCTTGCTCGTGTGAGCTTACATTCTACCGGCCATATAATAATAACGAATGGAAGTTCCAAGTATAATGGCGCTAGTCTACGCCATATAATACTAACGATAGTATATAGGCGATTCCGCGTTACAGATTTGCAGTCTCCCGTCATTCTGCTTCCCACAGGTGCTTCGGTAGAAATTTGCATTGTGCAATAACAAGGGCTCATTAGTAAGGGTAATAAGTCGGTGCCAAATGAATACAGCTTCCCTGCCCTTTTTCAGCCCGATCTTGTTCATGGCCAAATTGCCCCCATCCCCCATTAACTATAAGGGCATAATAAATGTACTGTGACGTCCTGGCTGTTTCTAGCTTCCCTCGCCCTACAAGCCTCCGTATCTCAGACGGGCTTTGGATTCAGAGACACAAAACGCAGCCCCGCGAGCTTTGTTGCCAACGCACGCGGCTGTCCCTTTGCACCGCGATCACAGCCCTGGCTCTCGGGCCCCCGCCACACCTGAGCCGTATCTTTGCTACGGTGCCCCCGCGTCGCCAAGCGCCAGCCCCCGGCGTGTTATGTGTCACTTGGCTCGCGTCTCGGCTCCCTGCCCTGGTTACAGGCGCAGCCAGCGCTCCGTGTCCCGCCATTGATTGACCTGATAAGGGCTGAGAGGCGTATCTGGCCTGCAGCTGCCGCGGCCTGGGCTCGCCTGTGCAGCTATTAACCCCATCATGACTGCCGGGAGAAAATGACTGCCGGTTGGGTTAACCCTTCAGGAGACGGGGGACCTGAAATTAATTTGGGAAATGGGACACCACGACACCCAAACCACACCATAGAATCATTATGGAAAGAATGTAGCGATACAATGTGTTTTTACGCTTTCAAGCTAATAAATTTCCACCGCGCCTTTTTTGATGCCTCCATATTTTGCGCTACCTTTGAAGATTTGCACCTTCTCTCTTGAAAGTACGTAGAATACTCCCAGACTTGAAGGAATGAAGGAAATAAGATGAAGGAAATAAGTCGCAAAAAAAAAAAAAGGAGAGAACTATTTCTGGCCTGGACGTTACCAAAAGCTTGCGGAATTTGCTTTGGTCACGATTCCCACTAAACATTGCCTCGTCTTACCGCCCCGCCGCCAGTAAAATAGTTTTAGGACTCCCCTACGACATCATGGCGAGTAATTAACCCCTTAAGTACAGCATGTCACGCACGGCATCACCCAGCCCCTGAAAGAGTTAAGGTCGCAGGTGTCCGTTTTATTCTCCTGGCCACGCAGACCGGAGGTAATTTATTTCACACGCTTACAGCAGATGCTGGATCTCAGACCCGCGAGTCCCATGTAATGACAGAAATATGTAGCGCATTACTATTCCGTATTATTCCCCCCCAGACAAGTGGATACGGCGTTTGCAATATCGATAATTCATTTTAAATCAGAAGTCGGAATAATCAAGGTTACCCCAAACCATATTCCGAGTTCTGAGCGATTTTATGCTTAACGCCGCTGAGTAGAAAGCGGAACCCGTGCCTTGAAGTGTTGACTGATTTAAGGTTAAATAAAATGTCACGGTAGTTGTGACGAAAGGTCACACTTTTTTTTTTTCCCTTCACGTCCGTTGGGCAGGATGATGGTCGGTCTTCTGGTTACACGGATCCGGATGTTAACGAGAAATTAATGAAAGCAAAAAGCCTGAGATCAGAAATGCAAAGTTCACCCGAGTGGAGTTTAATCTCCTGTACCAAAAAAAAAAAAATATATATTTTGAAAGAAATATACTTTTTTTTAAAATTTACTTTTATTTATTTTTTTACCCCACTACTGCTCGACTCGTGATTTCAGGAGATGAGAACATTGATCTCCCAGATGCAAAACCGAGACGGATCCAGTAAGGAGATCTGCCCTGGATTTATTAAAATAAATCAAATATTTATGGTGCTTTTAAGCGCCGTCCCCGCAGCTGGGTGCAGTGGTGTGTGCGAGCAATCTCCGCTTCTTGGGAGGTGCGGGCTCGTGGATTGCTTTCGTCTGGGGTTTCAGGGCTGCATTCTTCTTTTGATCAGACGGCTTTGATACGGCATATTGAAAAGCCTCGCGAAGGGCTCGAGCCCCCTCGCTAAGACTGCTGGCCCCTTTCAATTCACGCGGGTTGTCCCATCGGCCAGTTAATGCTGGACACCTATATGCCGTACGTGATGCAGGGAAGTCTCTGACTAGGATGTCAAATAAATACGCCATTGACATAATTAAATTAGTTCACGTTAATTTACACGTGTCCAGCCCGAGCTTGCCAAAGACCGGCCGGGGGCATATAGAACTCATATATAGGTGCCCAGGTTTTAATTGACAATTTGGCAGCTTTAAAACAAAACCGGATGTTTTCCATCTCATACAGCATATTATTATTATTATTATTATATTGTCATCTTTTATTTATTAAGTGCCAACAAATTATGCAATTTAAATGGGGCAACAGTAACGTTAATATGTTTCATGGTATGGAAAATCCACAAAGAAGCTGCATGCGTTTCGATTATATTTTATTTTCGCACATCTTGTAATCCTGTCTGATTCTACCTAAGCCTTCGGACAATTAAAGCGGCACTCCAGCCAAAATATAAAAATGCAATTCATACCATAGCCGTCGCCTTTAAAATAACTCTATAGACATTTGCCTGGTTTGGCATTTAGCCAAACGCATCTCCCGCAAGCCAAGAAAGGTGCAAACGTATAGCGTTAATTTAAAGGTGACAGCTCCTGCCCGCCCGTGTATCTGCGTGCTCCAGCGCTGGCTCGTGCGAGATTTCCAGGGGGTGTTAAGAGAGGCAAAAACGATGGGTGGGTGCGTTTTAGGACGGTAAGTCCTTTTTTATGCATAAAGTATAGAATGCACGTTAAAGTACTTACTAAGTAATTCAATCTACACTCTTCATTGGTGGTGCTGTATGGGACAGTATACTGTTCTTTTAACAGGTCCAACAGCTCATGACCTCTGCGTTCTCTCCCCATATATACTGTATTGGTGCACCTTTGAGACAAAGTGGTTAAAGGGTTAAATAATCATAGCAGCCAAAGGGAGGAATATTCCTGCCGATTGCTTCAGTTGTGACAGTTGGCATGTATGGGTGTAGTGAGGTATGCTTTAGGGCCATTTTATCCACATTACTCAAGGGCAGTACTGATGCTCGGAGCCAGGGCCAGCTCTATATGCAGCAATAAATAGATAGCTTTGGCTATTGAAGCTCTCATTGAAAACCCTGGAGACAGAAGGCCGCGGCGGTGATATCATCATTATTACAATCAGGCAGGCAATCGACAGTAACCCGCTGTCCTCTGCTCTGCGAGCGGGAGACGGCACTAAGGACACTGCCGGCTACCTCTCTGTATGCATGCCAACAATGTCGAGCTTGCGGAGCGAATCAGTTTATGACAAGATGCGGTGGCAGCACTTTTATCCAAATTCTTGGGTTTCTATGTCCTTGCTACATGCTCGCTGTCAGTAACCCCCCCCCCCAGTCCTTAATTACCTAGATGGCTACATTTATATTTTAGGCTCAATTACATGATTTCTCTACCTCTCCCGGTTCTGCGTAATTTTTTGTAACATTGCATATCGGCAACTGTCAGCTGGGAATTAAATATGTAAAGATGTCGCAGCTGCAAAAACTGTGATTGTGGCAATGTATACACGCTTACGTGCAACAATCACACGCATCCCGTGTAAAAAATATCAGCCAAGCTGCTGGGTCTTAAATCCAACATGGGGTGATTCCCCACTAACTCGTTTCGTTTACCCCTACAAAATTATATATATTTTTTCCCCCGCATTTCTTTTGAAATCCTAATTCTATATATAAACCGTCATTCAGTATCAAAAATAATCTAAAAAAGTTGGAAAAATTAAGCATAAAAAAGAACTGTATATAGCCGTTAAAAACGGGGGAAAAAATAACCTGTCAAGCTTGTGACAACTGAAGACACAAGCATTAACCCCTTAAATGCCATGTGATTGTGCAGCAGGGGAGGGTCAGGGCCACACAACCAGAGCTGGTTCCCCACAAAGCAACTCAAGGCGTTGACCATGAAGCTGCCTGCAAAGGCTGGGGGGCGCTCTGCTTCACTATTACTAGTTTGCCCCGACTTCCAGGCAGATAGCAGCAGCAGCGCCCCGGTGATATTTTTTTGCCCTCTAGAGACATTTTTTCATGACGTACCTGGTACATCATTGGTCAGGAAGGGGTTAATATATAAAAACCTTGATGTTTCTATGCATATAGACTGTGATGCACTCATATCCGGCAAACATTTTGAGCTCCTAAAGAGAAGGCACATCGAAGGGAAGGGGGCCACAGAGATTTTGGTCCCAATAGGGTGATCCGCTCTTAGTAAAGTACCCCAGGGACTGCCTCCCGTCTCCCTGGGAAGAATAAAGCACTGCCGGTGCCCCTGTGATTCGGGATGCCTGGTGCCGAGATGGCCCTGGAATTACTGATGCCCAGGTCTTTGCCTTGGGGGTGGGATGGAGTAATAGTGCTGCAAATGGATATAACATTTAATTAAAAGCAGACGAGGCACCTCGGGAGACAAACAAGAATATTAAAAGCCCACTATCCATTAACCCTTTCACCATTACAACGGGTAAGCAGTTCCTATTCATTCTGCCAGGACTGGCTATGAAAAGAAGGGTTTTTCTTTTTATTAATTCCTATCGGCTTTGTGTTAGTTGTAAGGCTGACAAAGGCTGAGAATCGTGGTGCGGTGAGCCTAGTAATGCGAAATAAAGCCCCAGCGCTGCCCGTGCGATCCCCCGGAGCAAAAGGCTTCTCCGCTCAGCCGCGATCTGTCACCTCTCCCGGGAGGAGAAACCTTGAAAGCTCCTCTCCGCACAGCCAGAGGGATAAAGCAGGTCAACAGCCGCCCGTACAGACGTTTCTAAAAACAACCCCCCCCAAGTGCCGCTCTATAATGTCAATATCCATGCGAGGGACTCGAGGTCATTCAAGGAACAAATCCGCCACAAGTCACAACAATTACTTTCCACTTTATCCCAAAGAAAGCTGGCTCCCCGCATAGGCCATTGCAATCCCCAAGCGGGGCAAGTGCCCGTTCCCGGACTGCCCGTACCCAGGGGCCAGCGCAATACCCGGACGCCAGTGCCTGTTCCTGGAAGGCAGTCCCCGTTCCCGAGCTCCATTGTCCGTTCCCAGACAGCAGTGCCCATTCCTTGATTCCAGTGCCCGTTCTCACACACACCACTGCCCATTCCTGGATTCCAGTGCCCGTTCCCAGACACCAGTGCCCATTCCTCGATTCCAGTGCCCGTTCCCAGACACCAGTGCCCATTCCTCGATTCCAGTGCCCGTTCTCACACACACCACTGCCCATTCCTGGATTCCAGTGCCCGTTCCCAGACACCAGTGCCCATTCCTCGATTCCAGTGCCCGTTCCCAGACACCAGTGCCCATTCCTCGATTCCAGTGCCCGTTCTCACACACACCACTGCCCATTCCTGGATTCCAGTGCCCGTTCCCAGACACCAGTGCCCATTCCTCGATTCCAGTGCCCGTTGCCGGACGCCAATGCCCCTACCAGTGAACCAAATGTCCTTCGCAAAGAATGTTGCTGCCTACCTCCCGATCCCGAGTAAGATATTGAAATATATACCACACTAATACTCATTTTTTGGGATTTATTTTTGAATTTTGTTTAAATTGCCTGAATTTTGATGCAGCCTCTTAGCAAAAGGGTTTACCCAACCAAAAAAAAAAAAATTCCATCCACGGATTTCACCTGAAGAAGAATACAAAATCCCCCCCCCAAAAAATATTCATTGGAATATATCAGCAATAAAAAGATTAGCTATCCCACCTCCCAGGACGTGTTATCTAGCCGAGAGCTTCCAGTTCCTTGGTATGCGGGCTTGAACTTCTGTCTGAGGCATAGTATTTCATCAGAGGTTGGGGGGGGCTCTGCTTGAAGCCAGATCTCTCTTTCAACCCACGGAGAAATGAAACGACTCCACACTTGGCAAGATGCTGAAAGCCATGCTATATTTTAGAGCCGTGGACCCCGTGCCCTCCCTGCTTGGCAGAGGCTTGTACCGGGGCCATGGAGCTTGGCCTCTGTAACAATTACCAGAAGCCAAATCCCGATCTCTACTATCACTGCAGAATTTATTTATCCGCTATAAACAAGTGCGTTTTTAGCTTAAACCAGAAAACGGAGAAGATTTTATCTCACAAAAAAATAATCATTTATAAATAGAGCTATTTCTGAAATATTTTTTTTTTTTTGTAATGATCCGTTTAAGCGGCAGAACCCATTAGATTTAGTCACCGACTAAACCTATTTGTAGGCTTATGCTCGTTTCCCGAGCAGAAGAGTCAAAGAAATTGAAAGGAATAACGAAAAGACCAACAAGCAAAAGGAATAAAAATATCAGGTGTGGGGAGCGATCGCGTTCACGGGAATTAAATAAAAGACGCACGCACAGCCCTAATAGATATATATCTAGGTGTCGTACCGACGTTTCGACCCAGTGGACTTCATCGGGGTCAGAGTGTAAGCGCGCAGGCAGGGCTCGCTTTAGTGTATCGTACGCTTTGAGTATACGTATTGTAAGAAGCGCCGCGTACATTGTCGGCGCTATATAAATAAGGCAATAAATGTTGGTTTTCAGGATATACGTTGGCCATTGGTTACACAGCTTGCCCCTAAAGGGTTAAAGCAGGCTTTAGCACATCAAAGCTGTCGCGCCGCATCCATGGAGCGCTGCTCGCGCATATAACATCAGGCAGACGGGGATCGCTCGTATTCCCGCAGCCGGCTGAGATTGCTTTTTACAGCTCGCTTTCCCAAGAGTTCCATGCGGATTTCTCAAGGGGGAGCCGCGTATTTGCTCATGAGTAATAAGCAGCTTGGGGGGGGAGCTTGGAAGCGGATTCTGACCCCCCCCGGGCTGCCAGCTCGGTACAAGGGGTTAACAGGAGCAAAGTGCTCCGTGTACAGAGCGGGGAGAGGTGTTGGAAGCTTCAGCCGCCTGCAGCTCTTGTGAGGACTCGGAGGCCACAGACAGTGGAAACTGGCGACACGCCAGCTAGAGGGGGAGGAGGGAAAGAGAGGGAAAGGCGCCAGAGAGTGAGAGAGCGCTGGAGACAGGCAGCACACAACCAAAGAGACATACGGAAACCGAATGAGCGAGAGCAGCAACCAGGCCCGCAGCGCGATAGGTTGGAAAGTTAACCCCAAAATAAACAGACGGCGTGGCGTTTGAAAGCCGGAGGTGGCGTGCAGAGAAAATGCTATAGCGTGCGACTGCGTGTGATGAGAGTTGTTGTTGGAGATGCTGTGACTGCCTAAGGGAAGCTGAGGTGAAGAGTTGAGATTGATGGGAACACATCATGCAGCGGTTTCCAGGAACAAATAGCCCCAGCTGGGTATAAGAGTCATGGTTGAGAGCTTTGAGAGTTGTAGTCCACCAATAACCAAAAGGCCGGAGATTGCCCAATGTGGGGGGGGGGTGAAAGGTAGACAAGGAAACGAGCGATCGCGCAGATGATAGACACGGTTAAAGTTTATTGGGCAGGAGTCGCCCGCATGTACTGGGAGCTCGTCAGACGCCGCTTCCCGTACAGAGCAGACGGCGGCAGAGACAGCGGAAGCCGAGTCCGAAATAGAAAAGTATGAAGAGGCAGGAAGGGAGCGTGCGTGACGGCCACAGAGAGAGAGTCGCACCGGGGGGTATCCACACAGGCCAAGCGCCTGCGGATATCTCACTAAATGCCCCTTAAAAATGACGTCCGCGCGCCTCGTCACAGACACCGGTGTCCCGGTACGGGAGCCGGCGGATATAGGGCATCCTCGACTTACTAGAGCGCTTGCAAAATAACTCACTGCCCCGCGGGGTACGTGGCCAGGCATGATTAGCTGTTATTTACAAACGTGGCGGAAATCTCATGTCACCCATTTATTTGACAGACGATTATACCCCTGGCTTAATAGCGGCGGTAATTGTACCGACGGTCACGCTTTCCCTGTGACCTGGTAATCCAGCAGAGAAGGGGTTAAAAAAGAAGCCCCA
Source organism: Sceloporus occidentalis (assembly GCA_023333645.1). Taxonomy (NCBI): domain Eukaryota; kingdom Metazoa; phylum Chordata; class Lepidosauria; order Squamata; family Phrynosomatidae; genus Sceloporus; species Sceloporus occidentalis. Next base: position 446,736 of record JALMGF010000192.1, on the reverse strand, counting down.
GTTTAGGCAGCGACCGATAAGACTATCTGAGCTGATGATAAAGCGAGATTACGGAATTAGACTGCTCTCCGATGTTGTGGAAAGCGTGCGCGGCTGCGGGGGTTTTCACAGGATGTTTGCCTCCATTCTCTAATCTAAGGTTTATTTTCCATCGCAAACGCTTTGAAACGGGCGGGGGGGGGTCTACGATCGCTACCCCCCCCAACAACAAAAAAACGCCTTTCCCGGAATGACGATCTAAAGAAAAGTGAACCTCTGGATCCAACGTGTCTGATCTGGTGTTCACTTGCAAAAGATGGCTCTCGGAAACTGGCGCACGGTGCGGCGGGGAGGAAAAAAAACAAACCAGGGATCGGGTGTATTGATGAATAGGCAGACGGGCTGAGAAAGGAAAAAGACATCAGAGCCTTTTAAGTCTATCCATCGTGTGTCAATGTCATGAGAGGGAGCGCCATAAGTGAATGGTAATCAGCAACTTTGCCCCGTCCCGCAATAATAATTTAGGCTGAAAAAAGACACAAAAAGTCCATCAAGTTCAACCTCAATGTTGACCCAGAAGAAGGCAACCCCCCCCCCCCACTGGAGCGATTCCCGGGGGTAATGCCTTCTTGACTCGGGTTTCTACCGGATCAACAAGCTTACAACCAGTCCTGTCCTTATATTCCCCCGACAGCGAGCGTGCCAACCGTGTGCCAACCACCGGCAACCTCCACCCGCCGTGGAAGAGCTGGCAGTTTACCCACTTAGAAAGAAGAAGAAGAAAAAAAAAAAGTCCGTTGAGCGCAGATGAAGAGATAGGGTTAGGGAGGCGTGGAAACCAAGAGCGGAGACAGATACGGAGTCAGAAATAATCCCACAGTCACGCAGGAGCGAGAGAGACGGCGGTTAACCATGAGAGTGCCGGGCGGCGGATACGCCAGGAGACGGGGAGAGGCTGCGCTAGAGCGATCATACACGGAGAAGCAGGGTGGGGGATAAAGTGGGAAAGGACAATTGCAATAACGAGATAAGACACTGTATGTCCGTATGTGGCAGGCGGCAGGGACCCCCGTGGCATGGTGCGGCAGGGACCCCCGTGGCATGCTGCTCTCTTTGGAGTGCCAGCTTTAGATAACCTGCACCTTAGTAGATGCGACCGGATAGCGAGGGTCATCTGGGGCCAAAGTTGTCGCTTTGAACTTGTAGCTGAAGGGCAGTCACACAAAAAAACGAAGCAAGTGGGGCAAAGGGTAGGCAGGAAGGTTAGGTTAGGCATGACTCCCATCATGCCTAACCCAAGCGTAAACATAGGAACCAAGGGCACGCCCGTTATGCCACCCAGCAAGCTGATGATGCCTCCCTTGTTGTAAATGAAGCAGGGACCCTAATTTGATGATCTGCCCACTGGAGATAATAGGGGCCCATCCCCCACAGAGAACCACAGAGAATCCCCCACTTTTAACCCCACAGAAGTCATGAGGCTCCTGCAGCCCTCGCTGTAATACACGATAAGGCATGTGGATGTGCCTGATGGGAGTTGCAATCCACAGCAGCCACAGGGGGCCAGAGATCCCCGTATTCCCGGCAAACACATGACGGTTGTGCAGTGCGGTCTCCACGCGGCTTCCTCTGCCGGGTTTCCCCTCCTCTCTCACCTTCCCCTACTCCCGCACAGCAGCGCTGACACCAGGGGAGGAAGGAAGGGGAGGGGGGACGGGCTCGGCTCCTGCTGCCGCCTCCCACCGCTCATCTTTCTTCTTTCCTGGGGGCTTCGCAGATTGACCTCCCTAACCCACCCCCTTCCAGCACCTCCTCCCAGGCAGGGGAGGGCTGCGATCATCCCCGTGCAGCCTCTGTGCGAGCGCAGACCGTCCTGCTAATAACAATAATAAACTTTGCTGCGATCGCTGCCTGTCTGAGAGCGGAACACCGGGGCGGAATAAACACACCGGTCCGGGACGTCGTGGAGCTTGTGATTTCATAGGAAAGGATAAAGAGAGATCGCGAGGAAGGGTGGATTTATAAAGCGAACTCCGATAATGCTGCGATCTGGTGCCTTTATTCTAACTGGGATTTGCGAGGAGGATCGGAGCCGGAGAGGATCGCTGAGCGTATAAATCGCGGAGATCGGGGACACGGAGGGACAGAGCGATCCCCGGAACGGCAGGTAAGATGCCAGGGAGGGGATAACCCCCCCGATCACCGACCGGTACCTGTGTGCGGTAATAGCGCTGACCGGGGGTGCAGCGCTGTATTGCGAAGCTTCGTCGCAGTGTTCGGGCTGGAACCGGAGCGATTTCTCGTTTATTGTTCGTTTGTTTGGATTTATTCGTTTGTGGAACGGCTGGGATCGCGTTTCTCGAATGTTTGCCGGTTTATGACAAGCTTACACTTTCATTCTCCGGCACGGGGATCGCGCTAGTGCAGTCCCGGCATTATCACTCCGTACGTTATACTATACATTATATGTCTATATATATCGCTGTATTTACAAAGGGGCACAACCTGGCTGGGACAGATCCCTTGCCCCGGATTGTCGGTGCCGGGGGTGATTACTTGCTTATGTATAAAGCGCTTTACGTTGATGATCCGAGTCGGCGAGGCTTATAGTTTAATATAAAACGGATTTATGGTAAATAATGTCGCTGCTATTTACTATGGGCTTTAACCGACCCGTAAGCAGAAGCCGCTCTAATCCCCGTCTGTAAAGTGTGCCGGACTCCCCGGGAGCCGGCTATTAACCGTTTGCGCTCCCACGGATCACAAAAGGGGGTCTGTTGGCTTCTCGGGTTCGCGTGTCACCCCCTCCACGGAGCGATCCGCTTCCCACTCGCGTGTCGCGCTTCACGCTGCCACATCACCCTCGCTCTGTTTTTATAAAGCGCCTCCGGGTCGCTGCCCTTAAATGCCTTTAATAATAGGTTATATTTAACCCCTTCCATCCAGGCTGGGCAGCCGCCTTCTAAGATGTGGCGGAGGTGTAAAGGGGCACGATATGTGTGCTGGATACGGATGATAGGCGCTGTAGTCATCTCGGTTTCAGAGCGATCGGGGTTACTCCGAAATGGTAGCGTTATATCTCCGGGGTTTCCGCGCAGGACCCGGTTTGTTCCGCTTGGCTAGTGATGTGTAGGACACTCTTCTTAGCGCATGATGGGAATTGGAGTCGGTTGCGGGTTGGACGCTAACCCCGTGTCACTGTCACGCAGCGGGCTGTTCTCGGAAAGCGATGTATATCCCAGCACCCGTCACCCGAGTTTGAATGCACGATGTGTTGGCTGCTGCGTGTCATTTATCACCATAATGCGTGGGGAAGGAGGGGGGGGGGGCTGTGGGTAGATTCGGATACCGGGGGAAAGTCCCGTGTCTGGAGTCCGCCGTGACATAATTCGGAGCCGGTACACAGGCGGACGTAAACCGAGGCGTGATCCGAATTCACGAGTAAGCGGTTTAATATTAAAAAGTTACTTTGTGAATGAGTCCGGTTTGTAGAGTCCGGGTATAGCGCGTATATACGGGCTGCTATAGGTGCCGATCGCTACACCCTCGTACTATCTGCGGGGTGTCATAAGGTCACAGCGGGGTGGGAAGGCATCGCACGCTGCGGGTCATTCATCAGTAAACCTTTATTTACGAAAGCGATGTATGTAGGGAATTGACATTTATGCATATCTATATGTTTTATGCATACAAAACGTGTGTGCCGCTAAATAGTACATGCCTCGATGTATCGATCCGTATCCCGCGGGACTGCCAGCCTTGACTTTCAGGTGTCTCAGGTACGGGGGAGGGGGATGGGGGAGAAATCGCTGATTAACCATTTCAGTGTCTGGAACAAAAATCTATTAACATAACAATTGCCCCCCAGGACCCCATTATATAAATATAGCGTGCGCTGGAGCCAGAAGCGCTTTAATCCCCGTCTCTACGAGATCGCACGCGATCCCAGCCGCCTGGGTTATGACACGGAATGGTGTGTAGCCCAATGAAATATTGTGCGCGGGATGATAGGAGTTGTAGTCCCCGCTGTCATGCTGATCTGCCGCTCTGTAAGACTGGAGACTTGAAGCGATGTTAGCGGAGCCAGACCCTGACGCAGAGTAACGGATCGCTTTAACCTTTAGCCTGACAGCGCATTATCCCGCCGGTATGTTCTATCCGTGCCCGGCGCCGGCTTAATAGCGGATTACAGTTCGCAGATGTCGTAAAACGGCTATTATTGTCATTTGGAGAAGTTTAAAGCGCTTCGCTTGCGCGAGTAAAAGGGACCTGGTGCGAGGCTGCGTCAAATTTATCAAAGCGGACAGCTCTCTCTGCGTGTAACGGGATAGTGATTGCGCTGTATTAAGGCGCTCTGGGGGGATATCTGCCTATAGAAATGTGTGTGTATGTATATATATATATATATATATATATGTCTCTTAATACGGAATGGATAAGATAGGGGAGAGCTGTGCTGAGCTTGATGGGAGCCGCAAGTTCCCGCAACCCACCATGAATTGTTTCTGGTCCGGGGAAAATTGCTATTAAAGTCAGAGGCTGCTGCGGTAGGTAAGGGGTTAAGCCGTGAGCCCGGTGAAAGCGCGCTTTATTTTCCTACGCGGCGGCGGCTAATGATCTCTCCCGGGGAGGGGGAGGATGTGTCTGGGATTAGAAGGAGTTAAGTCTCGCTCTCCTGCGATCAAATAAGGACTCCTGGCAGCCGCTTGTTTGTTCAGCCGCCTCTTTCGCTGCTGATCTCTCCGGCTGAGCATAAAGCGCTCAGGGCACGGCCGGGTGACTGGCGGGGGTTCGCGCTGTTGCCCTCGCACCCCAGGTGTCACCCCCCCGCCCGCTTTTGTTAACACTTTACCTGCCAAAGGGCAGAACGCTTGCCTCCATTTCTATTGTAAATGCGGTAATTTACAGAGGACAGGGGGTTAATGGCAGTGTCACTCGGCTGTATCAGGCGCACTTTTGAACTTTGGAAGGCCAAAGCCTCAGTGTAAGTGCGTCACCTTCCCAGCGTGTCCACCTGACAGAGATACATCATATAGCGTGTGGAAAAACGGCTGCTAATGTACAAGTGTGTTTTTTATTAATTCGGGGCTACAAGCTTTTGTACTGTGTGTATGCTATATATTATATATATATATATATGTGATGACGGGACCCCGCTGCGCCCCTATGTCTATACGGTATACATTATCTTGCCCTTCATTACAGATAAAATCTTAATGGCAGCGAAAGCTGCGCATTAAATTGCCGTCTCGTTAACAGACATGCCCCTGAAAGCAATTTGCATGCATGCTTTGTGCAGCCTCGTGTTCCGTTTAATTTGTATTTATTTGATATATAATTGATCCCCCCCCCCTCCCCGGCCCGGTTTAATTTCCAGCGTCCGGGCTCGGTACACGCCAGCCTGTTCCGCCTGTCTCGGAGCTGATAGGAATATGTAAGCAATTAGGCAAGATGGGGCTATTTCACAAGTGCAATAAAGCACTGCCGCCTGGAACTGACGGCTTTAATGGGAAGCCCGGAGGGCGTGCAGATCCTTAACCCTTCGCACTCAGGATGGAAGCCTGGTGAAAAGGCGCGCGTGCCATCCGGCCGATCCAACCCCAGCTTGGAAGCAGAATGCGTTTTATTTATTTATCCCGAAACGCCCCCCCCCATACAAATATTTGGTTTAACCTTTCCATTGCCACAGCCATGTTGACTGAGTTGGTGTGTTTTTGGCTAATCCCCATCAAACCCCCCCCCCCCAACCTTTTAGAAGCAAAAGGGGTGGTTGGCTTTTCTCACTGGTGTTGTGATGGTTAATCTTAGAGAAATAGAATTTGTTTGCACATTATTTATTATTTTATTTGTTTTGTCTGCAGTACAAATCCAACTTTTTTATGGTTTACCAGTCAGTGTGTTTGGTAAAATAGGAATCTCCCGTCGGATGGAGCCGGTTAGGGGTTTGTGATGGTAATTAGAAAAGCCAGGCAGGGTGATGGAGCCGGTACCCGCGCATCATCTTTGCTCGCCCCCCGTTTGCGATGAACGCAGTCTGTGGCGATTCACAACTTTTGTCCGCTCGATCCCGGTGCCTTATAGCCATCTCCTTACAGGAGACACGTTGTGGCTTTTTTGTGTTGTTTCCCCCCGTTTCCAGCAGTGTGACTGGCTATATACATCGTCTTCAAAGTGGTCATTTGTGGAACGGGCTTATGGGTCAGTGTTTGGGCTAAATCTCGAAGTCTGCCTCTAGCCGAGCGTTCTCAGGGGCGCATTAGGAGAGATTCACGAAATTGGTGTTTGCGCTGCATTTCTGTGATTTATAAGCTGTTACACGAGAAAAATAATGTCAGAAACGGCAGTAAATTGAGCTTGACAGACTTATTTTGCATGACTGTTTTCTGCTTAAATTACTTGGTGTGGCCCATATTTACTAAGCAGTGCTTGCGTACGTTAGACAATTGGTTAAAGCGTCGTAGCGGAATTAATGGCTACGGTAACGTACGGCCTGGCACGGATAGACTATTATGTGGAACAGTTGGCTTCCCAGCCGCCTGGCCCCGTAGCTTGGGAAATTCAATTTTCCAAGGATAGAGTTAATTCTTTCTTCTCTATCAGCCCCGGGAAATCAAGGGACGGCCAGCTGCTTCCGCAGACAAATGTGAATTTATTCCAGATTACTGTGTCACGTCAGCTTGCAGTTAGGAGACGCCGAGGCCGGTCGAACAAAGCCCTTCATCTGTGGGCTGCAGCGTTCACTCGGACAGCGGTCCTTCATAAGGAGATCTGGTATATAACGGGTTAACAAAGAACGGAAGGGCAGGGGGTGCCACGGTGGAGGCTTTCCGTAGACAAGACATGATGGCCCTGATAGATAAAGCTGCTTTTAAAACACCGCTGGCTTCTCATCCCAGAAAGAAAAGCTCTCAATTGAAACATCAACAACAGTTGAGCTACCCCTCAGTGAAATCCGACAACCTGCTCGGGGAGAAGTTGGAGGTAAAGCAGAGGGTTGTCTCGTGAGCGACACCAGCCCTGCAGGGACAGCTGGAAGCGTTATGCGTGATTAATACGAATAATAAAAGGCTTGCGTTCGCAGCCCCTGCTCCAGGAAATAAAAGGCTATATTTAATATGTGTGGGACTAATGACGAACAGGCTCTCCGGCTGAGCTGGAGGCTGGCGCGTCTGATCTTTTGCAGGAACAAGCCGCCTTTCGAGAAAACTCGTGCTCGGGAGTTTGTTTCAGGCGGATTCTTTGGAAGCCGTCATACGTGAGCGCAGGTGGGCTTCACAGGCTTCTGGAAGACTCACCTGTGGCAGCGAACGCGCCACCTGTAGCGATCAGGTGGAGATATCGCGAACAGCATTCAGGGCAGGGAGTTTATGGGTTAAAGAAGGGATGATGCGTGTGAATGAAAACGCGAGGTCGCAAAAGCGCCCAGCTGCCAAACCTGTGACCTGCGAACGTGTCGACGTCCGTACCTGGGTCTGGGGGAAGCGTATTGTTTGTACGCAGGATCAGCTTCTGCGCGGACTTTAACGAGAGTCCAAAGACTTGGGTATCGGTGATCGGGAGTTTGAGACGGCAGTAGGTAAATCCGCATCTGGTGGCCGGTGACGGCTTTAGACCAACGGCAGATAAATGCCCTATTGCCCCCCCGCAGCTAGACCGCGTAATCAGGGAAGCGTGATCCGTGCTTCGGCGTATTCATCAAAGCTTTGGCTCGGTAAGCCGCGCGTCGCATTCCTAGCAATAATCGCACAAGACGGAGCGCTGATGAAAGAGTCTGATCTGCAGACTCGCAGGACTTCTGGGGATATTTCATCCTCGCGCAGATTACTTCCATGTGCAACTCTGCTTCGTTTCTGAACCTGGAGCTTTATCAAGGGAAATTTGTCAAGGGCCCCGGGGGGGGGGGGGGGGGAATTCAAACGCTGGTATTTGTTCAGCACCTGAACTGCAATAATAATATATATATTTTTTATAGAGAAAAAAAAAAGCAGTTCGTTCCGCCTGTGGAAACTCATTTTAAGCCCAGTTCCTCCGGGGTTATTAATCATTTCCATGCTGGGGGGGGGGTGAGCGGAGATGCCTGTCACTCAGAGGGTTAATCCCGGTGAAGCATTAATGATAAATGCATGTGCCGGCCGGGTATTTGATACCGGAGTTTTGAGTAATCTGGCACTCCGTGTGCTTTATTGCCACATCGGCTGGCGGATTGGGAGCTTTCGCTAAACGTATCGGAATGCAAATTTCAAAACTGGCTAGGTAGGATTCTTCAGGGGTGGAAAAAACTCCACAGCGCCTGCTTGCCCGAGCTGCTTGACTTCTATTTCCGGCCGCTATACGTATTTACTTTTAAAACTATTTAGCGTCTTTCGCGGATGTGGCCCGGGTCGTGGTTTCCGGGAATAACGTCCGTGGCCCCTGCGTTCTGTCTGTTCCTTGCGGGCCGTGTTAGACGTTCGGTCCGCTCGTTTAGCGAGGATGCGGAGGGATGGAGTAAATTCTTAGGGGATTAGGTTTTGCTCCCGGTGGGAAGCTGCGATGTAGTAACACATGGAAAAACCGGAGCTTGCCAGCGCAAGTCATCGCACGGCTTGGCTCACATCCTCCGTTCTTAAAAACAAAGTAAGGAATGCAGTCGCTGCGTGGAAGCAGCTGTCTTTTATGCGGCGCTGCTTCGTAACGCTACAATAACATAAACCTGCCTTGCGTGCGCGGAAGACCAGCGAGCGGCTTGGCAGAATAGCCCCCGTCCTTAGCGTGTAGATTGCAATCTAGCCGTGTTTATGCCTCCAGCTCTTAAAGGCACAGCCATGTTCTACCCGTCTGTTGTTTTCAGTGACTGTAAATAGGGGGCGCTGTTGCGTCCGCTTAAACGCTGCCTTAAGCACATCGTGCCCTCCCAGAACGAAGCAATGCATCTACAAGCTAGCTTTATCCATATTATGCATCCCGTAAATAATATTAAGGGACCGTGTTTACTAACCTAACCGGTGACTCCATATTACTAGCCGCAAATATTCCAGTCCCCGTACTGGGAATGCTAAAATTGCGCGTATTTTCTGTACCAACCACAGAGTGTGCGTCCTGGTTTTTGCCGCTTTCTGGCGTGGCACAAAGGTTTTGTGCACACTTGTCACCTGTACACCTGATGCGAGAGTAATAGACAAGGCTAAGTATCGGCCCTTTAATTTTAAGTCCACAAACATGGTTTTGTTTTGTTACACGAGCATAAGCGGATCTGCCAAAAATCACCGAAACATAGTCTTTTACAGGAAAATACATAAATCGGTACATAATATATTCTGATTTGTTAATGCATTCTAACGCCTCGTGGCCATAACTTTGCATTGATTGCATTCTACTGCGTACTGCGAGTGATTCTGACACTAGAGGGTTAAACCAAAGCCCGCCGCCGCTGCCTTTTAAGCAAGCCTACAGCTGTGAAGAAAGTCACCGTGGAAGGCTGTCTGCAATTTTTTTTCTTCTTCTATCTCCATCCGAGGCAGTAAAATAATAATAGAAGCCTGTTTAATTCTCCGATCGCGTCTCGGCGCAGCAGGGGGGGGAGGCAGGAGCACCGCGCGTCTCCATGTGTGCGCCCCCACTGGCCCCGGCTACAGAGAGAAGAGCTGCGCTGATTAAACAGCGGATGCTTTTTAGTATTAAAAAAAAATCCGGCTTCGCGTGGTTTTATGTGTGTACAAGGACGCTTATGTGAATGCCTATATATATATAATTATAAATATAGGATGTGCAGCCTTGATACAACCCAGTAATTCATTTGAATGTGTGCGTGTGCATACATGATATAATATATATATATATACACAGAAGATTAGTGCCCCAATTACTGTACTGTTACAGATGTCCCGAAATAACAAGCCGCCGGTCAGTGGTTTCTCCTTGAACTTTACTTACGAACTCCGCTGATCCCTCCCTGCAGGCACCTCTGACCTTAGAGAGCCGTCCGGTCGCGTTAACCTGCTCGCTAGATTAGGACTAAAAACCGCTACTCGGGATTAGCGACCCTGTGACATCACAGTGAGGTAACGTGGACCAGCCGCTCAATGTGGCATGTGACACGTGCCGAGATCCTCGAAGGTTCTGGGTTTGAATGGAAGTTCTAGCTCGCTTTGTTTAAGCCGGAACTCTTCCACGATTGCAAATGCGTATAAATGTATACAATAAGTGCTATTTTTTTTTATCACGCCGTTGCCGCCGTTCCTTTTCCTTCAAGGTCAAACTAATGAGACGAGCCCCTTAATATGCACATCGCTCGGCGCTGACACGCTCGCTACGTGTCCTAGACTTTGACTCTCCCGGCTGTATGGCTGAGCGGGTTTGCCAGACCACGTTTAGAGCCGAGCACAAACTGGAACAATTTGCTTTGTGCTAGATAGACGGAGGTGATTGATTGTCTGTCTGCTATTAGAGACGTCCTGAAAGACGGACTGCGTGACCGAGCCGGCCCTTCAGGGCTAGGTAGGGCAATCCTGGATTAGTTACGAAAGGCCGCAAGGGGTAACTGCAGTTTAAGTGTGCGTATGTGCGTGTGTGCGCGAGCGATTTTTAACAGGTGGCAATATACTTCCCATAGGGGCGGAAAATATACCGTATATTTCAGAATACAGGGAGCCTTTCCCTATAAGACATTCCCGGCTTTTAAGAGCAGATCTTTAGGAACAAAAAGATCCAGTTCTTGGGGCATTTCTATTTCCTCCAGCGAGGTGTATAATGCGGCACAATTGCCGCGGTATAATTACATTTATCAAGTGTTCTCCAACTGCTAAAGCCATTACGTGCTCCGTGAAGCCGATATGGCGATTTTGGTTTTGCACCCAATTTTTTTTTATTATTTAATTAGATGCGTGCAGAGGTCATGTGATCAGATTTAGCAAGTTTTTTCCGTCTTTTAAAAAAAACCAACAACTTAAATAGGCTTATTTGAAATTCTAATCCTCCGGTAAATAGGATTCAGTTTAAAAAGAGAAGCGGGCTACGCGGCCTATCGGAGTTATTTTGTAGCCGTGAGGAAGATGCACAGGAACAGCTGCCTAAAAAAAAAAAAAATGCTTCTAACAAAAGCCCCGCTTTTCACATGAGCGCCACGTCTCAAAAAATCTGTCTTAAATCACGGTGTCGGTTATTTTCAATGTACTGCGAGGCGCGGAGAGGAGAGAAAAAAAAGAGAGAGAATAATCAGATGAGATTGTGCCTGAAATCCCCTCGCTGCCCCCCTCCTCCTCCTCCTGACTCCCCCCGACTCCCCCTCCCTCCTCTCCCATATTAACCCAGCATTTAGCAGCGGGAAGCAAGCGGAGTCGCAGTCACGAGGAAACGCGTCTTCCCCCTAGAGCAATTAAAAAAAAAAAAACCCGGCCTCGGAATAAATCACGCACCCGCGATAATCCTGTTAATAAAACGCAGCTTGTTCCCTGACGCTTTCCTCCCGCGACACACTATAACCCCTTGGCTGCCAGCCTTACGCGGCCCCCAGCTGTCTCAGTGGAATTCTTTTTTTCCGGGGGTCCCCCTTTCCCGTCTCCAAAAATTATATCGGGGGGAAAAAAAACAACCCGGCACGTTCTCCGGCTCTTTGCTGGCGAGATGCTGGATTCTCTACCGTCCTGCGCGTGCGGCGTGTCTCAAAGTATGCGTAAAAATTCCCTTTTTGTCTGGAAAGGCACATTTTTTTTAAGAATTACGAAACGGAACTTAAAACATTTAAAGGAATTTGAATAGACCCCCCCAATACTGCAGTGTGAGCCGCGCCGGGGGTTGGGGTGAAACGGAGAATGTGTCTTCTTATTTGGGGGCGTGGGGGTTCCGCCGGTGCCCAAAGCTGCGGCTGGAGTGCCAGGAATGGGCGAGCTCCCCGCCTCCCGGCCGGAGCTTCTCGGGTGTTTGCCGATGCTTTTGTTTTATTAGGTGTCAGACGTCGCACGTTTACAGTACGGCGTTAATCTTTCCATTTACTGAGGGGTTCCCAATCTCCTCAATCCTATAGATTGCAAACCATCATAACGCAGCATACAGCCGTCGGCCTCTTCTCTCCCTCCCCCTGGCCCGTTGGTGAGCTGACATGCGCGTCTCTGTCATCGGTGTCTCATAAGCTTGCGCTCATGACGGCAATCTGTATATATAACTGTGACGGGTTAATCCCGCGAGCTTTCATGCGCCCTGCTGTTAAGTAGATCTTCCAAGAAAGCGAGAGGTTTCCTAGAAGTAAACCTGCTGCGTGTAGAATGTATGTAACGATCCTTTCGCGTCCTGGTTGGTAGATTGTAAGCTCATACGGCTTGATGTTTTCACTGTCCACCATTGTAAACAGTGCTACGGCGTATGCTGGTGCTATATATATATATATATCTATCAGGGCTTGATTTAGAAGGCAGGACGCTCTGTGGCCCAGTAATAGGATTGATAGCCGATAAGAACTAATGTTTACATTCGCTCGCTGTATTAGCCGCTACCACTTCTGCTGAGAGGTTGTTCCCGTCTGTTTCTAGACTTCGTGAGCCTACGTTGCATTTAGGTGTGCAAGATTTATTGGGTGATAAATGTACCTGGGGGCCCTTGCATGGGGCTGTCTGTGGGGCCAGTAAAAGGTCAGCGATGGAGGGGACCTGCGCAGGAAATAAAGGCTGCTGCAGAGCCGTCACCTTTCACCCCCTTGCTGCTGCAGAGCCATCACCTTACTAACGCTTAGCCCTGATGCTCCTGGTTTATTTCACCTTCCGCACCCACACAGCACATATCATTTATATATATGTTGTTAGCTGTCTGTTGGGCCGGGCCGGTCACAGTCTAACTAGTCACGGCTCGTCCAATTCCCCTTCGGCTGCCGACTTCTCGTTCTGTCGTTTGTGTGATTCTCTATTGATCGAGTGGCTCATTATAAAAATGTTCTGGCTCCTAGACTCTGTATTCACCAATATATCGAGCGCGTGTTACTATATAGATGTAATATAGTGTATATGTGTGTAATGTAGTGTGTATAGATGCGCCTGTATGTGTACATGTGGGGAATACACACACTAGAGGTGGTGCGGTCCCCCGTTCAGTGTGTTGTGTGGCCGGCACGCCGCGCTTTGTGTGTCAGTGTTTACGGCTTGATGTGGGATTAAGCGCCGCGCTCCCCCCCTCTCTATCTGCCGCGCTGAGCGCCCGCTCCGGTACGTGCCTGGCTGAGGCTGCGCTAGACTACTGACTGGGCCTTATAGCAGTAAGGGGCACTGACCCCCTTCCCGGGGACTGACACCAACCCCCCCCCCCCCCCCCCGGCAGGTCTCTCAGCCGGGGACTGACACCAAACCCCCCCCCTCCGGCAGGTCTCTCACCCGGGGACTGACACCAACCCCCCCCCCCCTCCGGCAGGTCTCTCACCCGGGGACTGACACCAAACCCCTCCTCCGGCAGGTCTCTCACCCGGGGACTGACACCACCCCCACCCAGGCAGGTCTCTCACCCGGGGACTGACACCACCCCCACCCAGGCAGGTCTCTCACCCGGGGACTGACACCACCCCCACCCAGGCAGGTCTCAACCGGGGACTCCTGCCAACCCTTACACACCTCCGCGGGAAATCTGTCCCCTTGGCGCCCCGACGTAATATGCTAATCCTCGCGCATTATGCTTTTAATTAGAATGTAATCAGTCAGGGCGCATTCACTTCGGCGAGGCATCGCTGGGGACCGGATTTGACACGAACCACAGCTTGACCTGTTTTCCGTGCCATACGCCCGGCAGGCCGCGGTTATACCGGAATGTACCCCCTCTATACATCCGCTTAACGTCCCGTACTGTGGTCATAAGCAATTTAGTTCAGCGAGCTATTGTGTAGCACGATATTGTATACGCGATTGCGTGTCTTCTGTATGCCGTCGGACCCGTTGTACTTCGCTGCGGTATCTACCCGCGTTATATGCATGCATGTATGTATAAAATGTAAAGCAACACTTTTTTAGAGAAATGTTTACCGCTCCCTTGCTACACATGCTCTATAATCTATACGATCATGCCTAACCTATGTCATTGTATAGATGATCACATGTATTCCTTCCTGCATTAGCGGTCTATGACGGTACTGTGTGTAGCCAGCGAACTCCCCCCCCCCCCCCCCCCCTCAATTACCGGAGCTTTCTCTCCTAATTAGCGAGGTCAGCCAACTGCGATCTTCCAGATCACAACTCCCATCACCCTCGGCGGGGCCAGCAGCCCAGCCGACACCGGAGGATCGCAGTTGGTACGGCGGGGAAGATGCGTGCCGGGCAGTGCGAGGGGTTAATCGCGGCACTAATAGCTCCGCGTGCGCACGGCTGCCCTTGATCAGATATGGCCGCATTTATATTGCTGCATTACACGAGTCCCCGGGATCGGTGCCGGTGCCTGTGTGGTCGAGATAAGTGCTCGCGCTCACTGGGCTCCGTGCCAATGTAATGGGGGGGGGGGGGGATCGGAGCCGTGCAGTCCTGGCAGCGCCCCGCAAAGAGTTAATCAGCAGATGCCTGATAATAGTGGCAGTTAAGTGCAATATCCACCGACGTCTGTAATGCCGTGCAGGGAGGCGAGTGATTGCTGCACGGAGCCTACCTTACAATACAAATCACCCCCTCTCCTCCCTAGATTGTGCCAAGCAAATACCTCGGGCGCTCAGAGTGTTAATGAGATTAACTATTAAATTGTCTCTCCCCTGACCTATGAATGACCTCTGTCTATATGCTGTGCCCATTCAACCCCCCCCATCTCTCTCCCATTCTCCCCCCCATCATCTCTCCCATTTTCTCCCCCCCCATCTCTCTCTCCCTCTCCCCATCTCTCCTATTACTGGGAATCTCCCTGAGCGTTTAGCACAAGCCGATCTCACCCCCCACCTCCAGCCCAAAGCCTGCATTTATTATTAATTACCCCGGGGACACTGGCAGGGGGGGTGAGGCTGGGTAGCTGGCTCTGTTTACATGTCTCGCACAGACCCAGCTTTATATATATATATATATATATCTCTTTTTTTATTTTAACAGGGGACACATTTGAAGACAAAGGTTCATCTTAAGAAGGCGAAATGCTTTCTGCAACCCCACTGTATGGGAACGTACACAGCTGGATGAGCAATGAGAGGGTCCGCATGTGTGGCATCAGCGAAGACAGGTAATGGCCCTAATTAATATAAATTACAGCAACCGCTCAGCCTTCTTCATTAATCAGCATCCACGCTCCCCACACGCGGACTGTTACTCTCTGAACACTCCCAAATAGAACATTTCATTCTCTGCCGCGGCGCTCCAAAAAAAAAAAAAGTTTACGCTACGCAGCAATTTATTAAAGAAATAACGGCACGGTTTTCCCTTTACTTTTCAGTCTGTAGCTCTTTATATAGAATGTTTATGGAGTGTTGCTTTCTTTATTCTAAATATTTTACACTGGTATATCAGGGCATCCGAGGTTTATGGGTGTGAATAATATATCTCCTGTATTATAACGGTTATTATATAGTGAGGCCCAGGGGTAATGTTATTATATACGAGAAAAAGTAAAAAAAAAAAAAAAATTACCCGCAGGGTCACCCCCTCGACTGTTACGTGTGAGCAGGTACTCCGAGGGTTAATCTCTCAGTGATTTGATGCAACTTCCCGGTGGGTCTATCAGAGAAGATGTTAATCCCCCAGTAAAGTACATGATGAGGTGGCCGTGATGTAAATATTTACATCACAGTGTGTGTCCGAGGATGGCCCTAATGGCCCCTTCCACATTAAGTGCGGCCCCTGCAGGCTCTATGGGGTTTGCAAAGATCTAAAGAGTCCTCCTGAATGACCGAAATGTCTACTCTTACCAGGAAAATTCTAATTAACGATGGTGACCTTCAGAAAGCCCGACTCGAGCTGAGAGACGATCACCTTGGCCACAGCCTGGTAAGATATCTCCTCTTTTTTTCTTCCTCGCGTCACAACTCCTTAGCCAAGTGTTCTTTTATTCCCTTTGTCTCTGTATCAGAAAGATGTCCGTTTTGAAAGCCTTTTTGGCTTTCCTGCCATCAGGGCTCAAAGGGGTGGCCGACTCCACATATATATTATATTATATTATATATATATATATATATATATATATATATATATATATATATATATATATATATATATATATATATATTAGGGCTTCTCCCAAACGTGCCCTTCCACGGTTTTTCTTTCTTTTTTTGTGGATATGCCGTGACCTAAATTAAGAACGTCCGTATTATCTCTGCCATTGATGTAAAGACGCGGGCATTTCTGTAATATAGACGATAACGCAATCCATGTCTGGTTTTTCACCAGTGAATTACTGGTTTTAAATACAGCAGAGCGTGTATTGAAAGGGCTAGCGCTTGATTAATAGCTGATCCATAACTATTAATCAGCCCAAGGCCAAGGACTGGTTAAGGTCTCTACATCGGGGTGGGGGGGAGATGGGCACCAGATCTGCCATGAAATTCACCAGTGTTGCTCACGTTTACTTTCTTGTTCTATTTAAATCAGGATTTGGATTGCATGTGTAATGATGGATTAGTGATTTTTAAAGGCTCTTTTTTTTTTTACCTTTTTGTAGATTATAGAATCGCACAGTTTAGAGATCTTTCTATTACGTGCAAATGCCAGACAGTGGATCACGCGTTTATCAGCCATATACTTAATTGATTCTGCTTAGCTAAAGTGCAGTCTAGAGGTCCGTGTCCTCACGCCACACAATCTGTGTACAATAAAAGTAGGGAAAAACCATCAGGGCTTTTATTACCGGGTTGTACACATCCAGCTGCTAAGGAACCATTACACTCCTGATAATCTGCCAGCCCAGGCAGGAGGATCAAGGGAGTACTAATCACCCATACCTAGAGCGCTACGTATTAATCACCCCTCATCTGATCAAAGGTGAATTATATTGAACCATTAAGAGCAAATGAGGTCCTGTTCATCAGCCAAAGGGGAGACTGTAGCATGAAAGACACTTAGTTTTGTTATGTTTCCTTATTGTCAAACAGTTTAGTAGTTTTTGATCGTTTAACCCGTGTTCTTTATGATATGGGTCCAACATCCCTGCGTTCTCCACCAATTGGCTGAACTAATGACCCAACAATCAATTACATGCAGTATCATTGTTGGAATAGGTTTGTCCGTTTCTGCATGTCACTTATTTATTTTGTTATCCATAGGTGGACGCAGCTGCAGTGCATCGGATAGACGGCTTGGCCGCACTTACCATGGATCGAACAGGACTTATGCAGGAAGGACTGAGAGTTCCAGCTGGCATGGTCTATTCTAGTTTATGCGGCCTAGGTACAGACAAGGTTCGGGAACCTTCAAACACTATACCAGGACTGGGCTACGCTCCCGACAGGAATTCTGATATGCAGTTCAAACCAAATGCTGCGGACACAATGGAGAACTCCCAGATGTCTGGGAAACAGCCCAGTGGCTTTAACTCTTTGTACAAAACTTCACCAGGACTACAAAAGACCTCTGTCCCAACAAGCGAGGCACTCGTTATGGACAGAACAGCCAGTGACAAGCAAAATCCCCTAAGCGTTAGCGGTGCTAATTATTTGAGAATTCCATGGGTTCACCATTACATGGACGGCGTGTCACCAGCCATGTATCCATACATTGATTCACCAAATAAGTATTCGTTGAACATGTATAAGGCATTTCTACCTCAGCAGTCTGCATACAGTTTACCGCAACACCTGGCCTACTCTCCAGTGTGTCCAAACGGTGAACGATTTGTATACCTCCCACCTTCTCACTATGTTGCTCCTCACATTCCATCAAGCCTGGCACCACCCATGAGGATTCCTGCTCCAGCCCCAGCGATCCCTACTTCAGTCCATTGTATGGATAAGACTCTGCCCTGGAAAATGGGGGTAAATCCTGTTACCTCTGTCGATTCTCACGCATACACGCATCTCCAGAATAGCAAACAGCCTAGGGGGCCGTGCACAAAGTCAGTGGGAAGCAGTATCTCACCGGAAGGGTGTCTCCTGCTGTCACAGTCTCAGAGGCCATCCCCTAGACTTCATCATCCTGTCCAGCAAGTCGGAGACAGCTATTCGGATTTTCAAGCATCCTTTGTCAAAATGTCAACCCCACCAACATCCGTCTCTCACTCAAAACCTCATACGCATGTGAGCAGTGACATCACGTCGTTAAAGCTGCTGAACTCTAAAGTTCATAAAACTCATGATGTTGAAGGTGCTCAGATGCAAGCTTCCTCCACAAAAAAGAACAGAGACCGGAAGGAAAGCAAGTCTCCTAACTTGGCGGAAAAGCAAATGCCTTTGAAAGATGGTGGGGAAAAGCCTCTTGACTTGTCGTCCAAACTTGGTGAGGGTGAGATGCCCAAGCAAGAGCGTTTAGATGGTGTGTCAGCAATGCTGCTTTCGACTAGACCTGGGAATAATCTTCGTCTAACTAGCAGGGACATTCCAAATGAAGCCATTTCGACATCTACAAGTGGCAGTGCCATTTTCAGACCTGAAATCATAAGCACTGCTTCTTCATCTTGGGTAGTTCCTGGTATGAGCAGTAGTGAAGAAAACGGTGGAATGGTTACTTCGCTTAAAAATAAAGCTTTGGAAAAGGTAATGCCGCAGCAAAGGAGCTCATCCTGTCCTCGGATGGGGAGTTCCGAAGCTGTAGTTCCGAGCAATTCGGGAAATGTCTCCAGCGCAGGACGTCCAGCATCTGCGTCTCCTGCCCCAAATGCCAATGGGGAAATTAGGAGTCCCGCAGACAGCAACAAAACTATGATGCAGCAACCAGCTCAGCATGTGAGTACGCCTACTAAAAGTAGCAAGGTAGCCAAAGCCTCGCTCCCGGAATCCACCATAAAAGTGAGTGAGAGCAGCCTGCCTCTTGCTCCTATGTTCTTACCCCAGAGTGAGCCCTTTTGCTCTCCTCCCCTGGCATATCCAAACAGTTTTATCCCATACCAGGTTTCAGAGAGCCTGGCACTACAACACTTGCACATGCATAACAAAGCACCTGTCTATCCCCACCCGATGATGTTGCCCAACGGCAGTCTTTTTCCGGGGCCACTGGCACCCAAACCAGGGATCCCCTATAGCATACCAACCAACAGAGATTACATGACATATCAAGACACCATGGGTATGGTCCATCCCATCCTATTACCACCATCAACTTTAGAAATGAGCAAGGAAGATAAAGGTGAACGAAGATCTAGATCCCATGAAAAGCCTCGCTATGAAGATACTTTTGGCAGGAGCCGGTTATTGGATATATCTGATTCAAGCCCCAAAATGAATTTTGAGGTTCCTGTAGACAAAGCTTTGAAGTCCAGTCAGAGCACGGTATTGGCCAGCAAGCATGGTTCAAGGACTGATAAACTGTGCTCTGGTGTGGAAAAGGACACCAAATCTGACACTAATTTGATAATCAATGGTTTTGTTCCTGAGAAACCCATTCTGAATGATCTAACTGCGCAAAAACCGGAACAAGGATTACAACACAGGGATGTTACCCCTAGAGAGGAGCCTGTGCGAAAAAACGAAACTTTTCAAATTTCGAGACCCTCTCAGAATTCCCCTGTTTTTACTTACCGACAGCAGGAGATCCTGCCGGGAAACCAAAATGCAGAGTGTGCTGCGTCTGAACCTGGCCCGCTGTTCATGGTGCACGGTCAGAGAAACGAGTCCCCGTCTGGTTTCCTTACCAGGTCACAAGAAACTGCCCAGTCTTGTCAAATGACAAATGGCCAGCAGGAAACGGAGGAGGCTCTCGCCAGAGACGATAACGATGAATACGAGACAATTAACGGCAAACTTGTGAAAACTAGATCCTCCAAAATAACTAGGAGAATTGCCAATTCCGCCGGCTACGTGGGTGATCGTTTTAAATGTGTGACTACAGAACTGTACGCAGACTCTAGTCAACTCAGCCGGGAGCAAAGGGCTTTGCAGGTGAGTTATCTGCGGCATTTTATATTTTAATCTACATGAAAATTAAATGTCGATTAAGATGTAGGCGGGATTATGAAATCATGCATTAGTTTTTAGGTATCTATGACAGGAACGGTTCAGCATGGGTTCTTGGGAAACCTTCACAGTTGGTGGTCCCAAACTCTTGGGGTCTGGTGGAGAGACAGCAGCATCTTCTATTTTAATCCATAAGAGGAGGCCAGGATAGCTAAATGTCAGAAAATGGATAGACCGTGTGGGTTAAAGTGATTCTGCTGTCAAATTATCTGTAATAAGTGATTCTTAGTAGTAATTGAATCGGCAGAAGCATTCCGTTGGCTGCTATAGTGATAAGGGCACCAGAATCCTTTTTATAGATGCCATTTTAATTTTCCCATTGTGTATATATAAAACCAAATGCAATATGTAAAGTGGGATGGCCGACCACTAAAACAAATTCATCCCTAGAAATCAGGGCTAGATCTGAAAAGATCGGTAGGTATGCCTCGTTCAGTGCATGCATTTGTCTTCTTTAGTAAGTCCTCCCCGTCTGGCTAGACCTTTGGGCTCCAATTTAAAATCATTGACCATAAAGCAAGACTGTCCAATACCTGCCCTCCAGGGGTTTCAGCGTGGCAGATTTCTGGGTAATACGGAACATATTGCTCTGGGACATAAAGTTAATTACACGTTAATCAGAGCAATCCTAAAACTCTGGCCGGTTAACGGCTCTGCGAGGAATGAGTCTGAGAGCCCCACAAATATGCGCTAAAATCATGTGATTGTTAAAAATCACCGTATACTGTACCTTAACTGCTGTGAACACGCATGTTCGGGTATGGTTTTTCTTTTTTGTAAATAACATAAGACCCCTGGAGTATCGGATGTACACGTAGCACCAACATATGCCACGGCATTGTGTAGTGAAGCAGGAGTGATGTTCACTAGATCTCAAATGCATCGGGATACTGGAAACGATTATTTTTAACAATAGCTTTTATTTGTGCGCGTTTTAACTTGTTGCCTAAATACGGTCGGATGAAGAGTATGTATGTATTATGTTCTTATATGGTAATTTGTGTTTATTCTATAAAAATAAAAAAAATAAATGACTTGAGCCGCATAGTGTCACATTGATGATGATAAAAACCAAAACCAAAATGTATATGCTACCTTTTTAAAAATGGATGATTACCTAGATGATCAATTAAGTGCCCGTTTTAATTACTTAGATGGAAGGCTCACAAGAGGACAGTATTATAAGTCTACCTGCGGCTTACTGTGAGGTCAGTTCTTAACATTTTTACTACTTAGATCCTTGTGCACTTTTCGGTTCTCTTTTTGTTTACGGAATATCCGCGGGCCATGATTTATTTTGTCTTTGTTTTGTTTTTAAGGCGTATGCTTCCTTTACGTGATGTCTGCTTCGCATGTAACAGAGCCATATTTTTTTGCATTTAACGTACAGGTCCCTAACAGTAACTTCTTATAAAAGTGGAATGCTCGGAATGACGTTAAATGGCCATTAAAAAAATCATTCATTTCATCTTAACCGGGCTTTCTTTGCAAACTATTCATGTTTTAAGCTAATTTAGATAGTTTTTAGCATGTATTAAGACGCATTGTGCTGTATCATTCCATATGTGATTTGCGATAGCATGGGTATGTATGTTGTGGCCATTGAATTACAACTCCCATGACCCTCAGCTGTCTAGGTAAGGGTCATTAATGTTGTATTAGCTGGAGAGCACCCTAAGTTGGCCATATCGGCACCAGCTCAATGACCCTTCCCAAGCCAAGGCTGTTGGTGATCGTAGTTGTCTCAACCTGGCGCCCTATACAAGAAGTGTAACTTCTCATGTGAAAGCATATGTCGTATACAAAGTTATAGGAAAACTCAAATTTGTTTTTGTGTGTTCTTTTTCCCTCCCCGAATTCCATTTTGTTCTCAGCGTGCAATGATGCGCTTCTCTGAGCTGGAGATGAAAGAACGAGAGGACCACACACCCACCAAAGACATGGAGACGTGCAACTTCAATAAGACCGAGTGGGACGAGCTGAAGGCGTTCCCGGAAAGAAAGCCCTTAGCCGCCTCCTTCGGGGGCTCAGTTAACGGCCAATCGGAAGGTGAGGACGGCGGTGATGAGTGCTTTAATGCATTAAGCCTTTAGGAGACCACCAGAGTTACGACTTAATCTTCCGCTTAGCTCTGGATTCTGTTTCTGATTCGTTTTGCCGTGGCGGTTTCCAGGCACTCGTACAAAAAAAACCAGCGGTGGGATTCGGTGATCTGGAGATTTCGGCTTCCTGCCAAGATCTAAATGTCACTTTGTCTTGTGGTTTTCCTTGAAAACTCCAATAATATTCGCCCGAGTCCCCTCACAGTCTAGTCTAGTTGATTCTGGCTTGCAGTTTATTAAAGACTTCTAAAGATAACATTACTTAATTATCAAAATATATATTGTCCGGCAAACAAAATATCTAAACATGTCGGTGATCTTAGTTTCTAAGTGTTGGCTTTGCCCACTTTCAATAAACCCCCAAAGTCAATTAAGTATTCTGCTTACAGGTGATTTAATTTTTTTTGGGGGGGGGGGTTGTGAGTTGTAAAGCTTGTCAAGAAAAAAACCCCAAAATGTACATTTTACACGTAAGTGTTTTTTTTTAATCCTGTTTGGGAATTGGGCGGCCATTGTGAAAGCCAGAGCAAAACCATCCTGGTTGCCCGGGAGACTTGTAAATGTTGCCATGGCGATGCTTCTTCGGAGCCGTTTCTCGGTACAAGCCAGAGATTATGGGATGCATGTGCAGCGTGAGTCATATGATTGTTCCGAGATCAAATGAACGAATGATCTAAGCAACTAGCGTGCGGGCTTCGCATCTGCGGGAGTCACATGAGCACAGAGAGATGGCGGCTCCTGCGCGTGACTTTCCCGGCGACGCGGGGGGAAGCGACTTATCTTAATGTGTGTATCCGCTGTGACGGAGACCGCGTGCTGGTCGGAGGAGCGCGGGTCCCGCCAGCCGCTTAACTCGCTCGCTGCCTTCTTTGAAGCATTGGAGTGTCGCTGCGTTTCATTGGGCTTAATGGTTTAACCTTTTATGTACCAGACAGGGGTGCAATTCATTGCTCTTTCCCAGAATTCTGTAGCAATGAGTTGTTCGTAAATGAGGACACGAATACCACCCAGGCTTGCCAAACTTGCCTTTTTAACTCGTTTGGAGGCCAGCTTTCTGTGACCGCTTCACATTGAGGCTTTTTGACTCGTTAATCTGATGATTGGAATAGAAAGCTGCCTTATTGTGTTATATATTTTTTTACGAAATGCCGTCGTACTCATGCGGTGCTTTATAACGGCATTGCGTACAGTACCCCTCCTATCCTAATTGTGAGCCGTGAGCGGGAGAATTATATGTTTTATTCTTTTTCTCACTTCTGGTATATGGCAGTATCAAAAAACTTGGGACAGGCATCACTCTGAATGCATAATCTGCTTGGACGTATAGAAAAAAAATGATTTGCCTTTCACAGCAACAACCCAAAAATGACCCCCCCCCCCCCCATGTTACCTGTTTTAAAAGTGCTGTTGATTACTGGTGCTGTCCCTTTAAAATGCCCAAGTTATCTGCTATGAGTATATGTTGGCATACTGCCTACGTACTATAACATGTGATTGTTGTCTTCTCCAGGTGATCTGAGGACCACTGCTGCGGCCTTGGATGGGTCACCGTGTCTAGTGAAAGAAGCCGTGACTGATGACATTGGGACAGAGGGATATTTCCCCGGGCTGAAGAGGAAACACGCCTGTGAAACCCAAGGAGATGAAGTCAACCACAGCTCACTCTATGAAGACCACTCTCAAGAAGACCCAAAGACGAAAAGAAAAAGGACAGGTAAGCAAAGAATTCCAGTGACTAAATCCAGCATAACCAAGATGTCTGCGTTGGCGAAGATAAAAAATCCCCTTAAATTGTTGCGTTACCTGAAGCGATGATTTATTACCAGCCTTATCCCATTAAACCTCCCTATTTATGTTAAAGAGTGATAACATAGAATATTCTGTGAAATGTACTCCAAAGTCACGTAACCCGGCATGCATCGAAGAAGACTGAGAAAAGTTTTCTTTATCAGTTACCTGTACTCTTTCATGACCATTTATTTTGTTTCTGGATACAGTAATATATTGCGAGTTGTAATCTTGTATTCTTCTTAATCATTTTTTATTTTTTGTTTGATTTGCTAGTTTGTTGCCAGTTAGAATTCTCCCTGTTTACACTTCACCGGGGGAAGTTGCCATAATGGCGTCTGCCCTATGGAATATGTCTATGCTGATCATGTTATCACTATTATTATATGCTGTAGAAGCTTTTCTGTAGCGTATATACTCTTATAGTATACTTTTATATGTATTCACAGGGCTGACCTGTGTCTGTCAGCAGCCATCTGTTATTAATATTCGGTCCGCAATGCTCTTGGCTCTATGGCTAATCTCTTGGGGTATTTGATTGCACGGCCCAGAGGCTGGCCAGGTACACGCAGAACAGTTTGGTTCTGGAAATACTGTACAATATGACCTTTTAAAGAGAAGCGGACGAACACGGCTGCGTTTATCCTAGTGTCTGGGTATAAGCATGTGCTTTTGCATTTATTAGGATCAATGGTGAATTGTAGTTATTTTCCCATTAGATGACTGGGCTGAGAGGGAACAGACAGACTTTTCCACCAAAGGCCTTCAGGAGCCTCATTGTAATGAAGTCACCAACCTGAAGGTGTGCATTGAATTAACAGGACTCCATCCGAAAAAGCAGCGCCACCTGCAGCACCTCAGAGAGCTCGGCCAGCAAAGCCGGAGGGACCCCCTGGAGACCCCCGAGACTGACAAAAAGCCAATGTGCTGGGAGGAAGAGCAGCCAATCAAGGCAAAAAGCGAGAGCAAATACGCGGCTTTCACGGAATGCATCAAAAATAGCAGTCCTGAAGAAGGTACGATAATGTCTGCAGGGATCTCAGACTGATCTGATATCTATTTATTTATGCTTTTGGAAGTGATATAATTGCTGATTAATAATTGATGTGATGGGAATATCCACACTAGGAAGGATTATTCAGTGAGAATCCATATTCATTTCTGTTTTCCAGCTGTGCCGCATTTAACTTGCATCTTTTCCGTTCTCCTGTTTTCCCCCAATTCCCTCTCCTCCTATTCAGACGTCTCCTCGTCTCCGCACGCGAGAGGCTTTCCGTCCGGGTGCCCGAGCGGCAAACGGCAGAGCCAGCCAAGCTCCACCCCAGGCCCCAGGTTAGCAGCCAAGCAGCAGAAGATCAGAGAGGGCCGCAAGGCTTACGTCCAATGCACAGGCGACGAGGGGGCTCTCCAGGCCACGTCACTGCCGGAGGATTACAGCGAGTGCGAGAAGCCCTCTGGAAAACGTCAGTGCAAAACAAAGCACATGACTCCGCAGGAGAGGAGGAGGAAAAGGCTGTCGCTTGCCGGGGAGGATTACATGGATGTGGAAAGCCCGGATGACAAGGTATATCGATTAGTAAGGTCGTTTTTAGACCCTTTAATACCATCGCCGCTAACAGCTGGAGTGCCTGCTACATGTAGGCAGAGTAACAAAGGCTTAAGGGTTTGCAAAACCTAGATACAGATGCCTCCCGTTCCACAAAGATGTCTGTCTGTGAGGGTAATATTGCCTACCTGGCCACTCACAACAGCGCTGCGCTTTAGTGATATTCCAGCCTTTATTCCCGAGCGTTCGGAGACATTACGGTGTCTTGGAAACGCTGCATTCCCCGCACTTTTGTAAATGTGCATTCAAACAGATCCACGGTGCCGGGCGGCTGTTTGTTTATGTAACTGTTTGAATTCTGTGGCCGGTGAGGTCCGTAACGTATTACCCCCACACGTCAGACATCGTTTCACAAGCGAAAGGATTAATAGCTGGCTCTTCGCTAACTACATCACAGTGCAACTGGAAGGTCACCCTCGTATGGATTTCTAATATTTCCTGCCTCTCCGCAGACGTCTTCAAGCTATTCATTTTCTTCTATTGCATGATGTTTGCAGCGATGTACATCCATTTTACGTGCGTGGGGCTTTATTTCCTTCCCCTTTCTCATAATGTTTATTTACGGAGCGCACCTATATGCCGACGTTTCTTAACAAGCCTTGCGTTCCCCGTTCAACTGTGTAAGAATCCTTGATCGGAGGCAATACAAAATCTAATTTCCCCTTTTTTTATGGATAATGTGGACCCGCGTGTCGCACTGATTTCCAACCAAATATAGGATCTCTGCTCTCCAGTAAGTGCTAACCAGCTGCGCACCCAGTGGTGAAATGGTTAAAAACGTCTATGGAAAGTGCGTTTTTTCCCCCTAGGGTTGCCTTGGGCACCTGTTATTATAACCATTTCTTAACAGTTTCACCGCTGGCCTGCGTGTTTTAGAATGAATGCTGCTGCTGGCATGCTTGTTAGCGCACTGGGTTCCAAGGGTTAAACGTGGCCTGTTAGAGGTAGTATTGTATGCCTCCTCTGCTTGATAGAGAATGAAAGCGGCGAGATGGAACAGTGCGCACGATACCTTTTGTGCGGATCAGCATGTGGTTGGGATCAGACGCTTTCGAACCGCATGTGGTTCTTCATCATTTCCAAATGAAGAGCCCCGCGAGGTTTGAAAGCGCCTCGCAGAAAAGCGCATGCTTTGTGTGTTACGCTTCACTTTAAATCATCCCAATGATTGACAGGCCAGCGTGACGCACTCGAGGAGACCCGGCGAGCAGACCCCCGACGACTCCCCAATCAAAATGCAGGAGCAGACGTCTGTTTTGGCGCTGGCCTCCCCGATGCCCAACGCCCTGCAGGAGACCACGCCAAGCCGTCCTATGCCACCAGAAGCGCGCCGGCTGATTGTCAACAAGAATGCCGGGGAGACGCTCTTGCAGAGAGCAGCTCGTCTTGGCTACGAGGTGAGCTTCCCTTCTAATGCTAATTAAATCAGCGTCAAAATATCTAGGTGGTTATTATTTGCGTAAATCATATTAATCTGTGTAGCGCCCAAAGTACATTATTTTTTCATCTTTAACCCAAGACTGAACTTGAAGCTACGCAGTGGTTTTCACATCTGTAATTATCCTTTATGGGGGGGTTCTGGCATGGGTTGATGCTTCACCCCTCTGATTAGTAGCTGGGTATACGCTGCGTAAAATAAAGGGGACACGGGTATGGGGGGGGTATCTTGAGATGCCGCAGCCTTGAGGAAGCCGCCGGTAAGGGATGGTTTGTGTGATAAATTGCCTCTGCCCCCCCTCCTTCTGGCATAGTCTCACAGTTCCTCCATAGGATATCCTGTGTAACATAATATAGGAGACCATGTCATTGTGAAAGCTCCGCAGAGTTTCTGATGGCTGGCGGGTCAGAAAGATGATCTCTGTGCCATGCCGTTCCCTGCACCTGATCCTGACATGCGACACAAGGGTTTTCTTTTTTTTTTTTCCTCCCCTGGCTGGGACAAGCGTCTCATTAGCCTGTGGCGTCTCGCTTTTGGCGTAACGTGCGCAGGGCTGCCAAACGAAAGATTTCATGCTGTATCCTAGCTACTGATTCTGCACAGATTAGCGCGCGCTCCCCACTTACTTTAAACGCTCTTGAGCTCCGTGGCCCCCACCCCTCTTGCTGACTAATAACAAGTCGCAGCGGCAGGCAGTGAATCAACACGCGCGGCGTCTCTGAACGTTCTCCTTAACCTTTAAAGATCGGCAGAGCAGGTTTCCTGGATGCGAGCTTTTCTCAGAAATGGCAGCGCGTCTTCCGTGCAGGCTGGATATCGCTTTGCCTTGCATGCAAATCACCCGGCTCGGCTGCAGCTGCCTCTGACTCTATGTGCATATTTGCTGCCAGCCACTTTCCATAACTCGGCCGCGAACGATTCATGTCTATCTACAAACGCGCATGCGAAAGCCCTTCGCTCGCCTTCAGAAGGCAATGAGAATTTCAGTTGAAAGAGGAGTTTAAAGAAAAAAAAAAAGAAGAAAGGCGAAGAAAATGGAGGGAGCCATGGGCTTCGAATCATTATCTCTGCGCAAAAAAAAACCCAACTTGAAATGGCATTTTAGATGATGTGATCAGGAAATGTTGCAGTTCTCTTGTTAACCCTTTCACTTCACGGCATGCCATTCTGCAGTGTGTTTGGCTTTCTTAAAACAAGGTGACTGCACAAAGTGTGAAAACCATGTTAAAAAAAATAAATGTTAAAATAGCATTCTTCCGAATACGGTCAGCCGTGAACCAATCTTTCCATAGCAAATGTGCTAACATGGCTGGATTTCGCACATTTATTCTTCCGACTGGTAGCCCTGTCATAAGAGTCAAACTGCCGTGTATTGGGTATGGCCACATTCGCCCCCGACGAAGACCGGTTTACCTAAATTAGCCTAACTTGTATAGCGTGATTATATATCGGACACTCTTGTGGCGCCCAGAGGGTTAATCATTCATACAGCTGCCTCTCAGAGGGTTGTAGGAGCGCGGCTCGAGACTTTTCTACTTTCCTGTGTTCAAACGCCGCTGTCGCAATCTGTAACCCGTGGTAATGTTGCCACAGACCTCAGCTGGCACATTAAATCCGCCACGGTTGGTACGGGGCTTTCGAAGTCTGATGCTGTTTGATTTATTTATTCTATCCCTCCGTCATACGCGAAACATTCCAGCCACCGGTGTGTGTATATATATATATATATATATATATATATATATATATATATATATATATATATATATGGATTCCCCGCAATGTATTTGACAAGCTTTGTCTGCAGGCGTTTTATCAGACTGCACATTATCGTGTGCTCGAGTTCTGAAAGTAAGCATTTCCTGTAAATGAACCTCGTGAAGACGTTTCGCTTTATGACGTATGTCGTTTAATTACCCTGAAAGCGTTGCGTTGTTCGCATTTCTGGTTAAGCTCTTAGTCATATGGCGTCTCTCGATCTCTTGTCGTTCAGGAAGTGGTCCTTTACTGCTTGGAAAACAAGTCTTGCGACATCAACCACCGAGATAACGCGGGATACTGCGCGCTCCACGAGGCCTGTGCCAGAGGCTGGCTGAGCATTGTCCTGCATCTCTTGGAACATGGAGCAGACGTCAACTGCAGCGCGCAAGATGGAACCAGGTAAGCAATGACTCCATAGGTTGGTCTTAGGCTCCTATAGGCTGCCCAGATAATAAAAAAGCTACTTTTGGTGTGACCAACCCACAGCCACACACATGTATATCCTTGATTTCATATAAAGGTGTATATTTTAAAACCCGAGATCTTAACCTATTGCTTCTCTTTCCTCAGACCCATCCATGACGCTGTGGAGAATGACCACTTAGAAATCGTCCGCTTGCTGCTCTCCTATGGTGCTGACCCCACGCTGGCCACGTACTCTGGCCGAACAATTGCAAAAATGACCCACAGCGAGGCTATGGAGACCTTCCTGACTGGTGAGTTCTTATTCCCTGAAAGGAGGCTACAGGATTAAGAAAAATGTTTGCTTCGATACACAAACCACGTTGATAATTGGCAGTTTCCTTTACAGTATTTTAACTTTGGGTCTAGAATGAGACTGGCCTTAAATGCTATTTTCATTTTTAACAATTTTTTTTGTTGAAATAATGGTTTTCATTGACATGGCCATGGTGTACTCAGTGTTAATTCTGAAGTCTTGACTTTATTTTAAAAGGGACTTTACAATATTACCGGTAGTTGGATAAGCTGTGGTGGGGCTGTAGATCTGTTACTTTTGGGTAATCTGTAGGAGTCCTTATGCTATTCCTGGTGTCTTTTTAGACGGCCACAACCACCACGCCCAACAAAAAGAAGAGGAAAATTTGTTCTTTCAGCTTGCGCTGAATTCTAACTTCATATTGGCCCAGTGCCTCTGTGGCCCAGTGCCTGTACTTAATTGCACCATTAACCTAAACATAAGGCCACTTCTCTGATCAAAAACACTGTTTGCCTTGGTGATACCTAGAAGAAAGAAATCTGGACATTAATGCCCCTTTAAAAGATAAACCACTGACTTGATTCCGCTAACGGAATAATAAGTGACTCGTTAATTGTCACATCATTCACTGTGCCTTTGATAGATTGCATCCTCTGGTACAAGCCAAATATATTGGTCTCTGGGGGGAGCAAAGCAAAGAAATGTCGTACCTGTTCCCTAAATATCGAAATATTTGCCATTAGCCCAAACTGATGTTTGCAGGAAATCGCATTTCTGTTTGCTGTTCATAAAAAAACTAGGGGTTCAATTTACATCTGAAATTTAGCATCTAAAATTCCTTGGGTAATATGGGATCGTTCCACGCTCAGCATTAAACATTCAGGATTTTAAAGAAGCGTCCACGCGCTATCATATCTCATCAGCTTGCTATGAATATTCTCCGCGGTTTTTTTTCCCCCAGCAGACAGGCGGGTAAATGCTTTTTATGGTTGCTTTTTCCCAAGTCTGAAAAGACTTGAAACAACCAGCCTTATCAAGGGCATTTTCCGATTTATAAGACAGCAGGAGACAGTTGCTGGCAGCCTCGCTGTGTAAATGCGACTTTTTTTTCCCCTTTCTTTTTTTTTTTCCCTACCGCGCTAAAGACAGCTAAATTAGCCAGCGAGAGCGTGTGATCTTAGCTGCAGCATAATGAGAAATCCCAGCGACTAGATTGAAACCTGGTTTAACCCGCAGGTTTAATAGCTCCTGAGCTGCCATGTGATGTCTGGGCTGCCCCTGCTGTCAAGAGCCTACTTGTTTAGACTGTGAAGCGCTCGAAATTCGCTGATTAGCGAATGCCTTATTTAACATCGAAAGCTCCACCAAGTTCCAAAACAAATGCCAGCGTAACCAAACAGGACTCCGACAGCAGATATCAGAACAATTATTATTTCTACCGTGTAAAGTCTTTGTGGATAGGAGGGCTCAGGTTGTCACCTTTTTACCAAAGGAATACAATTTGGCCTTTGAAGATTCTGTTTGAATTAGTACAGCTGGCCATGAGCGGTGATCTGGCTACTGCACCTCTTCCCGAGTTTTGTCTAAAGGCTGTCTTGTACGGCAGGCAATTACTTTCAAGGGATCCATGAATAAAGTGGATATAGAGGCAAAAGGTGATCATTGTTGACCTTGTTTGCATGCGCCTACCCAGAATCCCCTGTGGTTGTGGCAACACCATGAGATTTCTGAGGGAAAACGAGCCTTCTGGCTTGTCTGGTGTCTGTAGATGAGTGTTTAATAATGCTTCCACTACCTACTTTGGAAACGTAAAAGCAACATACTTGGAATTAATACTCTAGTGCCATGAAAGGGCATTGACCACCCTTTGGGTCCATCGGAGACTTGATTACAATATGCAGTTATGACTGTACATCACAGTTGTCCATATACTATCATGGTATCCAATCTACATAAGAACTGGTGTTTCCCTTGATATCATCGCCATGGAAACTTGCCTCAAATGGTAGCCTTTACTACCTCCACTGGATGCTAGTTTATCTCTGGAAAGCTTGGCCATGAACACATCACTTCCATGACAAGCACTGTCTTAGCAGCTTATTAGAAGGAAAGAGCCGCTAGCCGTCCGACAATCCCCTTTGTACAGATCAATAAGAAACATTTCGTTGTGCATTGTTTTCAGCCATGAAAGCACCGCGTTGAGAAGGATTTTGTGCAAATACAAAAGTGAAATACCCAATTACATCCGCTCTTCTCCGGCGGTGCATGTTCTAGCTGTACGCAGCATTTAAGAGCGTGGGGGAGGGTGGCGAGCGCCGTTCTGTGATTCTAATGACGACTGCCACATCCGGCCGTCTGCGGCTCTGATCTGATTTTTGTTTTCCTTCGTTTTTCTGTAGAGTATTTAACTGACCTGCAAGGACGGAGCTGGGATGATCCTGGATCGTCTTGGGAATTCTATGGCAGTTCTGTCTGTGGTAAGCATATTTTAACCCAAGTACGCAAGCACGAGAAGCCTTCCTTTTGTGCTAATTATGTTTATTGCATCGGTCTGCCGATTAAACAACGATATTGTCACATATAGTGGGAGTATATATATATATATATATATATATATATATATATATATATATGTATGTGTGTGTGTTTATGATTTTAAAGTGGTCATAGTTGTGCAACCAACACACTGTTACTGATGACTACTTCACCTTGAGCTTGAATTGTTTTTCAGTGAATGATACATATATGTTAATGCAAGTTTTTTTTGCCTGTAGATTCCAAGGATGAAAGTGGATTCGATATACTGGCTAACCCTCCTGGTCCCGAAGATGAAGAAGACGGCTACGTGGATGTCTTTGAGTTTGAGTTCTCAGACAGCCCTCTCTTGCCGTGCTACAACATTCAGGTGTCGCTCTCAAAAGGGTAAGTGGATTTCTAAAAGCTGCAACATCAACACAGCTTTGTATATGTGTGTGTGTGTGTGTGTGTATATATATATATATATATATATATATATATATATATATATATATATATATATATATATATATATATATATATAATTTCTAGTTAAAATATGAATGTGTACATTTGATTGAAATATCACGCCCCCTTAAATTTAATAGTTTCCCGGTTATTTTAGCATGGCTCACATACACGCATATCTCCACTTGCTAGAGCATAAGGTGGTGTTGGGTGACCTTTGCTTTATGGTCATTGTTTTCCTACTTCCCTGTATTCCTGGTATCGGGCACCACTTGACGTAATTGAGAGCGGAAGTGACTGGAGCGTAGAGACATTGAAAATCAATGCATGCTTGCTAATATAAAATGTATATTTTGAATACAATTCTGAAAGGGACCTGCTTTGTTGCAAGCATAAAGGGCTAGCTTATTCGTAACCTTCATTTATGCAGACGACGTGTTTTGAAAAATCAACCCTAATTGGAGCCTGAATGTAGTGTCTGCATAGGAAGGCCTTGGCAAAGCTATCGCTATGGCAACATGCCAGAAGATTTTCCCATTGCGTGCGCAAGGCTTGTCCGTGCTACAGGCCGGAAGCGCAGGCAGGCAATGGGGAAATAGATGTTTCCATTGAAAGGGTCCTGCGACTTGGGTGACTGGCCACTCTGCCTTTGGCCCTTATGTCGAGTTACAGATTCCCTCTTGAGAGTCGCAGCACTTGTTTTGTGTCGGGTTTCCAAATAGAAAAAAAGTAAAGACTTAGCTAATTTAATTAGCATTCTTAAACAAATCTAACCATGCCACGAGTGTTCTTTTGTTAGGAAATTCATTCCTAATTAAGTTTCTAAAGAGTCTGAATGTGGCAGAAATAACCTTAAACCTTTGCCCACCTGACACTCCCAAACCCCCCCATCATCTTGTCTTTGTTATTGGCTTCTTACCAATGCTTTTGAGCACAGTGATGAGATTACATTTATTTTATGTGGACCCACCATGGAACATGGTATATTTGTCAGAGTTGAGACAAGCACTGTATATACTGTACACTTTTATACAAGCCATTTAAGACAATAATTGCATTGGTTTACTTTACTTTTGGTTCTAATGGCATGTTGTGTTGGCTAATCCAGGTTTAAAAGGCTGATCAGCCATTAGGAAACCATTTTGCAATTATTTTACCAATTATTCCTTATAATCAGACGGCCTATCATTGGCACACTAATTGGAGAATGTCTTTGTTTTAAGTATACTTTAGGCATATATTTCTTTAATCTTTTTAATCCCAATTGTAATTTATTATTTTTATTTCGCACACAGGCCCAGAAACTGGTTATTACTTTCGGACGTGACAAAGAAGTTGAAGATGTCGTCGCAAGAGTTTAGTTGCAAGCATCCTCACCTTGAAATCGTCAGTATTAGTGAAGCTGAATTCTATAAACAAGTATCATTAAGTCAGCTCTTTTCTTCTCCTGATGATCTTGAAGGATTCAATCCAGACAGCAAGGAAATGTTTGAACTGATTGAATTTACGAGTGAACTTCAAACAATGCTTGGCTCCTCCGTAGAATGGCTGGAACCAGACGATGAAAATTGTTGCACCAGCTGTTAAAGAGACAGAGACCCTCTTATGTATATTTTGATCCTTAACTTGTGAATATGTTAAAAAGAAAGAACACTATTATATGTTGCGGTGTAAAAACAAACGATATATCCTTTAAATGCGCCTTTTTTTTTTTCTTTCTAACTAGATTTATATTATAAACTTGATAATATAAAACTTTCGGTGCACATTTGCTTTGGGAGGAAGATTTTGATTTTACCAGTAACACTTTATTATGTATATTTTTTTTTATAGAAATATATATATATATATATACATTGACTTTTTTACAAAGCACTGAATGCACGAGAGATACTTTATAATTTTTATTGTATTCAAAGTCATGTGAAACAAAGAAAGGCACTTCATAAAATTTTTTATGTTTACAAAATTACCCATTTTGGGTAAGTAATATTGGATATAATCCAGATTTTTGTAATATAAAATGATGGATGTGTGTGAAATATATATATATATTTATATATATTATAAATATATATGTAAAAAAAAACAAACAGTGAGCATAGAAGTGTTTTGAATTTTTGTATTTAAGTTTTGGAATTTAATTTTCACACTTCAAATTGCATGTATAGTTTGAGTGGGTGTGTGTATATATGAGTGTAAAATATATATACACACACACTTGCTATACATATCTATATCTAGATACATACCTTAAAACATTCTATGCGATAATTTAAAAATAGACTTCCAACTATTTTTTTTTTTTCTTGTAAAATATTGTCTGTAAAATAATGTTGAGATTGGGTAAACTGTATAGAAACTAAAGTTAATTTCCTGAAATGTGTGTGCAATGTTTTGAGATCTGTGTTTAAACTTTGTAAGTAAACGACCTGCCTTTGTATTTATATTTTCCAAGACTTTTTTTCTTAAAAAGGCAATAAAACTATTCGGTAAATGGAATGCGTCTATTTCTGGACCCCCCCCCCCCCCACCATTTCTATTAAAATGACCGTATATTGTCCAAGACAGCCTCGCTGAGAAGAATGCATCTCGAAGTATTTTGTGTACTGTGATATGCCTTCTTAAACCATTAAAGAGAAAACTTTCTTTAGTGAAAATCTGCAGCTCCCGTCATCCATTCTCCGAAGAGTCTCAATCAGCAGCCAATCGCTTGCAGAAAAGCACTCCTATTGAAATCAGTGGGAGTGCTTTCTGCTTATGGGATGGTCTCGATAGGACACCGTTGATCGCTGGAGCAGATATTCTAGAAGTATGTCACACGTTAGGAGCTGTGCTAAGCCATACATTGGAGGGGCAAATGCATATGGTTTGGAAGGGGATACAATTATGAAATAAAGGTACCCTTCAGGTATATGCAATAAAGTGCATTTGATGGCTGGAGTGTCCGTTCACGCAACGTCTTAATACAATTCGATTTTACTAAATAAACATCCAGAAAACTGGTCAGTTTTAGGAAGCAGATGGTTCCAACAATGTCGTAGTTGCTGCTTGTCATTTAAAGTATATGTAACAAATGTATGCAGACAAACTCATTGTAGTCAGAGCGTCTATACAACCTTTTAATGTAGGTCCATAATATGGATATGTTTGTGTGCATTATAGAATATTGCCTGGGGAATATTATATAATATGCATTCTTGTTCTTCCTATATTGCATTCCTGTATGGGGAAAGAGTAATGTACTTTAGAAGAAGCTGTATCTCCAGAGCTGCACTCAACACTCTAGTCTGGTTTTTGCACCACTTTTGGCTGGCTTCCTTTAGCTGCTTTCCAGAGGAGGCCAGTAGGGGCATGGAAGAGGGGGAAAGGGTGTTTGGGGATGGATTCAGTGGTGAAGAAAGAAGTTAGGAGTGGAGGAGGCTAGGGGCAGGGAAGTCTAGACAGCAGGCAGAGTGGTTGCTGCAAATGCAGGGGTATAGGCAGGGTGGGGGGCCTTGACTTCCCAGCAAGCCAATGTAGCCTTGCCAGGCAGGGGAGGGCTCCAGGTTTACTGTTCTTGGCATTAGCTGTAGGTCCAGCTGATGTTCTGGTCAGCACTTTTTTCATACAGGAATGCAATGCAGGAAAAACAAAAATGCATGTTCTGTGCCTTAAACCTAGCTTGTTTTACAAATATCACCAACCGCGTGAATCAGTAGGAAAAATCCTTTGAGAACAGTGAAGTAGGGCCGGACTGGGATGACTAGGCTACCAAATGAAACGTGTAATCGTTGGCTGGATAAACACAGCCACATGTTACATTTTTATACTGACATAACGCATGGACACTTATCCGGCCAAAGTTGTAGACTACACAACTTGATGTGCCACTGAAAGTTTATAGCCCTACTTGCCATTAGCCCACTGTACATCTGCCTTGGAGGGAAGTTTCCCTGCCTTGATGTCGATGCACCCACCACCTAGCATGCATTACTGCCCCTAAGATGAGGAATCCCTGAATGGCCATGTTTGATGCCACATTGGTCCAAATAGACTCTGAACAAATGGAATCTGCTTCATAATGCACTTTGCTCTGGTGACCTTATTGATGACAATACGGGACCACAAATCCATATTCACGCCACCCAGTTCCATCACAAACATGATAACATCTAGGTAAAGCCAGTGTGTATTTCAGTTGTAAGGGGTCAAGCTGTCCCCCTTGTCCCAGAGAGTAGGAAGACAAAGTGAGGCATTGAATTTCCCACAGAGCCATGTGCACAGCTGCACACGAAAACATTTTTTATGTTCTTTTCCCCTCAATGGCAAGGTATTTGAGGCTCTATATTTAATTTTTTTGTTTCACTTTCTTTATTCTGCCTTCCTACTTTTTCGGGGCTGCTCCATTTCTGCCAAACCACAATGCTGCAAGGGGGTTGGGACAGAAGACAGGTCCCAGTGCCAGAAGAGCGTGGTCTCTGTCTTCCTGCAGTTGATCTTTGTGGTTGAAGGTTTACTTAAGTTCTCACACATCTGCATGAGTGCTCTCACCGACTTAATCAGACTATTATACACTTGTCATATATTAAATCACAGCATGCACAGTCCACGTGAGGTGAAACACTATTTCCATAAGGATGTAATTTTCAATATGGCGACTAAAGGCAGTTTGGGAATTAGAAAGGTAAAAGTTTGGGAATTAGAAAGGTAAAAGTGGGGGATGATGTGATGCCAGAGTGATCTGAATAATGTAAAAAGTACACGAATGATAATGTTTGCCTGTAAAATGATGCTAAACCCTAGATACCTAAAATACTGTTTACAGTAATTTGTTGGTATTTATTCTGAGATATACAAATAAAAAGAATTCTGATGGATGCTTCTGCCCTAAAATTGTACATCTAATTAGATAAATTATAACCCAACAATTATCTTGCATTCCATCTAACCTCATGAACAAAGCTAAATACCGGTAATTGTGTTGAAATGTTTGACATATACATTTTACTTAGGGATGCCATGGGCATCTGTTGTAAGGGAAAGTGCAAGAAACTATGTTAATTTTTGGGTACCCCCTGAATT
Source organism: Sceloporus occidentalis (assembly GCA_023333645.1). NCBI lineage: Eukaryota > Metazoa > Chordata > Lepidosauria > Squamata > Phrynosomatidae > Sceloporus > Sceloporus occidentalis. The sequence continues at coordinate 409,278 of JALMGF010000192.1, read as the reverse complement.
TTGCCTTGAGGCTCCAGAAATAAAAGCCAATAAGTAGTCCATTGGGTCTGTTTAACCTCTGGGCAGAGGAGCTGCACCTGAAACTGTGTACTCTCCACCCTTTAGGGGCTAGCAATATAGTTACATGGGGATAGCACCGCTTTCTTTACCTATAAGGAGCGTAAGGGATGAGGATCGTACCCAGGGTGGGCCACCATGAACTCTCCCTCTTCTGGAGGAGTGACTGCCTTTGGACGTGGAGCTAGCTTTGTGTGGGGCATGAGACAGTAGGAGGGGAAGAAGTGGCCAAATATCCCTTCCCTGCCCCTAGAAAGATGAAAGTAACCCCTCAGAATTTCCCGATATGGTGAGGAGTCTTTGGATCTGTCATGGAGGCTCCATGTAGGTCACCTGATTGCCGGGCCTCTGGCTTAGCTTTTTGATATATTAATTTATTAGGAGCGGGGGTTTATTCTGCCTGCTTATAGCTAGCTGCATCCATTGGCTACCTCCATGTCAGACACCTTTCTAACCCTCTTATTAGAACCTATTGTCATCATGGACTACTATTGCACCCGAAATAGGTATTTCACCTTAGCCAATGTTGGCCAAACCAAATAATTAATTCTGAAATGTACTCTCCTCTTTATAAGAAGGTATAACACTACAATACAAGAAAACTCCTGGGAAAACCTAATTGTTACTCGAATACATTTTTTACACTGTCAGTACTTTGGGGCGCTCCCAGGTATAATTGAACCACTAACGAGATTGAGGTTAGACTTCTACTTTCACTTCAACCTGTGTTGCTAGGAAACAGGATGTTATGGCAGCTTTTGAAAAGGAGAGGCCTGCCCCTGAAACAGCAGTAGAAGGGCCCCCAAATTACACAAGCAGCGGCAGAGTCCGTAAGTGTAGGAACGGGGATGTTTTATTCAGCTGAAAGATTCATTTGTGTCTCTGCGGTTACAGAATATTAAGTCTACTCTTAATGTGCATAAACCCAGAAAATTCCAGGCATGCTTACCATGTTTAATAACCATTGTCTAGTAACAAGTAAGTAATATGCATATTATTACTGTATAGAAGAATATATATATGTATATAAACATATATATATATATATATATATATATATATATATATATATATATATATATATATATATATATATAAATAAAAGAGTACATGACTGTGAGTCAAGCTGGCTGCAGCAGCCCTTCTTCTTCCTCTTCCTCTTCTCCTTTAAGATGGGGGCTTCCCTTATGCTACAGATGAGCATACCTGGGAACTTCCAGGGTCCAGCTTCTAGGAGCTCTCCCTCTTTGGCTAGCCCAATGGCGTTGGTGGATGGGGGCTGACATCACCTGGAGAAGTGGAGCTGAATACACAAAACTGCATGCTGTCAGAGTATAAAGACGAAATGTGGGGAGTCTTTTCATTCCTAGTCTGGCCCATAGTCCAGGAATAAAGATTTACAATATGGTATAGGCCAGGTATGATCATAATTCATACAGAGCAATTGCTCTCTGAAGTGTAACTGCTTCAGGGCTGGACTTGGGAGGATTAAGTGGCCCCAACATTTTAAGGCCTGTGCCCGTCAACACTGCAGCACCTGATATGCTGCTGAAATGGAAGCTTGGGTGAATACAAAGCGATGTTGGTCAGCATCGGACATTTTCCCTGATGTACCAGATTGCCAGTTCGGGTCTGACTGCTTGGTTACCTTCTTTGCCAAGACAGCATTAAAGAATAAATGAAAGAAATCTGAACAAGTTTTGTACCTTACACGCATCCATAAGTTCACTGAACAGGGTATATACTTTTTAGTTTGAATAGCGGGGGTCACAACATTAAAAAAGGGGATGAGTTAGCAAGATGAGCTATGAAGGTTTATATATATATATATATACTGTATATATATATATATATATATATATATATATATATACCTACCTACCTACCTACCGTATATGATAACCATACATCCTGAACTTATATGCACACCACATAAGGTGGGTAAAATGCTAGAAAACATGGTGACATGGGCCGAATGGTTACAGATAAAGATAAAGTGGTATTTTATTCAGTAAAATAAATTATTTCTTTCTAATTTTCTTTAACATTACACTCTCCTTGTATTTTGCTAAAATGTTCTTTATACACTCACTTCATTGTTTCTTTATTTATTACCATGCTTCATTACAACTTTTATGAAGTTTTAAGAGAGTTTATATTTGATAGTTAAAGCAAGTTTGCCAGATACCATTTACATGTTTTAGCTGCACCGTTTATCTTTAGTACACCTAAATCTCTTTTTGTGCCATGGGATTAATTCCCCATTTTTTATGATGTTGAGAGACTCACTCACTGGAGCAGGCTATTCTTTGATTTAAACAGAAGTCGGGGAAAAAAACCTTCAGATATTTTAGAAATCCCTATGCATCTAGAATATTAAAACATTTAATACATTTAGGGGAAAAAGAGAGGTGAATATTTAAACCAATGTTGTATGTTTTCTATACTGTAGCTTTCATATCATAGGTGTAAGACTTCCTAAAATATCTTGAAAGGTTGCTAGAATTTAAATTGATTATATATTTGATTCACATAGCGGGTATAAATATACCTTTTTTATACTTCAATCATTTGGGATATATTAAAATGTTTAATGAAGATACCGAGAGCTCCATTAAATGTCTCTGCTTCTCAAGTCTTAGCAAAGTTGGAACATTATCAGTAAGTTTGAAGGTGCCTAATAACTACTGTGATAAACCCTATAGCACGAGGGCCATACATGTCACAATTAGGGGTCTTAAGCACAGTCCTCTAGGGCAATCAGAGTCAGGAACACCAGCTTGTGGCAAAACAGTGCTTTATTTTTAACTGCTCAAACCCCAAAACCAAATCATCAAAAGAAAACCTAGCTCCCAATTGGAGCCCTCTCTAACTAAACTATGCTAGCCCAGACTGACCAGCCTAATCACCCACTAATTTGACCTCCCAGCCAGACCCAGCTAAGCCACCTCCCCCAGACAGCACACAAAAGGTCCAGGTAATTAATGCTTCACTTGGCTCAGGGATGGTCATCTTCAGGGCCTCTCCTTGCCCTGGGAGCGCAGGGAAACATCCTCTTCCCCCAACAGTCTCTCTGATTATAGGGCTCCCTCCTAGCCTCCTGGAAAAGCCGGCATGGATTTTCTACAGAATGGGGGAACGGAGCATTGGACCACCCTGCTCTCCAAATGCTCTAACCCAGGGACCCATATATATATATGATCTTTATAGCACCTGCACTAATCATCTCCCTGTGGTTAACAGACTGATACTACCTGTGTGACAGGTATCATTTTATGCCTTCTCATGACTTTAAAAATAAGGTTGAATATTAAACAAAACATGAACTGATGAATATTTCTATACTGATGTTCATTGATCATTATATTGTCATTGTTATATTGAAACCTTGGAACTCTCAGGATTTTGCCTGGAGAGTCTGGGTGAATCGCCACTTCTCCGGGTCTACGGGTCATCACAGAGAAACTCTGGGTCAGGGGGCGGTGTTGCGACACGCCCCTCTCCCCGTCCAATCCCCTCCAACCACGGCCAGTTTTTCTGCATATGCAACAACAGCAGGACCGCCCACCAACATCAGTGGGAGCTCCTACCCACATCCCAAAAATGGAGGGCTCTGGTTAGATGCAGAATGGATGTTTATGTTAGTATTAGTATGAACATAAAAACTCCCGATGAGGCTTTTTGTGTATTTTCTACAAATGAAAGGTAGTTCGGTAGACCCCCTAACATTATAGAGCCATTAAAGTGACACCAACTTTTTGATCCAACTATTTATGTGGGAACATGCTCTAGGTCTCACCCAGGATTAGTTCCTCCAGCACTCACCTTGAACAGGATCTCTTCCTCACACTGTGACCCTCAGTGGAGGAAATCCTGTGTTCGTTTCTATTGCTTAAAAAGAACCCCCCTTGCTCCAAAAATAAGGAGATCATTGTCTAACAGACATATGGGAAAAGCAAGGAACAACCCTTGCTCATGGAGTTGTTTAAGCCAAGGCCACCACGATCACTTACTCCTCTTTCCCCTAAGTCTTTAAATTATTTTGGCTCCTGAATAAACCTTTTTTTCCTAAATTCTAAACAGATTTGTCAATCTCAGAATCTAAACCTCTGAGTTTTAGGTATCACACATGCTGTAGACTGAAACCTTATTGGATTCATCATCAGAACCAGCCCCTGAAAGTCACGTATGTCCTTTGTGGACTTTGCTTAGCAGACATGTTGTATGCTATAAATAACCTGTATTAACAATATGAGATATTGTATAAGAACGTGCTTTCTTCTTATATAGAATCCAAGTAAATGACTCATATAAAATCGAATTAAATTGATATAGCTCATTTTTTCAAACTGATAATTATACACGTCTCCTTCGTCAAGTGCAGGAAACTCTATCCAGCTTTATTGCAGAGGCCTGATGGGGTCCTATGATATTTTACTTATGCGGAATTAAATGCTTGGATAACCAGGAAGCAATAAAGAAATCATAATATTAATGAAACTGTAAACCTTTGAAATGCCAGATGGATATGGTCATCAAGCTGGCAGTCACTCCGCACTCATGCCTTATCAGCAGTGGTAGTTTTATTTTTTATGAAACAAGTAGTAGGACGCCTCAGTAGAGTAAGCTGGCTGAATCAAGGCAAAAGCCAAAGCAGATTCTACCATGACTTTTAAAGCTAATATCCCCTTTCTCTATCCCTTATGTTCTCTACACCCCATTTGCTCTAAAGTGTAAGCTTGGGAGGAGGGCCTTCTTTAAGTTATGAATCATACCATTTGAATATCTGTACTGTGATAAGCGCTGTGTGAATAGTTGGCGCTATATAAATAAAAGATAATAGTGTAAGATACACCTTAAAGCATGCCCAGACTGGCCATCTGTGACAATAGACAAATGGCTGGTAGGGCCACTACTTGACTTCGCTCCATACCCACTCAATCCTCCACAGTCACATACTACATGAGCAATTCAACATAACATGCAGCCTATCATATCCAGCTTATGACATGGGCCTTAAAGGGCCAGGGCCACCTCGTCATCCCCAATACAGCCACGCCTTAAATGTACACTTCAGGTCCTTTAAGGAAGGGACACTTCAATGCCCCTATGTAGCCCCACACATTAAGAATGCTTAATGTTGCACAAGTACATTAGACTTTTCTACATGTTTTTTAATGGTCTCATCATCTTGGAAGTTCTATATTTCAACCAACATTTCTTTTTTGATAACACAACAACTGTGCATTAATCAGTAGATTGTGGAAAATAAATTTTCACACAATTTAGCAATTTCAATAAATAACCATTGTCTACCTATTCCTAACTGGTGAACAATAAAGATTGCGTTGAGATACATCGAAAGCCTTTCTCTGTCAGGGTGCCAATAGAGAGAGTGAAACAAATTAAGATAAATGAAATGGGGGAGAAGAGATTTTGCCCCCACCTGGCCTCAAGTGTGTTATTCCTTGAGGCATCTAAGCAGGGAGTGTTTCCTGAGATAGGACGTGTCTGTCACATAGACACTAGAAAGGCTGCATTAGAATGTCACGAGTGGGAAGCCCATTCTGTATCTCCATCTGCAGTTCAGTGAGAGCAGTATACCACCACAACCTAGAAATTATGCTTAGAGTTAGAAATAGCACTTTGTTTTATCCCCTACATAATTATGAATTTTTGTTCTAAATGTGCAGCAATCAGCAGACAAATCCCTTAAATCTCTATTGTGATCTCTCCACAATTAGAAGTATTCCACAGAACTACTCTTTATTAAATGTAGTTCCCCAGACCCCATCAGGTTTATTAGATTTTGCCAGCACACACATTTAAAGGATAAAAGTACGTAATAGTCAATGTATTTTCAATTTCTATTTGATTGTTCAGTCTATATGAAACAATAGTTCCATTGAAGAGAAAACTGGTCCTCTGGCCCATCACCATGTTTAATCACCACCGATACAGGTCTTTAAGAAGAGAACAAGAATACTCAGTCTTGTTACCTAAACCCCTCAGTGAAAGGGTTAAAATTTCCTTATTTCTCATTTTCTGTGCATGGCTTCTCCTAGAATGCTTTGAATCGCATAAATCTGTCATTGGCATCTTAAAGATTTATAATATTATGCCTCGGTCTCTTTAGCTCCAGGATGAACATGTCTTTGTTGGCTTTATTGGATATCCACTTATCATTTTGTGTAACACGAGCTGCAATATTTTTATTCCATCTATATATTTTTTGACACCGTAGACAGCAAAACCAGCCACAATGCACCTTGGGAACCTTACTTCAAACCTTATCCCTCTAAGAGTTCCAAATACTTTTGTTTACCTGATTTAGTGCAGGACATTTTCCAAGACTTCGTATAAGTTGTAGAGACAGATGAAAAGCCCTCTGAAGATCATGAGAGTGAAATGTGTTTTCTTCATGCAAAAAAATCAAAATAAAAAAGTTAAATCACCTATTTTCTTATGTAGGTTTTATTATATAACCTACCAACAGCATGGGGTGTTTAGTAATAAACACAAAAAATATAAAGTGAATCAGTTGTGACCAGGATTTAAGTTAAAAGCCCAAGAGGCATTCTTGAAGCCAATCAGGTTGTATATAAAATTCTCAAAAAAAGCTGACACGTTTGCCCTTGAGTATTATTAAACTCTGCACCAGATATATCTTTAAGTGATGTTTCCAATCATGTATTTGGATATTGGATATTTGGATATTGGATATCGTCAGTTATGTTGAGGATAGGGATTCAGTGGCTGAACACAAAGTACAGGTAAAGTGTTTTTCACAGTCTAGTGTACATGATTACCACAATCATTGCAAAAGGATACAAAACCGCAACAGTCGTCAGGATAGCAGGCATCCGCTCGGGTAGGAATGGGTTAAATTGGAGGAAATGGTCCATAGTGTCAGATTACGACATGGTCGTTTCAGATGTTCTAAAAAGGGAAGATGGTGGCAATTTCGTGCAGTTCACCTACTAAAGTGAGATTCCTTGCCGCTGGGGACAATGCCGAGTTTGATGGAAAAGCTCATGTAAACTGATGTGGCAATCTATACGTATGGGGCCTTGGCTAGTCTAGTTTTGACTACAGCCCCAAGTGTCTATTCAATAGCAGCGAGGATTAAACTTGGCTTAGCATTCAGGATCTGCATTCATTTCCAGATTTCTTGTTCCATGTTTTGCCACGTGGTGGACCCCCTACAAGCTCAAGCCTGTCGGCAGCTACATCAGTGTCAAGGCTGCTTTGGCGTTTTACTGCATTCTATACAGTTTTATTGTAAGCAAAAAAAACATTAGCTCATACCAAATCCATTAAAAAAAATTCATTTTTAATGACAATCAAAGAATGAGCAGGGAAAGTGTCAGTTGATTAATGGAAAGAAACTGTGACTAATTACTTCCAAATAATGTTGCAAATTAACTCAGTGTGAAAACAAATAAAATGGGTTCTCGTGCAGATTAGTTTTAGGCACATGGTCCTAGGCATTTAATCCAATTTTATATTTATGAAGCTTCAAAAATACCAAATCATTGCAATGGTTGGTATTTAGACGTGTTTGCAGTCGTTTTATGAATGCTTATGGTGGGATTGCAGGTAATGAAAAATCCAGACATTGGGAAAGACCAGCAAAGGGTTTAGAGGAGATTGCCCCCACCAGGCTTCTCTCAAATGAGACACCCCATTTATTTATTAATTTGTTGCCAATTCAACATATAGACACCATAATGCACATTATAAGTAGGACTTTAGCAAGCATATACACTACATCTGGATCATTTATGTGTTTCTTTTATTATTGTTCCATGCTGTCTCCGCCCTTTTCAGTTAAAGTCAAGTTGTTCTCCTTGATCTACAACCTCCATTAATCTCAGAAAGCTCTCAAAGAATGTCTGCGTGGTGCAACGTAATGTCTCAACATTCCATCTCTGTTTGGTATTTCTGTAATCGTGGAGAAATTCTGCACCTTAAGACCTCCTTCCAGACACAATGTTTTTTTTGCAGTATGTTGAAGAAGTCCACATCTTAGCGAACTATCAGGACCTCTTGTCGTGATTTTATTATGGCCTTGAAAAGAAAAAAATCCGTTATGTCAGTAAACACCAGCTGAAAAATCTCAGACTACAAGTGGGTAAACCAACTGAAACTCATTTTCTCTGTTGACGTTAGATATAGCGAGTAAGCCTAGCGCCGGTAGAAGTAGAAAAGCTACTGATCATAATGAATTCTCCTGTATAGAGACAGAAGCGTTGTTCGCTCTCACAATAATGTGGCGGTATTTTCATGATGATGTGGAGGCTGTTTGCTGAGCAGATGTTTGGTCTGGACTCGGGGCATGGTAACTAAAGAGCATCTGCTGACAAAATCACAGATATGCTATGAAATGATCATCTAAAATTCCACTGCTTCTGTGTTGCATGTTTACACTGCCTCACACTTGACAACCAGCTAAACTTCACTAAACCCAAACAAACAGACACGGATGCATCATAATTTGGATTAATTAGATAATTTAGCAAATAAAATGTTTATTTACATAGTAGTCAAAAACTTGAAGCTGCTTTTCTGAACCTTCCATAATATGAATATTAAGGGAAAACCAACCTCTGTGGTCCATTCTACTTAGCGGTGGCATATGACACGGGAGACCCAAGGGGGTAAATGGTGTTGAACTTTTAGGACATTTCTGGCAACTTGCTTTTTTTGGAGTTCAGTCTGCACTGAAACAAAAAGGGGTCTCTCCTAACAGAAGTCAGAAGCTACTTTTACATAGTTACATAGTTATATAGGCTGAAAAAAGACATGCGTCCATCAAGTTCAGCCTTTCCTATATCTGTTAATTTGCTTTCCTCATTGAATGTACTTCAGCGCAAGGATGTTATGTGATGGTCCAATAAATGTGTGCTTTATCATAATGGTTCCATGTCAATCATGAAACAGTTAATGTGAAGTTGATATTTTTATTGGCAGAACTGAATTCAATTAGACTTGAAGATTTTAAAGCCAGGAAAAGAGACCCAAGGGATCTTTTAAACTTTTGTTCTAATACAATTCAGCTACCCATTAAATCCCTCTTTTACGTTTCCCATTTAAATGAGTTATACTAATAACTCACTGATAATTCTTAATTGATTGTCAGGTTGATTAATTCTATCTATAGTTCTGTATCTCCCACAGAAGGCAGAGTATGAATATACATTTTATTGGGGTGCTGTCACAAATTAGTAGTTTTGGCCAACTGTTAGCCCAACCCTGTTCCCCCTATGCAGTAGACTTCCTACACTAGATGGCAAAAGTATGTGGACATCTGCGTATTGAACATCTTATTTCAAAATGATAGGTATTGATATGGTCTTCTGGGAAGGCTTTCCACTAGATGTTGCAACATTTCTGCAAAGGTTTGCTTTCCATTCAGCCACAAAAGCATTAATTAGGTCAAGCACAGGTGGTGGATGATAAAGCCTGGCTCTCAGGCAATGTTCCATTTCACCCCAAAAGTGAAGTTCGATAGGGTTGGAGTCAAGTTGGGAGGCATTATCATGATGCAACTTGAAAAGGCCTTACTCTAATTGTTTCCACAAAGTTGGAAGGAGATGTTCCTTCACTGGATCTAAGGGGCTTAGTCTGAAACTTGAAAAATATGGTAAAAAGTACATTATCTACACTGGGGCTGCTCTAGCAGGGCAGACATTTCACAAACTGACTTGTTGACAATGCCATACTAAAAAATCACCAAGCTCCGTAGTAGTACCCATTCTACTGCTAGTGTTTGTCTATGGCAGGGTGTGCAACCTCAGTCCTTGAGGGCCACATTTAGCCATAAATTCTGAAAATAAAATGGTTTATGAATTTAAATTAAGAAACTGAAATGTCCAAAACTTTGGCCATCAAAGACTGGAGTTGAGCACCACTAGTAAATGGAGATTGCATGGAAGTGTGCTTGATTTTTATTAAACTGCTAGGAATGGGTACTACTGAAGTATCCAAATTCACTAATAAGAAGCGGTATACAAATACATTTCATCATGTATTTTGAGGAATTCTTTGATATTGATATCTAGGGGCAACAGTGATCTATCTAGACCTTTAAGCACACATTACCAAATTACACACATCCAATGTATACCTTTGGGAAACAAATACAAAAGAAGCAAATTCAAACCAATGTGGCTAACTCTTAATGTAAGACAAGAAATAAAAAACAATAAAATGGCATTCAAACATTATAAAAGCGAGGGATCAGCAGCATTATTTATAGAGTACAAAGATGCCAACAAAGCCTGCAAAAAGGCGATTAAAATGGCTAAATTGGAAAATGAAAAACTGATTGCTAAGGAGAGTAAAACTAATCCCAAAATGTTTTCAAGTATGTAAATGTAAAAAAAAGCTAAAGGCTGAAAATGTTGGTTCTTTGTTATCCAAAATGGGAAATTTGGTTAGTGAGGACAGAGAGAAAGCAAATATTTAAAAAGAAAAAAATTCTGTTTATATCAAGGAATAACCGATGGCTGAGCCCCTGCTGGCTGATTTTATGGAACAGTTGCAACAAACATGTGATTGGCTGACGCAGGAAAAATGATTAAGCAATTAAACACAGTTAAGGTAGACAAGGTCCCAGGGCCCGACGGCATGCACCCAAGGGTACTTAAGGAGCTAAGCCTAATTTTGGATCATTAGAGGTTCTTTCAGTTCAGTTATAGTGCCAAAAGACTGGTGCAGATGTGGTGCCCATATTTAAAATGGGATCAAAAGCTCAGTCCGTCAACTACAGGCCAGTGAGCTTGACAACTGTTATTATTTGAAAGGTTGCTAAAGGCATACATTCAAGAATACATATTGAACCAGAATATAATTAGTAACAGTCACCATGGTTTTGTCAAATACAGGTCTTTTTAAAGCAACTTAATGGCATTCTATGGAGAAGTAAGTAAAACTATAGATCTGAGAGTGGCAGTAGACCATTTGCAAAGGCATTTGATATAGTTCCACACAAAAGGTTACTGTACAAATTGTCAGAAATAGGCTTAGGGCCAAATGTATGTACTTGGATTAGAAATTGGCTAAAAGGTAGAATGCAAAGAAATGGTTGCATTTGGAGCCATGTCTCAGTGTTTCCTGATGACACAAAATTAAGGAGACTAGGGGACTGGGCAGGCAAGTGGCAAATTAAGTGCAATATACATAAATGTAAAGTTATGCATAATGGGTAAACTATTAGCAATACATCATTTACTTTAATGGCATCTCCCTGGGAAAAGAGAAGGATTTAGAAATTATTGTAGACAACAGATTTAGCAACAGTGTGCAATGACAGTCAGCAGCTGCAAAGGCCAATAACATATTGGCATGTATAAAATGGGGTATTTATTCATTTTGCCTTTTTACAAGTCAATGGGGAGACCGCACCTCGAATATGTGGTGCATTTCTGGGCACCGGTCCTTAGTAAGGACATTATAGAATTTGTAAAGGTAGAAAGATGGGGTGCAAAATTCATACAGGGATTGAAAGATTTTAGTTACGAAGAGAGGCTAAAAAAATTGCATTTATATATGTTAGAAAAAGAGGGGATATGTTGTATAAATATGTGCAGGGCCAATATAAAGAGCTCCCCAGTGACCTGTTCATTAACAGAAATGTTCAAAGAACCAGAGGTCATCCTCTGAGACTGGAAGAGCGGAGATTTCATAGACAACAAAGGGATTCTTCACAGTAAGGGCAATAAAGATATGGAATCCAGTGCTTTCCAAAAGGGCTATAAATCGTACCATAAACATAAATCTTTTAGAGCTTCTTGATCCAAGGAAAAATGTGATCAAGTTCCAAAATTGGAAGCATAGCATTGTCCAAAATGTCTTGGTATGCTGTAGTATTGAGATTTTCCTTCACTGGAAGTAAGGGATCTAGCCCAATCCCTGATTTCAGTAATTTAGAGGTGTGTTCCAAAACTTCTATTTGTGATGTGAATTATTTTTCCATTCTGCCTATTTTAGCTCCATGCTTGACACTTAAAATTCTTCTGGATTGATAACTTGAGGCATGTATATTTAAGTTGTTTGTGTGTACATTATATAATTGTCACTCAATGCCCCGTGCTTCTTAACTAACCCATTAATCACTTTGTTTAGTGTTCAAGAAATCTCAATACCCATGCCGATGATTGATTTAAAAATAAAATAGCTTTTTCAGAAAATGCCGAAATTGTTTAAGGTTTGGTTAATGGTTCTCTAAATCTCGCCTCCCAGAGCCAGAGAATAACCAGATTTTCACGCTAAAATGTGATTTACTGATTATTGACACCCAAAGTTAAAAATTTAATTGTGAGAAATATTATGTCATATGATTAACCAATTTTTTTCATATGAACAAAAATCAATATATTAATACATAATGAAAAGAACTGGTGTATATAAAGAACATTGTAAGAGTATCTGATACATTGGCATTGCTTGAACTTCCCATGGCTGCCCCTGGAGCTCTCCCTTACCTACATCTAATTGGGCGTAAGAGGGGTCGAAACTGTGTCTGGAAGACCAGGCTAGCTGTGCAAGTGATTGGGGATAGCTGTATTAGACCCACTGGGTAGGCAATGGTGGAACCTGGGTGGTCAGTGGCAGAGAACACAAGTCCTCTGCCAATGATTCAAAAAGTACCCAGTAAGCCAGGTTATCATCTCAAAACATATCATTATTGAATTTTATGAATAAAATCACTGATGTGGCAACTTTTGAACACATCCCATTATCAGTGGACTGCACTGAGTGTCACCCTTAGTGAGGGTGACACCCGAAGCTGCCCTCTTCTGGTGACCTGTTTATTCCGGAAGTTTATTCCCCACACGCATGGAGCTTGCTTTCCTCCTTCCATCAGGGAATCTGAGGTTTAAGTCTGCACGAGAGAGACGTGGTGGGGTCCATCAGAGCCGACACAATGATCATGGAGGGGACACAATGAGTTACTATGCTTGGTGACACTGACCCTAGTAACGTCACTTCTCATTTTTTTGGGTAAATAGTTACTGATAATACAATCCAGCTTCCTGCCTCTGAACTATGACGGTCCCTTTCGACTACCTTCTTCAATCCAAAATTGTACTTTAAACATAGGTCTTACATTGGCTCTTCTATTCATCAAAAGTCTAAATGGGGAGGTTAACTTTACAGTGTTAACCTCAAAGTGTAACTGAACTTCTAGAATTCTTTGAAAGCCTGCTGGTGGCTGACTGGAGGTGATAGTAGCCCAAATCAAGCAAAAGCTGGAGCTCTGCATTAAAAGCACTAGCACAGAAGCTCTACCTGAAGAAGAGCTTACATAGTGCCTTGCATAAATCTGACGTGCTATGCAATCACACTGACCATGCAGCAATTTCTGGTAAATTCACATCTCGTCTTTGTAGTTTTCAAACTGCAATCTGTTTTCCATGTCTGATTACGAGATCCACTCAGTAATAACTTGAGACGAGCGGTTTTACTCACCAGTCCAAGAAATTTTCTGCTTGCGGTCTGAAAATTGTTGCTGCCAAGACTGGAGTGTTTTCAGTTAGGCTTTTGATCAAATAGAAGCCTATAGGGTATACAGGAATATATCATTCTAGCATATTTATCCTTAATAACATTTAAGCAATCAATCATAGAAACTGTGGTTTTCCAGAAAGAAATATGCACGGCACTAAAGAAAAGACATTTTTAAGTATATTTATTTATGTACCAAGCAAGTTTAAAAACTGCTTTCCTACCAGAAAACACAATATTGAATCGTGTGTAACTAGGATTTCTGGTAATGATATATAATTGAACATACTGATGTTGTTTAGAAACCACAGTGGGGTAAATTCTTTTGGGGCTGTAAAATTTTTTATTTTTATTTTGAGCGTTTTCTTTCCAAATCCAGTTTTATTCTGTCTTCTGTTAGGAGTTAACATTTCTATTTGTATATATTATCTCATGAGCTGGTGCCAGTTTTGCATTATGCGCATTTAGATGAGGGAGACCTAGCAAAGCCAGCCAGGTCAGGAATCCATAGGCCCTACACGGGGAAATGCTTGTGCAGAATGCTTATAGTATTATATGGCATATGGCGAGTATGCCATGCAAGCTTTAATATTGACCATAGCAAGGCTGCTCCCTTCACATACCCTAAATGTATAAGTCTTCTGTTTTTCTTCTTTATGTTAGCACAGGTGGCTCTTGGGATATCAAATGATTTACTTATGATTTACTTATGTACATCTGGGGAGCTTCTGGAACCATACAGTTCTGGGGTTACTTGAAGTAGAATGATGATGAGACACTCTGACCTAGACAGAAGCCTAGATTACATTGCTGTCAGCTCCCTTATACTTTATGAATGGGAATTGACAGCAGAGGCAGTCGGATACTACTGAGAATAACATCTGTGCAATACTCTTCTACCAATCTAAGCACCAAGGGCACTTCAGTCATTATATGTACTTTCATGTCCAATTAGTGGTTCCAAAACCGGACCATGAAGAAGGGGGTGCACTGCAGCAGGATAGGTTGAAGAATGTTCATTAAACTCATTACAACATGACTAAATATGCATTCTTCATTAATGAGGCTTCATGGAACACTGGAGAGCCCCTTTAAAGGCTTAGGGCAAATGTTAGAGAGGTGAGCCAGAATCCCCCCGGCTTCACTGGGAAGTAGGCTCTAGCTCTAATACTTTTTTACATATACATTTTTTAATTCTGCACCTTAATGCAGTATGGGAAAATACTAGAGAAAACTTTGTGAACTGTACTAGATATAGGTTGGGAAACTCCTTGTTGGAGCATTATAAAGTATAGCTCACAATATTATATTTGCAGTGTCAATCCTTTAGAAAATAAGACAGCAGGCTCTTCATTCTATGTCTTCTGAGCAAAGAATTTGGTTGTCCAGCCCATTGGCAAGAGGGGAATGGGCATTAATGGGGCAGTTGCTGGAGGTCCTGAAACTATTTAGAACTTAAGCCAGAGCACTGCTACCTTGGGTCAGGCCATCCCCTTACCTACCTACCTTGAACAAAACATACATGACTTGCTGGAACAAAATGAGGTCTTTCCAGGTGAAAGATTACAAGTGGAGGTTGCAAAGCTGATCAGTAGGCTGATAGAGCAACTGAAAGGTCGCATGCAAGCCGTCATGGACACCCCAAAGTACATAGTACATAAGGTTGAACAAAGTCCATCAAGTTCAACCCTTCTACCTAACCAGGCCCAGACAGGGACAAAAAATAGGCCCGGGCATTTCAGACTGAGCAGCCCATTTTTATGAAAAAACATATGTACATACACATACATAATACTTGGTCATTCAACATGGGAAGCCTGAAGCCACAATTTAGTGCGACTAATCCTTATAAATATATAAATATATAAATAAATATTATAGAGTAAATAACACAATACCTTATCTTTTCCACTAAATGATTTCAGGGCCTTGAATGTTTTGTCCCCTGAAGTCACTACAAATTCAGGGGGGCGTTTTATCTCTGGATAAGTAAAAATGAAATCGTTCCTACTGTAAATTAAGGAAACAGATAACAAAACACACAGATCAGGACAGGTTTTTCCACACCGACACCCAGACACACACCCCAGGACAGGCTCTGCCACACTAACACCAGACACACACCAGGACAGTTAAAAAAGAAAAAATGGTTCAGCACTCAACTCCCAGGAAGCTAGCAGGAAAAAAGGGACAGCATAAACCCTCTTGAAGTATATGAACACAGAAAAGAATCCCAGCACTCCAATCAGCTTGCTTTTTTTGTTTTGCTTTCTGTGAATAAAGTAACCTAAGTATTGGAAGCTGATTGGAGTGCTGGGGTTCTTTTCTGTGTTCGTACACACACACCAAGACAGGCTCTGCCACACCAACACCCAAACACACACCCCAGGACAGGCTCTGCCACACCGACACTCAAACACACACCCCAGGACAGGCTCTGCCACACTGACACCCGGACACACACACTAGGACAGGCTCTGCCACACCGACACCTGGATACACACCCCAGGACAGGCTCTGCCACACCGATACCCAGACGCACACATCAGGACATGCTCTGCCACACTGACACCCAGACACACACACCAGGACAGGCTCTGCCACCCAGACACACACATCAGGACATGCTCTGCCACAACGACACCCAAACACACACAAACCAGGACAGGCTTTGTCACACCGACACCCAAACACACACACCAGGACAGGCTCTGTCACACCAACATCCATACACACACACACACACACACACCAGGACAGGCTTTGTCACACCGACACCCAAACACACACACCAGGACAGGCTCTGTCACACCAACACCCATACACACACCAGGACAGGCTCTGCCACACTGACACACAAAACAGCTTGCCTGTGGCATGTTTGCCACCAAAAGAGCCTTCCTGTGGCATATTTGCCACCAAAAGAGTCTTCCTGTGGCATGTTTGCCACCAAAAGAGCCTTCCTGTGGCATCTTTGCCACCAAAAAATCCTGCCTGTGGCATCTTTGCCCCCCCTTACACATCCATGCTATCACACACACACATTCATTCACTCGTTCACAAATATTTATTTACTAATTCACAGATAATCATTCACTCATTCATTCATACATTGATACTCATTAATTCCCTCATCCAGATACTCATTTACATATACTCATTCACAAACATTCATTCACTCACTCAATCTCACATACTCCTTCATACAGCCTCCCTCACCCACGCCTGAACTGATGATGTACGCGCCGCTCGCAGACTTCCGTGGACAATCTGTTCTACTGCACAGGGGAAGTAGACGCGCAGCAGGGTCATGTGACGTACGTGACGTACGTAACGTGACTCCGTTGGATTCCTGCGTCCCCCTCACGCGCATCTCACGCGCATCTGCCAGGTTAGTAGCGGGCCCGCTACTAGAGTGGCTGGCCCGATCGCAGTTGCTGCGGGCTTAAGGGGCAGGTGCCCCTTTTGCCCTGCGTTAAGGATGGCCTCATAGGCCCAGTCAGTCCAGTCCTGACTGGGCCTATTTTAAGGTAGGGGCCTGGAGCTGCAGCTCCATCAGCCCCTACAGCAATGCCCGGTGTGTCCGATGGCTAGTCCGGGCCTGTACCTAACCTTCCTACTCTTGATCCAAAAGAAGGAAAAAAAAGCTTCTTCTTATTCTGCCTTTTCTTAACTCCAAAAGGCAATCAGATTTCTCCTTGGGTCAATAAAATATTTCTATTTATGTAGCACAACAACAAAATGCCTGATGCAGCTAGCTTAAAAAATGTCACCTTCATCAGGGTTCCAGGTCGGCATTTTGGGCTGAATGGGAATGTATCCATGCTACTATTTTGAGAAACAGCCATAATGTCGCAACATTTCAAACCAAATCTTCATTATAACACAAAATTAAATTGTATAGTTCAGCACTGAAAGCTACACAACTTCTTCACAAATTCATTTTTTCTTTCAAACATAAAAACCATGGTTTAAAGAGAGCCTAAAATTTGCACCACAACGTAAACTTCAAAGAATGTGTAATACTGCCAATAATCTAGTCTTTAATATAGAATG
Source organism: Sceloporus occidentalis (assembly GCA_023333645.1). NCBI lineage: Eukaryota > Metazoa > Chordata > Lepidosauria > Squamata > Phrynosomatidae > Sceloporus > Sceloporus occidentalis. Next base: position 391,653 of record JALMGF010000192.1, on the reverse strand, counting down.
TAGTTACTGTCATATTCTGACATCATGGCATCACATAGAGAAGGCATAATCCAAGATCTGCACAGTTTTACTGTAAGCAGAAAGCTTTAGATCTGAGCTTCTGATTAAGTGGGTATTATCTAGATTACACTCATTATCCATCTTTAGCTAAACAACTTCATATTTTTGTTGAAAAGCAGCAGCAGCAGTTTGTTAATTGAATGCCTTTCAATTAATGTTTTTGACTGAAGTAATCTTAGATACCATGAAAGCTAACCAAAAAAAACATCCAAGGGTCACTCTCTGAAACCCATTTGTTGATCTTTCATACCATGCTGGTGTCAGCGTTTGTCAAGAAAGGAAGCATAACTTGAAGATGCCATCCTGCAACACACTAAATTGACCTTACTCACAGAGTATATTGTGGTTTCATCACGGATTTAAACCATTTTCTCACATAACATCATAAATCCTGACTTCTACCCCGGAAAATCCGGATGCTGAGGGGGGGCAAATTTGGAAGGTAGGGTGTCACTAAACTGACAGCTCTACTGTGCCTCCACAGTTGGGATGCATGCAACATTACACACAAGGACCGGACTAACCATCTGGTAAACTGGGCAAATGTCGGATTGGCGTAGATCACTTACCTGTACTGCTGCTTGTGTGGCAAATCTGGTCCTATAGTATGCAGCCATATGTGCTGGATACATGCCGCCACATGCTACAAGAGCGTTAGAATAAAATGTACTCATGTATCCAGCATGCCACTTATTGGACGCTATCCAAAAATATGAGGCCTGATTTAAATCCCGAGTCTGGCCGTGTCACACACCCTTGGGCATCTAATAAAAATGGGACCAGAATGCTGGTACATTATATTGTTCAATTCCTGTGGCAGCCATTTTTCTATATGCATTACACATGTTGCATGAATGTGTGAACCACAGATAATAACATACTGTATGTAACAAATGTGGTTAGAGTTTATGCCACTGTTGAGAAATTATTGCAGACGCATTCCTTTCTATGTTCTCATTTTTGTTGTTGCAATGATTACAAAAAGTTTAGAGTGTTCAGACAATACCTAAATTCACACATTGCCATAGCTGGGAACTTCTCGGCTCCGGCTACCTGGAGCCTTCCCTTGCGGGACGCGGCCAGGACTGCACACTGACGTCATTTAAAGAAAAAATTGGGCGGGGAGCGGGGCGTGTCAAGACCCCGCAACCCGGAGGATTTGGGTCAAACCCGGAGAGTTCCCAGGTATGCACATTGCTTATAATGCTGATAAGATTTGAGCCCTGGCAACCAGTTTTACAGGTGGTCCTGCATTGCCTGCTGTGATATTGAGTCTTTGATACAAAAACAGTGAAAGCCTCTGGTAGACAAAGTAAAACGTAAAAATAGATACAGACACTGACAGCACAGAATAGTAAGTTTCTGTATATAACAGGAGTAAGAATCTACAGCCTTGGGCAGACGACCAGAGCAGCATACATGGGAATCTCTGTTTGAGTTTCAGGTGGTTTTATACCGATCACAGGTTGTCAAAGAAAATGTCACACGGTTTGCCTCTGAAACCAGCCACCATTTTAAAATCCACTGCCATCGGGCTCTCTTTCCATGGGCCGAAAATTAGGATCAATGGCTTCACTGGTTGTTGCAGGACGGACCTTCCCTAGTCTTCATTAAATGGTGCAAATATGATATCCTGCATAGATCACTGATTAACTTAGTGTCTAGAAAACATAAGCATATCTGTCCTTGTATACTTTCCTCATAATGCTTAAAAATATGAAGATATCATAGAGGAAGCCAGGGGGTTAAAATTCTCTACTATTTAAAAACCCTGGGATTAAACATGGATGAAAGGACTACATGACTGAGCATGGGAAAGGCATTATTCTATACATAGTGTAGGAATTATATTTTAAACCCCAGGTAAGAGTCCTCAGTGATATTCCATTGATATTGATATCACTATTACGCCCCTGTGTCTTTATTGTAGATAAATGAATGACATTTTGACATTGCACAGTCATGATTCAGTACTGTAGCCCTCATGCCTGAGAGGGAAGGTCTGGGGTTACAGAAAAAAAGGAAAGTTACTTTAAGTAATTTTAAGTATTTTTTTTTTTCTTTCAAGACAATAAAGTGAACAAAAGAAAAACGTAAATTGATTTCATCTTTTATTGAAAGAGATCCATGATCTATGTGACTTAGCGTTGAAAATTTGATCTGGGATTTACATTGTTACAAAAGAGAATTTAGAATAATGAAGAATAATCAAACATAACAATGTCAACAAGAAGATCGGATGATTTTGTAACAATCAAATAGCAAATGACTATTTAAGGTCTCTTGTGTTTTGAACAGTAGGTTGAAGAACAAATGATTGAGAAAATCAGCACTGTTTTAGGCAGACCAGAAAGGTATTTTTGCTGAAACTGCAGTCACTTATATTCACCAATAATTATTTCACATTTAAACCACTTTACAGGAAATCAGTCCTATTTCTTAACGATAAGACAAAGACAAGGACACATTTCATTCCTAGAAGTGTATCAGTACTTTTCTGCTAATATCAAGGCATCCCTCCCCATGGACTGGTTGTTTGTATTTAAGCAGAATAAACCAACCCTTAGATAACTTCAAAATATCTGCAAACTAAAATGAATTATTGCGACATCAGCATTTCCAAAACATTGATATTCCACTACATACTTTCATTATCTAATTCAGCTGTCTTGCTCTTTTTTTTCCCTATATGTAATAAACATAGAAACAGAAGTTGACGGCATATCAAGTCTGCCTGTTTTCCCCTGCTTTAAAGACTCTTTAATCAGTCCTCTGTATTGCCTTAGATGCAGTATCGTGTTAGTACCTCAGATGGATCAAATACATTGCTGCTGATCATTCTTTTCTTCATGATAAAAAAAGTACTTTTCCACCATGTTTGTATTAAGGACGGCTGTGACATCACATTGTCACATCACATCACATCACATGCCAGATATACAAGTAGTTACATGGACTGACGCTCTTTTAGACCCAACCCCCTGTAATTCTTTCTTCCCTGATGTCCCACTTTTCTAGTTTAGAATGCTTGGTGGCCATGAGACTATCATAGTGTTCTACAACCTTAGAACTGTATATCAATCTGTGGAAGTAAAATAAATTCTTCTTCTTCAAAATGTCTTTGAAATATTCATTATTTGGTCCAAAGAGCTACCCCTAGTGATGCATCTAACTACACCCCCTGAAGCAAATAGTTCTCTTTGGCCATTGGAAATGTAGGACTCGATGGAATACAGGGTCTAGTTACTTAAGACTGTCCTATAATTGTATAGACCTCTTGCTGTCTCTACTAAAATTCAGAACTGTTAGCAAGAAGCACGATGTCATGAACGCCGTCATTGCAGAAGTTCTTCAGCCTAGAAATGCCCTAACAAAGGATTGAGCCCTTACGATCCCAACAGTGAGGAGGCTCAAGAGTAGGCAGGAAAATGTCGATACTGAGTGTTAAAGGCAAAGAACTGTCAGAACCACATACATGTGTTTGCAAACTACAGGCAGGAGTCACAGGGGGGTGACATAGGATGCCAGGGGTTGATACAGAATGGCTGGTCAGACACTAAACGGGTAGTCATAGAAGCCAAAGGTCATGGATCAGGTAGTCATACAAGCAAGAAATGGTACACAGGTAGATCAAACTAAAGCAGAACCACTATGAAGGAGAGTAGTCAGGCAAACCATGGGTCAAATCTCAAAATAACATAAGTTTTACAACAAACGCAGCATAACAGGACCACAACATGGTGACTAGAAATTGCAGTTCTGGCGCTCTTTATGTCCTCCCTAAGCAAGTCATAGGTGTACCTTCAGCTACACATCACCAGTATGTACTTCAGCTCCAGTAGATGGAATTGGCTGTCGGGAGTGCACCACCATACCTGGGAAGTTCTGAGCTCTGGCTCCCCGGAGCCTTCCCTTGCGAGACACAGCCAGCACTGCCCACTGATGTGAATGGATGGTCCAACTGACATCGCAGGAAGCACCCCCATTTAAAGGGGAAATGGACAGGGAGCAGGATGTGTCAAGACCCCGCTCCCGCGCCCCGAGTATCTGGGTGTTGACCCGGAGAACTGGAGAAGCGGTGCTTCACCCAGAGACCTCCGAGTCAAGCCTGGAGATTTCCCAGGTGTATGGACCACCCTCCTCTTGGTGAGTACTTGTTTACTGAGACCTTCAAGCCGGCTGGCAGCAGCCTGCCTGACGGTCGCGGGTCTTAGTGACTTGACTCAGTGTAGCACTTCCATTGAAGTCAATTGGAGCTGATTGAAAACAAATTGTGTATGCTAGCAATAATATATCTAAAAATAATATGGTTGTTTTTTACTTTTTTTTCTGTATTTATAGGGAAACAATACCAGCTTACTGGAAAATATATATAGATATAGATATATAGATATATATAGATAACAGGTGCTGAGCTTTTGGATATAGCATATACCGTATTCTAGTTCAACATTGCTGCTCTCATTGATTTCAGAAGAAACCCGCTACTGATTGGATTCAACGGGAATGCTATGTATAAGAGGTGTACTTAAGTATACTTCATTCCTTTAGTAGGGGCAACCAGTGGTAGATGAAAATAACTGAATATCTAACCAATGCCCCAGTTTGCATGTAGTAAAATACACTGGAGTATATGTAAAATGAACTCCATTATGCATTTTAAATGGACATATGGCAGTAGTGTTCCTTAAATTGTTGTGCATGGCCTTTACCCATCTAAACATAGACCAAACTCATATTTTGGTTCTTCAATTTTTTCTTTTAGTTATACATTCTCCCATCTTTATCTATCTATATACTTAAGTCCCTTTAGTAACACAGAAATGTGTGGTACTTTCTGTGAATCAAAGTCTCACCACTAATGTCTTGGGACATTCTCTGAAAGCTGTGTGAGGTCCTATAACTAAATATGTTTGACGTGTTAAAAGAAAGTTTGAAAAAAGCAAAAAAAGTGGACATGTTTTAACACATTGTATGGTTTCTATGAAGGGCTGTGGTGAGTGTGCCCCTCAGCCCTCCCCGCAGCCACTGCCCTCATTATGGAAAGCCTGGATATGACGTGCCACTGGCCTGTGTCTTAAAGAAGCACAACGCACGCTTGGCACATTCTTCCAGGGTGTAAATGGGCCATTTAGGGAGATCAGAGATCTCCTTTGTTACAGGCCCACTAAGCAGCGGCACACACATGGTTTTGCAGCAGGGGAACCTTTATGTAGAAAGAGGGGAAGCTGTGAGACCTGTTTGATCAAAAATAACAGAACAAGAAAAAGGCACAACTATAGACATTGTTTTCTATTTCTATATGCATTATAGCTGAATATATAAAATATATATATTTGTTATCCCAAATGACAATAACATCCCAACACCCATACCAAAAGAATCTTAATGCAAACCTTCATTTCAATGTGTTAAAAAGACTAAGGCCACAGTGCTTTTTCTGAGCATTTTTTTGACACCATGGAATATTCTAAAGGAAAAGCTGTGAAGTGTATGTACGGCTCACAAATGGACCAGTTTACACAAGCCAGCAATGTGTTAGGAACCGAGCAAGGTGTTTCTCTAAAAATAGAAGCCGTGATGCATTATTCAAAAGAAAGCAGAGAACTTAGACAGCCGTACCATGTAAACTGCGATGTTTACAAGGTAAGGGCGTCCAGATGCAAAGGTTTAGAAGAAGGACCATCCTTCAGTAGGGGACATCCGGCCAACCATCCCACATTTAACATGGCCTGCACTTGAAATGCACAAACTAAAAGTTGTAAAATCACGTACCTTGTGTTTTATCACACTATGAGCCAATTGCATGGCTTGATGGGTACATTTTGGCCTTGGGCTATGCGCCACCCTAAAGATGGCCAAGCTACCCTAAAACGTAGGCTTAGCAACTGGACCACATACTATATGTTAAAGGGCTCGTTATCTCTTCTCGTATGTTGGGAACAACGGTACAAGTATGAATTTGGTTTAATGACTAGGGTTCAGTTCAATTCTCAAATGACTCCTTTAACAGTATTACCAATGTTCCCATCCTACTGGTCACTTTGCCAGCTCATCAAATGCATACTTCATTTTTAAAAAAATGCAAGTTGTTTTCTTAATACATCTTAATAGAACTGAAGTCTCCTTAAAGTAATTACGCTTCAAGTAGAAGGTATGGCCTGTTAAGAAGTGCTCCTCGCTGCAACTCTGTTGCCTACAGTGGGAGCACGTTATTCACTTTATCTGACAGCAGATCAATAATATGATGAACAACAGGTAATTGGGATTAGGATCTCATTTTTCTATGCAGTGGAATATGGCATTTCTCTTCTGTAATCTAGTTCTCACTACAGAAGGCGCATACATTAAAAAGGCATTTGGGGAAATCTAAAAGTTTTAAGTTCTTGAACCAATGAAGATCTCTGAAGAGATTGGTATTCAGATCTTATTTAGACTGTAAAAAGAAATGGAATGAAACACCAACAGCCAATAGCCAGCATTCTCAATCCTGGCAGGGATTGTGAAATCTTCAGAAGTGCCATCCGGTACGTGGATAATTCATCACTATAATAAATGGTTGTACTAAGCAAATATCGGCGGTGCTGGTATATAACTCCAGCAGGTTTTACAGGTAAAATGAAGAGTATGCAGGTATAAAGGGATGGCATACAAGTAAAAAAAAAAAAGTCTTTTTTTTTATTAAACTACACACAAAATTATACCAAACTTGATTTCTATGTATTTATGTAACGCTCCCATTTTAAAGGCCTGCAAAAGTCCTGGACTTTTTTGATCATTTCAGCAACCGAGTTTAGGTTGGTTATTTGGTCTACTAACAGTAGGACGTCACTCCTCTGTCCACAATATTTGCATTTGCCCAGCTATTTGCTGTGTGGGCATGCGTGCAGCTGTACACCTCCTGACACGTGAGACACCAGTCAGCACACTCCAGATGAGGGCCTAAAGACTGCTGGCCAACAGCGCCACATACTCAGCGCCACATACTGGAGCGGCAGTTTGGATGCTGCAGTGTGTGTCCGGCAGCTGAATACGCGTTAAAAACATAGGCTGCCTTAAAGTGCCAAGGCCGCCTCATCAGCGCCAGTCTGGCCCTGAATGACACCCTCATACACAGAAAGCAGCCCACCTAATTTCAAGAGTTTGCTTTTCCTGACAAGAAATGACCGTACCTGGGAACTTCTGGGCTCCGGTTACCCGGAGCCTTCCCTTGCAGGACGCGGCCAGAGCTGCCCACTGACGCTGGCTGGCGGCTGACGTTAATGGAAGTTCCCGCTGACAGCAGCAGGAAGCACCCCCATTTAAAGGAAAAATGGACGGGTCTTGACCCGGAGAACCGGAGGAACAGCGCTCACCCGACAATCTCCGGGTCAAATCTGGAGAGTTCTCAGGTATGGAAATGACTGACCATAGAGGGAGTGGGAAGCTACAGCTATGGTCAGTGATATTTACTTACAGTGCTGTCCTTGGTCTAACCCAGGAATAAGACGTCACAATGCAACTCCAAGAAGTAAGGACAGCAGCAGGCAATGTCTTATCCCCATGCCCCACTTTTAAAGGAAGCATGACGCAGAAGGAAACTATGGAGGACTGCGCCAATCTCCCTTTTAACCGGCGCATTGAGTAGTGGAGTTGAAGGGGTCCTCTCCTGGACCTGCCACCCTAGGGCCACTAGGCTTTTTAGATATTCACATTTAGGGGCTGTCTGGGACACTGTAGTGTCTTTTTACATTGCTTGTGTTACAGGCACACACAATCAGACATATATATATATATATATCTCTTTATATGTACTGAGCATATATGTCATATTTTCAACCAGTAGATTTGAACTAATGACAGAATCCTGCTGCTTTAATCAATGAAGAGCGTGCACGCTTCCTCTGGGACTCTGCTGTTGCCGGCTGGGCTTTCAGCTCCTTCGCTGCCAGGAAACCCGCACAGCAATTCTCTTCCATTCTTCTTTGTAATGAAAAAAAGTTCAGGAGTCATGCGGAGGCCAGCAATGGGATTCAGATGCCAGCACCAGACAGGAAAACGGAACCATAAACATTTCATTGCGCAGTAACATAGCAGCGCTGAGAATAGGACCCACCAGGGAATAACGTGGAAAACAGCTTGGGTACGGTACTTTCCGCTAATTCCTTTTTAGAGCCAGAGCAGTCTACATCATATCGTAAAAAAGAAAGGTGTTAAAGGTACAGTGTTGATTGCTGAAGCAAACAGCCATATATCAAGGTTTTTTTCTCTCTAGAAAATAGGAATAATACGTTTTTTCTAATGATTTTTTTTTCTAATGCGAGTATAGCAGCTTGCTAAAAGTTAATAAAATCAGGGTCAGGAACTAGGTGAGAAATGGGTGGAGGCTCCCTGGCCCCTTTTCTGTACCCTATTGCTCATTAAAAATAGAATAACCCTGAGCAGTGGCGGCTGGTGGGTAATTCCAATGGGGGTTCACATGCTGCTGTTCCCTCTCCACGAACACACAGAATAATGGTGCTTCGCGCCTTGCATTGTTAGCCCCGCCTCCCTGCTCGCATCAGTCACTGGGGAGGGCGGGGAGACGCCGGGCTGGGCGGGGAGTTTGTTGGCTGGGGGCTCCTCCCCCGCTGGCACAGCCTTTACTCTGAGAACGGGGATCAAATGGGCGTCTCAGCCGGCGCTTTGTAATGTAAGCAAGGTTCTGGCAGCAATTGAGCAAATAGGGTCTTTCTTCTATCTCACGTGTGCTGCAGCAGTCCGGTAGATGAAAGAACTATGAACAGGCTGCCTATTCGTAGCTCTTTCTTGCATAGGCAGGCTACATCAAGGGACAGGAGGCTTCATATTAAATATATAACACTTTTTATTTCTATTTAATTTAGATTAAAATGGATTTTTGATGAATTTTGCCACGAGGTGGCAGTATGCATAGGAAGGTCCCCCATACCTCTCCTCCATATATTTTGACTCCCACCATCTCATTGAGCACACAGTGCATAGGTGAACTCTCTACCCACCAACGTTATTCCTGCACATAGCGTGGGAAAAGAGAGGGGCAGTTAACATGGCTGACCACTTGACTTTTTAGTGAATAGGGCCCATCGACATGGATGTTGATGCATCAATATACCCTTTATAGAATGATTTTCATACATCTGGTAGATAAATTCAACAGTACAAAAGAAAGATAAATGTAAATGAATAAAAAAAACAACTATTCATTCTTCATTAAAAAAGATCCCATTATTGTGGCCCAGCAGTACTTAAAGCACAAACCCATAAACCTCTGTTATGATAAGTTTAATGTATGTATAGTTTATGAAAATAATTATTTTCTGCCCCATGAGTATTTTGCCATTGCCGTTTCAATTGTATTTAATGGCTAGCAACAATAATTTTGAAACTATTTTTGTGTTGATATGATTTTTTCAGACACCGGATTTTTTTTATTGGGCTCTAGGTCCAATAGACCTTTAATCTGGGTCTGATAAAATAAAACTCTCTCTCTCTCTTTTGCTTTACCGGAGAACGAAAACCAGAGGGGAACCAAAATGATGTGCGTGCCAAACAATAAAAGAGAATTGGAAGACGGAGCCGGGATTGCTCTGAGCAATGGAACTTGGCATCCTTACAGTAGTGAGAGCAGTTGGCAAATGATACATTGTTTGATTTCACGGTATTTCCGTCATGGTGATTGTATGTAGGTACAGTTAGGGTGATCGCCTCCATACACAACAAAAAATATACATTAAACTACTGAAGGTTCTGTGTGCTATGAAAAGAAAATCAATCCGGGAATGTCGTTTATTGTAACACTGAGCAGGAAGCAAATAACTCATCGCTGATTACAAGCCATTGACTCCCACGGATGGTCAGAAATATAAACAAGCTATTTTTGTAGCACATTAGACCCCAGTGTAAACTAAGAGACCTTTCCAAGGCGCAGCAGAAATTGGTCCGAGATGTTTTGATTTTCCATCCAATACTGGAAAACCTGTTTGCATAAAAAGACGGCGTACCCTTTATCACTGTAACTGATAGCATTACCAATGTCATCGTTGTAGCATTACACGCTATTTTTTCAAAGGGTGGAAATGGCTTTTCAGACCTTGATAGACTCTCAAGGGTGGGGAATCACGAGGATCACATATTAGGAAGAAAACTATTTCAATGCATGTCATGAACGACGTTAGATCATATCTGTATTCACCCTGCCATTTATAGCACCGACCCGAAGCAGAATAGGATACCTCCTACACCTAGCAATCTGAATCTTTATTTTTAGTGCCTGAGAACTGCAATATATTTAGCTTTTCTTACCTCTGTGGAAGTAACCTAAAATATAACTAAGCCTGTCTGTCTTGTGTTCAGTCTGACCGCAATAGCGCTAAAAATACAGAGAGGGAAGCACCTAATAAGCATGTAAATATATGCTGTGGGTACTGCCGAAATTAACAATGTGTATTCAGGACAAACCAAAGAATCAGCACAGACAGAAAATAGATACTGCTAATAATTTACATTCATTTTAAAAATACCTACTACTACTAGTGGGCAGTCACACTACAGAGTCATTTATGACTTAGCTCACCACTCTGTGGCACATTCGGGCCTAACCTCACTAGGCCTAGTTTGGCAGGTCCAGGGGTCCAGCCTTAAAACCATGGGGAAGATCACCCTATTGGGCGGTCAGGACTCGCTAGGTACTGCGGCTCGGTTGGCCAGTTACAATGGCAATCTCTGATCTCTCCAATTGGCCCATTTACACTATGGAGGACTGTGCCAAAGCAACACAGCTGCCATAATATGCAGTACTTGGGAACTCTCCAGATCGAACTGGAGTTTCCAGGTGAAGCACTGCTTCTCTAGGGCTCCTCATCACCCTCTTCTTTCCCTAGGTCAAGGGAGTGGTGTTTAGCCATGCCCATTCGCTGCAAATTTTCAACACTTACAACATTCAATGCTATATGAGGCTAGCCTCACTTCCTGCCTGTGGCTAATCATGCCACTTGAGCAGTCCACATCCAGCCCACATCCATAGCTAGCCTCACCATACCCTGGAAAGCTCCCACATGAGTACCCAGCACCAGAATCAGCCGAGCACCATAATATGACGTTCACTCACCGTAGAACAGAGGGGGCAGCTGGGGGAGCTGCCCTGGACTGAAATCATTTAGATTGCTTTCCACAAATGCTTTCACTGGGTCTTTTTAAACCACCACCGCCACTTTTGTTGAGCCATTGGGGAACTGATCTGCTGTAAGTATGCAACGTATCAGAACATCTGTTTGTCCAAACACAGCTCCTGCATAGCAAATACCTCACGGGCAAGGAAAAGCTACAGAACTCTCCCATGCATTTGTAAGAGGGCATCACAAAAATGTAAAGGGATCATACATAATATATAAAATACATATGGCTGGAGTCTCCCTTTAAATGGGACATAGTCGGGTTTTTATTTCACCTAACATGTCGACTGGTAAAAACAGGCACACGCTTGGTTTAGAATGTGTGGTTAGAGCCGTGGCTGGGGACATTCTGACTTAAGGGGACTGTCATGTACTCATGCCCATACCAACTGTCCATGTGAACATTGCTGAACCATGTGCATTTTAGATTTTGAAGGCCCTTGTGCTAGTCAGGGTACTCCCAAAGTATATTTGTTGTTTTGGAACTTCAGTATTCAGAAGGAATAGTAGAAAAAGTGTGTTTAGAATGCCTACATGGGTGTTCTTTAAAATGTAATAATTTGTATGTAAATGTCTGCAGACATATGCCAAATTATTTTTTCTCCAGGTGTATCTATGAAGGGTAAGGATATCAAACATGTTCCAAAATATGGATATTATATTTATGTTTTTATCTTCTGCTTTATGATCTTGTGGAACAACACATTGATTCACAAATGTTCTCTTCGTGGCCTACATCGTATTGGAGAACAATCATCACAATATCTCATCAGTGGCAATGACCTTGGAACTAGGATTCTTTTCTCATTTGACAATAAGCCAGCATCCTGATGATCTGAGAAGCTGTTTTTTTTCCATTTCCTATTTTTCTATTGTAATTTTATGTAATCAGATTCTGAATGAGAACATTCTGATGAGGAAGAAAAATTGAATGCAGATTGCGTCTTGGTTTCGGATTGCATTTCTAAAACACGAAAGTACACATATGGAGAGAATTAGAATTTAATGGAAAAATTGGTGGTGAATCCCTTTCTAAATAGCAAAACGTGTAGACGTCAGACCACGAGCAATCCTTGAAGATGACAGTTCAGATGACATTTACAAGTTTCTGGTATGCTAAGGACTTTTCATTTAATACAGTGGAATTGTATATTATTTTGTTTAAATACCCATGAGTGTGTCGGTCTATCTGTGTGCAGGAATACACAAAATTCTGAAATTCTGATTTTTTTTCTTGCTAATTTCATTTGAAATTTTAGCCGTTTGTAAGGAAAATGACAAAAACAACAAGGTACAATGACAACATACACCAAACATATCAATATGTATAATTTTAGAGGTTTATTTATCAAAAAATATAATCATTTTGTATAAAATGACATTCCCGTCATTTGGGGTAGATTGCTGCTTTAAGATACCTGCCTTTATTTTCTTATTTGATTCCATAGGTCCTTGAAAAGCAATTAGAAGCGGTTATTAATGCCACTAGTTCTGCTGCTTTGAAAATTAATGTTGTATAGCAGGTGGCTGCGGAGACTTCTACATTAAAGCATTGAGGACATGTTTAAAATAGTAAACATCTGAAAGCCCGTGGAACAGGTATGTTTTGTGCAGCCTTCTCCAACCACACTAAAAGCCTGTCTATAAATTTTATCTCAGTAGTTGTTTTGGGTGTCATGTGCCAGATGTGATACAGAGATAATTTCACCATTAACCATTATATTCTCAAGAGAAGCAGTTATAGTAATCAGCATTCATACGCCTAAAACAAATAGCAGTAGTGATCACGGCAGATAACATTGTAACAAAAGCAATTTCATTTTTAGTAAGAGCCAGTAAAAAAAAATGGCTCCACTAACTGACCTGGATACAATGTCTTAATAAGGGACAGATGACATCTGGTTACTGAGCATGCTGGAAGTTGTAGTTAATATATGTTGTATATCACTAAATTGAAAAAAAATAATCAATTTAGACTGTAAAGATACTCCATCCAGTTTGTCATAACCATAGATGGGAACTTCCCAAGGTAGGCCAGAGCTCTTGATTTTCTGGAGGTGGCTTCTTAAAAGGGATGGGGTACCCATGTGTGGGACAGGTCTAGCCCCAGTGGGTGTGGAGTAGAAGAGCATGGCAAACACCACTTTCCTACCCAGAGACAGAGGCTCCAATACCATCGGAAGCATTGATTTAACAGGAGACTCTATGTGAAGCCTGGAGAGTTCTCAGACACAGTCATAATTTAAGACATGGAAATGTTCTGGATTTTTTGAAGGTGTTTCAGTTTTAAATTCACGTTGTTAGAATTTTCCATAAATGATGGACACTTAATTTCGCTTCCCTCTCTCTGCTTTTTAAACTCCCTAATCCTTCAAATACTCTGTTAATCCAGAAACAAGTGAACACTGGGTTCAACATTAGTTCTAGGTGAACTGTCAATTAAAAAAAAAATCATGCAGAATATGTGTGCCATGCAGAATACTCCTTAATTACCATGGCATACATACCTACTTGTCATAAACTGTTGTTCTAGGTGCCATCAGCCTCCAGTAGAACTTTTCTCTCAAGCCACCTTCCACCTTTTTTCTACACAATTGCTCACTGAAAATTCATGCTGTGACTACATAAAGCCAAGAGAATTTGGAATGTTTTGAGTACAGGAAGTAGAAGTGAAGCATATACGGTGTTCTATAAAAAAAATGGTAATTCCCTCTCCTTTTTAATGTCCAAAAAAGTATGAAAGCTTACTTGCCAGCCTCAATCAGCAGCCATGACGTTAACAAATGATCTGGTAAGGACTTGCAATCATGACCCACTTTCCTGGTTGGGTCACAGGGTCTCTTTATACTTTAGAATTATTATTTTACCAAATAGCTACTGGGATGTATTTATTTATAAAGAAAACAGTCCTGGTTGGTTGTTGTGGAATAGCCATCATAGGAACCAATGGATTGTTTATATACCTTTCCCACAATTAACATTCTCCTCCAGAATTCACATTAAAGACTCTGTAAACCTCCCAATTACTTTGAAAGTGTGGGATGATTAAAAATAACACTTCATTCTAACGCTTTTAAAGCATACATGTAAACTGTAGGTTTCACTAATATACCTCTGAACTAAGAACATAATCCAAGTGTGACTCGCATAAAAGATCAAAAGGATTAGAGCAAAAAGCACATTTTAAGAGAAACTGTGTAGCATAACACAACACCTTTTTAATGACTATTGCATGACAATTTTCCAATGTGGGTGCTAATCCATATCAATGATGTTTCTTGATGGCATCTATTCCCCACAGGGAAATTATTTTAACTTTGAACCCCATCCTCTCATCGGATTTAGGATTGAGGGTAAAGGGGGATAAACAGGATGCCTCCCATAGTGTATTATTGAAAGCATGGTAGTGCTTTTGTTAACTTTAGTTAATTTTGATAGCAGTCAAATGGTCTGATTTCTGGTAAGAATAGCAATCCTTTGAAACCCTGCAAATTATATGCAAATCTTTTTCCAAACAGTGGATATAGAAAGTCTACACACCCCTTTTAAAATGCAAGGTGCTTGTGATTTTAAAGAATGAGACAAAGATAAACCGTGTCAGAACTTCTTCCACCTTTAATGTGACCTATAACGTGAACAATTCAATTGCAAAACAAGCTGAACTCTTTGAGGAGGGAAAAACTCACAATAACCTGGTTGCATAAGTGTGCACACCCTCTTATAACTGGGGCTGGGGCTGTGTTCAGAATTAACCAATCACATTCAAACTCATGTTACATAGAAGTCATTACATACCTGCCATCATTTAAAGTGACCCACTGATTAATCACAAATACAGTTCAGATGTTCTAGTAGGATTTACCTGTCATTTGCTTAGTTACTTCTCAGAGCAAAAGCCATGGTCAGCAGAGAGCATCCAAAGCATCAGAGGGATCTCATTGTTGAAAGCTGTCAGTCAGGAGAAGGGTACAAAATAATTTCTAAAGCATTACCGTGGAACACAGTGAAGACAGTCATCATCAAGTGGAGAAAATATGGCACAACAGAGGCATTACCAAGAACTGGACGTCCATCCAAAATTGATGGAAAGACAAGAAGAAAACTGGTCAGGGAGGCTTACAAGAGGCCTACTGCAACATTAAAGGAACTGCAGGAATTTGTGGCAAGTACTGG
Source organism: Sceloporus occidentalis (assembly GCA_023333645.1). Lineage (NCBI taxonomy): Eukaryota > Metazoa > Chordata > Lepidosauria > Squamata > Phrynosomatidae > Sceloporus > Sceloporus occidentalis. Next base: position 376,249 of record JALMGF010000192.1, on the reverse strand, counting down.
CTGTGTGCTACATGTGACAACAATCTCCCGTATTCTTCATACGAATGGGCTTTGGGGTAGGGTGGGAAGACGGAAGCCTTTTCTTACAAACACAAACATCAAGTCCCCCGAAAGCACGTGGGAAAATGTGTTATGGTCTGATGAAACCAAGGTTGAACTTTTTGGCCATAATTTCAAAAGGTATGTTTGGCGCAAAAACAACACTACACATTACCTAAAGAACGCCATACCCACAGTGAAGCATGGTGGCGGCAGCATGATGCTTTGGGGCTGTTTTTCTTCAGTTGGAACTGGGGCCTTAGTCAGGGTGGAGGGAATTATGAAAAGTTCCAAATACCAGGCAGTTTTGGCACATAACCTTCAGGCATCCGTTAGGAAGCTGAAGATGAAGAACCTTTTGGCACCAAAACGATCCAAAGCACACATCCAGCACACATCCTAATCTTCACCGGAAGAAGATTAACATTTTGGAATGGCCCAGCCAGAGCCCAGGCCTGAATCCAATTGAACATCTGTGGGGTGATCTGAAGAGGGCTGTGCACAGGAGATGTCCTCGCAATCTGACAGATTTGGAGCACTTTTGCAAAGAAGAGTGGACATATATTGCCACGTCAACATGTGCCATGCTAACAGACTCCTACTCAAAAAGACTGATTACTGTAATAAAATCAAAAGATGCTTCAACAAAGTATTAGTTTAAGGGTGTGCACACTTATGCAAACAGATTATTGTGAGTTTATTTTTATTTATTCCCCCCCCCCTCAAAGATTTCAGCTTGTTTTGCAATTGAATTGTTCACGTTATAGGTCACATTAAAGGTGGAAAAAGTTCTGATATGATTTATCTTTGTCTCATTCTTTAAAATCACAAGAACCTGGCATTTTAACAGGGGTGTGTAGACTTTTTATATCCACTGTATGAAATTCTGATATTCATCCTGATACGCGTTTTCTTACTTTATTCCAAGTAACCCAAAGTGAAGCATATATCCCAAAATGTGCCTGGCATGTGAACAAGTAGAACAAAACCCTCAAAATTCTGTGTTCATGTTAGATTTGTGGTTACTGTGGGCCACTTAGAAAGGTAAGTAGAGATTCTTTTAACTATTCAAGGGATGTGCTTTTAGGTAATATATAGTTTTATGGGTTAAGTTCATATGTGGGACTTCTACTGAATGAGAAAGGGCCCAGTAAAGTAATCTGTCAAAATTCCAAGCATGGGACATGCGCTGGGAGACAGGAATGTATGTATGTATATATATATATATATATATAATTATACACTTATTGGCCACTTTATTAAGTTCACCTTGCTAGTACCGGGTTGGACCCCCTTTTGCCTTCAGAACTGCCTTCATTCTTTGTGGCATACTTTCTAGAAGGTGCTGGAAACATTCCTCATAGATTTTGGTCCATATGTACATGATGGCTGCATTACACCACCAACAGCCTGAAATGTTGACACAAGGCAGGATAGATCTATGCTTTCATGTTGTTTACACCAAATTCTGACCCTGCCATCTGAATGTCGCAGCTGGAATTGAGACTAATCAGATCAGGTAACATTCTTCCAGTCTTCCATTGTCTAATTTTGGTGAGCCTGTGTGAATTGTAGCCTTAGTTTCCTGTTCTAGGAGTGGCACCTGATGTGGTCTTCTGCTGCTGTAGCCCATCTGTTGTGCATTCAGAGATGGTATTCTGCATAACTTGGTTGTAACGAGTGGTTATTTGAGTTACTGTTGCCTTTCTGTCACCTCGAGCCAGTCTGCCCATTCGCCTCCGACCTCTGACATCAACAAGGCATTGTTGTCCACACAACTGCCGCTTACTGGATATTTTCTCTTTTTCAGACCATTCTCTGTAAATAATAGAGATGGTTGTGCGTAAAAATCCCAGTAGATCAGCAGTTTCTGAAATACTAAGACCAGCCCGTCTGGTCACTTAAATCCCCTTTCTTCCCCATTCTGATGCTCGGTTTCAACTTCAGCAAGTTGTCTTGACTACATTTACATTCCTAAATGCATTGAGTTCCTGCCATGCGATTGGCTGATTAGGTATTTGTGTTAACAAGCAATTGAACAGGTGTATATATATATATATATATATATATATATATATATATATATGTGTATGTGAGCATGGATGTGTAATTGTGTGTGTGTGTGCATGGATGTGTAATTGTGTGTGTGTGGATGGAGGTGTAACTGTATGCGTGTGTGAGCATGGAGATGTAATTCTGTGTTTGTGGGTGGGTGTGAGCATGGATGTGTAAGTGTTCAGGGCCGGCCCGACAATGGAGCCGAGTGGGGCAACCGCTTCAGGTGGCACTTTTGAAGGGGCGGCAAAGCCCCCTTTTTTTTTTTTTAAAGCGAAAGAGAGAGAAAGGGGCGCCGAGTAGTTTTCGCTTACCAAGCTGTCAGTACCCGCTCGGCGCCCCTCTCTCTCCCAGGACTGCTGAAAGGTAAGTACAAGGGGGGGCAGGGACGGAGGAAGGGTAGACAAGGGGGGGGGCGGCAGGGACGGAGGGAGAGGAAGGGTAGACAAGGGGGGGGTGGCAGGGACGGAGGGAGAGGAAGGGTAGATAAGGGGGGGGGGGGCATTTTAAAATTTGCCCCAGGCGGCATTTTGCCTTGGGCCGGCCCTGTGTTTGTGTATGAGCATGTATGTATAAGTGTGTGTGTGCTAGTGAGTATCAGTGTATGTGTCAGAGTGTTGGAAGGGGTGGCAAGGAGCAAAGAAGGCACAGACAAGTTGCTTGGGGGCAATGATGGCACATACCAGCTGTTTGGTGCAAAGATGGCATAGAGAAGCTGCTTATGGGCACTGGCATGCTGGAGGCAAAGATGGCACAGACAGGCTGTTGGGGTTAGGGTGGCATTGGTATTCTGCTTGGGGGCAAAGGTGGCGGTCACAACCTGTTTAGAATAAAGGTGGCACTGCGGCACCTGTTGATTGGTGAAGTTGGGGGTTCCGTGGCATTTTTTGCACAAGGGCCCTGTGGTTTCTAGTTACGCTCCTGGCCCCTTATCAAATTAACTGTGCTGTCAGGTTTTTGAAATATATAGTATTTTATGCAGTTAAATTGAAACATGGGACCTCTACTGTGTCTCAAATGAGACATGGTCCCAGCAAAACGATCTGTCATAATTCCATGCTTGAAAACTGTAATGCGCATGTTCCAAATTTGAACCCGCAGTCCCAAAAAATATACCCTACCCATGGATGTAGGGTGTTGCTGAATACAAATCAAGAGTTGTTTTAGTAATTGCATGTACCCTGGAAAAGAAATGTACTGAAATACTGTGTTTGTATACAATGAGTTTGTTAAAAACCTAAATTTTACAGCCATGTTTGGGATAGATTTGCACTAAAATGGTTAAATAACAGGTGTTAAACTCCCAACTCCCAGCATATTGCATTTTAAAAAAATCTTGTTTAGAAACATCAATGCACTTTATTCACATTTAACCCTGTAACGACCAAAATAAATGAAAATACTAAGCTTATGAGGTGTTTCCAAAATCAGGACAAACACCTAAATACATTTCAGAGATTTTATTAATATTAATTAATTATTAATTAATCATTATTATTTGAAAAGAAAGCCCTTCTTGTCCTGAAAAAAGACAATACATACATCCTTTAGCACAAACATGGTAAAAAAAACTGGTTGTAAAGTGGTGAAAGCTAGTAAATCCAAGTTGTAGATCCAGAGGTGTTTTTGTTTTACATTTGGGGATAAAAAAAGTGTTTTTACCCCAGTTAACCTGCTGGCTGCGCATCCCTACTAGACACTGCTCAGACCTGTCAATCTTTGCCAAAACAAAGACATGCATTTCCTCTCCTAGGTACTCTCTCATTCATTCCAGAATTATACTTCCTGTAAATATTTTGTCATGTATTTGGGATTTGTGTGTGGATTGATTTGTGTGTGGTTATGGGCAGGTGTTTGTAAAAGGCAGTGTGTAAAGGCAATGTACCTGTGTATGCGTGTTAATGGGGAGGTGTGTATAAAGGCAGCATGTATGGCCAGTCTTGTGTAAGGGCAGTGTATGTCTATATGTGTGTTTATGGACAGGTGTGTGTAAAGGCAGTGTGTGTGGGCAGTTGTGTGTAAGGGCAGGCCCGGACAGGCCATCGGGCGGCCCAAGGCTGGATTGACGTAGGGGCTGATGGAGCTGCAGCTCCAGGCCCCTACCTTAAAATAGGCCCAGTCAGGACCGGACTGACTGGGCCTATGCGACCTCTACGGCCGCATTAACGCAGGGCATAAGGGGCACCTGCCCCTTAAGCCCGCCGCAACTGCGACCTGGTCCGCCACTCTAGGGAGCCGGGCAGCCCCAACCAGGGCCAGCCTTAGGGGTGCGCAGCCGCACAGGGCTTAAATTAAAACATCGGGGGGGTTTTTTTGTTTACTTTATTTAACATCCTTCATGTTAAATAAAGTTTGTTTAACTTTATTTTACATGTAGGATGTTAAATAAAGTTAAAAAAAAACAACAAAAAACCCCGATGTTTTAATTTAAGCATTGTGCGGCTGCGCACCCCTAAGGCCGGCCCTGGTGGGGGCTGCCCGGCCTCCTAGAATGGCGGACCCGGTCGCAGTTGCTGCTTACTCCGGCAACAAGGTAAGTAGGGTAAGGGAGGGGGGTGCAGTGAGAAGGGGCAGAGGGGGGAGAGGGGATAGATAGTGAGAGGGGGTACATATTGAGAAATGGGGAAGGGGGTACATAGTGATAAGCGGGAACATAGAAGGGGCAGATAAGAAGGGGATGGGGAGAGGGGGAAATGTGAATGCGTACGAGAATGAATGAATAAATGTGTGGATGAATTGTGTGAATGCGTATGAGAATTAATGAATTCATGTGTGGATGAATTGCTTGAATGATTTGTGAGACTGCATTAATGAATATGTGTTAATGATTTGTGTGAATGAGTGAGTAAGTGTTTGTGTCTGTCATGAATGTTTAAGTGATTTGGGGAAATTCAAAGATGGTACAATAAATAAATAAAAATGGGCTGCTCAGTCTTAAATGCCCAGGCCTATTTTTTGTCCCAGTCCGGGCCTGTGTAAGGGCATTGTATGTGTATATGTGTATGTATGGGCAGGTATATATAAAGGCAGCTTGTAAGCCAGTGTATGCCTATATGTGTGTTTATGGGAAGGTGTGTGTAAAGCCAGTGTGTAGGGCAGTGTAAATAAAATAACCTCTGTAAAAAAATAGCTGGGGGGCACAATTTAACATTCTTGCCTTTGGCACAAAAGGAGCCAGCTACAACTCTGCTTACAACAACCAGGCAGCGCGAGAACCTGTCGCTCTGTCTCTGCACTTATTTGTAAACAATAAAGAAAAGATTTTGAGAGTTTTCCTCTCTTTCTCTGGCCCGAAGCAAGACCAGGGGGTGATGGATTTGGGTATTGAGTATAGGTGAACTCCAAGGTTATACCCCTCTCCAAGGTTTATTTATTACCACTCATCTTACCACACACAGCGTGGGTAAATGTTAGCCTTCTATGTGAATAGAAGGTCCCTGTTACACTTTGGCAGTACTTAAACTACCGTATTTGCTCGATTATAAGACGACCCTGATTATAAGACGACCCCCCAAAATCTGAATATTAACTTAGGAAAAAAAGAAAAAGCCTGAATATAAGACGACCCTAAAGGAAAAAAGTTTTACCAGTAAATGTTAATTCATGTAAACTATTTTTTTAAATAAAAGCTATGATTGAGAAAAATATTTTTTTTGTTTTTATTTCTTGTATTTTCCAACCTGTCCCCCAGTTACGCACATCTGCCCCCAGGCTTGCCACTCCAATATGGCACTGTGGCCCATGATATGCCTTTTAACCCTCTATATGCCACTGTGCCCCATGGTATGCCTTTTGACCCCCTATGTGCCACTCTGCCTCCAGAAATGCCTTATACCCCTATATGCCACTCTGCCTCCAGAAATGCCTTATACCCCTATATCCCATTCTGGCATTTAGGGGGTTAAAATGCATATTATGGGGCAGAGTGGCATATAGGGAGGTATAAGGCATTTCAGGAGGCAGAGTGGCATTAAGGGAGTTAAAAGGCATTGTATAGAGCACTCTGCCTCCAGAAATGCCTTATACCCCTATATGCCACTCTGGCATTTAGGGGGTTAAAATGCATATTATGGGGCAGAGTGGCATATAGGTGTATAAGGCATTTCAGGAGGCAGAGTGCTCTATTAAATGCCCCCTTAACGCCACTCCAGAAATGCCCTATGCCCCCATTTAACACACACACACACACACACCCTATACCCCCATTTAACTAACACACACACACACACACACACACACACACACACACACTCTCTCCCCCCCCTCCCCTCTCTCCTCTCTCCCCTCTCAGCCCTCTCTTACCGGTGCTTCCAGCCGGGGCAGCGGGTTGACGTTGCCTTCTGCTGCAGCCGGAAGGAGGTGGAGTTGGCAGCGGGGGTTTGTATCCGTCCGTCGCGTATACTTTCCCCGGCTGTCTGATCTCTGACAGTCGGGGAAGGTTTGCGCGACGGACGCAGACAACCCCCGCTGCTAGCCACACCTCCTTCCGGCTGCAGCGGACGTTGTCTACGCGGATCGCGTAGACGTAAACCCGCTGCCCCGGCAATACAGCAGGAAGCACCGGTAAGTGTGTGTATGATGGGGGGGGGGGGTGAGACAGGAGGATCCAGGTCCCCTGCAGCGGTGCGGGGGATCTGGATCTTAGTCTCCTAATCAGACTCTATTTGAGGTCTGATTAGAAGACGACCCCGATTAGAAGACGAGGGGTATTTTTCAGAGCATTTGCTCTGAAAAAAACCTCGTCTTATAATCGAGCAAATACGGTATGTTTCAACTAACATTTGCAACACGCAGGAAACATTTGCAATACATCTAAGCCTCTGATTTCCTACTTTAAAAATATGAATCTTTGAAATAAACCCACGGTACTTTGTTAGAAAATTTTTAATACATAAAGAGATTTAACTGTAAGATGCATATGACAGGTTGGCACCAGTGGCAAAGCAAAGGTCAAAGTGATCTTTCTGCCCCCCCCTGCTACATTCTTCCTCACATCTTACTCATAACCACTCTGCGTGTGCATTGAGTGGTATTCTGGGTAAAAAAGACTCTGTTTCTATACAGTGAAAGTGAGATTACTATAGACATCAGGTTATTCAAAATAATTTGCCCCAGTCCTGTTAAATGCTGCCTCCTAGCCCTTTTCTGTGCCACCACTGAAATAATGCAGCCAAGTATTCATTAACAAGTAATGAGTATGATACATTTACACATAGCAGCCAGGAGGCAAGTACTTCTATCTCACAGGAGACTAATTCCCACTGATTTCAAAGTAACAGCTATTTCAATCTAACGGCTAATGTCAAAGGGTTAAGTTAACGGCCAAGACAGTCTTTAACAAATAATAATACGGATTTCAAGCTCAGTTGGAACAGTAATTAACCCAAAGAAGAAAGGCTTTTCTCCAAGGGATACAATTAGAGCAATTCACAATTTGGATCAGGTGGAGGATAGTTAAGAATCTTTGCACTTAAAGTGCAAGGTCCAGGGGATCAAAATCCTCCAAGTACTCATTAATATAGATTTTACTAGATATTAACAAAGCGGAATGGCTGTTACATAGGATGACCTTATAGAGCAACAAGGCACAGGACTGCCTTCAGCTGCTCAGTGTGGGGCTTCATGACTGCAAACAGAAAGGGGTGCCGTGTGCTTAGTATAAATGACTGTTTTTAGAGGCTCTATGGGACACTTTTTTAACAAACACATTTATATTTTAATTATACAGTGTAATTATTGGCATTACAGGACAATAAATATAAGTCTACAGGCAAACAGATGATCAAGTAGCTTTGCTTAGTGATGATTTAAGAAGAGTTTTGATTTCAACAAATTGGCAAAGCATTGCCCCAATAGTGCTCCTTGCAAGCTATAGTAACTAAACAATAACTTTTACCATCTCTTTCTAGATCCTCCAACTTCGCGTCTGACCATAGAACATGGCATCCGGGCTCCGGCCACCCATCCTAGAATGGGATCAGTTGCACGCAGTGGCGGATCTACCGGGGTCGCAGGGGTCGCGACTGCGGCAGGGGGGCCCAAGCCAAGGGGCCGCCCGAAATCTTTTTTACGTTTTTTTTTTTTTTTTAAATAAGGCAGGGGCGTCCAACATGCGGCCCGCGTAAGATCGGCAGCCAGGGCAACCGATCTTACACGAGCCGCACCTCAAGCCCTGCTACTTACTTGTGGGAGGGTCTTCTGGACAGCACAGAGGAAGCGGAGTTCACGTGACATCCTACTTCCTCTGTGCTTTAGCAGAGAAGGCAGAGGGAGGCCGCGCCCCCTGCTGAAGTCTGTGAGCGGCATCCCCTCGATGCAGTGCAGGTAAGGGGGTGGGGAGGGTGTTTGAATGAGTGTGTGTGATTGAGGGAATGAATCTGTGAATTAATGATTATATGAATAAATGAGTGTGTGTGTGTGATAGCATGGATGTGTAAGTGCTGGAACCTAGGCATGATGGGACTGTGATTGCTGTTAGCAATCACACTCCTATCATGCCAAGTCAGCCAGTACATGCTGAAACCTGGCCAGCTGCCCCCCTTGTGTAGTGATGCTGCCAGCAGTATGGGGTCTGCACTTACAGCCACCCTGTACCAGCATGTACTGGCTGACTTGGCATGATAGGAGTGTGATTGCTAACAGCAATCACAGTCCCATCATGCCTAGGTTCCAGCATTTACTGGATGGATGTGTAAGTGCTGGAACCTAGGCATGATGGGACTGTGACTACTGTTAGCAATCACACTCCTATCATGCCAAGTCAGCCAGTACATGCTGAAACCTGGCTAGCTGCCCCCCCTTATGTAGTGATGCTGCCAGCAGTATTGGGTCTGCACATCACTTACAGCCACCCTGTACCAGCATGTACTGGCTGACTTGGCATGATAGGAGTGTGATTGCTAACAGCAATCACAGCGAGCACAGTCCCATCATGCCTAGGTACCAGCATTTACTGGTTGCCTAGGCTAACAGCAATCACACTCCTATCATGCCAAGTCATATTGCTAATTTTGTCCAATTGTGTGTTACCTACTTTTATTAAACATGTGAGTTTTTATTATTATTTTTAAAGGTGGGGGTCATTTTCGGTTTTGGCTAAGTGAACCCTGAATGTTTTGGTCCAGAATTTTCATTTTAGTTCATCCCTAGAATAAATCTAGGGAATCCTGAATTTGTAGTCGCAAAACTTTCAAGGCCCAGAAATCAGTGAGAGGAAGAGTAAAGGTTTTGTGTCATTTTACTTTATTTTAATCTGCATATTTTATTAAAGGCCATATTTTTTGTCACAGTGAAAAATGAGTGCGGCCCGCGCACGTATACAATTCTGATGAAGTGGCCCACTGCAGAAAAAACTTGGACACCCCTGGATTATGCCCTTTGTACATGCGCCCCTTTTTCTTTGATTTTTTAACAGATATGATTCAATATGTAAATTGAATTTGTTGAATTAGTTGAAAAAAAATTGTTGGGTAAAAATCATGTTTTTTTGGGGGGGTGAGGAGGTGGGGGGTGAGGGGGCCCTTAACAGATTCTCGCACCCGGGCCCTGAGGCGTCTAGTTACGCCCCTGGTTGCATGTGCCATCTTAAGCATCGCCCTGACTACCACCCTCTTTCCCCGGATGCCCTAGCTCAGTAGCGTACCTAGCGGGGGGGGGGCGGTACGCACCGGGTGCCGCTCAAAAGGGGGGTGCCAACTTGCCGGCACCCCTCCAGAGACGGACAGCAATGTCCGCCGCTGGAGGAGAAGGCTCGCAAGGGAGCGGTATCGGAGGTCTTTAGCAGACCTCCGGCTCCCTTGAGTGATTTTAAGCCGGGTTCAACTCCCTTGAGTGATTTGAACCCAGCTTAAAACCACTCAAGGGAGCCGGAGGTCTGTTAAAGACCTCCGATATCGCTCCCTTGCGATCCGCGCGGCAACAGCTGCTGTGCGCCGGGATTTGTTGTCAGATCCCGGCGCACAACACTGAAGCCGCGCCCACTGCCGTCCGTGCCCTCTGACCCGGAAGAACTGAAGAAGAGGAGCGAAGAGGAGGAAAAGAAGCTGTAAGGAGAAAAGAGGAAAGGTAGGAAAGCATTCAGTGAGTGAGAGTTGATTGGTATGTGTGTGGATTGGTATGTGTGGATTGGTATGTGTCAGGACCCTGGTAAGCAGGTCGGGTAGGAGCCCAGTAGCAGGGGATACAAGGGGTTCTGTTTGCACCCCACGATGCATGACGGTATGTGATGTGGTACGGACAGGCGAAATAACACACGGCACAACAGAATACGAGGAAAGGTACTGTATTGATGAAGGATATCACCAGCAAGAAAAGGCAGTAGTTTCTAGGCAGGATGCCTACTGTCAGGGCTGACGGGTACGGAGGCCCACTGGGTGGGCTGACGGCAGGAAGCCCACTGGGTGAGCTGACGGCAGGAAGCCCACTGGGTGAGCTGACGGCAGGAAGCCCACTGGCAGGGCTGACGGGTACGGAGGGCCACTGGGTGGGCTGACGGCAGGAAGCCCACTGGCAGGGCTGACGGGTACGGAGGCCCACTGGGTGGGCTGACGGCAGGAAGCCCACTGGCAGGGCTGACGGGTACGGAGGCCCACTGGGTGGGCTGACGGCAGGAAGCCCACTGGCAGGGCTGACGGGTACGGAGGCCCACTGGGTGGGCTGACGGCAGGAAGCCCACTGGCAGGGCTGACGGGTACAGAGGCCCACTGGGTGGGCTGACGGCAGGTACAGGCAGGTAGCTCAGGAACTAGCAGGTAGCTCACGGTACAGGGCCAAAGCAGAGCGGTCCATGCACTTCAATGCAAAGGCCCTGACTACAGGGCAGGGCAGGTTAATAAAGGCAGGTACCACCCCGGTGATCAGACCCAGCTGACCTGGTAATCTGATCCTGAGCACTGCAGAGAGAGGGAGAGGGTGGCCACTAGTGGTAGCAGCCGGACATAACGGCAAAAGTAATCATACATGGTCCGGGCTAGCTGGGTGGAATCCTGACAGTATGTGTGGATTGGTGTATGTGTGTGGATTAGTATATGTGTGGATTGGTATATGTGTGGATTGGTATATGTCTGGATTGGTATATGTCTGGATTGGTATATGTCTGGATTGGTATATGTCTGGATTGGTATATGTATGGATTGGTATGTGTGTGGATTGGTATGTGTGTGGGTTGGTATGCGTGTGGGTTGGTATGTGTGTGGATTGGTATATGTGTGGATTGGTGTGTGTGTGGATTGGTGTGTGTGTGGATTGGTGTGTGTGTGGATTGGTGTGTGTGTGGATTGGTATGTGTGTGGATTGGTATATGTGCGGATTGGTAAGTGTGTGAGAGTGATGGGTGTTATGCTGTACCATTTCCAATGTATTTTTCATTATATAATTATGCTCTAGTACATCATAACTCCCATCACTCTATACTGTTCCATACAGTGGCAGAGCTGGGAGACAGAGGCCTTGCACCCCCACCGCAGGACTCCTGAAAGGTAAGTGAACTTCAAAGTGGGAGAGGGTAGATAGTTAGGAGGGGGTAGATAGGGAGAAGGGAGTGAGACGGGGGGATAGGGGGTAGATAGGGAGAAGGGAGTGAGAAGGGGTAGGTAGGACAAAAGGGAGTGAGAAGGGGTAGATAGGGCAATCATACTCCTATCATGCCAAGTCTGCGAGTACATCCTGGAATCTGGGTATGCCTGGGCATGATAGAAATGTGATTGCTGTTAACAATCATATATATATATATATATATATATATATATATATATATATATATATATTAATATTGTTATTTAATTGTTTTGTCCTATTTTGGTGTGTTACTTACTTGAAATAAAAGTGTTAGAATTTTTTTTATGGTGTGGGGGGTAAATGCTGCATTTTCGGTTTCAGTCCAGAATTCGTTTCGGTGCATCCCTACTACTAATGAAGTGGTAGGCCTACACCACATCAATGTTTGGCTTAGTATATAGTGATAGGAGTTATGCTGCACTATTGTCAATGTCTGGCTCAATGTATAGTGATAGAGATTACGCTGTACCACCGTCAATGTGTGCCTCAGTATATGGTGATAGGTGTTATGTTGTACCACCGTCATTGTCTGCCTCAGTATATAGTGGTAGGTGTTATGCTGTACAACCGTCAATGTCTGCCTCAGTATATAGTGATAGGTGTTATGCTGTACCACCGTCAATTTCTGCCTCAGTATATAGTGATAAGTGTTATGCTGTACCACCGTCAATGTCTGCCTCAGTATATAGTGATAAGTGTTATGCTGTACCACCGTCAATGTCTGCCTCAGTATATAATGATAACAGTAAGTGTTATGCTGTACCACCTTCAGTGTCTGCACCGGTATATAACAGTAGAAGCTATGCAGTTTTAAAGTGTGGGGGGGGGGTGCCACATACAGGATCCGCCCCAGGTGCCAAATACTCTAGGTACGCCCCTGCCCTAGCTGTCAAATGTCTCCTCTTGGTGATGTTGTCTGATATACCATTTTGTATATTGAAAACTCATTTGAATGTGGCGTCTTGTGTGTATGTCAAGAGTTCTAATAAAAGGTTCCCAGGTTTTCCTTTATTGTCCTTTAGAGGACAATAGCCACACTCATCAGAAAATGGTGCAATTTAGTTTTACACATATTCAAAGATGGGGGTTCAGGGAGAAGCCAGTTAGTCAGAATATATTCAGTGCTATCAGAATGATAACATCTGGTGCTGAGGTTGCACATTTGAAACAGGAGTCACCTGCCCAGATGCCCATTCTTATGTGTAGCAGTGTATAAACTGGACATATAAGCGGGCACCAGCCATGTTGCATCCAAGCCAGACACAGGGCCATGCTGCGACCCACCTTCTGGACATACATGATCTCACCTTCTCTCACATTACAGAGATGCAGATATGACGTTACACCATAAGTAGGGTAAGGATCTGCTTATGGCTTTCATTTGGGATCAGGGAAATGGAAGGAGTGAGGCAGATTCATTTAAAATGTATATGACTATAATTTTACTTTAATTTAGTAAATTTAGTTATAGTTACTATTTTCATCACTTGCATTGATGTAGGGGTTCTCTTAAATCGTTAGGCCTTTAAAAGCTTGAGTGCAGTCATGCCAATAATTACTCTACCGCTCACTTATATGTGCTTTTCTCTACCATTTCCACTGGATCAAAAAGTTATCTACCACCATTTCTGTAAATGTGAGCTTTCACAGACCAAGCCTCATGTCTCATAGTCCTCCGTTGAGCAGGTATTACATGTTTATAATATTTTTTGGTTTAAATTAGTGATATAGAATATGCACGCCCGGTATCTCTGTCTATGGTAATTTTTCTAAAACGTAATTTGCACATTCATAAAACGGGAAATGTCGGCTGACTACCTGCCTCTACCCAAACCATTACTAACCTCCATCCATCTTCCCTGTAATATCCTGTGGCTAATGCCTCGCTAATTGCAATTTGTCAGTTCAACTGACAACAATTCATTGTTAAACAAAATTACACACCTCAGTTCTTTTTTTTTTTTATCTCAGTTACAAAGCATATAAAGTTCTAATGTTCTGTCTCTCTGAGCATACCTAAAAAAGAACTAAATGACAAGGTAAATGGCAGTTTGAAAAGTCAATGTCACCAAATCTTTTTGTCATTTTTTTGTCATTCATGTAAATAGATTGTGAAATCAAATACAGCCAGTGATTTTTTTAAGTTGTTCAGTTCTATTACATGTATTATGCAAAACTTCCACATTTCTATCATATTTCAGCAACCGTTTTCAGGTTATCTACAACATTTTGCAAAATAATGCATTAGGGCTACCAGAACAGTTCCAGTGTTTTATATCTGGATCTCTGGATCTGTTTTTCTCCTGGAGTCTTAAGGCTTTTCATTCAGTTTCCAGGATACTGGGTGAATTCTCCGGACTAAATATTCTGAAATTAACCCTTTTTACTCTGATTTCATCTAAGCAATAGTCTGAAGAAATCAGTTAAAGAAGCATTAGTCATATATGAACAATATACAAAATACATTTCAGATGCTCAACTAAGAATTGACAGCCACTTTATAGCCTTTCCTACAGTGCTTTCCCTCTTGGGAGCAACTCAAGTTTATGCTCTCTAGGTTTTTTTTTTTACTAGGTTTTATTACCAGCTTGAATAAATAGTTTTAAAAAAAAAAATAAGTTATTCTTGCTCCTGGACTTGTTTTTACTTTTTAATATATTTTATCCGGAAAAAACATCTACTATCACTATACCCTTGGTGGGGATCATACGACCTAAACGCAAAGGAGTGAGGAATTCCAACATTGCTCACCAAAAAGTGAGTATAACTGACACCACATTCTACTTTTAATTGGAAAGCACTATGTCTGCCTTTTCCACATGTATACCACGTTCCAAAAAGTCATCAAAAGAACCGTAAGAGTACGACGCAAGAATATTCCTAGGCAAGGATCATGTTGCCCAAGCGCATATTTTGGGGCTAATCATTAAGCCCCCATAAATTGCGAGTACCATAATTTGGCTTTTTATTTTATCTGGTTGATAAAACATGCTGCACCATTGTGCTTTTCTTTCTTTTTAATCACCACTATCTGTGTGAAGCGCAACCACTACCCCCCTGTGACTACTGTTCTACTATCCGGCCAGCAAGAGGGATCCTTGGAAAGTGGTCTGCAGCTGTATATCTACAAAACCTTCTATAATAGAAAGACTATTTAAAACAAGATTTAAAGACTTCTTTTACTACCTAATTGTAGGTATTTTTGATTTAAATATATTACATTTTTTTCTGAGACTTTAACAAGCTACAGATCCTCTTGGTGTGGAAGCAAATAAATCAAAAGCTCTGGTATAATAAATGAGGCTTAAGACTAGTATTAGTTAGTAAGGTCCTAAACAGCCTCTACTTGTAATGGGATATTGAGGTATGCAGAGGTGTTTTCTGGAAAAAAGACTGATCTCAAATCCAACCTCCTTGACATCTAAGTTCCTTTTGAGAGAGAGAAAGAGATAAAAATGTATATATCGTCAATAGCCTTGGCACTGTGGGAATTGTTGGTCATGCTGTGCAGAGCTTAAGGTAAGGTCCAGTCAACGTTCACATGCTGCACACTGATTGGTCCATGTCAGGGACGGACTGGGAATTAAAACGAACTAATTAAATACGAGCCCCATATTTAATTATGGACCTAATATTTTTTGTTCAGAATAGGGACAGACCCTGCATTTTAAAGTATATTTGAAAAACGCATTAGTCTTAAATAAACATACTCTACATATGAAAACACATCAATGTGGCCCAAGACATCATGTTTTCAAATCTATTTAAATAAATTACTGAAAACAAAGTTACTTAAAACAAAGAAATTACTTTCACAGCAGGTAATAAACAGAACAAATAAACTTGTAGCTCTCCTTTTATTAGAGCTAAAAATGGAAGAGGAAGAGGGAGGACGTGTGTGGATTATCAGAGAAAGTGAATGTGTATATGTATATATGTGTAAGTGTCTATTGAGGTTGTGTGTGTATAGGTAAGTGTATGGTTTCAAGATTGTGTGGGTGTTCGTGTACAGTGGGGCAAAAAAGTATTTAGTCAGCCACCAATTGTGCAAGTTCTCCCACTTAAAAAGATGAGAGAGGCCTGTAATTTTCAACTATGAGAGACAGAATGGGGGGAAAAGAATACAGGAAATCACATTGTAGGATATCATTGGTAAATTCCTCGGTAAAATAAGTATTTGGTCACCTACAAACAAGCAAGATATCTGGCTCTCACAGACCTGTAACATCTTCTTTAAGAGTCTCCTCTGTCCTCCACTCGTTACCTGTATTAATGGCACCTGTTGGGAACTTGTTATCAGTATAAAAGACACCTGTCCACAACCTCAAACAGTCACACTCCAAACCCCACTATGGCCAAGACCAAAGAGCTGTCGAAGGACACCAGAAACAAAATTGTAGACCTGCACCAGGCTTGGGAAGACTGAATGTGCAATAGGCAAGCAGCTTGGTGTGAAGAAATCAACTGTGGGAGCAATTATTCGAAAATGGAAGACATACAGGACCACTGATAATCTCCCTCGATCTGGGGCTCCACGCAAGATCTCACCCCGTGGTGTCAAAATGATCACAAGAACGGTGAGCAAAAATCCCAGAACCACACGGGGGACCTAGTGAATGACCTGCAGAGAGCTGGGGCCAAAGTAACAAAGGCTACCATCAGTAACACACTACGCCGCCAGGGACTCAAATCATGCAGTGCCAGACGTGTCCCCCTGATTAAGCCAGTACATGTCCGGGCCCGTCTGAAGTTTGCTGGATGATCCAGAAGAGGATTGGGCGAATGTCATATGGTCAGATGAAACCAAGGTAGAACTTTTTGGTAGAAACTCTGGAGTTGCATCCAAAGAACACCATACCTACGGTGAAGCATGGGGGTGGAAACATCATGCTTTGGGGCTGTTTTTCTGCAAAGGGATCAGGACGACTGATCCGTGTAAAGGAAAGAATGAATGGGGCCATGTATCGTGAGATTTTGAGTGAAAACCTCCTTCTATCAGCAAGGGCATTGAAGATGAAACGTGGCTGGGTCTTTCAGCATGACAATATTCCCAAACACACCGCCCGGGCAACGAAGGAGTGGCTTCGTAGGAAGCATTTCAAGGTCCTGGAGTGGCCTAGCCAGTCTCCAGATCTCAACCCCATAGAAAACCTTTGGAGGGAGTTGAAAGTCCGTGTTGCCCAGCGACAGCCCCAAAACATCACTGCTCTAGAGGAGATCTGCATGGAGGAATGGTCCAAAATACCAGCAACAGTGTGTGAAAACCTTGTGAAGACTTACAGAAAACGTTTGACCTCTGTCATTGCCAACAAAGGGTATATAACAAAGTATTGATATGAACTTTTGTTATTGACCAAATACTTATTTTCAACCATAATTTGGTGAAAATTACAGGCCTCTCTCATCTTTGTAAGTGGGAGAACTTGTACAATTGGTGGCTGACTAAATACTTTTTTGCCCCACTGTATGTATGTTTAAATGTGTAAGAGCATGGTGTTAGAGGGGCTATGTGTATGTCTGTATAAGTGTGTGATGTTGGAGGGGCTGTGTGTGTGTATGTATGTGTAATTGTATGTAACAAGAGTGTGTGTATGCAGGTATGTGTAAAGCATTAGTGGGTATGTGTATCTGTATGTATGTTTATGGTGTTAGAGCGCCTGTATGCAGGGGCGGGCTGGGCCGGGGGGCAATTGCCCCCCCAGGCCGTCCTGAATCCAGGACGGCGGGTGAACATTCAAGGCAGCCGCAAAGTCAAAACTAAGCGGCTGCGAGTGGGACTGGCCGTCGTGTCAGTAGCGTACCTGGCTGGGGCGGTCCGACTCCAAAAACGATGCGCGCGGCAACTGTGGCTGTGCCTCGGGACCTGATGTCCAATCCCGGAGCATAACACTGAAGCCACGCCCACCGTCTGCCGCGCTCTCTGCACCGGAAGGAAAGGACACAGAAGAAGAAGAAGAAGAGGAAGAACGAAGAGGAGGAGGAAAAGTGACAGAGGAAAGGTAGGAAAATAGCAGATTAGTAAGTGTGTGAGAGTGATGGGTGTTATGCTGAATGTTTGTGAATAAGGGTTTCAGATAGCATGGATGTGTAAGTGTGGGGGGATAGCATGGCATAAGGGGGCTGTAATGAGATTCTTATAATGCCCAGATTCCAGCATGTACTGGATGCCTAGGCATGATAGGAGTGTGATTGCTGTTATCAGTTATTTTTTTTGTCCAACTTTGGTGTGTTAACAACACTTTTATTAAAAGTAAATTACACACCAAAATTGGACAGAAAAATTCAATAACACTATTAATATATGTATATATATATATATATATATATATATGATTGCAAACAGCAATCACACTCCTATCATGCTAAGTCAGCCAGCACATGCTAGAACCTGGGCATGATAGGATTGTGATTGCTGTTAATTATACATATATATATATATTATATATATATTAATATTGTTATTGATTATTTTTTTTCTCTAATTTTGGTGTGTTACTTTTAATAAAGTATTTTAAAGTGTTTTGTTTTTTTTCGGTTTTGGCCAGGTGAATGCTGAATATTCAGTTTCGGTCCAGAATTTTCATTTCGGTGCATCCCTACTATATACTATGCCAGTTACTGATGTGGTAGGCCTACACCACATCAATGTTTGGCTTAGTATGTAGTGATAGGGGTTGTACTGCAGTATTGTCAGTGTCTGGCTCAATGTATAGGCACACATTGACGGTGGTACAGTGTAATCCCTAAGTATATAATGATAGCAGTTATGCTGTACCACTGTCAATGTGTGCCTTAGTATATAATGATAACAATTATGCTGTACCCCTGTCAATGTTTGCCTAACCATAGAAACTATGCAGTTTTAAGTGTGTGTGTGTGGGGGGGGGGGTGCCACATACAGGATCTGCCACAGGTGCCAAATACTCTAGGTACTCCCCTGCGTCGTGCGGCAGTCAGGCCCAATGGCCATGCCTCGGCTCTTCTGTAGCTCTCTGTACACGTCTGGCATCGGGAGCTTTTCTGAGAGTCTCCACATCGAGAACAGAAGGTGAAATACCGGCTCTCACGTTGAGAAGACTGGAGGAGCGGCAAGGACGGCCGTCTGGACGGGGATTAGGGGCGGGGCTAGAGCTGGTGCTAGATTTTAAAACCTGGAAATGCTCAGCCCTGATACCCTGTTGTGGTCCTCACTGCGTTGAATGCTGTTGATCTGTTCTTGGATATTTTGATCCTTTGCCTGTCTGACTACTCTCTGCATACTGATTTGGTACTTTTGCTTGATCTGATTGGTTACCAGTTTGGCTTGTCTGACTACCCACTTTGTGTCTGAAACCCGGCTATCCTGACTATTCTGTCCATGTTAACCCCTGCATTGCTGAGACTCTTTTATGGATCCTGTCCTGCGATGGTTCCTTTACCTTGCTAATTCAACTCTATACCTAAATACATCCGCTTACACCTGGCCTCCTTGCTGTTGGGTTCATCTAAGTCCTGGTCTACTGTGGCCGAAGGCTCCTCCTTTGGTAGGGGTATTCTGGGTGGAAGAACTTCCGCGGTGAGTGGCTTGGTGTGGGCGGGCGCAACAATCATAATTCATTCCAATACCCAACCACAATCTTTTCCCCCCAACCACTATATTCATACCCCTCATCTCCATATTTCCCCCCAACATCATTGCCATCCCTTACAATTATCACACCATACTGCATCACAATCATCCCCCTCCAGATTCATGCCCCTAACATAACTTCTCATCATCTCTATATTCATGCTTTATTTCTCCATCATTTTAATACCATTCCCTTGGCATGTCCCCTTCACATTCATATAATATCCAACAACACTTTTCATCAATTCATACAATTTAACACAGGGACAAAAATTGCCTTAGGTCCTCTGGGTAACATGTCCCACATTGCCACATTTTGCCCCCAAAACAGCTTCCCTGTACCATATTTTCCCCCCAAAAGCTTATCTTTTCCATCTTTATCCCCAAATATCTGGTCAGTGCCCCTAAACAGCCTACACGTGTCATCTATGCTAAACAGCTTGTCAGTCCCCTGTGCCATCCTACACATTCTAACACACACTTATACATACATTCTCATTCTAACATACATTCATACATACTGTACTTCTTCCCTTACCCTCCTACTCACTATCTCACATCTTCCTCACACTGTGCGAGCAACCTCGCTTTTACCACAGGGTCATCACCACAATAGATATGATGTCATATGCAGTGCAGCACTGACTCGCATATGCGCAGTGGGAAGTGACCTCTGTCGCTAATACAGCTGCAGTAGCAATATCTGTTTTGCTCCTGCAACTTCATTATCGACCGCAGCCATGGCCACACGTATAATTAGATAGCCAACCTTAAGACAGGCCCCAGGGAAGGCAGCCTACCAGGAAATCTCCTGGTGTTTTGATAGGCCAGTACAGACCTGGGCCCTGTCCTGCTCAGCATTTGGAAGTGTCCTTCCATGTTCTTCTGCTACCCACTTATCCTCTCTACCCCTCATCACTTTCTTTTCTGACCTGCCTCCTCCACCTCCCATCTGATCCTCCCAGCTCCTTTGACCCCCTTTCTTGGCCCCCTCTGCACATGGGGCTTAGCAGTGATGTATTCTGGCCTAGGCCAACTAGGTCCAGGTCCCTGTTGCCAAACTGGGGGCAGATTGCCCTGTTGGGTGTTTAGGCATCCCAGTATCCCGCTGCTCAAGGGGCCGGTTACAGGGGAGATATTTGATCTATTACACTATAGAGACTGTAACCCCTGATGTTCCATATTACCTGCCTATTGTTCTCACAATACTTACCAGAATGCGCATGATCTCCCCTTCCATATTCCCTTATTAATTTGAATCTTTTAAAGTCATAATATATTTTATAACTGGTACAGATATCAAAATAAAGGTTGGAGGTTGGATGAGAGCCCAAAATGTCTATATCACAATGAAGTTCACAGCAGCTGGGTTGAAATCTGTTATTACAACTATTCTAAAAACTGATGAACTGTTAATTCAACATTTAGACAGTTGTTTATGTTCCATTGATTAATATATCTTTTTAAGGTGTCTTCTTTAAGTCTGTATAGTCTGGCATCCTTGATTCCAGATTTTGCACCTAATTAGGAGCACAAATCGAAGTGATGAACAATTTAAGTTATCTTCTTAATAAATAAATCTTTTTCATTTTGGATTAGAAAATAATGATTTTTGTTTTAGTAAGCCCATATTCAATGTACTCTTTTGAGTCACAAGGAATATACTAAATTAATTAAGATAGAAAATGATAGGCATGGTATGGCTACTAACAAAAATCCTAAAAGGGTCAAACATTTATCTCTAGAGCCAAGTCTGCAATGCATGGTCTGGAAAGTGTTGGGGGCATCATTCAAGTCATAATTCAGGTGTTTAAAACCACCTAAGTGTTGTCTGGGGTTATTTAATCTCCTCTCAAACAGAGCTCAGACGAGCTTCTCTCTAGCCTATTAATTTTTAGTGATATCTTTCTCCTGAGGAGAAATGATCTGTTATTGGATTTCATCGCTACCTTCTAAGTAGTAGATTTTATTTATTGAATAAAAAATTAAATTCTTGTCATTATGGGCATTAATTGAACCGAGGTAATGAAATCATGTTAAGGATATTTATTAGGAATAAAAAAGGTTGCTTAAAGGAACCCACAACAAAACTTGTAGTGTTCTTCATGAAGGAATTCATAGGTCTTTCCCCACCAGGCCCCAGATTTCATTATTAAGCAGGACTTACTTTTAGGTGGGGTAAAAGGAAGGGGAGAAGAGATGTGGAGAGGGCAAGAGAAGAGAACACATTTATAGTGAGTTAGAAAGGCCCCCAAGTCTATGATCTAAGACAAAGGCTAGCATGTAGAGAAATTGTATTAGTTTGTATAAATGCATATATATATGTTGTGAGGATAACGGGACAGGAAAGGATATTAAGTCAAAGACCCTGGAAATAACGTTCAGAGCTTATTGTAAAAGTACTTTGAGTTCTTCCTGCTTTTCTGCTATTATACTTGCAGTTTGCGGGTTTTAAAGACATTTCTAATCCTACACAGTAGTAAATCCCAAAAACTTTGGCAGAAGTAAAATCTGATAAAGTCACAATTAGGGAGAAGTGCTGGCAGGAGAAACATCTACTGCTGGGCAAACAACTGTTTTAGGGCTGTCCAATCTGATCCTCTCGGGTCAGGCATCTGACAGCATTTTAGTTGTTTCACTAATACCATATTAACTATGTATTTCCCTAAATCATATACTTAATAGAACACTAAATAGTGTTTCTGTCATCATCAAAGATCCATATTTCTGAGTTAGCTCCACTTATCGATTCCTTACACATGGGGAGCTACGTCTCAGAATGGTTGCAGGTGGTAACATGTATTTCAGTGCCTTTTAAATTACAAATGTTATCTATTTACAAATACACTTCTTTGCCCGTATTATCGTGTATTATTGTGGCAGTAAACATATAGGCAGTAGTCAATTTATATAACCAAAACCTCTTATTTATGTTATGTTTATATATTTGTTTCCAACTTTATTAGGGTGAGAAGCGCAGACAGTATTTTGTTTTTTGTATACATTGTACAGCCAACACACTGTATTTGCAGCATGCTCACACTGTTTGGTAGGCCTCATATTATACATTTGTATTATTTGAGCCTGAAACTAGCTTAGCGCACCGACATTTTTTCTTCTCCCTGTTTGCACATATTTGAGGTTGTTGGCTCCTCATCAGTCTGGTTGCAGCTTGCTGTCCAGGGGTTAATGGGGAGGAGGTTTAATTGCACCTCCCCCAACACATTAATAAGGTTTTGGTAGCCGTATAAACTGCTTTGTGTGCCCACTATGTTGGAGATGAGAGTAGGTTCTCACCCTATTGAGAGTGTGCCTTGACGTGGCGGGTGAGCTTAATTATGCTTTGGCCAATTCATATAACCAAAACCTCTCATTTATATTATGTTTATATATTTGTTGCCAACTTTATTAGGGTGAGAAGCGCAGACAGTATTTTGTTTTTAGTAGTCACTATAGAACTGATAAAAAAAAAACTAAAAAACTTCTGTGCTTATAGGTAACATATAAGCCCAGAACCATTTGGCCCATCTAGCCTGTTATAAAAACGGTCCTTGGTATCATTAGATTCAGGATAGCCATATGCCTATCACATGCATATTTAAAAGTCCTCACTTTATGCAGGGAGTTTGTTCCACTTATTTAACACCCTCTTGGTAAAGTAAAATATTATTACATTACATCTAAGCCTCTGACGCTCTACTTTTAAATATATGATCTCTTGTCCTAATTTATTTAAATAAAATATTTAATCAAAGCATTCAGGGTGTTGCTGTGCTTGGGCTGGAGATAATTCCTGATGGACACAAGAAGTAGCATAAATTTATGGCTAGTTGAATCTCTTGAGTCAAATTATGGTATTTTCTTTTAACTATGATGACCTTTTCACCAACATACTCTGTACCGGCAATTATACACCAGCAGCAGACATACAGTTCCTGTACACTACTAAGACTACACATTTTATGGTCGTTGCTAGTCGGCAATATTTGTTTTCAATTAATATTTATCAATATTCATATTCAGTGTTAATATTCCAATATTTAGCTCTAAGCTCTATGCTTTTATGGCTGTAAAGCATAGTCTATCCCCTTCAATTACCATTCTTTACCTCTAACAAGGCTTATATAGTCAGAAACCTTTATTTCACACACATCCCCTCCTGACCTTTTAATAACATCTAAGCGAGTGTTTAATCACCCAGACACAATTACAGCTACTGACTTTTTAACTCTATCATCACTAAAATGGGTTAAAATTAGAGCAGAAAGGACTATTTGACCTCATTAGTTAGCACTGGTAGTGTGAGCCCTTGAACTGCCAACCATCCTGAAATTGTCCTAAGCAATACTATGTTAAATATGTTTGGTGCGGCTTAATTGTTTGGAGTGATGGGCAAGGCTTTTTCGTTAGAAGTTGTCTAAACTTTAAGAGAACAACCTAACCTTCACAAACAGTGCTGTGTCCACTAAGCATACAAACTGCTGTGCTCATTTTTGCAGTCCAATCCAGTGCCCGGGGCATGTAGGATCGCTTTAATCAATGAGATTACAAATACTTGGCATCTGTTGTCTAGAAATACTATTCAACTCTTTCAGTACCATGGACAGCAGGTAAGGACACACTGGAAGCGGTGAGAGATTGTTGTGAATGCAGACTCTGTCCGCCCCGAGAAGTGAAGTAGTCCTGTTTTGTAGGGCTATAAATCTTGGTGAGCTCTTATTACATGAAAACAATGAGACAGACGCATGGAACAACATTGTCACTTTTCCTTTTAATAAATCCACAACCATAGCACTAACTGTGCACTTTATACAAAGACACTTGTTGCATCCTACCGCACTACAGTACACATTTCCCAAAATTGTTCCCACCATCCTTGTCATCCTGTGCTCAGCATAAGACATGCTTTGGAAAGTGGACTTTTAAATGTGAAATTCAGGGAAACATCAGGCTTCTAGAATGTCTTTAGAGGAAAACAGCTTTTTGTAAGGCAATGGGGATCAACCTGGCACAAGATTCAGTTTTTATTAATTTGCACAAAAACTGCTACTTTATTAGGTATGATTAAGTTTGGTGAGGACCTGGTGTTTTCAGCTGAACCAGAGAGGACATTTCAAATGAGTTAATGACAGATTCTGGTAGGTTTTAGCATGGCAGAGACCTCTGTGAAACAAGATGAAGTACCTGCCCAAAACACCCCAGAGATACATAATGTATACATTGGTATACTTATGTACACTAGACAAAAGAAACCATAAACAGATATTAAATATATATAGTATAAAGATCCAGGATACTCGATTGTTATTCTGCAGTAAAATAGATTATGGCTGGGCTTTTTAAAATTACTTATGTCGTTGTGCCTTTCACATAAAGACAAATGATAGATGTGTAACGCTAAACAAGGAAACATTGGTAGAAAGTGATAATACAGAAACATTAGAGATTTGTGTCAGTGGGAAAACTATGTTTAACCAACTCTAGAAAAAAGTAATCAAGCCATTGTCTACCTAAGTCCCCGCTAATTTTCTTCTCCTTGCCCAAAAAAAATCATGGGGTTGTTTTTACACAAGGGAGTCTATTCCCACATTACATTGATTATCCCCGCAAGGTTTAGACAGATGTTAGTGAAAGTGCTTTCATGCTCAGGTTGCATACAATCACTACGTGCTTTAGGCCGCCTACTTAAAGCATACGCATGCAGAATAATTATCTGTATTTGTTCATTTGCATATTTCCATTCATAATTCCTAGAATCTTCTCAGCATATCACACAGATCCCACCTATATAACGGCAATGCTACAATGGCTAAACAACATATGGCCATGTAGTGTGACGAAATCCCCAATATTTATGCCTTATTTTTTTCTAATAGTATTCACTGGGTATGCACTGAATTATTGCTTTGTTTTGTGTATTTATTTGTCATTATTATTTTACCAGCAACCCGGGAATCTGAATGCGTAGGCTTTTTATGCTTTTTAGGTTGTGCCCCCCCTTTCCACATAGTTTTTTTGTGCTGTGCATATTTGCAGGTTTTGACCAAATACTTAGGGTTGAGCAGCCCCTCCTGGCACACAGGTGCCTCATTAATGGCGTCCAGAGAAGGCTTTAAATCGCTTCAGAGTAGGGTGACCACATTGGCCATATTTTCCAGGACACGGGTAAACAGTATGTGGGATGTATAAACTTATGGAAGGCAACCAAACAGTCAGATATACACCCCCCATACTGCAGGGCAGCACTTTATCTGGGCTGGTCAGCAATATGCAAAAATTATACTTGTCCTGGAAAACATGGCTGATGTGGTCACCCTACTTGAGAGTCTCATCTTGGGTTAAAACGCAGTGCAGTCCCATTGATTCATAGCTGTGAAAAATTATATAGGACTCACCAAACTTGGGATATTTTGACGTAGTATTGGAGTAGGCAATAAATGGTCATATAGTGCGACGGAATCTCCAATATTTATGCTTTAGATAGGTGTTCACTGACTATGCTTTTTTTTAGGTTGTGCTCTCCCCTTTCTGTATATTATTTGTTAAAGTGGTAACGTTTTGGATCAAATGCAGTAATGTGGAATCTCTGAATGGCTGAATGTACTCTCTGCATGAGAAATCCAAGTATCCCATACATATATTTTGGCTTTAATGGGTCTAGCCAATGAAGCCTTATAATTTCTGGCACAATTAGCCATAAAGTCTTCAAAATTGATCCAAACATGCCCAAGACTTGCTCAGTCAAGAACAAGCCAACACTGTGGCTATGCTCAAAGCTATGCATAAAGTAGCAGGCATGTGTAAATGGGTATTGAACAATGGGCGTATTCAAGTTGTGATATACCTTGTATCCTCATCTATATATGCCTCCCTAGAATTCTGAAGGGTTTATTCACTAATGCAAGAGTTAGCAGGATAGTTGTCACTTGATATTGCTGAATTCCATATTAATTATGAAGGGATATCCCAGGTAAATAAAGGCAGGCCTTATCACTATATAGTTGAGTAAGCGAGAAGACTTTTAAGAAATCTCACTGACAGTGCCGTCCAAGCTCACTGGGTTTTGACCATAGTGTAAAGTGAGGAAGATGCATACTTCTGAAGTGTACATATTTAGGAGTAACAGTCCCTGTCAGTGATGTACAGTATTTTGCCCAGCATAAAATTCACCTTTTAAGAATTTTGCAGGATACAGCATGCAATGGAGGTTTTGCTGGCTATCCAGATGTGGCTTTGTGTATTTTTAGGAGGCCTACCTTTGAAGATTTAGAATGACTCTACCTCAAGAACAAGTCATGAAAAGACTAATTCAGGTAACTAATGAACAATTATAAGTTAGCTTTAGAAAGCTACATCAATAGTTATATTAACGGTGGCCCTAAGTAGCTGCTTAATCTTCTTATTAACTTCCACCATATCTTGGTGTATCATTGTTTCTACAGCCCTAAAGAACATACAAGCCCCCTAGCCATGCCTCTGCACTATACAAAATAGTTTTGGTATTTTAAAATTTTGGAAGGTATAGAAAATAACCCCTTTGTAAAACTCCCAGACATGCATGGATCGGTGTTATTTCCATGATGTTTGAGCAAATACATAAATAAAAGTTAAAAACGTTAAAAATGGTTTCTGGTTGCCCTCCAAATTAAAGGCCTCTACAAACTAATGGCTACATGGCCGAATATACATTTTAGATCTAAATTCAGCACCATCTCATGCTCACGTTGCAGAGGTAGAGTGAGTTTGAATCACTGTACATTCTACATGTGGCTAATGAACCAGCAAGTTGAGTCTAATTTATCATCTCGAATTACCTGTTTGCAAATCTGATACAAACCGAATATGTTACTCTCATATACCGTAGATGTGAAATGGTTCAATGATCCAACTGGTTTTTCAGAAGGGCTTGGATCACTCTGACACTACAATATGATTGTCTGTATATGTTGTTGTTCTTGACTTAAATTGTTCGTTATGTTTCCTAGCTATTCCTTTTTTCACATACCAATATATAAATATATTCTATTCCTGAAATGCAACTTACGAAAACTGCTTCATTATATAGTCTAATATTTTTAGCATATTGGTTTAAATTAGCTATGTTTTTCATGTGTTGAATCTTAGTAGGCAATAAAGAAAGAAAATTAGTATATATGCAGATCTAAATTGATGCCTTTAGCAATAAATGGATGCAAATTTTAAACAGGTGTTTGCTTCTAGTGAATTCTCCTTGAAATTGCTTCATCTGGGGATAAAAGTTACTACCGCTAACATGTATGTTATGTCGGAGGAATAACACTGATTTGCAATCAGTGGGAAAAAATATGTCACTTATGATTTAAACATCACCAGTATGGGTCTCCAACCTTCATGCTAATAAGAACATCTTTTGGTTAATGAAAGTTTGAGCTCTTCTATGAAAATGCAGTAGAAAAAAATGGAATTTTGGGATTGAAGATATATTTTGTATTATTAATTCTTTTTTATTTGTTTGTAATTTAGTTTTATGAGGGTTGCATTAAAATTGACATTAACATCAAGTGCTCAGTGGCTACCGGTTGTAGATTCCTTCGGTTGGGGATATAAAATTATGACAAATATAAACGAAACCGATCATAGCTGTTTCTGCTACAAATATTTTTGATACAAGCTGGAGCAGCATTTTTTATTTCTATTTCCACCATATGTTGCTCCTTACATATTTCAGAGATCTGAGTGGTAATTTGGTGGCCCTGGTGAGTAAATCTGTAGGAGCAAGTATAGCTAAACTTCATGCAGAAATCAAGACACTGCCTTAGTGGCCGAGTTAAAATCTCTGTATGTTGTAATCTACTATGTGCATACGATTTATGTGTAAATATAACTTTATGAGAAAATACAATTCCTATGTTTTTTGTGTACACTATTACTTTTTAGGTATCTAAAAAGTTAGCACCAGATCTCACGGTCCGTGCAACCATCAAAAGATGGAGATTTGAAACTTTGAAGTTGTCAAAGTATTCCATTCACTAAAATTAATCCTTCAAGCATTTAGCACTACCATGTCATTTGAGCACAGTACAAATTCTATATTGAAGTTGGTTGTCCAATGAATGGAGTATGGATAGTAAGACTCCCTACAATATTAGAAACAGAGTTTCAGAAGAAACCTTCAGAATAAAAGAAATCCATCCACGCAGTCCTCCTGGAAACCTGCCAAACAAGGAGGATCTTACTGTAATGAGTGATAACTCAATCTTGCTCTTTCAGTGTACCTTAAAGGCTGTGTTATGAACCACTGGTCTACATAGACATGCAAATCAAATAGCGACATTACCCATGTTGAGAAGACTACTAGTCACAGTTGCGAAAGGAATTGTAGTGGGCAGCTGGACAGTGACTTCAGCAAGTCACACCACGCTTTAAATTATAACTAATGATGCCCTAATAAAGTAGAATCTCCCTGGCAACCACCGAGGATCCCTAAAGGATGGCAGGCCCTGGGTGAGCGTAAATGTCATAATTATCAACAGGAAATTGTCTAGGTAAAAAAAAGTCAAGCTTTTTTTTAATGAAATTAGAAATCACAGGCGCTATCATTTACATGAATACGTAAGGAACATTGGAAAGGTCAAGTCCATTACATGACAATGGTAAACATGTGGCTAATACCAAAATCCCTGAAGTTTCTCTATATAGAAATTATGGGTTTTTTTGTTCTAAGGCTTTTAATAGTTTCTCTGTTGAATCTTCTTAGCTTACACGATCATGATATCTACTGAATAGTATAGATAGATAGACAGACAGACAGACAGACATGTTGGTCCTTAAAAAAGTATTAAAAACTGGTCTACACAATTGTTAAAAAGGTTAAATACCGTATTTGCTCGATTATAAGACGACCCTGATTATAAGACGACCCCCCAAATCTTAATATTAATTTAGGAAAAAAAGAAAAAGCCTGAATATAAGACGACCCTATAGGAAAAAAGTTTTACCAGTAAATGTTAATTCATTTAAACACTTTTTTTAATAAAAGCTATGCTTGAGAAAAATATTTTGGTTTTATTTCCTTCTATTTTCCAACCTGTCCCCCAGTTATGCACATCTGCCCCAGAAGTGCCTTATACCCCCTATATGCCACTGTGCCCCATGATATGCCTTTTAACCCTCTAAATGCCACAGTGCCCCATAATATGCCTTTTAACCCTATATGCCACTGTGCCCCATGATATGCCTTTTAACCCTATATGCCACTCTGGCACTTAGAGGGTTAAAAGGCATATTATGGGGAAGAGTGGCATATAGGGAGGTTTAAGGCATTTCAGGAGGCAGAGTGGCATTAAAGGGGTTAAAAGGCATTTCACAGAGCACTCTGCCTCCAGAAATGCCTCAAACCCACATTTAACACTCCCCCTCCCTCCTCCAAACTTACCGGTGCTTCTGAGTTGGGGGGGGCGCATAACACAGGAGGGTCCAGGTCCCCTGCATCTGAGCCCCAGGTGCTTAGTCCGGGCAGCATGTAGAGCTCCACGCGAATCGCGTAGAGCTCTAAGCACCGGGGACTCAGAAGCACCGGTACGTTGGAGGGGGCATAACACAGGAGGATGCAGGTCCCCTGCATCCTCCTGTGTTATGCCCCCCCCTCCAACTTACCAGTGCTTCTGAGTCCCCGGTGCTTAGTCCGGGCAGCGTTTAGAGCTCTACGCGATTGTATCGTGTAGAGCGTAGAGCTCTACACGATACAATCGCGTAGAGCTCTACACGCAGCCCGGACTAAGCACCGGGGACTCAGATGCACCGGTAAGTTGGGTCGGGGGTTAACACAGGAGGATCCAGGTCCCCTGCATCTGGGTCCCCAGTGCTTAGTCCGGGAAGCGTGTAGAGCTCTACGCGATTGTATCGCGTAGAGCTCTACACGCAGCCCGGACTAAGCACCGGGGACTCAGAAGCACCGGTAAATTGGGGGGGGGGGGATTAACACAGGAGGATCCAGGTCCTCTGCATCGCTGCGGGGGATCTGGATCTTAGTCTCATAATCAGACCTATTTGAGGTCTGATTATAAGACGACCCTGATTATAAGACGAGGGGTATTTTTCAGAGCATTTGCTCTGGAAAAAACCTCGTCTTATAATCGAGCAAATACGGTATATTCAAGTTGTTGACATGTGGGGGCTTTGGGTCTGCTTTTTACTCAAGTTTCTTGCTCCTCTAAAGTGTACAGCTCACAACTACCCGGGTGGTTATGTCTAAAAGGGATTCTGGTGTGATGTATGAAAGTGGTCTCATTATCTTAGCAAATACTATTAAATAAATTAGCAATCAAAACTAACATGGGTGAAAAAAATTATTTGCATTCTGCCCTATACATAACAATATAATACACAATGCGCAGGGCCATCAGGTCTGCTTGTCTCTCAACATTTAAGGGACGTAGGCATTTGGGATCCAAAGTCTCTCTAAAGAAGGACACTTAGGAAAAATGAGTCTGCCTTTTCTTCTGTATCTGCCTTGTTTTACTGCTTCATTCAGTAGTAGTATGTACTGTACTGTATGTATCATATTTTGTATTTATGCACATTAAAACTGATTTGTACTTTTTGTGGCATGCAAGCTGTCTGAGCAATATATTGCTTATCACCATAGAAACCAAACGAATGTTAAATGGTCCATTCCATTTCTAAACGAGCACTTTTCAAACTGCGTCGCTATATCACTTAGTGTACATAATCCCCACTATGACCTTCTCAATAGCAAGATTCCCTTTCATGGCAGAAGGGGCACCAAACAGGCTTGGAAGGATGTATTAGACTATTCTAGGACCTATTTTACCATCACTTCTGTATTTGGACCCCAGACAGTGCCTGGTTTACATTACATTACAAAAATGAATGGTGAATAGGGTGAAATATGAAAGTTGTGCAAAATGATTACAGTGTGCTTGAAAATGGGCAGAGTATGGCCAGTATAGCCAGTGTATAGGCAAGAGGGGGTGTGGCTACAATAAATCCCTCCCATTTGACCTTCATTGGCACTGTTGAGTTTGTGGTGTTCTAATAATCTATTTAGTCTGCCTTATGCCACTTTGAGCCCTGGCCACGGAGCAGCCCTTTATTGGTAGTAGTCGAGCTTCTTATAGCCCCAAGATTTTCCTTTGTCTAATGCTTTTAGTAGAACTAGGTTTTTGCAGTGGTTAAATGTAGCAGTTTGGTTTTCATTGTATGTTTATAACTTGCAATCTGCATCATCTTTCTAGGTCTTTCCATTAACTGACAAATATTTATTTTGTTATAGTAACTTTAGCACAAAAGACAGATAACACAAGTACACAGTTATTTAATTTCAGCTACATATAAAAATGTTGCCTTCCCAAAGAGATAACGTAGATGTCGCCTTGATAATGAAAGTCCTGCACCAAGCTTATTTCAGCATTCCATCTCTGCCGTTTCCTTCAAATAATCAGTCATACATTTATTCTATGCCAGCCACACCTTTGCTTTTGTGAAATGTTCACTAAAGTCCCCAACTACCGTTGACTCTATCCCTAACACACAATCCCATTACTTAAGATGGGTCATGCCAGGTTATCCAACTGGTTCTTTTTAGAGGCAGTGTATCAAGGGTTGCAGCTGAAGGACATGAGAAGGTCTTCTTCCGCAACCCAACTAGAACATGGTGTGCTTCTTATTGTGCATGTATCATCTACAAGGAATCCAAACATACATACATTCCTGAAGTTCAAAACCGTGGCACATTTTGTTTTAGAACATCAGACCAAATCATAAGTATCTTGTTGACATGATGTTCTTTTGTAAAACTGATGGCACTTCCAAAATCTTAACCCCCCTACTGGGGACCAGAGGATGCACTAGTAATTTTTTTCAATAAAGTAACATGTAATCAGTTTTCATGTGATATCAGTAACCTTTAAAACCAGACTTGTGCATTCGTCTTCAGGCAAACATGAAAACGAACACGAAGAATCCGTTTTCGTGTTTTCGTGACATGAAGAAGAGAAGATAGCGGCGGTAAAACGAAGACGAAGACACACACAAAAAGCGTCTACGTCTACTAATCTCCCTGGTCTCAACCAATTGGTTATTGCCAGAGGAAGACCCTGCAGGTGACCAATAGGCTCACTCGCACTGCCCTGTAACCCCTGACGGCGAACCTACGGATCAGCCATTGGTTGATGGCAGACGAGCCCCCTGCTGGGGACCAATAGAGGTGCTCATATGGACATTTAAACTCCTGGCGCCAGAGCTGCTGCGGTACGCGTTAACCCTGTATTAACCCCTTATACAAAACCGGAAAAAAACAAACACGAATACGAAGATTTTTTTTTGCCGAAGGCGAGCACGAATACGAACAAGAAGACCTCCCTGGTGCCCAAGTCTATTTAAAACCTTGTGGCTAGGATTATCATTTGTTAAAGGGTTAATCTTACCTTAAACCTGATTGAACTAAAGGGCCAGATGCCTATATACTTTTGATGGCCAAATATAATATGCCTACACAGAGAAAATGCCTACTCACAAGTCACCTATATATCTACTCATATGTTTGTGCCTGGATTTCGTTTGTATTAGGTGAACCAGATCACTAGCACATCTATTGGTTCCTTGTATGGCTGCCTATTATCTTCTCCCTGCGGGTCACTCATTCCAGCAGTAACGGCTCTCAATATGATAATTGTGAGAGAAAAGGCAGGAGGGATGGATGCCACAGAGCCAAGAATCTCAGGCTTCTCTGCTAAATTAAGTGAGCTTACTAGCCAGGAGGGCACGGTATAAAAATATACCAGAATTGTTCCTTTAAGTTTTATCTATCATTTACAAACCAGACAGCTAGAATAATGTATAGATTAAATCTCACACCCCACAAAGTGTCACCATCGCATTTTTAATGCTATAACCCTTAACTGTTTTGAACTAAGGTTATTTATTTGTGTCAAGCGCACAGGTTAATTTCCACCCAAGCATAATTCTCCCTCTCGCACGACCCTTTGCAGCTGAGACCTGATCTCCTCTACACTGAGAGAGATCATTAATACTGACATCTGACCTATATGGTTCTTTGGAGTCCGAGTGACACCATTTAATTACCACTTCCTGGGATGCAGAGCTATATAATGCTTATTTTAATAAGACACCTGTTAGCGTTCTTTCGTGGTGCTGCCAAAGCAGAGATGTGCCAGGGGTGTGTTCTCTCTCATGTTATAGGCATGTATGTAAGGAATTACATGCATTTTTGGTATTGGGAATGCTATGAATGAATGATAGACTTCCTTGTTAGAGCAGGATCCATGTAAGGTGCATACTTTAGGCAGAGCCGTAGTGCAAAATGTTGTCCCCAACCAGAAAGTGCTCATTATGAAGCCCCAGTGTCTCTCTCCCATTATTGGATTCCTTTATTCCTCTTGATGTACCACATATAGAAGAAGAAAGTAAAAAATACACACGGGAAACTTGGGACCCTCGTATCTGCATGCTATCAAACATAGATAGGAGGTGGCAGAAAGAGCATGGGCATTAGGGAGTCTTGTGACACCCTTTGGGACCCAGGAGCTTCGAAGAGACTGCCGGGACCTCACTTTTGACTCACCAACACCTATTGGGCAATAATTGCACAAATCATATATTTTGGCAAGCTGCGGTCAACTTCCAGCAACATCGTCTGTCTTAGGAGTTGTTCTCCAAGGAAAAAAAAAATCTACTCATTTATTTGACATTTACATAGATATTTTTTTTTTTGCATAGAACATTTTTTTTCATTAGCAAGAAATGGCTTTATGAGCTTGTAATGCACATAATTTATGTGCATGCATTAAATCCGACACCAGCGTGCAGCTCCCCAGGATATCCTGGCACACAGATATATGCAACGTTGCTTTTTATTCCCACTACCATGTGGGGCCAGACAATAACAAATGTTTTCAATACGCTACAAGCGCGGATGTTCAGGTTCAGAAGTGGAGTATTTCCTCCTCGGCTGCTTCCTTTCTTCATGGTTCGTTTGAAATCCTTCCATGTGGAGCAATGACTGCTAAGCTTCATAAGGCTGGAGCGGATTCCATTCTCCCCGCAGCTCTCATTTAAACCTGTAGCAGGGGAAATGCGTAGCGTGCAGCATCTACAGGGGAGATGATAAAGAGAAGATCTGCGTTTTATGTGAGGTGCTAATTAAATGCTCCCAGGGGAACGGAAAATTAAAAAAACATAAGTAGTTTGGAATGCACTTGGACTAGGGTGCTAATGCTGGGCATTATCAGAATATTATCTAATTTCCCTTGCACCAAATAGACTATTATTTGACACTAGAATTCGACGGTCCATCTAGTCTACCCATTGTTTCTGCTGTAAAGACCTACATTTTTTGCTATATGCCTATCCCATTAGTCTTTACCACGTCTGATGGGAGGCTGTTCCACTTATCTACCACCCACTCAGTACGGTAAAACTTCCTGATCTGTAGTCTTAGATTATGACCTCTTGTTTGAACATTTCTCCTCCTGTGAAATACAACTTGACTCCTGTACTAACTGAAATGTTTCTATCACATCTACTCTCTATCTTCTCTTCTGCAAGCCTTACATATTGAGATCCCTTTACAAATGGCTTGTCATCATTACAAACCATTCACCATTCGTAGCACAATTAATGAAAATATCCTGTGACATCATAGCAGGAGAACTGGAACCCAAATCAAGATAGCCCCAGGGAACCCATACCTCTCAATAGTTTGTTATTAAGACTTTCGACCTGATATCATGGCCCTTTTTAAGTTAATTTTAGGGTAGCTCAACACATTGTCTAGAGCAAGAACAATTTTTTAAATTAAAATAAAACTTTTTTATTAATATATTTCCTTCTCTATTAATGCATAAAAAAATATTGCTATGGGGCATAGTCTTATACTCAGAACATGCAGAAAGCCACAAAAAGAGCAACATCAGATTATCAAGCAGGCCCAGACTGCCATCGGGCAACTGCGACCGGGTCCTCCACCCTAAGGGGCCGGGAAGCCCCCACCAGGGCCGGCCTTACGGGTGTGCGGCCGCACAGGGTTTAAATTAAAACATCGGGGGTTTTTTTGTTGTTTTTTTTTAAACTTTATTTAACATCCTCCATGTTAAATAAAGTTTTTGTTAACTTTATTTAACATGGAGGATGTTAAATAAAGTTAAAAAAAACAACCAGATGTTTTAATTTAAGCCCTGTGGGGCCGCAGACCCCTAAAGCCGGCCCTGGTGGGGGCTTCCCGGCCCCTTAGAGTGGCGGACCCGGTCGCAGTTGCGGCGGGCTTAAGGGGCCCTCTGTTAATGCGGCCGTAGAGGCCGCATAGGCCCAGTCAGTGCGGTCCTGACTGGGCCTATTTTAAGGTAGGGGCCTGGAGCTGCAGCTTCATCAGCCCCTAAGTCAATCCGGCCCTGCCGCGGGCCCGGTCGCAGTTGCTGCTTGCTCCGGCAACAAGGTAAGTAGGGTGAGGGAGGGGGGTGCAGTGAGAAGGGGCAGAGGGGGGTTAGATAGTGAGAAATGGGGAGAGGGGATAGATAGAGGGGGTACATATTGAGAAGTGGGGAAGGGGGTACATAGTGAAAAGGGGGTACATATTGAGAAGGGGCAGCTAAGATGGGGAAAGGGGGTTGTGTGAATGCGTATGAGAATGAATGAATAAATGTGTGGATGAATTGTGTGAATGTGTATGAGAATTAATGAATTCATGTGTGGATGAATTGCTTGAATGATTTGTGAGACTGCATTAATGAATGTGTTAATGATATGTGTGAATGAGTGAGTAAATGCAAAGATGGTACATGAAGGGTGGGCTTTAACAATAAATAAATAAATAAAAATGGGCTGCTCAGGCTTAAATGCCCGGGCCTATTTTTTGTCCCAGTCCGGGCCTGTTATCAAGTACTCTCAAAAGCCAGGAATTGGTATATAGGTATATTTATTTAAAGATATTCATATGTTCCTTAGATCTTAAGCTCTCGAGAGGACCCTGGAAAGCCCACTATACCTGCCAGGAACCTTGTGTAAAAGTACCATAAGGCTAGATGGCTGCTCATGGGGCAAGGAGGGTTCTCTTCTCCTGATGTAGGTATTAATGTATATTTGGTATGTGTGATAACTGCCCCATTTAAATTGCACAGAGCTGTGTGACTTGTTGCACTTAATAAATAATAAATAAATAAAATAAATAAAAAGATAATAATAATAATAATAATAATAATGTTCATAAAGCTATTTCTGCTGCTGGAATGTATAAAGCCTGCATTTATTATAACAAACATGGCTCGTTCCATGAACAAAGAAATATTACAAGCTGTAGAACATAAAAAGCTTGTGATATAAAAGATTTGTTAAATATAAGATTTATTAAAAGAAAAAACATTTGTACATTTAAAGTATCCTACAAAAAAATGTGTACACAAATGTATCTTTTAATACTTAATTTAAGGTTCTCACTCCTTGCATATAGTTTAGGAAGCCAAACAAAATAATCTGTTGATTTATCTTAAAGCAGTAAAAAGCCTAAAATGGGTAAGCGTCACCTTGTCCCTCCATATAGTAGAGCAAAGAGTGGAACCTGCAAGCGAGAGCAATATTTCTGGTCCATAGACAGATGCAAAGATGGAACCAGAAAAGACAGTCCCTGTGCCGGTCGGTCCTCGTAAGTTTGTGAGTAATGAGCTGCAGTTTGGCCCTGAAAAACTGAACGTGTAAATTAGAAAATTAATGATGTGTAAAGATGTAGGGAAGCTGTGTTTATTTAAGGCTGCCATCTTGTGTTCAAAGGAGAATTGCTATTAAAGGATCGGTGATTGTCAGAGGGTTTGAGATTCAGTCCGATACGTGAGACACGGGAAGCGAGTGACTCAATCAGAGGCTGTTATAACACGTTCTCAATCCCAGTACCATTGCGCACAGTTCTTTCTTTTTGCTGCATGCCCCATTAAAAACTAACACTGCTTTTATGCTACGAATATTTGAAGCACCGACAACGCGCCCTGGGATCTTGGCTACCAGCCTGATATATGTTTTGCTATTGATTTATCATACATGTCATGTACTAATTCAGGATGTTCATTCACTGTCAGAGTTGCGTGCTTATTGTAATGCTCTGGCGTTTCTCAACTAACTATAAGGGATTCTTTCGGTCAACGAACCAGAATATGAACCTGTAATCCAAAAGGTTTCCCTTATTTGTTATTAAATTAACGGTTAAAACTGAGCATGTACTGAGGTACCCACTGGCCCCATCACAGCTAAACTGGGGGGCAGATCCAGGCCGAGGAGCTTTGCCCCAGATAAACATGTAATTGCTGGAGGCACATTAAATAACTTTTTCCAGCAAGACTTTGTCATAAAAAAGAAGGTGTTCAAGTAGACTCTTAGAATTGGGAATCCATGGGGTAACACAAAATCATGTCCCCCTTGTGGCCCCAGCTGTGTTGAGGGTCCCCCTTCCTATATACAAGTTCTCTTTTGGATCAAAACAATTTAAGACAGATAATTGATAATTATTGTGCAAAATCAGTGCTCACGTTCGTGCGCTTTATAAACACAGATATAACGTTCGTGTACATTCTTTGTGTTCATTTTTTTCTTTGTTTTCTGGCCAATTTCTAGCAGGGGTTAATCCGGGGTTAACACAGTAACAGTAGGCAGCAGCTTTGGCCCCAGGATTTTAAAGGTCCTTCTCCTGACCTTTGTCAGGGTGACTCAAATCCCCGTTCCTCCGAGGCCACGTTCCTCAGACTCAGACAACTGCTCTGAGCAACTTGGCTTGGGAGGGACGGGGATTTGAGTCCGTAGACAAGGTAGGCTAGAAGAAGTGACTTGTATGGGGGGTAAGGGACCAGGGAAATTAGCTAGGAGATATTTACAAAGAACACAAGAATTATTTATGTTGTGCTTCTTTGTCTTCGTGTATGCTAACCCTCCGCCATATTAGTTTATTCGGCATTTGGTTAGAACAACGAAAATGCAACATTTGTGTTCGTTTTCATGTTCTCCTGAATAGGAATAAACAAGTCTAGATATAACGTCTTGTATGTACTTGGTAATAAAAGGCTGATTAGGGCAAGCACTTATCCATTCCAACCTTGCTCTACTTCCCAAATATTAAAAAGTGAACTGACTGGCTATTCCAAGGCCACAAGAAACTGCCTTTTTAAAAGCCCTCTTACAAAATTTCCAATTAAAAAGAAACACATAGAAGCCTTTGCAAGTGATATTGCTATTCTAGATCACTAGACGGTTGAATCTTGTTACAATGTTTTCTGCCTGGATCTGCTGGAATAAACCTTTAAATTAATTGTGGACACCAAGGAAACTCCAGGATTACAAAACCATGCAAGTAATGCCACTCAAGGGAGGTATTTGCTTTAATGTAACTATTGCAGCTACTTTAAAGTACGGGTAATTTACGGCACTTGTGTATGTTATTGCAATAGGCAAGAACGTTGATGCCTGGGCCATTATAAAATCCCTCATTTGCACATACTCATTCTGGTTTCCCCGGTGGTTTGTGTAATGAAACAAGGAACTTGTAGGTCACTTTGTAAGGGAATTCCTTTCGAATGTGCAGGCCAAACACTATGTAAATGTTGGCCGGAATTTACCCAGCTTCTGGTGAGTTCCTTGAAGTAGTAAATTTCCACACAGTGTGTGTTATTTATGTTTTATGTGCAGAGATCAGAAAGCCAGTGAATACTTTATTTCTTACCTTTATCCTCGAACTATGATTGCATTATTAATGTATGCAGGGTATGCTAAACATGGAAGCACAATTCTGGTGAAGGCAACCTTGCTTGGTATATATATATATATATATATATATATATATATATATATATATATATATATATATATATACCGTATTTGCATGATTATAAGACAAGGTTTTTTTCAGAGCAAATGTCGTCTTATCATCGGACCTCAAATAGAGATCTGACTACAAGACTAAGATTCAGATCCTCTCTAGCAGCCGGTGGACGTCTGTGCCGGGGCTTTTATGACTGAGCGGCAGGGTGATGTGACCTTCTGGTGCTCCACCATAAAAGCCCTGGTGGAAGTATTGGCCAACAGCAGCAAAGGTTGTCTGTGTGCATCGCAAAGATGTTCACCAGTTGCCAGAGAGGAGGATCCCCCGCAGCGCTGCAGGAGACCTGGCTCCTCCTCTTTGGGAGCCGGTCAATGTCTGCTACCCGACACTTCTGCTGGGGCTTCTATGACAGAGCACTGGCGTGACCCTCGAGTGCTAAGTCATAGAAGCCCCGGCAGAAGTCCGGGGAGCAGCGGAGGTTATCCACTTTGCACCAGGGAGTCCAGAGCACGGGTGCCAAGTCTAGGGATGCATCAGTAAGTCTGGGCCGGACATATAGGGGGGATTAAGGCATATAAAGGGGGCAGATTGGCAAATAGGGAGGAATAAGGCATATCTGGGGGGCAGAGTGGTAAATAGGGGGTATATGGCATATCAGTGAGGCAGAGTGGCAAATAGGGGGGCATAAGGCACATCAGGGGGGCAGAGTGGCATTCCAGGGAGGCAGATGTGCATAACTGGGGGGTTGGCAAATAAAAGGTAATAACAACAAAAAAATGCATTTTGCTCAATCACAGTTTTTATTAAATATGAAAAAATGGTTTACATGTGAATTAATATTTACTAATAAAACTTTTTTCCTATAGAGTAGTCTTATATTCAGACTTTTTCTTTTTTTCTAAATAAATATTCAAATTTTAGGAGGTCGTCTTATAATCAGGGTCGTCTTATAATGGAGTAAATACGCTATGTATATATATTAGTGAGCCTCTCTATATTTGTACCTTAAAAAGGATTCAAAATGTCTTGCAGATCACTGTGAAGGTGTGATCTTGGCTTCTGGTTAAAGTGTGGAAACTATTTTTAGTAACATGAGTGCCACAAGTAATTTCACTTACAATTTAAAATGC
Source organism: Sceloporus occidentalis (assembly GCA_023333645.1). Taxonomy (NCBI): domain Eukaryota; kingdom Metazoa; phylum Chordata; class Lepidosauria; order Squamata; family Phrynosomatidae; genus Sceloporus; species Sceloporus occidentalis. The sequence continues at coordinate 336,048 of JALMGF010000192.1, read as the reverse complement.
AGAAAAAAGCACATGGTGAGAAGGTACATCGATATATTAGAAACTCTAGTTGGGGTGGGGTTCATTACTTCAGCTTTTCATCAGACACTCATTGCATAGGGTTCATTGAAACAAAAGCCATTGTCTTTCCACAACCTTCTTGTCACAGCTCTACTGAAACAGAGATGTAAAGGATATCAACTGAGTTCTAATTCTCTTTTAATAAAACAATTATAGATTCAGCTGGGAAAAATGCTCAAAACTTAAACCAACAGAACAAAACAAACATGACAGTGACCCAAGGGAGACAGATCGGATTGTATTACAAACTTTAAATAAAAATTAAGATGTTTAGAGGCATTCTTTCTCTCCAGGTAAAGCGTATCAGCGACAGTCAACAGCATCTCCAACAAAACAAGGACAATATGTTTTTAGGAAAAAAGATAAATGTGTAAAACATACTAAAATAGACATAATATATTCTGGAAATTTCTCCTCAAACATGGTAAAGTTGGATTGAAATATCTTCAGTGGTGCAGGGTGACACTTTTATGCTGTTTTATTCACATTGGACACATAAAATAAGTTTAGTCTTTTTGTGTTTAGTCTATTCAAGGGTTTTTTTTAAATACAAAAATAAAAACATCTTAAAATGGTATAAGGTTAGTTTAGGAAGAAATAGCATGTCACAATTATATTATATTATATGTTATATTTTAGGTAACCCCATTCTATCCACACTGCTTTAACTAATTCTTAAATTACTGTAATGTATCTCCAGATAACTTCCTACACTCTGGTCAAAACTGTATGATTGCTTAATTTACAGGAGTTAATATGAACCTAACATGGCTCTTATCTACACAACAGGGATGCGTCAACTGACTTAGTATTTGACATTGAGTTTGGTTTATGCCTCTTGGTCTGCAGATATCTCTCACAGTTTCAAAATCCCTTTCCGCTGCAGTTGCTACAAAAAATATTTCTAAATATGTTAAAAGAACAGTTTTATAATACCAAATGTCAACAAATTTGTAATATGCTCCATTCATCTGTTTCATGTTGTGAGGTTTCACTAAAACACATTATTTTTGTTAAGGTAAAAAGGCATTGCAGTGCACCCTCGTGCCACTATAGAAGGATCTGTTATGATAACATTACGATTCTTAACATTTACAAGACCAAAAATTGAGGAGGTCTCCAGAGATGGAAGTGATCGGCACAAGTCGTGACCCCATGGGCTTGATTTCTAGCCTTGCGTGGTTATAGGAAGATGAATACATTGTTAACACTGGAATAATCAGCTATCCATGATGGAACTTATTATAATATCGTATATTTTAATTCTAATATGCCAGTGGGCTATGAGAAAAATCTGGAGTATTATGTTCGATCAATTATTTGATCAGGTGAATAGTGCCTGGTTCACTATAGTTTAGTACAGTCTACAAGCAAAGAATGCATTACTGTTTAACATTAAATGAACAATAAGAATTCACAACAGTGACGTAAGCATGAAAATAAAATGTATTTCAAAATTACAAAATTGTGATTTTTATTATAAATTACTCAATAGCTAACACAACACCACATTCTCTCCTTCTCTGCACATATTCATGTATTTCATAGACGAATGATGGATGGATGGACGAATGAATGAATTGATGATAAAATGAACCAACCATTATTTGGAAATTATTTTTGTTCATCCAGTCTTACATGTTAGTTGAAATATGGCACCCCATTTAATTAAAGTTGCATCATTATTGTGTGCTCCTAACTCTCAAACAGAGCTCCCCGGAAATAGCATTGGCAAATGAACCTAGTCAATGGGGCCGGCTGCTAGGGGAAAATCGATTTTGACCTGGTAATATCGACAGACATGTGTTACAAATAAAGTTGGCTAATAATGTGTGGGGTAAAGAAAAAATGTTTTTTTAGGATTTCTCTTAAATAGATATCAGAAGACAAATAAGAAGCATTTAACAAAATGTCAGTAGCTGGTCCTGCATAACGTATATTTAAATTGACGATATTATCTTATCAATTTAACTGTTATGCTGGACCATCTGTGCTCCAAATAGAGGGGCATATATAATGCATACTTAAGGAGGTGAAATCATTCATCATACTACTGCTCACCTGTCACTCGTGGTTTAGCAAATAAACTCCACTTACTTCTGACCTGACTGGCCCCATCTGCTTAAAACTCAAGGCAGAGAAGCAATCTGATCAGTGCCATCACACATTGCTCCTGCAGACCAAGACTATCATTTTCACCCATAATCACTACGGGACACTTAAAGAGCCACTTGCTGACCACAATTTCAACAATGATCAGCTGAAGATTTGAGCTGATGCTGTAAAGCGCAGAAAAGACCCCAAAAAATTATACCATGTTTCCTTAAATGACCAGAGGCTGGGTAAAAGTAACCTTTTGCTTCTGTTGAAAGTTTAGTGGCTCTCTAAGTATTATAGAATAGCAATTGAAATGGTGAACAGTGAAATATTGCATGCTCAGAGCCCCCGTAATACTGCATAGAATTGAGCTCATAAAGTGCTGTAAGGCATCAAACTGGCTATAGTACTTGAACTCTGCTTGTAACGAATTACCCCATTTATCACCGAAGAGCCTCTTGTCCTGAAGGGAGTCTCTCAGACGCCATTACAATCATAGAAATTAATCGCTTAACTTTTCAATTTTCAGAATTCTCTAAGAATTAATTTCACACAGTTTCAAAATGAAATAGCAGAAGAAAGTGTGTTCGAAAATGTTCCAGTCCAAACACCGTAGCTGGTGTCAGGATTACTCTACAAGGCTTTTCACATTCTAAGAAGGAGAGAAAATATTCACATTTTGTGTTGGATTATCATTTGTTTGCATACACAAATTAATGAGAATAAATAATTCCATGAAGAAAACAGTAATTTGTGTTATTTTTTGAATATCCCATTTTAGAACCTTATTTATTGTGGAAAGTCCCATCCAAGGACAGGCAGCCATGTATTAAGCAGATGGTGACTTTAGAGGTGGGATAATTATAACTATAATCTGAAGAATAAGAAAAGGATATTGGATGGTGATGTAGACTGTGTTATTTTAATGGACTTAATTTATATGGCCCACCACTTTTATTGGACACATACGGCTATACATTGGTTGCTTTATCCACTATCTGATTCAGGAGCCAGGAGCGAGAAGTTGCTTTTTCCTTTGGCTCCTTCTGTTTTGTTTTTTTTTACATTTTAATCATATTATATCTGTTTGTGATCATAATCTTAGATATTTGGTTACTATTAACAAAATTGTCCTTTCTGCCTTTTGATGATTGGATTTTATAATAAATGAAATCAAAGAGACTCACAATTAGGAATGAGGGTGCCCATAAAGGAGAGATTTTTCTGGTTTGTAGTTTTTGGACCGAAGCCAAGGTGAGATTGGAGCTCTGGGATTTTCCACTCCAATTTCTTCTCTAATGTCATCGTCAACCAATGGCAGTAGCACCTTAGCTTATTCTTTAAGTTTATTTGCTCTCATTCAAACTGTATTGAGTAATGACATGTCCGCCATATGGTACAGACAGATTTAGGAAAAGGAGAGGAAATTGTGCTCATTTATTAAATTTCTTGTTTGTCAAGACACATTGTTTGTTCATTATGTCTGAATATTATTTTTATTTTTTGTTTTTATTATTTACTGTTTTATAATGTATAGCACCATCCTATTCCGCAGCGAACAAGAGATAGCAAGTAGTATAGCAAGTAGTATATGAAATAACAATTAGACTAACAGAAAGAACAGGTGAGGAGGACCTGCTCAAACAAGCTTACAATGAATATATGATGAAGAAAATAAATACTTTAGTAAATTTTGTTATCAAACTGGAAAGAGCATAACCCGCTCTATGGAGTGTTTTACATAGAAAGATCCCGCACAGCAAAACGAGATCGGAGTGGGGTGTTGATGCTGTATTTCTTTAAAAGGCACAGTTAGATATATGTAAAAATGTCAAGTCCATAGAACTACAGCACCACTTAAAATGTTAGATTTTGGTGGGTTTGGAAACAGAACCCAAAACCTAATGTTCTAGCTGGTCACATTCACCTTATTTCAGAACCTCAGTTCCCGTTTGAGACAATTAAATGTATGCCGTCATCTGGTTCTCAGGCATGGGAGCCTTCACCTCCTTTAACTCTACATGGTAATTGCTCAGGCTTTTAAAGGGCCCTACTCCACGGAATATGCTTATTTCACTTGTATTTAACCACCTGAAGCACCCTGCAAGGTGCTCAGTTGTCTGGTTACCCTAGCTGTAACTTGGCATTCTACACTTAGGAATTTGTCCACTATTTAGATATGCCATGAACTGATGCTATGCTTACTATAAATCAAGTGAAAGGACTCACTTCTTTTGTTTGTTTGAAACCTTTATTAAAAATTTTAACTGGAAAAAATGTTGAAAAAAGTCCACTCACAGAAAACAAAGCATAAGTACAGGCATCAGAGAGTACATTTGTTAAATATGGTTTACTGGTGATAAAGCCACTGCTATATTAAGTTGTTTCTGCAACATACATGATGGAAAGAGACCACAAAGCACATGGTCACTGGACCTATGATTCAATGGAACATAGTCACCTGCTTCAATGGCTCAGTAGTAACCATTGTCATATGTTAAGTATTAACCATGCATCATATGCTCTGTTCAGCAACCCAATGACCATTGCCTTAAATACAGGGGCTATTGGGGATGGTGATGTAACTCGGGACAGGGTCCAAACTTTCCATGATGGTCTACAGATGGATCTCTGAAACTCTGAGTCTCCCAATATGTGGTCAGAATAGCAAGGAGCAGGAAAAGAGATTTGTGTTGATTGAGGTGCAGTTTCCAGCTCCATCACTGGAACCGGACACCATACTCCATTCCCTGCTGAATACAGCCAAACTGAGAACACGAATGGAAAGGTATTAGGTGGAGGAGGCAAAATCTTTAGGGTATCTCACTATGCAGATATTCCCAATAACATACAATACCCCTGATATAAGTGTCTATTGGACAGTTAATCAGTAGCGTACCTAGCGGGGGGCGGTCCGCACCGGGTACCGCTCATCAGGGGGTGCCAACTTGCCGGCACCCGGCACCCCTCCAGAGACGGACAGTAATGTCCGCCGCTGGAGGAGCAGGCTCGCAAGGGAGCGGTATCGGAGGTCTTTAGCATTAATAATGAACTATGACAGCTCCTTAAACAGGAATTCCAAGATCGTCCTTTCTCTTCCACTTTCCTTTCCAAATAGGATTTTGTGTGTTTAGCCTTCACATTTCCTAGCATGAGGAATGATCAGGGTCCCTTGTCCCTTAATGTCACAGACGGAAAGGAGAATAGCACTGTAGTGTCATCGCATGAATCCTCCTCTTCTAACTGTGCTGTGTACCGCATGTTCGCAGGCTGATACTCCTTAATCTTTGTTCTGTCGAAGAACCTAGACTGAAAAGCAGCCTACAAAAAAAAAAAGAGAGTTGAAACATGAAGTAAGCCATTTCAATAAAATGTTTATTAGGTTTATTTATCAAGTTTTCTCAGTGATCAAAGCACTGTGGTGTGGCAGCTGGTAGCAGGCAGTTTTGTATTTACAAGCCCTGATTAACATTCAAGGTCAGATTCTATCGGACAGAGGGGAGCGGATGATCTTTTCTATTCAAGTAGCTTGCTCTGCTGAACCGCGGATACCGACAGGAAAAAACAGAAAAACTATAGGCATCCAACAAACTTCTTTGTAACCCAACAGAAAGTCTGCATTTTGCTTTGCTGATAGCACTTGGCTGCCACTTACCTAGAAGAAAGTTGTGCATCTGCTCCTTTTCATATAGATATGGAATAATGGGACACTGCCATCTAATGCAGCTAGTTGGGGGTGGTGTAAGGGTGCAAATGCATATCCGGGAGATTAGATTTGTCTGGAGAATTCATTGATTTCTTTACTGCCTGTAGAGTAAAGTATCTTCCACAGTCAGCTTAAAATCTCAGAATGGGAGCGCAGATCACACAGGGTATCTGAAATACCCTTACTCCAGTTTTCCAAAGAAGCAAGCCAATCACCAAACAATTCAATCATTATCTGTCTCCCCCACGTACTCTAGGTGACAATCAAAGGGTGTTAACCTTTGAAATGAAACTGGGTATTAAAATGCCCCTTGGTCCTTTTGATACTACCCTCATCTATCAGGGGATGAGACATTACAATACAGGTAATACTGGCGGCTCATTGCTACAGGCAGTAAGGACTTGGAACTGAAATTATAGAATGAAAAATCATTGCTAAACCATAACCTGCCTGTATCTCAGCCACAAATTCATGTTCCCACAGCACAGCATTGTTTCTACAAAGCCTTGTCCTTATCCTACGTTGAGCCTTGTGCTACAAATGTAGCAGACCAGGGCTTGACCAAATTTGTGTAGACGTGCCGTTGAAATTCAGAAAATTACCATATTTTTTATATGTTTGGTATAAGATAAAAATAGTGAGGACCTGGATGTCCATCTGCAGAGTCTCTTCTACTTCATACCACCCAAAATGTCAGGGGTTCAAATTGAGACACCTGGCAAGGGGCAGGGAGAGGCAGGGCTGTCCTTGGAAGTGGGCAGGACCAGAGGTATGGCCACCAACCAACTCACCGGAACAGCCACCTTGCAACGCTAGTCATGCCACAGGACAGATCTCAATTGATTTTACAGCTCCTGGGCCATGCAAGGGAAGATCAGGACGTTTTATAAACTATATCATTATCCCTACTGCTTGCAATAGCAGAAGTGGGATAACTCACCTCGACAGCAGGGCTGTGGCTGAAAATCAAGACTGATGGAAGGCATGCTACTTGTGTCAGAGAACCATACAGACCGGACTGAGAATCCAGTAAGCTTATAGCATACGGCCCCACATGTTGTTTGGGCAGCAGGGGTCAGTGGAGAGGTTTAAGCACAAACTGATAAATATTTGTAGAATTAAGATGCCAGTCAGATATTAGGAGCTAGCCATTTATCCACAGAGCTGAATATAATAATACGAAAAAAACATGCTTGCTGGCCTTGGGAATTGTCTATAACCAAGGTTAACACATCACATACTCATCCATATCAAATGCCAGCTATTGATTTTTCCATCCTCCCACAGCCTCAGAAGATTGGAAGACTTGATGATTCCATTAAAGAAGTCATTCCTCTTTAAATAAATACATTTTTCCACGAATATTCCCTGAAAAGCACCTATTCTAGGCGACCCCTCAATTAAAAAAATGTCCAGGAGGGCTGCTGAATCACCAATAAAAACAATTAAACAAATTGAAGCAAATGCAATTTAAATCACAACTTAATCGAAGACCTATTGACTTTAGTGAGTGGCTGTAGTTATAAACCAATTAGTAGTCTTTTTATTTCAGTAAAACTTTTTAATTATTTCAAAGGCTGTCTTTAATATTTTCTGAAATGCATTCGTCTTTGATAGCTCTGAATATTTTAACTATCTGTGTACAAGCAACATTAGATAAGTTATTTGGTATATACTGTATGTTACTTTCTTCACTAAAATATCTGATTTTATACAAATGCTCTTTTTGTAAAAATTTTACAGTATTAACTACCCCTACATCGCAGCACTTAAATCTCACTTTCTGTCTCTTTATAGCTGATACTGAGTAATGCAGCTCCATATGTTGCTTTGTAGCTCTCTAACCCTCTAACCTCATTGTGTAGGTAAGGGAACTGAGGACAGAGGTCACTAGTGGGCATAACAAAAAAAGAGAAGAAAGTATACACCAGGGTCTTCATGTATTAGAATCACTGAATTGTAAGCAGCATGGATAATAACCCATGAGATGGCTACATGGAAAAGGATTGTTCCTGTTATATAGGACTTTTGTAGCCTTTTTTTGCTCTTAGCTGGAAACCCAGCGATCACTTCTTATTATTTTGGATTTGTGCTAATATTAGGGCAAGTTAATTTAGGTTTTTTTTTTCTTGGGGGGGGGGCAATCCTTACTTCCCCCACTGCACTAGGGTACATTTACATATTAAAAGTGATCTATCTATTGTTAGCTATTTATACTACATTCTGGAAGCACGTTTTACAGTATCTACAGCATCTGAGTGCGTATTTTTAACATAATTAAGAAAGGTTAAGTTTTATTAGTTTTTTTAAGTGTAGGATACCTTCGGTTTATTACATGAAATAAATACCTGTAATATTTATTTTAGATATATCTGTCCCATACCTGAAGGAAACAAGTTGTGGTGACATACTGTATATCTTAAATAGCTGTGAATTTTACATTGACACTGTACATCACTGTATGTAATGCCCGTAGTATCCCTATAAAGAGGAAGTCCCATGGGTTTTTTGGTGGTATAGTTGTGTAATCAGTAGGGCACCTAGTGATATGCGTTTAGTGGTTTAGTGTTAGCTAAAGCAGAGTGGTGGAACACGTACCTGATGTTTTTCATGGTTGTCCTGCCAAGTTCCCATTGCTTGTATATTCTTTCTTCACACCAAAAGTGGCAGCCAAAAATAAGGCAGAGTCTTGTGGCAACGGACATCTGACATCATTTTTCCGCCCTTGTATATACAGTATGTGATGATATTGCACGCTACATTTCATGCAAGGTCTTAGCCGGAGCCTTTTGAGCTTCCAGGAGCTATTTAGAAGCATTTAAGATTAAGCATTATGTGTGAATTATGCACATACTTAATGCTTTATTTAAAAAATGGGCAGGGTGGTGCGAGTTTCCCTTTGACGTAAAATGCATTAGCATATCTCCCATTTATTAATAAATAGTAGGAAACATTCCCATATTCTTATACGTTTCTGGATGCACCCACTCTTTGCCTGACTCCCAGACATTCAAAGTGTAATTTAGGCTAGCACTGGCCCCTTGCATGACTAGCTCATGTTTCTGCCTCCTATAAGGAGACAGCAGAGGGGGAGCTCAGTCGGCCATCCATAGGATGTTCCCAGGTATGACTATTTATAGGTATAAGACTGGCTGGGGGCATAAATCTTGCTGTCATTGTACCCAATGTCAACCGCTGACCCTTCAGCCACTGCTGAAAAAAACTGGCATCCTTCATTACCTTTGATACCTTTAGGAGTAAAACATGACATTGTCCCCACTATTTTAATGACAACAAATCAGCTTCTTCCTAACCACCAAAGCTGTTTTAATATGTTACTTTTGCTTTAATACAAGGAAAAAATGCATTGGATATGCTCCAGGACACAAAGGCCCCAGTCAACGACGCTGCTGTGATGTGTTGCACTTAGCACTTCAAGCTACAAGATTTTGCCACATGCTGATAGCCTGCTGCTTGAATTACCACTTGCCTGTCTGAAGCACACAAATATCTGCTGTACTGTATGTGTTGTCATATGTTATTTCTTTAACACTCCAAGTCACGGGCTCGACCGTCTGTCATATGATAGCTTTCATCTTCTGACAACGTTCACCTTCTCGGCAAAACACAAGTTCTGTCTTTCTCAAGCCTGTCTTTATGTGCTGACTTGAAATTAACTCTGGGTGTCTGTTCCATGAATTGCTCTATAATTATTTCAAGCACTCTTATTTACACAAGATTCTCCTCAACAAAGCTCAGAACTGATGCTCTCCATGGAGATTTGCTCTTGCCCCTTTTTGTGCTGAGTGGACTACTGCTTGGCCGTGTTGGACCACATAAATTGTCAGCAATTAAGATTTTTTAAAATTTTGATAACTGCTGTAAAACATAATTCCATGTAGTGTATGAGGCAATTTCCTTAAATTTTAAGAGCCACCTACAAAAATCTGAAATACTGGGGTCACATATTTCTACCTCTATAAAAACGCAGATACAAAACAGCCACCCCTTTAGGTGGGCAGACACCTGTTTAACATACCTGGGGGTGCGAATCCCGGAGGACCTATCCACCCTAGTGGAAGCCAATTTTGTCCCTCTTATGTAGTCTGTCTCGGCGGATCTCACATCTCCTGGTTTGGGAGAGTAGGCGTTCTCAAAATGAATATTCTCCCACGCCTCTTATACTTACTACAGACTCTTTCTGTTTTTCTGACCAAATCTTTCCTCAAACAGTGGACCAGGACCTTTACTAGGTACGTTTGGTTCAACCGCCCCCTTCATATTTGATAGGTACTAAGATCGAGCCGGCTTGGGTCTCCCTGACGTTGAAGGGGTACTGGATTGCCTCACATCTGAGAAGAGTAGTGGAATGGTCATCCATTGTCCAGAAACAATGGGTTCAAATTGAGAACTTCCTACATTGCCGCAATCCCATGGCTATTGGAACGACATCGTCAGCCCACCATACCTGGACATCTGACTGTTACACCTACATTGCGTGTTATTAAAAAGACCTTTGCTAAATATTTTCTGCATCATCAAATTAAACACTTTCTTTCTTCGCTGTCCCCTGCTACTAACTTGAGTAGACCTCTTACGACATTTGAATTATTGTGTACAGACTCTTCCAGACACTCGCACCTTCTCTCCGCCTTGTATAAACTGCTTTTGACTCAACACACCCCTACTAAGCCATATGGGAAAAGGACTTACACCGCACATTTGAACCAGATGATTGGGACAAAATGATATCGCTCATTCTCAGGGGCGCCACCTCAAGCAAAATACAGGAATCTGCGTATAAGCTTCTTACGAGATGGCACAGGGTGCCTGCAGATCTCCATCTCCCACATGTCCCTCAATGTTGAAGATGCGGAGCCGACATGGTCTCTTACTTACATCTCTGGTGGGACAGCGGTGGACAACCCTGACTTCCAAGCCTCTCCTGATATAATGTTGCTACACCATACTGCCTCCAGTGTGGGTTCTTATAAGAGGTCGCTATCCATTCATTTAATTAATGCTGCCAAGGCTATTATCCCGCGGTTTTGGAAGCAAGCTAAAACTCCCCCTATTTCAGCCTGGCACAGGAAAGTTAATTTCATATGCCAGATGGAGGACTTGGTCATGACATCCAGGGGCCTTGGGTATGAAAATGGATTGAAATGGTTGCCTTGGAAGGAGTTTCTTACCTCTCCCTCTTTCCAAACTGTCCTAGGTGGCTTTGTTGACCCCCCCTGACCTGGATGCTTGTTAGCCAGGTTTTTGGACCCCCCTTACTTACTTACACACACACACTTTAGAATGTATGTTTAGTATTTCTCTACTACCGAACCTCTTTATGTGATTAATTTAGATGGCGCTCCACCCATCCATCCATTTAACTATATTGCTTTCTACGATTATGTTCCACTGTTACTTCTCGCCGCTCTCCAGATACAGGTCTGTGCTGCTATCTATTGTGGTATTGTATCTTTATTTTGGACTGCATTTTTATTCTCTGTATTACTGTATTACTGTAGTACTGACCGATGTACACACTGTAGACTGTATATGTCTTATGCCTCTCCATGAGATGTTTCTCTTTTATGCATTCCGCCCAATGTATACTGTTCTCTTGCAATGCCTGATGCACCACTTCCCCAATGTACTGTACAATGTCCTTTTTTAATAAACAGAGATTTGAGGGAAAAAAAATGTTAAGAGCCCAAAGACACATTCAAAGTTATTGGTTGATGTTTTCATCTGTAAATCAAATCTGGTTAAGAAAACATATTGATTTTATCAAGTTTCTACTTGGATGCACTCACATCCACAAATGGAACTTATGAAATATTAACTCATTGTTGATGATCTGATCAAAACAATCAATGTATTGTAATTCCACTTAATTATGAAGATTTGCTTTATAAATAGGAAAGTATGGATACATTTCAAATAAATATAGACGGACACTTGTTTCAAGTAGTGTGTTTAGAGGGATGGCTAAGGAGTATTTTCTGTTGCGCTCCTAGAAAATAGTGATTTGAGTCCATCTGCTGATTAACAATGGAGCAAAAGGGGCATTTTATATTGTATTGGAGGGTGGCTCTTAGAACCAAGACCCCAACTGATTGTGATCCATCCTTGATTGGGTCCCAAAAAGGGAATGTTCCGCCTAAACAAGGGTACTTTGAAGATATGATTTTTACTGATGTTAGGTATGTCAGATTTAAACATGGACATCTATGGTCCTGAACATTTGACATCTTGTTTTAGATTATGACATCTAACATTTCTCCTCCTTTGAAATAAACTTCCCTCCTGTACTTTGTACCCCCTATAAGTATTTAAATCTTTCCATCACATCTCCTCTTTCTGCCAAGCTATACATATTGAGTTCCCTTAGTCTTTTTTCCTTAGTCTAAAATTAAATAAAAATTCTAAAAAATAAAAACGGAAAAGTTGTGTGTGCATATGTATTCACCCCCCTTTACTATGAAGCCCCTAAATAAGATCTGGAGCAAACAATTACCTTCAGAAGTCACATAATTAATTAAATAAAGTCCACCTGTGTGCCGTCTAAGTGTCACATGATCTGTCACATGACTTCATCATACATACACAGGTTGGGTTATAAAAAAAATATATCCGAAACTTTGAACATCCCACAGAGCACCATTAAATTCATTATTAAGAAATGGAAAGAATATGGCGCCACAGCAAACCTGCCAAGAGAGCAGCCGACCAAAACTAGACAAGGAGGGCATTAATCAGAGAGGCAACAAAGAGACCAACAGTGAGGAGACGTACCCTCCAGAGACTTGCGGCTGTAATCACTGCAAAAGGTGGCTCTACAAAGTATTGACTTTGGGGAGTTGAATAGTTATGCACACTCTTTTTCTGTTTGTCTTATTTCTTGCTTGTTTCACAACAAAAAATAGTTAGCATCTTCAAAGAGGTAGGCATGTTGTGTAAATCAAATGATACAAACCCCCAACAAATCCTTTTTAATTTCAGGTTGTAATGCAACAAAATAGGAAAAATGCCAAGGGGGGTGAATACTTTTGCAAGGCACTGTACCTCCCTCTTCCGGCTACTAACGCCTCTCTCTATACAACCTTGCGCCCTGCTTGCTTTTTGTGACACTTCATTGTATGCTTACCTTATAGTCATCAGAAATAATTGTCACTGACAGAACAGTATCCCCAGTCTTATACGAGGCATCGTGTGAAATGCCTTACTGAAACCCAGACAGGCGATATCTACTCCTCCGTTACCCAGTCATCTGGGTAAGATCTTAGCATGCATCCATATGGACCCAATTACCCAAGGCTGGGAAGGATAATACCAAGCCAAAAAATGACTCCATCCCATAAAACCGTCATACAGTAGCACTTTCAATCCCAGTGAAACTTCTGAGGAAGAAAACATGTTTCCACAGTTGAGTTTCATGTGAATGCACACTTTTGTTATGTAAAACACTGCATGCTGTGTGACATCCGTGGTCTGGAGACTCAACTTGAACAGAAATTAAAGTTAGCCCCCACAAGACAAACAACGGTTTAGATTTTTTCATGCTGAATTCAGTGCAATCATTTGCCATTTTTTCTTTTTTTTTTTTCAAACATTTCGGGAAAATATATGATAAATGCAGGATTCTGCCACACATTATGAAAACCCCGAAACAGAAGCAAACACACATCCATGTCCAATTATACGGGATGCAGGTTTCACGTGAGACACAATTAATGATTTATGGGTAGTCAAATAGCACAGGGTTAACAGGCTTAATTCTCCAGATGTGGAAGACAGCAGAGACTAATTATTTATCAGTCCGCACAGACGGAAATAGGAGGATGTCTTACTACAGAAAAACGCTGAGAAATTATACAAGAGGGAAAAATATATAATTACTGTCACAGAATGTGTAGCAAAACCCTAGGGAAATGTTTTTGTGCACAGGTGCTACGCAAATTATGTAAAGGGGTCTCTGCAGTTGAGCATTTCGGATAGCAGTGAGACCCAATAATCCACCCTTTTCACTTTTGGAACAAACTAGAGATCCATGGCATTTTTTTTCTAAATCCACTGTGGACGTGCAGCCAGTAACAGGTGCAAGTCATTCTTATTTATACTCAAGTGCTGCCAGGGAAAGAAACGGCCATGAAAAACACCATGTGCCATCAGACAGACATTACCCACCGGGATCTGAGACTGTAGTGTGTGTGTGTCTGCTTATAGGGGGTCCCACAGCATCCAGACACAAGCTGTGTCTTTTTAAAATACATTTTTTCATGCATTCTTGAGTTATTAGAATTAGAAAAGGTGACTTCTTACTAATTTAGCTCCAACTAAAAGTAGGAAAAAGAAGGAGGAAGCATACTTAAGTACATTTCCTGAACATGCACTTTAGCATGAAGTCAGGGCCTCCTGCTTTCAATAGAGACAGAGAAATTTCATTCCAATTCTAATTCTAGAATACTTGAAAAATATATTTAAAAAAATACAATTAAACAATTTTTAATGCAGTAAAATGCATTGCAAACTTAAAACATTATTATAAGTGCTACCTCCTGTGGGGGCTATCATATGTGCAACCTGGGCTACCTGTAATATTATTTAATCATTTAGCAATTTTCAAATTATGGAACACATCAAACAGAATTGTGGTTATAATAAATAAACAGAATTGTTCAGCACAGCTTTTGGGTTAAGTTGGTTTAACAAGGGAGTTATCATTTTTAATGTTTTCTCCTTCAGGTTATTTGTTAAGAAATAACTCTTTAAGTGTTTTAGAATGTATAAGGTGACAGGTTACGTGAGACTACACATATTCTGCTCAGAGTATAACTTTGATTTATAAGAATCAAGGTTTTAAAAAATTGATTTTACTATCATTTTGGATCTTAATGAAAAGCAATATCCATCCATTTGTATTCAATCGATCAGTTTTCAACAAACGAAAGCAAAAAAAATAATCAGTATGACACTTATTCCAATTTAGGATCAACATTTAGGATCAAAATGCCCTTCAATTATTTTGAAGTTGGAGGCAGGTAGTTAATAGTTTGCTCCACTCCCATGCTGAGTACTCCAGATGTCACCAGCACAGATGCACATCTGGGTATGGCCATGTACAAGTATTGCAAAACAGACATTATACATCTGTTTATTAAGTGAAAAAGCTAATTATTTAGACACCAATGGGGTTTCTGACAGCAGCTCTCCAACTATAGGTATTTATAGAGTGATTTTTTTTGAAGCCTCGGGGTCAGTGCTTTCATGTGAAAAAAAGGTCAAATGGTGCCAAAAAATATGTCCAATTTAAGGGCCACAAATGGATACCAAATACTCAATTTCTTCTTTTTGGGGGGTCACACTCATCGCAGAGATATGCAATACTTTTTCATTTCTTCCTGGGCCCGAAGGCCTGCAGGACGGCCAGATCTTCTTGGTACTACTCCACAAGGGTTGATCGGGTCCAAAAGAGCAGGTTTTCTCAAGTCCCACTCACATAGACTATGTGCGGTTACAATTTAATAACCGTATAATCTTCTTTGAAATAAACTGCAAGTGTATTTATATAAATGTAAATAAATTCCGTTATCAGCTTTCTAACTCGGCTCTCCTGATTCTTTAAAACACTCACCCTGTAACAAGCTCTCGACAAAATCTTTCGATAATGGCTCACTAATTTGTTCTAATAATGGTCTGTGTCAGTCCTTAACTTGTCGTTAGTAAATTCCCATAATCTCTCCCTGTTTACAGAATGTGACCATTAATAAGATTCTCACCTTGATTGAGGCTATTTGTAGCTGTCTCCAAGTCTCCTTATCCAGTCCAAAGACAAACGCGTTGGCCACCCCATGAAGCGGTGCACTTATGACATGTAGTAATGTAAGGACGAAAACAGGATGGCTTGGATAAAAGGCATTGTGGATTCTAAAGAAAAATAAATATATGTAAGTTACATTTAATGCAATTTTTGTTGGGAAATGGGGTCTATACCATTGAATGAAATGTGTACTGGTTATTAACCTCAAGCTTCAATCAACATAGATTACAGGATTACTACTACTATTGTTGCAATTATTTACAAATGCCCAATGGTCCTCATGTCAAAGAAAGGTATGAGGGCTCATACAGGGTGTTTCTGAACAACCAAATCTATTTCCAAGATTACCTGGTGAAGTCATTAGTCAAAGATGATACCCTATATGGACAAAAGTATTGGAACACCTGATCATTACACCAACAGGGATTTTATGACATCACATTCTAAATACATAGACATTAATATGTAGATGGTCCCCCCCTTTGCAGCTATACCATCTTCCACTAGTCTGGGAAGTCTTTCACAAGAAAGGGACATACTAAGGCATTTCGACAATTCTATGCTTCCAATTTGTGAGAACAGTTTGGGAAAGATCCTTTTCTATTCCCGCATGATTGTGCCCAGGCGTACAAAACAAGATCCATAAAGGTGGATGAGTTTGGTGTGGACTTGCCCCAAATGCTCTACTGGGTGAAAAGTCCCATAGAAACACTCCATAATCTTGTGGAAAGCCTTCCTAGAAGAGTGGAAGCTGTTATAGCTGCAAAGGAGGGACCAATTATATATTAATGTCTATGTATTTAGAATGCAATGTCATAAAAGTTGTTGGTGTAATGGTCAGGTGCCCCAATGCTTTTGTACATATAATGGACACACAAAACAAGTCATATAAGCTCTTTGGCTATTTTTCAAAGCTGGCCCAATAAAAGGTATCTCTCTGAAGGAAAGACTCTATTGAACCAGTAGGGCTATAGCCATTTTAACTACCAAGGAAAGGGGTGTGGGAGAGTGAATGGGACAGACCTATCTAATGTTTCATGTTCCAGAAAAAAAACAGTGTTTGTGTAGAAGCACAACCTGATTATGCATGAAGCTCACTAGTGTGTGTGAAATACTTAATGGCCATTTGATATGTGACATTACTTTTAATACAGTAGAGAAGCTGGCACAAGCATACAGTTTTTCTTTCAAATGGTAAACACAAAAATTAGGTGGTGGGAGGGGGGGTAGGAAGCGATATCAGTATACAACTTTGTATATACATCATTATGTTCCTTCACCACACATAGAGCCAGGTTTATGAGCTCCTTAGAACTGCATTGATCCTCCGAGCCAAAGAGTTTACAACCACCTGAGGTCTGAAGGATTTAGAGGATGCTGTTCTATTCCATTACATATAACTCAGCAGGATTGCTCTCCTAAGTATTTCTAATCCTATCCTCAAATAAAACACATGGAGAAGCGTAAGTAAATTTTGAGTCATACAAAAATTTATAAATAAAAAAAGAACAAAGCAATGTTATTTTTGAGCAATACTTCAAAATTTGCCCATACGTTTTGCTTATTAAGATCTCATCTGTCTGGCTGTATTTATGGGAAACTTGTATTTATGGATTATGATTTGCCTAGAGCCCCATTTCTAGGGGTTTTAGAGCCACATGAGCAGAGCAGAGCAGAATAAACTCAGACAGAAGGTCTTGGGGAGCAAAGGTTTATATCATTAACAATTAATATAAAACAGCACAAAAAGCTGTGAAATGTCAAACAGGGCTGGATTTACATAGGGGCTAACTATAATATATATATATATATATATATATATATATATATATATATATAGAGCCCACCTCTGCCTTCTTTTTAAAAATGTGTGACATCACAGAATCAGAGAAGGGAATCGCTTGTTGTCACTTGTTTTTTGTCCTATTAATGAACAGGTCTCTGTATGTGTCTGTATAATGATATCAAACCCCTTAAGATTCCTTTTTTTAGTGTAAACAAATTCAACTTCTTTTCCTTTATACCTAAGAAACCCCTGCCTGATTCTGTCCACTGCCATTTCTTTCAAGTCTATTTGGTGCTTGCTCTTAGCTTGGCCATATCCAGTTCTGGGAATTTCCAATGTATCCTCGTGGAGTACCAGCACCACAGGATTTAGGGAGCAGTCAGTTTTATTCCACTAGGAATACAGATAACAGACACCTTTGTCAATCGGTTAACTAAAGGAAGCAGAGCAATCATATGATTACTTAGATTAATACACTGTGCCAGGCTCTATAATACACATGACTAATATACAATAAATTAGGCTTCAATGAAGCGTAGTTTTAATTTAACAGTTATTATCATGGTAGAACATAATAAATGCATGCTGCTCACATTTCACAGTAATTTGCACACACACATATATACGGTATATATATATATATATATATATATATATTAATAGCACAAGTATTAAATGTAAATCTAAATGCTAATTCACACTATCCTTTACCATTCCTAATTAATATAAAACAATTAACAGAACCTTTGGCATTATTCTATATGTGCCATACCAATGGGTGGTAACATGGGTGACACTAACATAAATGTAGATTACGTGACTGCTTGCATTAAGTTCACCTATAGAGACTGGATGAGAATACCAGGGAAGAACATCTTCTAGCTTTTGGGCTAGAAACTCTGTGAAAGTTCATTACTTGGGCTCCAGGGCAAAATTTGACCTCTAATGGGAGAGTGGTAAGGAGTGTGACCTTGAGTCATCATGTTCCGCCAAGAACTGCATGAAAATGCATCTCCTGCTGCAAATAAATTCTCGACATCTTTTTAATGTTTTTGCTTTTAAACACCTTTATAACAGGATAACAAAGTAAAATGCAGAAATCTATCCGTTCCTCCTGCCGTACCGTAGTCTCAGCATGTGGGTAAGAATTACTGCAGGTACTGCACTTTACCTCCTTAGTATTTTAAATACAATATGTGTCTTGTCCTTTATAACACAAGTTAAAGAGGCGCATGCATTGGATTTGCAATAAAGTAAAATCATTTGCTTTTGAATTCAATAAGTGTCCAAAAGCAATTAGAACAGGCTCTTAAAAGAGAGCTATGGCTCTTTCAGGATTTGTGTCACCCTACCCTTTGCTTTACCTTAATTTGCTATTTAAATGGAATTACAGGCCTTTCCTCTGCCCTCCACAGTTGGGTTTTATAAAACTGCAGTCATCCAGGCTTGGGAACGTCTGATACACTTACCAGGGCTAGCTTGCCAAGTGAGCCTGGCCACTTTCATCAAATGTCCCTAAAGAGACCCTGTGGCGAGATGATCAGATTATGCCAGGTTTTCTCATGTCCTCTGAATTTAAGGAAAGCCTTAAAGAAGTTTGGATGACATAAGTGATGAACATGGTGATAAACTTGAAGTGGGAATATATAGCACTTTGGATTTAAAAAATTAGTCCTATAGATGTCATTTCTTTTTGATGTCATTACTTTTGTGATTGAATCAATACATTAATATGTGTGGTAGACAAGAACCAATTGGTCCATCTAATCTGCCCGTTATAAATCACTTTTTTTTATCCTAACCAATCTTAAATGCTTTTACTCTGTTTATTACTAGAATGGGGGAATATTGGACAACATCAAAATTAGTGGGTCCCATCACTATTGTACAGTGCAGAATGCTAAACCATAATCTGAACCAATTATAAGGTTAGAATGAAATAGAAAAAATGGGTATTTCAATATCATTTTCATGCTAATACTATTGGAAACACCATAATTCTATCTTCTTTTATGGAAGGTTTTCTCCATTTTCACTGTGCTTCATTTGAAATCACTGGCCTTGGGAGAATAATATTCCATTTCTCCTCCGTTAACGTGCGTTGTATTTCGTGGTGCGCTGGAATCGAAGATTGTTGTCGTCCCTGCTGCTCTTAGAAGAACCCTGAATCTCTATTAAATTATTTCAGTCCAATGGCAAGAAAGATAAATCTCCTCACAGCAGAGCAGAGCACAGAGGAATGACAACACGGCCCTCAGCACAGTCCTAGCTCTTTGGCTTAATCCTGAAGGCATTGGGTCAATGCGGTGTCAATGGGTCTCTTAAGTTCAGCACAGGCATAAAGTTAACCAGTAAAATGAGACCACCCATGTTTTTGAATTAAGCCTTTTCAGTATGAGATGGGGTGATTTTGTTCAGAAATGTTTTACTGGTGAGAAGCTTTTCAGTGCTAACAATGTGCTTGTTCTTTTTCCATCGTACATGCATAGTTCTTATTAGCGTGTCTAAGAGGGCACTGGATACTATTTCTTACTGTTAATGAGTTCCTTGCAAGCACAGAAGAAGCTACTGTTCTAGGCTTCAGTTTTATAGATTTGGGGAAAAAAAAGGATTTGACAATATTTTAAGTAACGATAGCGAATTCAAGGGATCTCTTTCCTGACCTAAAAGTCAGGTGACTGAGAAGACGTAAAACCACCCACTCCAAGCAATACAAAATAATTATTTCTGTGTTTAACGATTGTATTTTATTTTGGCAAAATACATAGAGCAACTTCTCTGCCCCACGGCCAAAGCGCACAAACGCAACCAGATACCCCACATATACTTAACTGATTAGTTTGGGGGGGATCATGGCAGAACTAGTTTTGGATGGTGGAAACAACGTATAGCAACAGCTGTGTAGTAGTGACAGATACCAACGCAGTCATAATGCTCTGAGATAGGAGTTAAAATAATACTTCTATTAGAGGACTTTGGATATATGTCGGTAATAGCGTAATGTTCAGAATCATTTTTATTTCATTTTTGTGCATATCACCTATAAATAACTTCATCTGAAGACTAATAAGAAAGAATCATGTATGCTAGAATGACCAAAAGGGGTAAACTATTTTATATAATGAAATATATGTCATACCTCTGAAAACAATCTTTTTAGGTATTGTTTCAATCAGATTTAATTACAATTTTTCAGTATTAAGTATTTTTATCATTACACAAAATATATATATATATATATAAAAAGCACTTTCAAAAGATTGGTCAGAACTCCAGGTCTTTAAATTAACAATTTTTCTTTATTCAAACAAAGTACTGACTTTGCAATGGACTTTGTGAGTAAATATATATATATATAGATATATATATATATATATATCTTCATCTCCTATATCCTAGGTCTAAAGCTTTTGCGACACGCTACTGAAACCCTAGCTATCTTCTAACCCCATAGTGTTGTGGAGGTGGTGGAAACTCAAAGCTATCATCATGGCACCGAACTAGCTGCAAATAAGAGAAAACAAACAATGTTGTGAAACAAAAATAGAAGGAACCCTGCAAGTGCTCATCCTCTTCTTGTGCTTGGTGGATAGAATGAGGAGATGCTGCACCTTCTGTTTCATACCCCTTACCATGTGCATAGGACCAATAATATCTTGATTAGCCTATTTCCCTTATCCCAACCAGGCTGTTGAGTACCCGGTGACCTGAACACCATCTGAGTGAGTCAATTGTTATTGCATTTATTGAGTGCTGTGTAAGCTAGAGGACCAGAGGAAAAACCTTGTCCTCTGTGTATGTATATATTAGGGGTGAGTTACCTGCTGGGATGTACCTTATACCATTGACACTCAGTTTAGGACAATGCACTATATGTTGCAAAGTGGATGGCAAATGATCAGCTTAACACCTGGCGCAAGAGCATTGCTGGGGCTGCCCGTCAAGTGGATTTTTACATCATGTGAAACTAAGTGCTTCAACAATTATTAGCCTAGACTGCCTTTTTATGGGTAAGTGGTGCTGATTCTTTACTTGCAGCTGCCCTACAAGTAACCCTGAGTGCAAAGACCTCTCTGACACGTGCCTTTACTTTGAAGAATGTAGCAATAGCTTCACGCTTTAAGCGAAGGCAGCACGATCAACCGTTAAAAAAGGGTGAGGGTAAAATCAGTTAAACTTATTAAGGAGAGACCTACATGGCACAGTAAGGATTAAAAGTGTCAAGTTTCCAGCACCAATGATTCCACGCTTTCTAACATCTACTTTGTCCCTGACCTCACTGGTGTTAAAACTGTTAGTACAGCTGTGTCTACAGACATGTCTCAGCTTGGGCACAGCTTGTAGCCCCGACTGACTGATCTCATACCTGAGATATTTCTTTAATTAGACAATATCAGTTTACAGAGCTAGGCAATATTCTTTACCACATTATGGGTCCAGGTGCTTCAGTACAAACGTAATTTGTGATGTTCGTTGACTAGGGCAACCTGCCGAGAGCAATTCCGTCTTTTTGCGTTTCCTAAAATAATAATGTCAGCTATGTGGATATAAACTGCCTTCCTGCAAGTGTAATAATTCTCGCGTCCTACCATACAGTGTGCTTTCATCGTTCACACACAGTGGCTATAATGTGCAGGTGTTCTCTTCACCAATAGAACGTTTCCTCTTTTGTATATGAGTCACTGAGAAATTCTTCCAGAAGGGATGGAAAATCAAGTTTCAGGTCACAGTGCTCCCCTTTAGTGTTTTCTTATGGAAGGTAAAGATGTTTAATGGTTTCTGGAAAGCAATTACATTCAACGTCAAACTGCTCTCTGCTCTATGCGTAAAACACTTAGCATTGTGTCTATCAGCATAACTAAATTCATGAATTATAATTACCTGTTGCACAGGCGCTTTATTTTTCAGAATAATTATTTTGAAGATATTTACTTTAAAAGTTAGCCATAGGGATTTTGAGATCTGGGTTTTCGACAGGTTGTATATTCCAAATAGATTAAGTGTAAAGACTGTAAAAAAAACTCTAATGATAAAAAAAACTCTAATGATAAGATTTCCTCCTGTGCATTTTTACTGCATATAAATTGGTGCAGGTATTCTCCTTCTATGGGAGCATTTCTGTCTTGTTTGCCTCTTCCCCTACCTGCTTCTACTGAATGCAGGAAGTGTACTTAAGTATGCTCCTCACACATGCATTATCCCTCAGAAATCAACATGAGCCATACTCCCATTGCAATCCACGTGCAAGCCAATCACATGTACATGCTACAGCTGCCATGACGATTTCCCAGCCAAATAACCTAGATGTTAATTCTTGGTAATAAATCGTGGCAGATTATGAAGTAGTCTTCACAATAATGACATGGGATGGGACTGAGACAGTTAAGTTTTGAATGGTAGCCACCACACCGCTGCATCCACAATGTTCAGAGATTACTTTGCCATTCGGTTATCAAGACAGACGTGCATTCCCGGAGATAAGGCTCTTTTCTACTGTGCTCTTTTCTCTACAATAGATGTCAACCGTCACAGCTGTTTGAAAAGACAATGGCGTGCGATGTTTAGTGTCCTCATTCTTACTGGTCTTTGAGGAAGCCAGCTTAATTAACAAGGTTGTTAATTTTAATTAAGTGCAAATATTTTACAATTTGCAAAACTGTTTAAATGTCACCTTTTTCATGGAAAATATGTGTGTCCATTAAGTTAGTGGCTGTTATCAACAGTATGTCAGTAAATGTATGGGCTTTCATTTGTCTAAGGTTAAGAAAATATTTGAAATGAGAGATCCTCGTGTATAATCTTCATTCACAAATTCCACACCATGCATACAAACCGCTATGAAATCATGCATGTGTGGCCGGATGGCACACGCAATGTCTGTACACAACATAGATGTGAAAGCATGGTCCCTAAATTTAAGGTCAGCTGCCCTGACACATGCCATGATCAGTGAAAAAAGCATGGAGCAAAATAATTTCACAATGGTATTCCACTGGAATGCATAAAACGGGACTTTTCTTCACTACTTTATGTATACTACCAACCTGTTTAAAAGTGGGAACAGGGACACTGCCAGGTACACGCATGGGTACCACTTCAGAGGTTTGATCTCTTCTGCCATCATAATCTGGAATAAATAACCATGAAACAGAGATCAGATACTGTATACCATACATCATATAAATATTTCTTCAAGGATCTTTGCTTCCATTTTTGGAATGCGTATTATCTGTAGCAAGGGACGCGTGTCAGATGGATTAACATTATGGGAATTGTAGTTCATTTTTAGGGCTTGTGGGGGGTGCAGATGCATTTAAGACAGAGATTAGTGGTTCTGTACCTTCTGCCTTGTTTCATGATTATATTGGGAAATTAGATAGAGATGTGTGACTGCTTACCTAATGTCTTTAAGACCTATAACTAAGGTGTGCCACTCGGCATGCATTAGACCTTATTGCACAAGTAAGTGAGCACCATAGAACCTAAGAAATTATACCGGGTGTCTCAAAATTAGATCATCTGTCATCTTTCATGTTAAAAAAAAGCATGCTTTGGTTAACAGCACACAATAGAATACTCTTTTATCCTATTAACAGTAAAATACTTTTGTCACGGCACAACTCTTATACAATTAACAATGGAGGAGTCAGCAGACGCCCCCCGATTCCAGGTATGTACTATTTTACTGTGTCCTGCCGGTTAGGTGAGTTTCAGTAAAGATATAGCAACTCTCCATATACGTTTTAGAAATTGCATTGCAGAGCTGACCTGATGGTAAAAGCTGGTATATTAAATATTTAGTCAAATTACTGTATATTGCTACTAATGTAATGTATATTGCAGGAAAATGCTTTGATATACCCATAAATATGCCATCGGGTAGGAACATTTTATTGCTAGCATCCAGAGCGAACGCGTCTTCCCAATAGGGCATGATAATCTGGTATTGTCACCCTTCGGTGCGCAGGATCCCAGATTATGCTAACCTTGTCTTCTCTTTCATCGTGTCGAGCTGCTCTCTTCACTGATTAGGCGATGAGGCACTGGCACTTATGTTAAGGCAGAAGGAGCAGGCCCGGGGAAGAGAGATAGGAGCGGGAAGCATTTATTACTTAGATCAGGATCTCTAAGTGGCAGGGAGAGCAGTCATTCTGCACAGGCTGTCATTTGGGCAGTCACTGTACAATCTATCGTGATGCTGAGGCTGCTGAATGGAAAACCAAACATCAAGGCAGTCTTTAAACCTCCAGATATTAAAAAAAAATGTGTTGTCAAAAGCATAACCTTTCTTCCAAATGTCATCTTGCTTTTTTTTTTTTTTTTTTTTTTATTAAAGTCTTAACCGTTTACTGAAAAATATAAAGGGGAAACGTCTGCACCACCCTTTAATCGATATTAAAAAAGAAAAAAACAATTACTGCACAAAAATAATATTAGAAATTCATTTTCACAATACATTAAAGGGCCAGTTTGCACCTTATTTGCTTGCCCTGTCTTACACTTTTTATAGTATGGGAGAAGTTTTTGTTCATCAATGCACTAAATGTTTATGGTGGTATCTTCTAAAACTCAGCATGCATCGTACTCGCAGAACATACATAGCTAACATCGATATAGTGATGGGAGCGAGGCTACTTAACCTTGGGGAAGTAAGTCTCTGACTCTGTCGATGGCAGCAGTACGGATAATCCGTATGTAGTCACGTTTGGAAAGCTAACACTGAAGTGGCACATGTGTTTTGATATTAGTCCTTGTGTCTCTTAATGAAGAAAATTCGATAATCCTAAAAAGAATAAGGCAATAAGAAGTGAAGTAAGTGAAGTGCTTACAAGACTATATTCCTACATCTGAACTGAGATGTGGGAAGTTGACACAACTTGGCCACACATATTGTAGATATGTGTAGATAACAAAGCACACCAGCCACATTCTCCCTCTAACAGTTGGTGGCTGTACATGAATACACACACTAACACAGCAGCTATGCCATAGGGTATATTTTTGTACATTAATATCCATCAAGGCTTATTTTATTACCCCCTCACCCCACCAGCCACAGGCTGTTGGAATAGGGGGTCCTGGGGGAATTTATGAATTGCACTTTTGTCTTTTTGTCAATGAATGCAATGTATTTTCGAGCCAGTGGTGGACAGGAGTATATATACAAAAACTCCTGGGCAATTAGAGGTTATTTTACAATCTACTGTCCACAGGTATGGATAGAATTGTATTTTTGTGCTTCTTAAAAATAATTTTAATAATAAACACTTTCACCTTAAGTCAAAAGATGTGCCCTGTTTCAGCTTATTTAATTTATGTGTTTTTTTAATGGACGATTATACTTAAATTTATATGTTGCAGGAGGAGGACTATATGTCTTTCTCTTTCATGAGTTTGAGGCAAGGACATAAATGTCTTAAAGTAGCAAAATTTAAAGTCACAGGTGCTTGCAAACTCACATATTAATACATGTTAGCATGGGAGGGCATGAATCACCAGATTTCTTAATGAATGGATCCAAATGAGAATAGTCAGAGGGGAATTTCTCAGTTCAAGTTAAAAATACCCAGATATCTCCATACCTGGGAACTCTCAGGGTTTGCCCCTAAATCTCAAGGTTCTTGCCCAAATCTTGGGCTCTCAGGGTGTATGCAAGTAACTCTATTACTGTAAGTGTATCTTTAAATAATGACAAGGCAAGGTTTCCATGAGGACTGGTTTTAGAGCCATTTGCTTGATACCTTTGCCGAGTCGCTACATAGAATCTTCATAGAAACAGGCTATTAAAGGGTTAATAATATTTCAAGACTCTCAGGGTTGACCCATATAGAAAATTCCCAGGTATGGCGGCCCAACTGTGGCGGGCTGGAGGGCATCTCTAAATGCAGAATACGATAAATCCTGAAGTGGACGGACTACAGCAGCACAGTACCACATACTAGACAGGTTTAGCTAATAAAGCCCTTAATTTATAGTCTATGTGTAGTAAAGGAAGAAAGTTTATTAAACAGAGCACAAACTTTGATCTTGATTTCCTCTGTAACCTGACCTGCTTAGGCATGTTTTACATAAATTATGGCCTGCCCTTTAACTACCATCTTGTTGTTATGCAGTCTCATCAACAGGAATATGTTCAATTAGTTATTTATGAGGAACGCAGGCAAAGGCCAGAGATAAACGGAATTATTTAACCCCTTATCTATCCTATTATGTGCCCAGGAAAAAAAAATGTTTATATCTATAGTACTTTCTGGAAAAAAGCAAAGCTCTTGAGACACAATATTTTATACTGCGCTATTATCTACACTGGTCGCTGATCAAAAGTTAATTTGCTTTTATATACTTCATTAAATTATTTTCACAGTACACAGTTCAACTTGAATGTCCATAGCTGGTCAGCATGCTCCAGGTTCTTCAACATGTCTAGTAAATTATAATTAGGTGGATTTTATTTCCCACCCACTGCGGCAGGTAAAGTCTTTTTTTTTGCCAGCAGTGTGATTGGCTATACTCTCAATGACATCATTAATGATTTTCCAGGGACCTGCCAACCAGGAAGTGGTGGACCACACACATTGCTCCATGAAATTAAAGTTGACCGTGCAGAACGGACAGCTGAAACCGCATTACACACATGGCTGGCATTCAGAGAATTTAAATATCTTAAAGCAGTATGCGTTTCACAGAGAATGGAAGGCTGATTGTATTCACAAGCCTTTTAAATAAATACAACAAAAAGAAAGTTTTTCAAAGATTCCAAAAGTGCAAGACAATTCTCTTCTACATCAATCCCAAGACATCCAGGCTTCATCAGTGAATGCAGATCACGGCTGCAAACCAATGACAAAAAAATTGCTACTAACCATACGTTAGAAATTAAATGACTAAAAAACTTTTTTTTTTTATTGTCTGTCAAATTTATTAAGGTGCCTGAAAATAATATAAAGTAAATAAAATTCAGTGTCTTCATTAAGTTAACAAATTTACAATGGATCTAACTATTTTTCTTTTCTATTAGTACTGGTGGTTGGCATTTTTTTTTTCTTTAATATGATAGGAAGGGGGCCAATGTTGAAACAGACAGCTAGGGCAGGTGTAAAGTTGTAAGTAGCTTAACAGAAGTGACAGGCAAACTAAAATGAATAGAAGCAGTTAAGAATGTACATGGGGCAAAGTGATAAAGTACTTGGATGCCTTCCCTCTAGGGGTTAAGTATAAAGAGTCATTCTGTTGCAGACTGGTAAAAGTGGTGCAATCACCATAGCAACCAATGGAACATTTCTGCCGATTGTTCCACCTGTGCCAGAATTGTTCTTTAATATACATATATATAAATTGTTTTTAACCAGTGTTGCTTATGAAAATGTATACTCATAGCATAAAACTGACAAAGAGATTCTGCCCCCCTTCTCCCAGGGGCCACCAAATGTGGCCACACAATGAAAATGTCACTCAGGACACTCAGGAGGAGGCTCGCTCTTGCACTCACAGTCCTTATTGCACAACAAGGGACAATGGGTGTATAAACCTGGTACGTACATGTCTAAAATTTCCCAAAGTTGGCTACCTGGAAATCAATCTTCATTCAGAGACAGGTCTAGCAGTGTGCATAAAGACAGAACTAGCTCTAGTTACTCTTTAGCAGGCAGGGACAGGGCACAACCAAATCATGCTTTCATGCCCATAGATTCCAAAAACTGCTCAGGGGACTTGGGGAAGCTGTGCTTTTCCCAGAGTCTCTGGGTGAAACTTGGCAAATTCCAAGGTGTGCTGAAAGGTGTCACTCTTGTTCCAACGGGTGCATTAAAATCAATGTCTACCTGCTTACTTACATGGGGAATTGCAATGCTCACTGTGAGTGCTCAGTACAAGTTTTGAAATTCAGCAAAGCTTAATATAGACATACTAGCAGATAATTATAACAAAACGCTGTAAATACCTTGCTCCTTTCCCTGCCAGGGTCATACGTCCCAGACCATGTTGCGACCTAAAATAAAAAAAAGTCAAAACGCGCTTAATAAACAAAAATGTTAAACATGTCAAATTTGGTGATTGGGTAAACATAACCTGTTTTTCATGCAGTCAGGTCACCTTCTTTTATTATATACAATAATGAAATGTTTTCAGCAATTGGAATCCTCTTTCATTGGGTTTCAGCTCCAAATATGAAGAACCCTGATACATTACACATGGTTATGAGTGTGGACAAGCAATTCCATCTTTAAAAATATCATTAAAACAATAAAAGAATGAACACAAGACACAAACAGTTCTATCACATCAAGTTTGTTCTTTTTTAATCATTATTTTTGTGTTTTCCTTTAAAATGCTTTAAATGGGTTGTCTCTTGGAGCCAGCAGATAAGAACATAGGGAAGGCTGATTGCAAGGGGGCTAGTTTTAGTTGGGTTTATGCTCCTCCTCTACGATCGAGCCAGGCTAAGTCATTGCGTCACAAGAATGGCAAAAAATGTTAGGCTCACAGAAACCCAGAATTATGGCTAATTTTAAACATATTGAGTTAGACAACCACTGCCTGTATTGTAAAAGCCATTGGTGATAAGGCTTCACTGTACCTTTAACACTGCTATTTGTGTTTTGTTTTATCAAAAGTCCTGCAGCTAGCTTGCAGGTAGTAGTAAAGGTAGTATTTTGTTGTGGTGTATGATGTGGGTGATCTATTCTGTTTGCCCTGCACTTTGATGCCCCTTTCAGTAGTTTGTCTACATGCGGAGGGAGATCCATGTTTGCGATAAGTGGCATGTGTCCAGCCCTACAGCACATGCTATCAATCACACAAAACTGGTAAACTGGAACACTCTGCAGTGTCTTTGCTAACTTGTAACTAAGTTTTAGCACTTAGGCAAAGGGCCTTCTAAACTACTAGTAATAGTAACTAATACTGAGGCCGTTTGTTTTTACAAAGGTAGGTGTATTTACCAATATCGGCAATGAGAGCCTTGTTACAGAGCTCAAGATCTCTCAACCACACTCAAAAAGCAATTTGGAAATGCAACGCCTATTGTCTAAGGCAATTATTCAGGGTTGCACTGGCCTACAGGGATACTGGATTTTTCATATTTAATTGCCTCCACTGGTAGTCATCTACCTCCTCAGAGTTACCGGCAACTACATCCCTGCGCGGGACTGCTTTTTTAATCCCGCTCCCACTGTTTTTAATCCCACTCCCGCCCGCTCCCACAATGTGGGTGTTCTGCTCCCGCCCGCTCCCGCCAATCACGCCCGCCTCCTTACCTGATTTCCCGCGCAGTCCCGCAATTTGTTCCCTCACCCCAGGAACAAGGCGGAGTCACAGGAAGTAACATCACATCACGTGACTCCGCCTTGTTCCTGGGCGGAGCAAGATAGGAGACACTGTTATGGAGCAGCGAGAAGACAGCCTTGCGGGACTGCGCGGGATTACCGGGACCCGCAGGTACAGTCCCTGACCGCCCGCAGCCCCAGCAAGACCGCCCGCGCCCGCAAGTTTTTTGGCGGGTAACGTGTTTTTACTCTTGCGTGTCTAGCAGCAGCAGGCAGCATCATGAGAGGCAGCCTGTACATATGATAGGTAAACCGCTTAACAATAAAATGAGAGTGGTCTGGGTGTGTGAGTTTGCGTTAGTATTGGAAATCTGAGAATTTTACTGCTTTCATTCCATGGTTATGAAATCATACCTAGGAAGTGCTCTATATGGGAGCTGGGGTAGGTTGGCAGTACTAGCCATGCATTAGATATGGCTACTTTATTTTAGGCAGCAAAGCAGTCAGGAGCCACTTCCCCAAAACAAGTCTGCTATGGAGTCTACGTAATCAGCTGTAATATTCTGATTATAATATATTGGTGCCACAGGAATGTATAACGTGTAAACAGGGCATTTCAGGTCGATTTATGTCACTTAACAATGTAGTAAGGCATACGTTCCGAAATGAACCAGCCACAGCTGAGAGCATAGCATCTTACCGTCCTTGTGCTCAGTCTCCCAGTCTCTTTGACCTGACATTACGTGAGGCAAAGCAGACTGTGAAAGGCTTAATATGCAGACCTACTGTATCGCAGTGCCGATCTATGCATTGCACGACCGGATCACTGCTTCAGTTTTACAAATGCAATCTCCTTGCATCTCAAGCTTCATGTTAGAGTGTATCCAAAGCCATGTCCTATTTATTGGTGTTGTCTATGCCTGATTTTTTATGCTCCATAATACCCTCAGTACACAAAATTAAATATCTGCTAATCAGGCTACGCCAGAAAACCCATTGGATACAGTTACTGTCACAGGTTAGGCAGCTTAAAATAGCTATCATTGGAACTGCAAAACGCATATTATTATCAGTTGACTGTGTATTTACAGATAAATAAGACACTTTTCTAGCACTCAAGAGTTAACTGTACAAATAATAGTACATGAAGATCACATTTCGAATCCAAACACATCAAATGTTTAATGAAAGGTTTAATTCATTTAAGTTCAGATGCATAGTTAAAATGATAAGGCAATAGGAATACATGGAATCCCACCCGAGGTCTGGAAGTATGGGGGCCTACTAGCACTATACACTAATCTGTTTCCTAAGAGAAATGTTAGGAACAAAACAATGGATTGTATGTGACGTTTGTTGACTTCGCCAAACCGTTTGACACGGTGAGCAGAAAAGGTATGTGGCAAATCTTGGAATGCTGGGATATCCCCCAAAGTTTCTCAATATGATAATTCAACTACATGAAGATAAACGTGGCCAAGTCAGATACAACAACA
Source organism: Sceloporus occidentalis (assembly GCA_023333645.1). Taxonomy (NCBI): domain Eukaryota; kingdom Metazoa; phylum Chordata; class Lepidosauria; order Squamata; family Phrynosomatidae; genus Sceloporus; species Sceloporus occidentalis. The sequence continues at coordinate 304,823 of JALMGF010000192.1, read as the reverse complement.
ACGTCTCAAAACCCTTCCCAATAGGAAATGGCGTAAAACAAGGCTGCGTTCTTGCACTAACTCTCTTTAAAATCTTTTTTAGCTTGATGCTTTAAAGGGCTACTGTAGACCTTGATGAAGAGGACGGCTTTTTACATCCGATACCACACCGATGGCTGGTTATTTAACCTGGGGCGACTAAGGGCCCACACTAAGACAGTGGACCAACTCACCAGAGAGCTGCTCTTTGCTGACCACGTTTCCCTTGTTTTCCACAATGAGACAGCCCTACAACAAATAATGCCCTATTTATGGAGACTGTTGAGCTCTTTGGGTTAGATTTCAGCATGAAAAAAGACAGAAGTCCTCCACCAGCCGGCACCTCATGAGGATTACCATCCCCCTCGTATTACCATTGGAGAATTAGAGCTGAAGACAGTCCATCAGTTCAACTATCTTGGGAGCACCATCTTTGCAGACGCCAAGGCTGACAAATAAATAGTAGAGAGTTTGGCAGACTATATAAGAGAGTTTGGAGAAACAAGCATCTGAAGAGAGGTATGCCATACTGACTACTCTCCTGTACAGCTGTGAATCACGGGTTATCATCATCACCTGCGACTCCTGCTTTGTCTCCGCAAAATTCTTAACATCCATTAAGATTATTTCATCACCAACATCAAAGTTCTCGAACATCATCAAGACTATTCTTCTGAAGTCTCAGTTGCCCTGGGCAGGGCATGTCTCCAGGATGGAAGATCATCGCCTTCCAAAATTGTGCTGTATGATGAACTCGCCACTGGTCACCGTGACAGAGGAGCACCAAAGAAGAGGTACAAGGACTCTGACGAAATCCCTTAGTGCCAGTCACATTGACCATTGCCATTGGTCTGCTCTAGCCTCCAATTGCGAGTTGGAGACATACCATTCATTGTGCTGTCTCCACTTTTAAGGATGTAAGCAGGGCAGATCTTGCAAATAAAAGGACCAAGGACTGCAACACTAAGGCATCAAAGTCAGACCAGCATGTGCCCTGCAGTACCCCCCCTTGCAATTAAAATATGCACTAGTACAACTAGTTGGACTGGCCCTGTTTGAAGAATTTGGACTGACCCAGGGGACAATAATTCCATAAGCCTATTTAGATTAAACAACTGTAAAGTATAGGATATTTTACTGTTTCTTGAATACATCATTTTACACCATTTGTTGCTAAAAATCAAGGGAACACAACTTTACTTTGCTTGACAAGAAATGCGAAAACCGTAAAAAACCTGAAAATTACAGAATTATCCAACCTCTATAATATTCAAAATCAGCTGGATCTAAGAGAAGAAATAACTGTATGTATACCTTAAATGCTCTATAAGCATATATTTTTAATTAACTAGAATTGTGTATATCTATATATCCAAATGGAATAGTTGTACCACTGTGTTATTGCCTGGTATGCTGCATTTCTGACTGTGCTTTAATGGGGATTACTATCTCAATAATCCTTTGATTCCCAGCCTCACTCACTTATAGCCTAATGGTGCTCCACCTCCTCAATCTCTTCAGCCAATAAAGGATGTAAGGTTTTATTTAAAAAAGCTGAATTGCATAGATTTGACTTCATAAGTGATATCCTACTCAGATTTTTATTGGTGCAATACTCCAATGCCAGAAAAGAAAACAGAAGATATGTCCCCAGATGCTAACTTGAACACAGGGATGTTTAGACCTGGATACACACTGTGGCATTTGCAGTGTCCTAAAGGAAAGAAAGAAGCAAGGAAGGTGAGAAAGACAGAAGGAAAAAAGAAAGGGAGAGGGAGAATACACAAAGGGAGATTCAGAAGAGGGAGACAGAAGAAAGAAGATGGAGAGAGAAGGAAAAAAGTAAAGAAAATGAGAGTCAGGAGAGGAAGAAGAAGGAAGAGGAAAGAGAAAATAAGAGGGAGAGAAAAAAGAAAGGAAGAGAGAAAGAAGAAAAAAGAGGGGGGAGATAGAAGAAAGAGAAAAGAGGGAGAGAGAGAGAATATGGAAGGTGTAAATAAAGAAATAAAGTGAGGGGGAGAGAAAAGAAAGGGGAAGGAAAGAGAAGAATTCAATTAAGAACAGGAAAAGGAGAAAAGGCAGAGAGAAGATATGTAGAGATAGAAGAAAGAAGGAGAGATGAGGGATATGGGGCTTAGGGAAAGACATAAGAAAGCGGTAGAGAGTAAGAAGAAAGACTGGTGAAGGAGAGAAGATAAGAGCGTGAGAGAAGAAAAAGATGGAGAGCGAGAGAGAAGAAAGAGCATAGAGAGAGAGAGAGACAGGCATATACATTAGGTAAAATTGTCTTGACAGATGTCAGCAGTTTTTTCTGCAACTCGATGGACTCACTAGCAGTGTGTTTCAGCTACTTTATCAAGTTACTAACACTTGACGTTTAATTAAGATACACCACAGAATTTGTGTCAAATATACAATGGAGAAGAGCATCAATGAGCAAGTGAAAGACATTCACTGTACATTAACCATGCGCATATTAGCCTCAATTGATTGTAAAAGTCTGTTGAGATTTAGGCCCTAAATTCATGAAATATAACCTGACATCATCAAGAGAACTTAATGCAGTTCTTAATGAGCCATACACCCAATCATTCCCCAAACGGGACCAGCAGGAATAGAACACATGACCTAAGATTACAGCGCAGGTGTTTTATTTAATATCTGCTTTATGTCACTAGCTACTCTACTAGCCAGATGTGGACTGGCAACTGCATCTGTTTCTGGTAGCCCTGGGCTACAAATCCATTAAACAGAAACAGACTGTCTAGAGACCGTTAGAAGGTTCTGTTTCATTTAGAAAGGCTACGTTGTCTAATTTAGAACATTAAACCATAGGTAATATTTGATATGCAATGGATTGACTAATTACATCATGTATGTATAGCAGTAATATCGATGATGGGGCACACTGGCTGTTCATTATCAACAGCAACGCGAAGTCAGCCTTGCGGGAGTGCGCAGGATTATTGGGACCCGCAGGTACATTGTCTGACCACCCGCTCCCACCTGCAACACCCGAAAAACTGCCCACACCCTAAAGTTTTTTGATGCGTCCCGTGGGACCAGCAGGACCCACAACCCGATGCAGTCATCTACTGCAGGGTCTCTGACAATTGCCTGTAAGTTATCACGTAGGGTGTGATCAGAAACAAATGGCTGCAAAATGTGTAATATGCAGGGAGTGTATTAACAGTAAAAAGAGAAGAAAGAGAATAAACATTCTAACTATTCAACAAAAAACAAATTAAAAGTCATAAAACCAGTGCAAAAAACTGTTGAAAATGCAAAAATGTAAATATGTATGGATATGGTTATTAAAGCCCTAGTTGTCCTGAAAGAATACTATATATTTGTGTGGGGTAAGCTAAATAGGAGGGAAATTGGACCTAAATAAATACATATTAAAAAAGGGGAAATCTGCTCTTGTCATGTAGTGTAAAATAGTCCTGAAGGGGTTAAAACTAGTTTTTGCAAGTCCTCCGACACTATCATTATGAGGATGAGCTGAGACACTGCACTTGGATAAATGCACAGCGTGAGACTTTTTCATCCCCACGCACATACAATAAAGCATGACCTTGTTGCTTAACAAAGGACCTCACATTTTATAATAATAATTATTATTATAACCCGGAAGGGAGAAGCTGTGATTTAATGAATAATGGTCTTTTACAGATCATCGCTCAAGTGGGATTGTATCAAAGTAGCAAAATCTTTGTCTGTATCTCAATGAATAAACAGCAATATAAAGATTGTGAAAAGATGATAAACTGTCCCATGATCACAAGAAGCATTTTGATTGTAAAGCTGTGTGCACTACATCATATTTTTCAAAGGTGCTATATATGAATATGGTCATACCTGGTGCTCTTCCGTGGGAGTAGTTGTATGGGGGGCGGGGCTAATCACACATGGGGGAGGGTTAGAGTGCATTTTGTGAGAGGTAATGTGGGCAGGTATCAGGGAAAGTGGGCCTGAATATAAGCAGAGGGTGGGTGTGGCCACATTCCTCTGCCCAGGAAATGAAGAACCTGACCCAGAGACCAGGGGAAGCAGGGCTTCACCCAGAGACTCTGTGTCCAGCCCAGAGAGTTCTCAGACATGAATATGGTGTATTCTACACCACTAGATTGTAAGCTCTTTTTAGCAGGGTCCACCTCCTCTTTTGATTCTGCACGTCCAAACTGTTATGTGATACACTGCTTGTTATGTCCTGTCTACCCACTCTGCGGTGCTGCTAAATATGTCAGCGGTACATAAATCAATAAGTAATAATATTGTCTACAGAAACAGCATGAAATGGGTGCTACATAAAACGGTGTTAGCAAAATATATTATTTTTCTTCTACATGCCTTACACTATTAGCTAACGAAATGTCGCAAAATCCCACAAAAAGCGCTTTCTAGTCACACCCCTAAGCAGATCCTCTAAGAAGAATGCATCCCCTGAACCATTGGAAGGTATGGTAAGGCAGAAAACTAGATTAAAGTCTGTGCCACATTGATTATTTATAAATACGCTTCAAGTTTTATACAATTCGTATATACAGCCCCATGCAAACATTTCGCTATGGGTAGACACTTTTGTTTCATTAGTGTGGTTAGGAGTGAGGCTAAGGGATGGGAATTTACCAAGACTTGTTATGACATAATGCGATTTATGTAGCTGAATAAGGAATTTTATTTTATTCACGCAAGTTAATATCTAAATCCATTTCCTGCTGTTTCTATAGAAGAGTGATACATTTGTACCCAGTATACACCCTGAGCTCCCAGGAAAAAGGGACATCAGGAGAGGAAAGAGGGAATTGAGTCCCAGAGAGGCACTTTGGAGATATGCGGTATATCTACCTATTTATTCTCCCTCTCCTTTCCTCTTTCTACTATATATATATATATATATATATATATATATATATATATATATATATATATATATATACACACACGTTGCTATGTATGTGTGTATTATAATGTTATCGCATTCCCATCATTTAGAACTGTGACAGAGACGCCGGAGTGATATTTGCATCGGAAGCCTCGCAGAAAACCCGAGGTATGTAGGATGACGGTAACCACAGGATGGGGGCAGCAGAACAGCAGCCAGGCAACGGTCGCCGCAGGCAGCTCTCTAACAGCCGTTCCAGAAAGCCATAACACTGCTGGAAAGAATGGCCCCTGACAGAGGGCTGACTCAGCGGGAGGTAGTGGTTTATGTAATCCACGGCAATCCATTATTACAAAGGAGCTTTCACAAACTCCTGAGCACTGGGCACAGCTAAGGTTATTGATTAAAGAGACAGCGGAAGCGCAGACAAAGGGAGGAGGGAAGGCGAGCGAGGCCCTCATCCATTAAGGGATGCGGCTTTCCACCAATTAGAAACAGAAAAATCATTACTCAGCAGCCATCAACGACCTATAGGCAGCAATGAAGCGCAAACACTTAATTTATCTCCCCCTCCACACCTCCTCCCGACGACAGGCACCTCTTAGGAAATCCAATGACAGCTATTAGGGATGCTTCTACATACAGATTAGAAGACGCAATCTGGCAGGCGGCGGAATTTTCATCTCGCACTCCCGGCCATGCTTGAACCTCAGGGGATGAGAAAAAAAAATGCTGCCGTGCACACGTGCAAGCGTTACAATTTTTATTTCCATCTCTTGATGATTTCAAGGGAGAGGTGTTAAGAAAAAAAAAAGCAAATACATTTTTTTCCACCTTAGTTCTTGCATTTTTTTTTTAACACACCCTGGGATTTATGAAGCAATCTTCTGGGAAGCACCTCTAATAGAGATATCAGCTTTCAAAGAGCAAAATGATTGAGATTTGGAATGCAATACCTCAAAGTGCTAATCTTTGTCAGTGAAGCTTTTTGTCTGAAGTATAGCAGAGCACTAAAGGGAAAAAAGCAGTAAACAGAGCAGTGGTACGGAATATTAAAGGTGTTCAAGCAGTAACAATAAGTCTCATTCACAGACTCGGAGACCTTAAAGGAACATACATGGAGTCAGGGCCCTGTTAACAGAGGCTAATAGTGTAATGACTTTTTTCCCCCCAAAATACATGTGGAATCTAAAAAATAAGCTTAATAGTAAATCAGAATTTCTAGAATAAAAGGATAATTTTGCCTATAAAGCCACAATTTAGATGTGTACAGGTACAATGACCCAATGTTTTCTTATGAATGAAAGCGTAAAAAGTAAATGTAGATTTTGGTAAATTCAGCAATTTGTTTGAATCCCTGAAAACGAAGCCAGACTCCCCACCAATCAGACAAAACCACTCTATCATCAGCCGCATCTCTGCGGACATAACCTGGCTGGAACCTCCACCAAAGTGGCTGTGCTTGTGGTGGCATTCTCTCCTTGATCCTCCAATCGAGGGAGAGGACATCTCCTAAAGCGCCGTCATTTTGCCCTCACTGTGAACAGGAGAATACCTGGATTAGGGTAGAATTAATTGCATTTTGGGGTAAATGCCTTCCAAGTCTTACAGAAAGATCAAAACACTGTCCCAGAGACAAAGCATTGAACTGTCAAAACTGAAGCCTCCAGGGCAAATGAAGAGTACCCAGACATGACCATATGATTGGGTGGATGAGGTGGTTAGACTACCAAGTACTTTAATATTAATGCATGTTATTTAGTTATTAAACTTTTGCTTATTTGATAGTAACCCCATATTTCTGTTTAAACACAACAAGGTCTATTACGACAGCATCCTTTCCTGTTATAAATTAACCCATAGCAAGAATTAATTAACTGTGATCTGCATCAGAAGCTATTCAAAACCTTCTTAAATGTCTCTTAAGGATTCTCATTAAGCATCAAATCATTTATATGATCCCAATCTTTAAAGATGTTTGTTTAACCATGTGCTTCCCGGACAAAACACCTCTGATCACCTCTTAATATCGCACTTGTTAAATAGTTTTCTAGATGGTTTTATAACCAGTAACACACATTGTTAAAAAGCTGAATAGTATCCTTATATGCACCACATATGCTCAATGTGTTACATTGTTTAATTAGGCACACTTCTGGGTATTAGGAACACTTTACAGCCTAGATTGTTTTCAGATCAAATTTTTGCAGTAGCACAACACCATGAACCTTGTAAAGCTCTCATTAAGACCCTGGGCATTCCAATATATAAATGTGCAAATTTGAGTCATAAACTTCATACATGACTGTACACTCCTGATATGCCCTGGAGGCTCCAGTATGTATGAGTGAGTAAGGAGGTGAATGAATAATTGAATGAATACATGTCTAAGTGTGTGTTAGCATGGACGTGGATGTGTAGATGTTTGTGTGTAATGAAGAATGAAGATTTGAGTGTTTTTGGGGGTAAATATGGTACAGACAGATGTTTGGGGCAGAATGGCACAGGCAGGCTGGGGGGGAATACCACAAGCAGGCTGTTTGGGGGCAGAAATGGCACAGGGAGGCTGTCTGGGGCCAGAATGGTAAAGACAGACTCTTTAGGGGCACAAATGGCACAAGCAGGCTGTTATGGAGGCACAGCTGCTTAGGGGCCAGATGACACAAACAAGCTGCTTGAGGGACCATATGGCACAGACATGCTGTTTGGGAGCAAAGGTGGCACAGACAAGCTGTTTGGGGGCCAAAGGTGGCTCTGTCGGACATGTTGCTTGTGAAGTTGGGGAACGGGGGTTTGTTCCCCAGGTACATATTTGGCCTTTTTAATACTTTTGTCTGCTGGGATTTTCATAATAATAATGTGATACAGGTTGAGTGTCCTTTATCTGAAAAATCTCCTATCTGAAATGAACCTGAAATTTCACCTAAGACTTCATTAACAATCCACCAAAGGGGATTTCTATCATATGTTTCAGCTGTAACATTTCTATGGCATCTGTCTGTTCCAGGGGAAATTATTACACAGTGGGTGGCCAGGATTCTGCAAAGGAACTTACTTAAATTTCAGTGATTATACCACAGAAAGCAAAGCTGTGTGAAGAGCCACAGCAGTAGCACAAACAATAGCACAACAGCACAGAGATGCCAAAGTATAACCAGGGGATGAGGGGTATTCTCCAAGCTACAGCCTAGAACCTCAAAATAAAGTGATTATCAGAGATCCAGATAATCCAGAAGATGGTGCAGCAGGAGACACCAGGTTCTGAGGTTTGAATGTTGAACAGGGTTCTACTGTGCCCAGACCTAGACATTAGACAAAATTAGGACCATGCCTATCTAGTCTAGAATTTCACAACTTAAGTAAAAGGTACATAACTTTCATATACAGAGTGCTGCAACCATTTGCCACAATTGATATATCATAACAACGTTAAATGTTATCAATCACCTATTCAACAGAAGCTACTAGTGACTGCAACCATGTTACGGGGAAAAACACAGGGGATATTGAAAATCATTCTCAAAACGCAAACGAAGATTGACATTGCTTGACATTTTATTGACACGTGGTCCTAAGGTTCATACTTTTGAATACGCCCCTATACTAACACCTTCATATACTGAAAAGGTAGTTAAATCGAGGGGACAGTTCAGTACACTCTATGGTAAGAGGTGGTAAGAGGTGGAAAGAACAGTGTGGTCGCATGCCTCCTCCCAGCTTGGAGTCAAGACAAGAAAGAGGGTATACGATAAAAAGTTTCATGACATAAAATAACACAGCTTCTTGTTTACAAAAAAGAAAAAACAAAACCATATATTATGTCCCTCTAACTGTCATTTCAACTTTAAATGGGGTTTCCTTCTACGTACTGACAAACCAATAAATTCTTACATTTTAAACTGAACCAGCCGTTCCAGGTGCAATAGCTGGACTGATTGTTGGGAATATTTTTGTGTAGAAGCTGTAGTCGAAGTGTGAGCCGAATTTTAAAAAGGATCTAATAAATCTCTCCAGCACTAATTTGGGGCCCATGGAAAGCTACCAATTACCAAAATTAAAAATGTGAAATTTTAAAATGGCTACTGGTTGCATGGGCGTGTCAGGGCACACTAAATAGGGTGCATGGCACCCAGGCACCCCGTAATGGAGGAGTCCAGCAAAATCATATAAGCTGATATCTCCTGCAGTCAAGTTGATGTCAAGTGTTATGCAACTGTAAATGTGAGTGCCAAGTTAGTAAATAGATTTAGTGAATAGATCTCAAAGTGAACTCAAACTGCTGTGCTTCAAAGTTGGGGGGGGGGGCAGTTAATTCACCTGAATATGCCAAACTGGAAATGTGTGATATGCATAAAATAAAGCATTATTAAATAAAGATATATATATATATATATATATATATATACTTATAAATAATAACATGTAAGACCAACTTATTATATATATATATATATATATATATATATATATATATAATAAGTAAACGGATAGAAATTTTTAAATATTTCATAATACTGTCATATTAAAAGAAACTATGTGTAACATTGTCATATATATAGAGATATATTTAATATGACGTTAACAGAACAACAGAAAATGCTCTTTTGAGGATCCCAAATTTCACGCTGACCAATCATTTTTCTAAAACATATTTTCCCCTTCTCTAAAATTTCAGTTCTTCAGAAATCTTACTACTTCAGGCTTCTTGTTTGACTAAATTCATCAAATACATGTGGACTGCTGGGAAGCATTAAGCTATTTCATCAAAATGTTACATTTCCCAGATCTGTAAGCTAAATAAACCGATAAAATAATGTTTACAGATTAAAATAGGCAATGCATATGTATGATATATATATATGTATATATATATATATATATAGTTATGGCATCTAACAGATCTCATTGTCTATAAGGTGACTGTTTATATGGCTTTTATATGACAAACAAAAAAAGCACAAGCGATAAGTTAGTTTCAATAAATTCATTTAGTTATGGTAGAAGCTGTGATGGCCACTGCTCCATCTTAAACCCTTTGTTCAACAACTCCTCATGGGCTTGAAGGGGTACACCAATGAATAAATAGAGATTGCTTGATGTCTTATAATGGTTATTAGATTCTTAGTACAGTATAACCATGCTGTTCAGCTAGAAGTATAGAATATTGAATATTACCCTCTGCTTTGCAACGGAGATAATCCGGAGGTAACAGAGCATCATCAGGAATATCAAGGTGAATAGTGGAACGTACCATCTGAAATAAAAACAGAAAGGATTTATAATAATTTAACCTTGACAGCAAAAAATAACTGAAACAGCCAGAACAATACAAGCCTAAAGTGGGTGCCATGGTGGAATATTTCACCTTTCATTCCAAACATGAATTATCATTAAATATAGCATGGTGTGACCTTTTACAACTGAATAACAATGCATTTTAGAAAAAAACGAGCCAAATGTAATTTATCTGTTCTTCCAATGAGTTTACCTAATTTAATTTTGCTTCCCGGTTTTCACATTTACAGGCAAGGAGATAATGAATACAAGCAGGACACAGATGTAGGTGGGGGTGTACTGGAATACATCAGCCTCCTCGCTCTATTGTTTTTTTCTACTCCTTTAATTTCAGAGGATTTGCTTTGAAATTAAAGGAGTCTCCTTGAGCCAATCCCATTTTTTGGGGTATCTCTGTTTGGTGTTACATACCCCCTGACATTTGAATTGAAATACGGGACAATAAAGGGTCATATATTAGAATGGTGTGGTCCAGTTACAAAAGGCACGAGTGTTCCACCCAGTAGCCCCTGTTTATTTAACGCACGTGCACACTGCATATAATATTATTAGGCTCATGCTTTAGATCGATATTATTGTCGGAGTGAAAAGGGAAACTGAAGGAATAAATTGGAACACCGGTCTCAAATCTGAACACCCCTGTTTAATCTTGAATTCATGCGACGCGTCGTGGCATCTTAGTCATTAGGGTCCACAATGTAGAAAAACCACAAAATTTCCTTCATGTGCCTAGCAACATGGAAAAAGCTGACTAGAAGATCCTGTCCTCTCCTGGGGCCCTGTGCATTGCCTACGTCCGCAGAACTTCCACTTGTAAGAACTGGGATTTTTTTTATAATTATCATAATTTATTCCATTATCAATAACACATTCTGCATTTCTAAATACAGTAGGGACAGGCAACCTTGTGTTTTCTTTTTCTGTCATATAAAAATTAGTCAAATAAAGTTTTTGACTCGCTTTTTCTTTTTTTATGTAACTTTGGCACAGTTTTTGCATGAGTGGTGTTATCTCTGTAGCAACCAATAGAATGTTCTTGATCAGAATGCCCATAGACTCTAGGACTGAACCATATCAGCCATACATTTCACTCCTGGGTTCCAACAGGAACTCATTAGCTATAGTGAAATCTATCTTTCCCAATATATATATATATATATATATATATATATTCAATAAAAGCCCATTTATTTGAGTAGGGGTATAATTTTCCGTCATAGACATTTGAAAGCAATATAAAAAAGTTGGCTGTTATAGGCAATTGTACAATAGCAAGGGCACTGTGGAAGGACGGAACACTGTAAGAAAAATCAAGTATTAATTGCATGTGGATGTAATTTTAGTGCTTTCTGCGCGCAATGATTTTTATTTTTAATTCAACACTCATTCAAGGACACCGTAGTAATTAGACAATGCAGAAAAAAATGAGCAATGCTAGACAGCAACTGAATAGATATTGCCTCATGTTTTCTGTTAAAAGCAAGTCTTGGTTCAGTAAATGCCAGCAAGGGAGCTGCTTCCGGCATGTCTCTACGACAAGAATGTATGAAGCTTTCTGTCACGCACCAGGAGCTCTGTTACAACATCGCAGCATCGTTCTGGATTTCTCAGGGTGTGACCAGATTCATGGGATATAGAAGTCTCATATATCTGGAGGTCACAGCTAAAGGGCAGAATCTTGAGGTCACATAGTCTAAGCCAGTGGTTCTCAACTCATGGGTCGTGACCCTGTCTTCGGTGGGTCGCGGAGGGTCAGGGCTGGACTGGAGGCATACTGGGAAAATTTCACTTTCCTGGGGCTGCCTTACACATTTTAGCGGCAATCCTCAAGCAGCAGGCTGTCAGGACCGCGGCTGCAACAATCAGGGCCATCAGGCAGCCTCCGGTCCGGCATGTACTTTAGCATTACTCCCCGACCGCAAATCAAGTTGCTTGATTAGTTTGCGGTCGCTGTCTGCTCCTAGTGGGAGGTGAATAAAGTTTTTCTCTGATTGCTCCTCCCCTCTTCCTGCTGCAGCCCCCCGGACAGCCTTTCCACTCACTCATCTTTTCTGAGGTTATTTTTGGGTCGCGACTTAATGACCAAAGACAAATGTGGGTCCTGAGGATACATGGGTTGAGAACCACTGGTCTAAGCGCCTTAAACACACTTTAGCCTTACCCTATAAGATATTCGCAATAGGTTCATTATATCTATCACTGTGATCCTTGTGACACTGTTTAACGATAAACGGTTTAGGAACATCCATCACAACTGGTTTAATAACAAGTGGCCTAATCAAAATAGACCATCTTCAGAATATAGAGGTTAGCTTACTTAAGGTTAATGCTTCTGTATGTTACCCATGCTGAAGCCAATGATGGAGGAAAATGTCAAAGCTGGAGTATAGGGAGGAATTAGGGTGACCACATCAGCCATGTTTTTCAGGACACATAATTTTCCCATATTGCTGACCAGCAGAACCACAAGTACAAATCTAAAGACCTTGTCCCACTTCATACTCTTCCCACCGCCCCATACTCCTCTTGTTGTCTTACCTATGCTCCGTCCACTGCCCTCCCATGCTTGCAATTGGGCTACAAGGCCCTGAAGTCCGTAAAGGAGCCATGAGTTATACGTAGGGCCAACAAGGGGGGTGTTTGACAGATCAGGGAGGCTGGGCTCCCTGGATGTCTGGGCCACATACACTGGGTGTACCCCCCTGATGGTAGCCCTGAACTGATGCTGGGGGAATGGGTAGAGAAGTTAAAAACCATGATGCCTGTGAGGCTAAAACCTGTTTAGAATTAAACAAAAGTGTCTATTTTAATGATGGAAGTAAATATACCGCTTGATTTGAAGGAAGGCTCCTAAACTCTTTGATCACTAGGTCCTACTACAGCCACACAAACATTTGACTAAACTTACTTATTACAATAACACAATAATATGTTGATATTTGTCAGGCTGCTAACTTTCCTAGCAGCTTGACCAGTATACACTTACGTATATGGAAAAACACCAGTATGCAATGGCCTACAATCGCACCTCTTTTAACAGTGTGGGTGTGTGTTACAAGGTGGGGAGTTTTAATTCCACAAAAGAAAGGATCTCTCTGTTCGTGTCAGCGAACTGTAACTATGTTTAGCTCACCAGGGTATGCATAATACAAGATGCAATCATTAAGCAACAGCTGAGCCCCGGCTCAGACCATCTATTACCGACGAACAACAGCTCCCTGCACTACGAACGTGCTCTGCCGCCTCCATCGTGGGAAATTACAACAAGACATCCATGAGAAAATGGCACAATTTGCATTTGTTTTTGTCTCTCATACAGTGCCAGTCAAGACAATTTTCTGGTATTGGTGTGCGTACACAACACTCATAAAAGCATTGGTCTTTGAGCATATAAGATAGCGGTCCACAACCTGTGGATCGCGACCCCTTGGGGGGTCGAACGACCCTTTCACAGGGGTCGCCTAAGACCATCGGGAAAACACATATTTCACAATATATGATTACATAATTTTATGGTTGGGGGTCACCACAACATGAGGAACTGTATTAAACGGTCGCGGCATTAGGAAGGTTGAGAACCACTGATAACCTGTGCTAATTGTGGAGTGTATTTGCAAAAAGTTAAAAAATGTAATGCTTAATCAGTTAGCCTGTTGAGTTTGCCAGAGCCACTCATCAAGCGCTTAGACATTTACTTCCTAGCATCTTAATACTTTTGGTGCCAAATGGCCGCAATAGTATCAGCAGTCAAACGTTGAATGAAGTATAAAAAAATGGGAGTAAAATAAGGTGATGAGGCTACGGAACATGTTTTGTATGTTATTTTCCATGAAAAGGTGAGATAAGATGCTTTTTTCATTTTCTAAAAAAGGCTTGCTGCCAGGGATCATCGATGCACAGACTCTCATTCTATAATACTGTACGGCGATTGTAAAAATATGGTGCACAGATAGCCTGGAGCAAGTTTATAATGCTTTTTGTTGGCCCACATGCACTAGCAAAGCTAATATGGGATTCAGTCATTAAGTGCTCAGTGTAGGCTATTTTATAAAAAGGCAATTTAAAATTTTGAAAGTGGTTTTATCACCATGGCAATCAATCAGTTCATGCTGATTTGGACCATTCTGTGGTTGTGTTGATGATAAGACCACTTATACGTCTTTGTCCTTTAACAGAAAAAAACCCACTCGCTCAAATGGTACAGGGCCCGGCAATTAAAACTTGGCAAATTTGCTCTAAGCTGTGAAGTGTAAAGACTATGCAAGCTGGGGTTTATTCACGCTTGAAGTTTAGTTTATTTCGTGGAGAAAATTCACCAAGCTTAAATCGATTGTAAAGCGATAAATGTGCCTGTGATGCAGAAGGATTCTGATAAATTCACCACAATTGTCAGTTGACACCAGGAAGAACTTGGCGACAAGTCAGTAGATATCAGTGGTGCATTAGTCTTAAAGGACCTCTAAGGTCTTAAAAAGCTTTTATAATCTTATGCTGCGAATAAATTGGTATCACCATCATCTACAGTTCATGCTATTTGTGGGACCAATCCAGCAATATGTATTCCATACAGAAATTGACATGGAATGGGAATATTACTATAAACCTTTATCTACCCTTATTAAACACCTTATTAAACCTCTTATTTGTCCCTTGCTAATGCTTTAAATGCCCTTCATAACCATAATATCCACCATTGTATATTACTCTTCTGTTTTCTTCAGTTTCTTTCCACAGATTCTTATTGCTTTCTATTCCTCTTTCCCAAATAAATGTCCATAGTATGTCCCATCAGTAATTTTTTCCACTGACTACACTGCACAGGAGAGGGTTGCATTTCTGGAGATTCAGAGTAGGAAGTGGGGTTCATGCCTCTGCTCCTATTGACCATGGTCAGATTGCCCACTACTCAACTAGACCACTAGCGGATTATCCTCTGTGCTGACAGCAAAAAGCAGTAGGGGAAGCTATGGAGGAACCTTAAGTTTTTTGAACATGGAGCTCCTCATATACTACCAACAATTACTTCTAGGAACATGGTTGCAAGGGTTGTATGTAGAAAAACATCAATAAATTGTCCTCATGACCAGCTTATAGATTTTTTTTTTGGAGAGCCCGAGAATCGTGCTCTTTGTCGTCTAATGCAGTGCCAGTGAAAACAAGGTGGTCGGCGATCCAAACTGTGATAGGGCCACAGTTCCAAAGGAATATGCAGGCCCCTACTTTCCCACCCAGGCTTAAGCCTTAAGGAGGACTGATTTTCTAGGGTCTCCTTCAAGGGAGTGTGGCGGCCAGAAGGCACAATATCACTCCATCCACCAATACTAGACATAGTCTTCTGGGACTCGGTACCACTGTGACTTCAGGCGACCCAATGGTGCTTAACTCATTCAAAAGCAAAAATCACACGTCCACTGAAACCAAAAAAACTAAAGGGTGCAGGTGCTATAAGTGCACAGTGAGAAAACAAAATGTGCCCCCGCGCACTACTCAAAGTGCTGAATGTCCCAGCGGATCCATGCCAGGGGACACTATAACAGCCAGAGGACCATGTTTTCCCCTCTCTCACAGATACTCACTTCATTTTAGCCAAAAGGAAGATAAGTGGTATAGATGACCAGGTTATAGATTAATGCTCATCAACATGTATCAGATCTTTATGATCATGGGACACCAGTGAACAAGAACATAATGATGTCCAACACTGAGTGATCATCCAAAATAAGGTGACCTGGTACATTTTGTTTTATCACCACTGATTAATGTAAACATGCACTTTCAAAATGTTTTGGACTCAAATAATTGAAATTCAAGAAGTGATAGAATGTTTGTTAAGATTTATCCACTTGAAGGGTGAATAAAAGTGACCGTGAAGTACTCCTGCTCCGCCGTCCATAATTGAAAAGATTCAAATTAGTAAAACAGGGAGGGACAAACTGGCATATTTCATCTGTGTAACAGGATTTTTGACAATGCCAGTGAACCCCTTTCAAAAGTGCCGTAACGAAGGCTGTGGTTGTTTCAATCTGGATTTTTTTCCCACCTACTGGTCATAAGTCAGATTTGGTGATTTAATCAAATGTTACTGTGCCATGCGAGGGAAAATGAAGGAGGCGGCGGACGCAGAGGGAGGAAATTTAGATCCAGCGAGCTAGAAATGCTGAAGTCAATCTGTACGTTCAATATCGGTCTGCTAGACACTGTCATGTTGTCACTGGTGTTTTATGCATTAGCTACGATGTATTGGGCCCTCCTATTATAACAGCAACCCGCACCCTATGTGACCTTGCATTCAAATAGATTTAAGGCCCAGTAACCACAAATGCAAGTCTTCTTACAAAGCAGCCAGACAAAGGACTAATCTGGCATCTTTGTTTCTGTCACCCTGGGTATGGCTTTCTCGGAATCAATAAAAAAAAAATAAGAATACCTTTCGCCTTTCGCATCCCTTTATATCCGAGACCTTGTGAAACCTGCAATTCTGCAACCTTGATAAGCTAAAATAAATCTTGTGACTGATAGCTGGATGACAAGGATGTTTGTTAAAGCAGAATGGGGAATATCAGAAGCGGAGAGGAATCTAGGCAGGAAACATATCACTAAACTGGCCAACATCTCTTCTCTTAATATGTGAAACAGAAGCGATGTTCTTCCTGGCAATGTACCTATCAAATTATTCACACCGATGTAGCTTAATGCTGCTCCACGCCATGTCAGGGTGGGACGCGTACATTAGAGTTTTCAATACTAATGTCATGTTCCCAGTTTCACAACTGAAGGCACTGAGTACCATGCAGCTAACTGGGCTTTCTTCAAGAGAGTCTAGACAATAAAGGTTCTACAGCAGGTCAGAAGACATGGGGAACATATACCGAAGCATCTTACATGCATTGTTTCTTTGTGGTGCATGCCCCGGTTAATGAGCGTGTTTCTCATTATACCATGGCACATTCGGTCTCATATTTGGTGAATAAGGTGCAGTATTTTTATGAAAAAATTTTAAGCAGCTGCCGGGTTTTCTGTTCAAAAGCAGTATATACGTTTAAAAATTAATATTCTGAATAAATGTTTAAAGAGATGAAATGAGAGCAAGCTGCAGAGCACTCTGTATTCAGAATGCCTGTTACCTGTTTCTCAGATGTAACTCGGCTGACACCCAGGGTTTCAAATTCATGATAATAGCTGTCCTAGCTAACAGGGAAAACAGAGGGTTAACCCAGGATGGTCTATGGTAGTACACTTTACTTTGACAAGTCCCAAAGCAGTTGCTTATTTTGCTTTGTGGATAATTCCACTACGGACCCTGGGATGCTTGGGGTCTTTTCTAGGATGTGAAAAGTGGCACAAATGTAAATATACATATTTAAAAGATGCTGATACAATTAATGTAGAGGTCTGTGAGGTCTTGAAAACGTATGTAACTTTTTACTTGAGATGTAGAGTTCTTTGGTGACCACTTTACCAAGAATCACTTTTAACCCGGGCCAGTATATATCATAAATTTCCCTTATTAACAAAAACTGATCAAATACCTTTCAAAAAGATAAATGTTCATTTGCATTCAGATGCTGTTAAACCACAAGGCTACAGCAAAAAATGTATATGCTTTATTGTGATATTATCTGCTTGTTATTTTGGAACAGAGGTGATAAAAATACAAATGTCAGCGATCTAGTCAGGCCATTAGAAACGAAGAAATTGTAGGCAGGTAAAAAGACATTCTGTCCACCTAGCCCATCCGATTTTATATCTGCGATGGAGGCACAATTAGATCTGCTCTATTCCGTATTTAAATTACACTTGTCTCACATGAGCAGTTCCTAATTGAATACATTTCCCACTACTTTTTTAAAACTAGATCTTTCCAGTATCGCAAGAAGACGTCTGCCTCTTTGCTTAGGAATGCTAACTCTTTCCTTGCCAGAAGGTGGGTAAGACAAAGGTATGGGAAGGGTTAATTGTGCCGACCCTTTAAGCCTTATTCTCGGAGACGAGGAGTCCAGGAAATCAGTAGACATAAAATAAAAACTCTCTTATACAGCCTGCCTTTTCTATCTACCATTGTTGGTCTTTCCTGTATCCTTCACAGTTATCTCACTCTTCTCTGTCCTTTATACTGCCCTTTTTCTTAGATGGTGACATTCACCAAACCCTTTTGTGACAGTACACCTTCCAAGGATAGTGTTGTCCTGGACTTTTTTATCCTTTAAATATTCCATGTGTGTTATTTTGACAAATAGCGGCCTAGCTGCTTAATGCTTAAGGTCCGGCATCAGACTGGAGAGGTTAAAATCGTCCCTAGAACGTTAAGGCCCACGGTCCATAAATGACGTATGTGCGGCCAGGAGCTCTATATACGTGGCTGCATGTTCACTCTCTTGTAGAATGAGTAGGATAGGACTGAAAGACTTGGTGGCCAACAAGACTGTTTTTTCATGTGACCGACTTGACAATATACTCACACGAGAGACTGGACCTTAGGCTTGCATTACCAACTCAACTGACAGACTCAACAGCCAAACATGATAACACAACTTAAACATTAGTGAACGGGCCCCGAGTCTCCTGGACAACATATGCCTACACTGTGGGGATGTATGCAGACATCATCAAAAATATATACAATATAACTGATTTGAGTCAAACCTCGGAAAATAAAAATTGTTGAGGCTCTATCAATACATAATACTAACTATAATAAATACCAAGTAGTTCCCTGGCTGTTTCTGAACTAGATATACCACAATCCTTAGCCAGCATTTGGCTAGGTAACAGTCACGGTGAGGAGAACATTAGAGGGTGAGCTTACCATCAGGGAACCATTAGCTAGATGTTTCGCTTTGAGGACAACCAAATTCCCAATGTGAAGCAAAGCAACAGCCCCTACTCCAACATACATTTCTCACTAAGCAAAAGGTATTGATTCAATTATAAAGAAACACAAAAGCCGAATACAATGTAAGATATTTAAATAAATAAATAATAAGGTTTTAAATAAAAAGACTTTAACACAATAAAATTATGGCATTCCTGCATAAGGTCTTTTGCCCAAAGCAACTACTTGCGTGGCATTGTCAACTTTAGTGAGGGGTGGAGAATGAGTGGTAGGGTTTACCCATCCCTTTCTCTTAATTACCCATATAATTCCTTTTAGATTGTCAGCTCATGAGCAGGGCCTTCATAAGCCCAACATTCTTGCCAGGAACTAAGAGTAGATAGGACACTCACTGGCAGGGTCCTCAGCTCCTCTTGTATCTGTATGAGTAAATGTATATTTGCTATGCATTTGTTAACTCCTTCCCATTTTTAAATTGTACAGCACTGGAGAATATATTAGCACCTAGTTAATAAAGAACAATAATAAAAAAGAATAGGTTTTAATAACGAGATTTCTGATGGGTATTTCATTGCCTACCAGGGGAGATAGAACGCTTGCAGTGAAAATTGTGCTCATGAGGGGTTTTGGGACAACGCTAAAGGTGGCTCACTCTGCTCTGTAGCCGTTCTGCCTGTATTACAAACAAGCAAAGGCTTGGGCCAGGCTTATGTGCTGGTGTCACAGCCTGTAAACAGATCTGCGATTTGGTTAACAATTAGGATGCCGTATTCTTCGCAGACCTCATTAAAGAGGGCTCTGTTGATTTCTGTTCAAATTTTGTTTTAATGGTTTTAATGCTTTACAAAGTAATACATACCTACGGTAATATATAAAAACACACTTCTTGCACTGCAAATAGCTGGGGGGCAAGCAAATGCATATTTACAGAAAGGGATACAATGGAAATTTAGAAATCTCAGCTATCTAAAACACTAAGTGCATATGATGGCTGGAGTGCAAGTTAATGCCAAATGGCATTTAGTAATTGATGCAATATTCTTTGATAATCATATCTTCCACTCTCGAAGGAAATGTTGGAGACACCAGATCCAAAGCATATGATGATGGAAATGGGAACACAGTTCTCTTTTCCATTTTCTACCAGTTGGCAATGGCTATTTATATAGTGTTATACTCACCGCTGCCATTGTGGGCACCTCGTGCTTTGCTATAGGAAATTTTAGTACAAAATAGACCTGGTCCGCACGTGCCTTTATCCTTTAAGATTTAGATCACTGAACCAAAATTGATCTCATAAATCATGGTCCGCACAAATTCAAATTAGAGTCAGTAATGTGATGCCGTCAGAGGTACAGTCACTTCATTGCAAACTAATATTGGTCCCAGGAGCCTAAGGGTATTGTGCAACATTGGTCTCCAGTTTGTACTGACTATGCTGAAGTGTGACCACTGATGCTACATACCATCAAGCTGCAACAGCGTGAGTCAGTGGTGCAACTCTAGTCCTCAAGGGCTGTAAAGTGGCCCCAATTGGTGGATATTCCAGCTTGAGGACACTCCAAATGGCACAAGAGAAATACTATTTATCATACGGGTGAGTGGAGTGGACAGGACTTCAATTAAGTGGGTTTTTTACAATTCAGTGAGAGAATTACAAGGAAGGCATTTCCTGCTGTTTATATAAACATTATTGTAATTTTTAAGGCTGTAAAACACTGCAATCCACTTATACCCAGAAAAAATGAGCACCTAGAAGTACAGAGAAGAGGACAGATGATTTTAGTTTTAAATAGGGACTGTCCATCCTGTTTCCATTCAGCATTCTGCCCATGACCACAGGGGGCGACATTTGCTGGATCTAGGAAATCAAGTCTCATGTTATTGATCTCACAGTAATCTACTCCTGCTGTTAGATTACAAGCTTAGTTTGTGATTCATACCATTTCAATAAATGTTCAGATCCGGAAAGGTTTTGCAATGTTTTTTCAATGGACCAACAAGAATATACAAAGGACCTTACCAATCTATGTAACATTTACAATCCAGAAAGAAAATTCTAGGACGCACCTTGATTTTGTTTTAGAATACATAGATAGAAAGTGTCCATGGCAATTGACAGACTATTGCCCAAAATGTTAGGTGCCAGCAGTAAGATTTTAGTAGCTGTGGCTCATCTAATTCCTCCAGTTCTGCATATACATATACTGTTAACATCAACTGTCAACATTAAGGCGAATCAACAGGTCACCTGATGTATAGTATTTTTTTTTTAGCGCTATAGCAGTTAATACTTTATCTATCATGGAATTAATCCAGATTAAATGGCCACCCAACGTTTACACGAATTAGGCAAAGCTAGTCTGTTACATTGCCTCATTTATAGAGAAATCTACAGCCAGGAGATCCAACAAAGTGCTAGTAACAGCATCCTCTTCGCTGCTTTGGGGATGCATCAATAGATCTTGATAATTTCACATGAGCAGCTGTAATTTAACGTTCAGCACTACGTGACTGCTTCGCATTGCTTCCTGCCCGAGACTCCATATGCGAAAATATATGCACAGTAAATTAGATGTGCGGAACAAGGCACAAAGCATGCCAGTAAAGTCTCTACAGCTTATTATTAGCAGGCGTTTAATGAAAAGATTAACATTTCCACTGCTCAGAGCAACGTGACATAGTACGTGATTTTTTAAAAATGAAAAAAATAAAGAAGAAAAGGTTTTCCATATTATGCATTATATGGATTTTTGGGATCAGGGTATATGGTTATACCAAGGCACCAAAATATGGTTCCTTGAGCAGGGATTTAGATTAACCACTACCTAATAGACTGTCGCCCGGTGTTCCTCCAGATTTATCTTGTGATGTGGACCTGTGTCACCCACACCACTAAATTGTGTGGCTTTGCATTCCCTGCAGTGTCTATGCACTGAGACCCTGTGAATTTATCCTGAGAACGACATGTGATTGGACAAGAGAAGTTGCGATTTCAGTCTCATAAAGGCAGGCGATTGGTATATCAAAATTCCCCTATATGGTCAGGATAGTTAAATGATTTTAAAAAATCATTTAAATTACCTTCTACTGATTTCTATGTTCTTCATATGTCTGTATTATTGTAAAACAAATATACTGTGTGCTATTTATGGAGTTTCCGTCTACAGTTCTTTGCGTATTATTCACCAAACCATTGGGTTTGTAGGTAAGCGGAGGAGTAGAGGAGTACTCCTGATGAAGTACTGTAGTACATCTCACTGATATAACCAAGTGTCATTAAAAAACCAAGGCAGCCGAGTTTCTTCTGCAAGATGGGATGAGAATGTCCATCTTAATACATATAAAGCCATTTTTCAAAAGCTTGTTGAATATAAAATCATAAAAAGGTAATGAGAGGGACTATTCGAGCTTCTCGAGGATCTCACCTGCGCCATCGGCAGTATAGACTAACTTTCACGCTGCACTGAATCCTGTGCAGTTTGCTTCAAAAGAAAAAAAAACAGCTTACAGACATAATTAGAGGAAGCTCTGCTTTGGGCCTATCGGTTTCCATGCACAATAAAAAAAACTTGTTGGATGGTCCAAAAAAAAAAAAAAAAAGCTTTCTAAGTGATTAAACATTCACAAAGCGTTTGTGTCGATTCTTCAGTTTTCTGCAGGCACATTCGCTTCTCGACATTGCTTGTACGGAACAAGACTCGAATGCATTAGCAATTCGTTCTGTTTGTGCTCTCCCAAGCTTCCGCAATCAATATTTTGCTTCTCATAACAAAACATGGTCAGAAAGAATACCCGTAGCGTTCGCTCAAGAGAAAGATCTTCCTTGCATGCTGTGAGCTAAACGAGAGAGCAATAGATGAGCAAATGAACTGGAGCGATAGGTGACAAGCAACTCCGTCGACACTGTGATTTTCATCTAGGGAATTGGCGCCTCCGCAGACACTGTGCTTTTCATCTGGGGAATGGTGTCTACTTAAAAAAAAGAAAAGTTGAGAGCATGCTGCCGGATCTTTCAAATCAAGTATTGACTTTAATTTCTTTGACCTTTTAACATCCATAAATCACGAAAAGGTACCACTGAGCAGAAAAGCCACATAAATAATGTTAAAAACAAACTATCCATCACATATTGCAGAAAAATTGATACTTGGGACATACGATGTCTAAAAAAGTATAAGCCAATAGTAGATAATAGGACAGGGTTGCTAAAAACAGAGCTTCCATCTACCTTTGAAATAGTGGGGGGATGCCCTTTCACATTCTGATAACGGTCTGGGGCATCGATTACTGACCTGGGGGTACACGTAACGCAAAACAAAAGTAGGATGTTAAAAAAGGAATCAGGACAGGGATGATATAGATAAAAAAGAAAAGGAGGTGTAAAACTGAAAAAAGTTTCATAAAAGATAAAATTCAAAAAGTAAAAAAACATATGAAAATGAAAGGATTAACAAAGGAATTGGATTGCATTGCTGCATGACTAGAAAAACACACGCTTTATACATCTATATGGTAATGCAGGCAGTATATAAAATAGTTAAGATAAACTGTATAGAATACCTATGCAACCATCTGTCCAAATCCATGGCAATACTATTACCGTATTTGCTCGATTATAAGACGAGGTTTTTTTCAGAGCAAATGCTCTGAAAAATAACCCTCGTCTTATAATCGGGGTCGTCTTATAATCAGACCTCAAATAGGTCTGACTATGAGACGACTAAGATCCAGATCCCCCGCAGCTGCAGGGGACCTGGATCCTCCTGTCCCCCCCCCCCGCCCCACTTACCGGTGCTTCTGAGTCCCCGGTGTGCAGCCGGGGCAGCGTGTAGATGTCTACGCGATTCGCGTAGACAACTTACGCTGCAGCTGGAAGGAGGTGTGGCAGTGGGGGTTGTCTGCGTCCATCGCGCAGACCTTCCCCGGCTGTCAGAGATCAGAGTTCCCCGCACCGGTGCGGCACCGTGAATCGCATATAGGGCATATAGGGGTATAAGGCATTTCTGGAGGCAGAGTGGCACATAGGAGGTCAAAAGGCATATCATGGGGCACAGTGGCATATAGGGGGTATAAGGCATTTCTGGGGCAGATAACTGGGGGGGCAGGTTGGAAAATAGAAGGAAATAAAACCAAAATATTTTTCTCAATCATAGCTTTTATTAAAAAAAATAGTTTACATGAATTAACATTTACTGGTAAAACTTTTTTCCTATAGGGTCGTCTTATATTCAGGCTTTTTCTTTTTTTTCCTAAATTAATATTCAGATTTGGGGGGTCGCCTTATAATCAGGGTCGTCTTATACTCGAGCAAATACGGTACTACTACAACCTGTTCATTAATAAGACCATGCAAAGAACAAGAGGTCATCCATTCAGACGTAAGGAAAGGAATCTTCACTTAAAGCAATTAAAATCAGATTGCCATTTGGAGTTCCAAAAGAAACACAATTGGAAATTGCTTCAATTGGGCTTTATGCCTATAACAGAGAGATTGAACTTGATGGACCAGTGTCTTCTTACAATCTAAATTACTAAGTTACTTTGTTCTAACATTAAATCCAATATCAGGACATTTTGGCCAACACACACATCTATGATGAGACTTAGGGCTTACATTCTACATTCACAGTGTCTACTTTGTTCATACATCTCCCATACATGGTTATATTGAGCTTTATTCTGATACATAATACAACCTCTTATTGTCTTTTCTCCAGTATTAGAGAGAATGGGCACTTTTTTAGGGTTACAGACTTCATATTCTATTCTGCCTTTTCCACTGCTATATCACAGCTGAAATCCTTTCTTGAACACTAATGACTTAAAGAATATATTTACCTCTGATGAGTCCTTATTGACCATTTTAAACCAACTAGTGGTTACAGTCACTAAACAGACTCCTTGTGATGGACGGTTTTGGAACCATTTTAGAATGCGCTCAATTATAAAGTTCCCAGGCATGAATCTAAAATACCTTTATATTGCACAGATGGATTAGGATGTCACCTAAGAGTCCCATGTAGATGTTAAATCAGTGTCATCATGCTACAAGGTTACACAAAGTCCCACATAAAGGTAGTATTCTTGAGTATTCATGGACCTATAATACTTGCTATCAGCCATGTGAAAGACCTAAACTCGTCTTGAATTACATCATCCAGTCAATTGCTAACAGTGAACCTGACTCATTTTTTCCCCAATCACTAATTGCTGTGATCCCCCCCCCCACCGCACACACACAATAGTTTAATTTGTCCTAGATTAACATTTTCTTTCAATTCCATTTTTTTATTGACAATTTAAGAAGAAACTTCAGAACTCGACAGTGAAATTCGGGGCAGTTAGTATGTATGCCTGCCAGCTCTACCATCACAATGTATTTTTCAATCACTGTGTTAATCTGCATGCGGAAGTTGGGTTTTAGCTTCACAACACATTAGCTGTAACACACTAATGCAGGTTAAAGCCCACAGGTCATGGAGACTTAATGAAGGCGTTAGGTGTATGGAGCATTTTGTGATCTGTGAAAGTGGTACTGATAATTTCTGACACATAGCCTGGTATGGATGATTTTCTCTGTCTCTTCGCTAATTGTGTAATCCCACTCACTCCTCCTTCCTCGTACCGGAAATCTGCGAAATACTTCTGACACATTTTCAAGGCTTGATGAAGCAGAGAAAATGTCCTGAGCGCCTCACTAAACTTTAAAGTCCAAAGAGCAGCCGTTCTGTCAGACTTAAATATGTGTTCCTGGAATATGCCAGCCGTCGTAGCTACAGCCACCCATCACAAGTCACCAGCTTCTCATAACATCACAGCCACAGCAGTGTTAAGTATTACCAGTCAAGTTGTGCAGTTGTGAAGTGAAGGACTAATATCAGAAAGGCTCGAGACAAAAGTGGTGAAAATAATGGTTACACTGAGCAAGTGTGGGTAAAGGGGCACAGCTGCTCAAGACACGGCAGAGGTGAAAACGTTGGCACGAGCTCTGGGTATGTGGGTGCTGTCCTTCAACCCTACAGCATATCTTATTTATACTTCCCTTAGGTTAGTATGATCCCAAAAATCTACTCATTTCTAGATAACGGTTAAGTGATTATAAGGACAAAAAACATAGTATATGCTAATTGCAGGTGAGGCTAACCATCACTCTGTCCCTGACCTCATGGCACGTCAAAACACACCACTGCAGCACTACTAATCAAGAGCAACAACTAGTAATAAGTTTGGACATATTTTTTTGATCCCTAAAGGAAACCCCATTTTTATTTCAAGAATCCGTGAAGCATGCTTAGTAGAAGCTCGTACATCCCAGCAGGTTCACAAGTAGGAAAGAGACATGTTGGTGCAATATCAGGATTTCCAACTGTGCTGAGTTGACCCGCTTAAACCTTTACAGAATATGTGATGGACAGCGCAGGACAACGTAAGTTCTAGGAACCACCTGCCAAAAGCTCAAGTGGGTGATCTCTGCAGTGTGCAAGGGAAAAAAACAGTACAGGCAGATAAGCACGAGAGGAGCCACAAGGCAACGTGGTCCAAGACAATGAAACCAGTGAGTTGTTTCAAACGCAAGCGGTGCCTGGCTGTGATCTTCAAAGTGCAAAACTGAATCGTGAAACTGCTGTGCAGCCAGCGCACGCGCCCATAGGAGGACAGCTAATTAAAACCCAGGAGAGATTCACCGACCTTGTCATGACTCCACTAGAAACAGAAAAAGAGATTTTAGCACGTTACAATTAATGCTACGCTTCACTAGCCTATAGTATGAGCAGCGCAAGCTTCCGGTGACCAGACCTCCCTTTAACGTTACGCATAATATATACTACATTGTGCGTTACCAAAAAACATGCTTTTTTTTAATGACATCTGTCCGTTATCTTGGGTGTATGCTTTGCTTTTGTCAGAATGGAGGCAATAACGATAACTTTTTATTACAGGCTGCAAACTCATTTGGGCAGGCTTACTACCTGGACTAAAATCTTTCCAGGACAGGGACCTCATTTCCTAATGTATTCATTACTACTATCATACCTGATCATAAAGTCGGTATGACTCCTGTATATATTACATGACTGCACTTATTGTACCTTCCCATGGTATCTCCCCATCCTTATACTTTAAGTTCATCCGTTAATGCTAAATAAATAAAAATACACATACATACAAATATTCTTAGCTGCAATTGAATCACATGCCACCCAAGTGTCCCTCTTTGGCACCCAAATCCCTTTGTCCTTCTTTCCTTCATACAGCTCTAAAAGTCAGAATATCATACATATGAAACACAAAAATAAAAATTTTATATATACAAACCATTCTTCGTCTTCTATAGATTCTTGAGGTCTCTAACACAAATGCAGTTTACGGTTACAATAGACAGCACCCTTGGGCATGAAAGTTTTAACCACTTGAAGAACCAGTACACTCTTAACCCAAGTTTTATAGAAGATATACAGCATGGTTTTAAATAGGGTTGCCACCTTTGGGTAAAAAAACAGACACTTTGCTACTGATTCGACTATCATTTTTTAAACAAAAGGGTAACGTGTGGTTGAGCGTGATCTGTGTGGCTGAGAGTGATTTTTGTGGCCGAGTGTGGCGTGCGGCTGAGTAGTGTCTGTGTGGTTGAGTGTCATCTATAGGGCTGATATGACACAACCACTCTCTGAAGTGTGTGCAGTCGTACATTGACAAGCTTAGGGCTAAAAAGATAATCTAAAATTCAATTTTTTTCCTGGGACACCATGTGTGGCTTATACCATGAAGGATTGGAATCAGCGGTGTACAGAACAGACTCGCTCTGTGCCGACCACCAAAAATTATATATGCGGTTTTATTCGAAATAAACAGGTCATCGCCCAGATAAGTAAGTGGCAAATTAGAAGTTATCTGGTTTTCCCATGCAAAGTAAAGCGTTGATTAGGAAAACAATTAAAAACCAGAACAGAGCTCTGTAATTACTGGATACGATGAATCGCCGTGACATCATCACAGCCAAGCAGAAGCAATGTTTCTTGAACTCTTATCTGGAGGGGAAGAAGCAACCTGTCACTGAGGGTAATGAAGCCTTGCATCTTACAAATGCTGTCTCTCTAAGAAGAAGGAGACACAACTTAATCACATAAATAAAGATGCTACAAATGGCCCCATACAGATTCTCAAAAACCCCCCACAAAATATAGCTTTACTTTTGGAAAACATGGCATCGTGTATGGGCAGTTTGATTTCAGAGCTGCCTAGTACAACTGTACAGCTGTAAAGTTTGAAATCTAGTTTGCAATGGTGATGCTTGAGTGAGGCAAAGGCTGGATATATGGCTCGAAGTTCAGATGCGGAAACCAAGAACTTTAATGTTAAAGTTTAGATAGGTTATCCCACTCTTCAGCTTAACTAATGACAAAATAACTATTCAACTAATGCAAAATAAAGCATATATCTATATAACACTCTCTAGATTCTAAGATCATTTGGCCATGGCCCGCCGCATCTTAATTCCCTTACACCTTAAATACTATGTGATGCACTATTTGTTATGTGCTTTTTACCGATGTATAGAGCAAAATAATAAAATGATGATTTATATAAATCAACAAATAATAATATGAATAAAATGCATGTTTCAAATTCGGATATTTTCCGTTTTGTTTTTCTGTACGTTGGGTTCATCCTTTTATTTACACTGCGTTCAATGCTTGCATAACTGATGCAAATTAAAACTGTATGTAAATATTGGTTGCACCCGCACATTATTGGTATGCGGTCTGAAGCGTTCCTGGAAAATGAGCTAGAGTGATGAGCTCAATAACCCGCTGTCACTGGCAAAAGCAGGTTGTGTCCTTATCTGGGTGTCGCTGTTATGAACAGCGAGGCTAGAATGTAAAGGAAGCTAAAATGCCGATGCCAATAGAATTGCAAGTTGAGGAATTATTTCGGTGTGTACACATGCCTAGATATATATATATATATATATATATATATATATATATATATATATATATATATACCCTGTACGATATCGCTCCGTACACATTGTGCAGACACCAGCTGGATATGCCTGGCCGTATACTACGCGACCATAAAAATGGTTAAATGAGATAAACTTAAATGAGATAAGACTTTTTAGATCACTAGAGGGATTTACTATTAAAGAAAGAGAAACGATAATAAAATTAAAACCATGCTGTTTCCCCTTTAATTCAAAACAAGCCAAACCTATTTTATGTGACACACTATGAACGGATTACAATTGCATATTACGAGTTAGAATCCGGCTCAAAGAATGCGCTCGTTTGCCTGATTTCTTTCACATAATCCTTTGAGCGGGGCTGCTATTTAAGTTTATTAGGAAACAGCGCATTAAAATGTTATAGTTTTCTTTGAGGGGGAAAAGGCAGCTTTCTGGAAGCGGCAGCAGTTTAATAAAACTAAAGCATACGAATCTTGCAGTGTCAGATAAGTTTTCAGTCTTGGTTTATGTCTGTTTGCAATTTCTCTACTCATGCATAAAAATCGAGAGCGTTACTCCATTTGTCTACATATAAAAAAAAAGTTACAAACGTAAGTTTAAAGAGAACTCAGATCGGCTTCTCTGAAATTTAAAGAGAGCAAAGCTGCCATCTTCAGGCTGTATTAAACTGACACATTTCCCCCGTGGATTTCTACGTTGCTGAGAGATAAACTGTTGTAACCTATGCGTTTTATGATGCCCAGCCCTTACCCCCTTCACACGGTCATGATACGGTTCTCAGTAAAACAGTGAAATTAATTAAAAGTCTTGGAAAAAAGTGTTAAGGGGTTTGCCAAAAAAAAATTATATATCCTTGGGTTGACATCTATATCCAACATTGCCATTGATGACTAGAGACTCCAGACCACACGTTTGAGATGGAGTGCTAATAATGAGACATCTATTGTAACGCACGTTCACTGGAGTAGAGGTGTTGTGGCTGCCCTGCTGCTGCAAAACCTGGGGCAGATCATCCTACTGGGCCATCAAGCTTGCTGCTCATCAGTGGGCTCTAAGATCTCCCCAAAAGCCTCCAAAACCCTTCTTGGCGGAGAATTATGAAGTCAATAATTATGGGAAGACAGCTGAGACAGGGACCTTGCTTAGGTCAGCGCCCGACTGTTTATATAGTTAAACTCTTAAGTCTGTAGGTCAATGGCTACCAGCTTCATTCCGCAAGATCTCTCACAGGTCATGTTTTCAGTATCTCCTCATGTCAGCAAAATCCGTAGGTCTAGATACACTCTGGGAAGGGAAGTAAATTACTTACAGGATAAAAAGCTCCCAGCACATATCTCTGTTACTTGAGCATGCTAGAGAGAGACATCATATGAACTCATATCACACGACCAGGCACAATGTGGCCATAAGAGGCCCCTGGCAAAGAGGCTGAGACCTCCCCACCAAGGAGCCCACAACAGTTTGGGGGCGGATGGGGTGGCTGGGGTTGCTGCTCTATGTCAGACCTAAAGCATCACCCTCCTAAAATATGTGTTATGGTCAGTCCCGCTGTCTTGGATATCCACTTGTGCCACTTAAACAGCAAATGGGGAATTCGTAAGGATACTTAATTCTGAACTGTTGGGGGTCAAATAGGAAGGGAGCATTTATAGGCACTCCAGTGATGAAAACCCATTTCAGGTTTTCTGTTCTCATTCTGGGCTAGAGTAGCACAGTGAGATGTACTGAATGCTTGTTCAAGATGACTTGGAATCAACTGGCAGCTATGTAAATGTTTTTACAGCAGGACAGAAGATTGAGGAACACGACTTGCCTGATGCTTCCTTTTAACATGTTGGATGGCTTAGAACAGCTTGAACACGTACAAGCGTTCTAATCTTTCATCGTAGTGTGAAAATCGACACAGCCTGAAGCTGTTTATCTAACCTGAGGCCATGTGTAACACCTCCAAAATAAGAAGACACAAAGAAATTAAAAGACAAACTGCAGATCCCTTTTTGCCCAAAAAAACAAACCTGAATACTGCTCTTTTTAAGCAATACTAAAATTAAACAGTAAGACTTTTACAAGAGTCAAAACAAAAGATCCAGACTACACAATTTAAAACGTAAATGTAGAACACACAATGATCTGTGCTAATGTTTGTCATTAATATAACATAATGTTATATTAATATGCCATTAATATAACATAATTGCTAAGCTGCACATCAAAAGAAGCCAAACTGCTGTATACTACATAAATCACCAAATGTATTAACCAAATCATTCCATTTACAAAATGCATATTACATGATATAGATACCAAAACATGATACAAAGTATAAAGTAAAAAGGCAGACCCTGGTGACTTATATGATTATTGAAGTGTGCCGCAATTTGGCCTTTTTTCTTTTTGGTGTGCAGCTTAACAATTATGTTATGTTAGGTAATTATGAATGTTAGGAGATGCTTGTTTGAACCCAGTTAGTAATAGCTTTATTATTTATCGGTATAGATTTTCAGTTTGTTGTGCCCTCCTACTTTGATTTTTATAAGTAATGTTTGTTGCTAAGCCTTTTGAAAAGGGGATTTTCGGCACTCACACGAGGCTAGCAAGCGGGGAATTATTATTTTTTAGTGTATTGTGCATTATATGCCAGACCAATATTGGACATCATTGACAACATAACACATTCTTCAACAATGCAGACCTGCTACCCCACCACAAGGGCTGTAAAACAACTTGTTAATGGCCTGGGCAAGATTGTGGGCTTGTCTGATTTTCTTAGTCACTATTTTCTTACCTACAGTATCTCACAAAAGTTAGTACACCCCCTCACATTTTTGTAAATAGTTTATTATATATTTTGATGTGACAACACTAAAGAAATGACCCTCTGCTACCCTCTGCCTGTATAACAGTGTACATTTGCTGTCCTCTCAAAATAACTCAACACACAGCCACTAATGTCTAAATCTTGGCAAAGACCCCTAAGTCCAAATTGGGCCCAATTAGCCATTCCCCCCCCCTGATGTCATGTGATTCGTTAGTGTTACAAGGTGTTATCGCTCTCACACTCTCTCATACTTGTCACTGGAAGTTCAACATGGCACCTCATGGCAAAGAACTCTCTGAGGATCTGAAAAAAAGAATTTTTGCTCTACATAAAGATGACCTAGGCTATAAGAAGATTGCCAAGACCCTGAAACTGAGTTGCAGCATGGTGGACAAGACCATACAGCGGTTTCACAGGACAGGTTCCACTCAGAACAGGCCTCGCCATGGTCGACCAATGAAGTTGAGTGCCCGTGCTCAGTGTCATATCCAGAGGTTGTCTTTGGGAAATAGACATATGAGTGCTGCCAGCATTGCTGCAGAGGTTAAAGGGGTGGGGGTCAGCCTCTCAGTGCTCAGACCATACGCCGCACACTGCATCTTCTAAAGATGATGCACAAGAAAACCAGGTGGGAGTGTCATGGTCTGGGCCTGCATGAGTGCTGCCGGCACTGGGGAGCTATAGTTCATTGAGGGAACCATGAATGCCAACATGCACTGTGACATACTGAAGCAGAGCTTGATCCCCTCCCTTCGGAGACTGAGCTGCAGGGCAGTATTCCAACATGATAATGACCCCAAACACACCTCCAAGACGAGCACTGCCTTGCTAAAGAAGCTGAGGGTAAAGGTGATGGACTGGCCAAGCATGTCTCCAGACCTAAACCCTATTGAGCATCTGTGGGGCATCCTCAAATAGAAGGTGGGGGAGCACAAGGTCTCTAACATCCATCACCTCCGTGATGTCGTCATAGAGGAGTGGAAGAGGACTCCAGTGGCAACCTGTGAAGCTCTGGTGAACTCCATGCCCAAGAGCTTTAAGGAAGTGCTGGAAAAAAATGGTGGCCACACAAAATATTGACACTTTGGGCCCAATTAGGACCTTTCCACTTAGGGGGTGTACTCACTTTTGTTGCCAAAGTTTAGACATTAATGGCTGTGTATTGAGTTATTTTGAGGGGACAGCAAATTTACACTGTTATACAGGCTGTACACCAGGGGCATACCTAGAGTATTTGGCACCTGGGGCACATTCTGTATGTGGCAACCCCCCCATACACACACTTTAAAACTGCATAGCTTCTATCATTAGGCAAACATTGACGGGTGTACAACATAACTGTTGTCATTAAATACTGAAGCAGACATTGACGGAGGTACAGCATAACACCTATCACTATATACTGAGGCAACAGCAATCACACTCCTATCATGCCCAGGTTCTAGCATGTACTGGCTGCCTGGGCATGATAGGAGTGTGATTGCTGTTAGCAATCATATATATATATATATATTAATATTGTTATTGATTGTTTCTGTCCAATTTTGGTGTGTTACTTACTTTTAATAAAAGTGTGGTTGGACCAAAATTGGACAAAAAAATCAACAACAATATATACATTAACAGACCTCCCGCTCCTTTGATTGACTTTAAGCCAGATAGAGGGAGATCCTTGATCTCCCCAACCGAGCCTGCTCCTCCTGCTGCGGACATTTCTGTCCATCTCTGGAGGGGTGCCAGTGTGGTGTGGTGGCACCCCCCTGATGAGCGGCACCCGGTGCGGACCCCCCCCGCCCAACGCTAGGTACGCTACTGCTCTACACTCACTACTTTACATTGTAGCAGAGTGTCATTTTTTTCAGTGTTGTCATATGAAAAGATATAATAAAATATTTACAAAAATGTGAGGGGTGTACTCACTTTTGTGAGATACTATATTTATTTTATTATAGTGTGCCTTTTCCTTCCCGCCCCAATCGTAATCTTCTTTGCCTCTACTTGGCACAAATGCGTACTAATTGCTTGAATAAATACTCTTCTGTCATGGGGCTACATGGGAATGTCCATTTAATTTAAATGTGTTTTTTTTAATTGTGACATCCTTCATTAAATGATATTTACCAGCAGAACTTATACATAACTGTTTTGCGTATACGTTGGACAAGGACAGTGATTAGTATATATTGTTAACTTATATTGGGATGAAAGGAAACAAACCACTCAAGAATACAGAAAATAAAGAGCATGTATATTTTTCTACAACCCCCCCCCCCCAAATTTCAATATCAGAACATTTTAAGAGCTCAAATTCCCGTAGGACTTGAAGGCAGCTTAATATCTGCCACTGACACGGCAGAACTGCTTGAATCTGATTTATGTAAAGTAAGGATTTGGAGCCCCAGTAAAATCAAATAGAGGGAACTAAGACAACAGAAAGTTTATTTCAACTGTTACTTGGGGAATTCTTCTTGAAGTTCAACTCTGTCTGGGATTCCTCCAGGACCGCCTCTTTATAGAAAACCAGAAATGGCAGGTCATTTGGGGTTCAAAGTTAAACTCAAATCCTAAACAAGAATTCTTCTTTTGTAAATATCACTCAGTCCCAGTGGCATAGAAACAGGGACCTCATAGCTGTTAAGTACAATTTTAAGTCACCTCAGGTTTTTGTATTTATTTTAAATCACATCCAAAGTCATAAAAAAATATGAAGGATTATGGGAGAAAGGGTTGGCCCTGTACCACTCCTCCTAGCTGGCAGGACTTAAATACATGTTTTGAAGATTCAATTTATTTGCCCTCCACAATCATATTAATATGAAACACTTGAAAATCTCTCTTTTCAACAAATAATGTTTTTGTCCTTTTATGGTATCGAGAGTGTCCATTCGCCATTGGGAATACACCACTTCTCCTTTATTGGGGAATCTTTTCCACAGTGGGCACATAATTGGAAGTATGTGTTGGCCACCTGAACTTTTTATTTATTAGCCATGATAAAGTGCAACCTGTTAGCCATACATTAAAGCAGGAGTCTGATGCAAAAACATTTTCTCGAGGAGAAATAAAATACAGCGCTTTATACGGTATATATATTATGTAGGTTAGGATTGACAAAAATACGGCTTCCTTGGGTCTCCGGGTCACTTTAATAGGTCTCCGAGCCAGGAGAGTGGTGTTTGGTCACACCTACTCAACACCCAAAGCTCCGCCCACTACTAGTGTGGGGGTTTTTTTTGGAAACTTTATTTCTGTTCAGAGGTTTTTCACATACAGGTATAAACAGCATATATGTGGGTGATGACATTGAATCAATATGTCAATAGAAAAACAAACAAATTAAGTAAATGGGAAAGCTGTGATTCCCCATTAGTATCCTCATGTCTAGAAATAGCAGAAATAACTGCTCATCAATGAGTTTGGGAATAACCATAGCCCCACTGAAACACCCAGGGAAAGCACTTAATCCCTCGCCCCTCTTCATTTAACGAAACGACTTGTTTAATAGTGGGCACATGGGATGATCTCCAGTTCCTGACTGTTAGCACTTTTGCAGCTATTAGCAAACATAAGTTGTTGTGTATTTGAATTTACACCTTCTGGCAATATATCCAATAAAAACAGAGATGTGGACATTTCTGTTGGGGTGGCAGAGATTGTTTAAAATAATTTGTTTCTAAAACAAATGAATGTGGGGGCATCCCTACCAGATGAGGCTCATGTTGCCCACCTCTTGACATTTGGAGTGTTATATGCGTGCCGGTCTAGAGGTGACAAAGTACCAGTGGTCACATAGTACATACATCACTTTTCTGTTTACCACCCAGTGTGAAGTGTAGAGAGAGAAATCCTTTACAAATTTCGTAAAGCTTTCTGCCAGTGTACCCTCTTCATCATAAAGGGCAGCTTTGGAGGCATGGAATGAGTGAGTAGTTATAACAATCCAAGGTAATTGTTAAAACTGTGTAAGACTCATCAATTGCGGCACAAATAGGAGGGTCACGCTGGATGTAGCAAGCCACAGAAATAAGGAATTTATCATAGCTCTTTTATGTTCAAAATTCTGAAAAGTCTGGTTTTTTTCACACGTTTTGTGAAATTGGATAAGGGATAAATACAGCAGTTTTGAGAGGCAGATCATTATAAGGGGTGCCACCCTGTCCAACCACTCCTGCTACATTTAATGCTATTTGGGGCTAGCTCCGCCCTTGTCCATGGATAGCCCCGTACACCCCGCAGCTAGCCTTGCACCTCAAGTGGCTAGGCCCGCCTTTGTGTGTGGATAGCCCCACCCCTCACAAAGCCACTCCCTCAGAGGATGGAGAAATACAGGTGTCCTGTTCTCCAATGTCCCAGTTATGTTTTTTATTTACCGTATTGGCCCGAATATAGGCCGCACTTTTTCCCCCCACTTTAAGTCTTTAAAGTGGGGGTGCGGCCTATATTCGGGGTCTAGCGCCCGACGCCCGGGACATGCAGTTCCGGGCGCCGGGCAGGCAACAGGGTTAGGATACAGATCCCCCGCAGCGGTGCAGGGGACCCGTATCCTACTCTCTGATACGCTCAGACAGCCTCCCCTGCCAGCAGGTTGTCTAAGCGCATTGCGCAGACGTTCACCGGCAGCGGCGATGTGCGTATACAGCCCTTGCTGCCGGCACATCTGCACGATGTGCTTTAACAATCTCCCTTGCCGGGAATTCCCACGGGGGGAGTCCCGGCAAAGGAGATTGTTAAAGCACATCGTGCAGACGTGCCGGCAGCGGAGGTTGTTAACGCTTGCATCGCCGCAGCCGGTGAACGTCTGCGCGATGTACGCTATCAATCTTCCTTGCCGGCACTTCCCACAGAGGAAGTGCCAGCACCGGAAGTTGAATACATACTGCGTAGCTGTCCCCCGCCGGCCCTGCAAGACCCCGGGGAGTCTGCACCGGTAAGTCTAGAGGGGGGGGCCTCTTGGGGGCAGAGTGGCAGCATATCTCAGGGGGGGATAGAGTGGCAGCATGTCTGGGGAGGGCAGAGTGGCAGCATATCTCGGGGGGGATAGAGTGGCAGCATATCTCGGGGGGGCAGAGTGGCAGCATGTCTGGGGAGGGCAGAGTGGCAGCATGTCTGGGGAGGGCAAAGTGGCAGCATATCTCGCTGGGGCAGAGTGGCAGCATATCTGTTCCACTAAGTGTTTTTTTTTTTACTAAGAATTTTTTTTCTTTACAAAAGCACCTGACTTTTAGGGTGCGGCCTATATTCGGGTGCGGCCTATATCCGAGCCAATACGGTATTTATTTAAAACCAGTATTTGTGATTTGGCTTCTTTCTTTTATTGATTTCATTTAAAAAATATAATTTATTAAAAATACCTTAATTATCACAACGTCTGGCATGTACACATAACTTTACGGTGATGTTAGTCATATGATGGACAACCTGTCCTAACCCTAAATGAATACAGATATGTTTGAGATCAAAGCAGAATTGTGATAGTTTTCAATAAAAAAGGAAAATAAACCAATTGCTTCCTTCATCCTTGCTGTTTAATTGAGCAATAAAACTATCCATGGCGTGTAACCTTTGTATATACACGTAAACTAAAGCGGTTGTTTGTTAAGTTGGAAGATTTCTGTCTCTTTAAGAATCACAAAAACCAAGTTAAAAACAAGTTCACGTTATTTATCCTTAAGGAAACACTGATTTAAACCCATCTCTTCCAATAACTCAAGGTTACTTACATGACAAATCTCCAGACAACGTGTTCATCTGTAATCCAGCTGGAAAAGAAAAAAAGCAATAAATTACTACAGGGTAACGGGTGCAAGTGAGGTGACAGCTAGGAGTGTTCCAACCGGTCAGACTGCAGACAGCAAGCCATCTGGCACAACATGCAGGCATTCTCCTGGCTTTTAGTTTCAGTACAGCAGGCTGCCTATAAAACACAGTTGGATATATTGCGAGCTGGCCTGTAAACGTGTCTAAACCAAGATTTCACTTTGTGATAACCTAGACAAGAAAACCACATATAACAGATGGGGATAGAGAATAAAAAAAACGTAAATAAAACGATAAAGATATATTTTTTTTCTTCTTCCTCATCCTCACGAAACAACTCTTTATTTTGCCCTGAGGAACCAAGAATAAAATTAACTATCAGGTCTGGAAGTATGTGATCTTTTGTGGCATTAAGATCCTGAAGACCCTCCTGCCCAATATTGGGCTGGATAACATAGAAATAATGAACTTTAACAAGAGATAAGGGGCATTTTACCCATTAAGTCCACCCATTTCTCTTGCCGTACAAATTATTTAACTA
Organism: Sceloporus occidentalis; assembly: GCA_023333645.1. NCBI lineage: Eukaryota > Metazoa > Chordata > Lepidosauria > Squamata > Phrynosomatidae > Sceloporus > Sceloporus occidentalis. The sequence goes on along the minus strand of JALMGF010000192.1, from coordinate 266,700 downwards.
TTTTTGGTCTTGTCTTACAAAAGGGTTAAATTCAGAAGAGAAGGTGGAAGAGCACGTTTAAATTCCATCGCTGTTACAGAGAAACAGGGCAGGTGGAAGACCTATGAGAGAAGATAAGCAAAAAGACTGGGTGACTCAAACTTATGGGCATACCTGGGTCTCCAGGTGAGTTTCTTCTTTCTCTGGGCACGGGAGCAGCATTTGGCCACACCCACTTCCTGCCTACTCCTAACCCACTTCCCTCCCACTAAAAAGGGTCCAGGGTTATCCCTGCCCCTTTACAAAGCAACTCCTCTCCAGAAGGAGAGCTTCAGGTAGCCTGTGATTGGAAGTTCCCAGGTATGCTTACGGGGCAGAACATGAAATCGGGTTACACCCAGAGTCTCTCTCATCTACCCCGTTCACACTTCCGAGATCTTCTTAGTCTAGCTTCGACTCTATGCATGGCTAAATCTACCCCCTATCATGGCTGCTCCCCTTCCTGCTACCTATAAAGAGCAGGAGAGGGGGATATCTGAGTGGCCAGCCCTGGGAAGTTCCCAGGCATACATATGGGAGAGATCAGGAGACTGGGAATGAGATCAAAATGAGATTGAAAATGAGTGGGGAAAACTGGGTGATAGTGATAGGAGAAAGTATACTTTGGGTGACAGATGAGCGAAAAAAGTGGGGTTAGAAAAGGGTAACAGAAAGGCCATTGGCATTGCTAATATTAAATATGATTCTATGACTAAATTCTGATTAAACAATAAATTGGTTGTTCTCCATAGCTCAGTTTTCCTGATATATTTCCAATTTTAATTTGCATCAAAAAATGTTTAAGCTTCATTTCTTTCTGGATATAAATTTTCTTTGCAGTGTATTGTAGTAAGGTTTCAAAATGAATGCATTATTCTTTAAAGTATTTTTTATTTTATGCTAATGAATTTTAACATATAATTAATTAAAATCTGGGACACCGCAATTTCCATTACATTTCCAATTATTATTGCACAGTGAAGTTGAGATTGTATCTTCTGTATTTTGTCCTGTCATCGTTCAAACCCAATTTTTTATTTGTTGATCTAAGAATCTAAAGAAAAGTAAAAAGATTACAGGAAGAACGCAACTGTTTTATTTTTTTTCCCCGGTTGTTATACAAACCCCTGTACCGGGAAAAAAAATCAATATTAAAATCCACAGAGCACTGTTTATTCTATAGAAACACATTATCCTCCGGACTTTATCTTATAAATCATACAATGGACATGATTGTTTCTTATAAAAGATATTACGTCCATTAAATGAATATCAGAAATGCAAATATAGGGCATGTATAAAACTACGTCAGAAGCAAAATCCAAAAATCCCAGAACAAATACTGTTTGGTATTAATTATCAGGAAACACAGAAACTCCTGAAAAGACCCCTTTAGTTTGGTAGCATCACAAATTGAATTAGTGGAAAGAAAAACTTTGAAATTCTCGGTTTTCTTAACAGCTATGCGAGTCCACATACCTAGCATTAAAGTGACAGTATTTTTTTTCAGAGATCAGTAAAGCAAGCAGTGTTTGCTTCCTTAATGCTCTTAATTCCAATAAATTAGACATGTTGCGCTCACTTTATACTAAGGTTAACGCCTTACCTCCTGGTACGCAGCATCACCAGGTGTCCTGTGCATGTGCAAGGTGGACTGGCAGGCATGTGGTATGGCACGGGCCAAGCTGGAGATGGGTCAGTGCCTGCCCCTGGCTTGTAAAAGCATGCCTAAGCTGAGCCAGACTCAAGCAAAACAATGGCCTCCTAGACCAAGATGCTAAACGAGAGGAACGGTTTGAGCCATCTTGCACTACTTCAATCTGCATGAGCAAGGCAGCGCCAGGAGTTGGGCTCAAGCCAATGCCGGCTCAGCCAAATATTACCCATGTATACCCTTCCAGTCCATTCTCTGCATTCCCAAACCCTGCTGCGATTCATACACCACTATGTCCCACTAATATGCTAAAAACAAGGCAAACCAGGTAGAGCCAAGCAGGTCCACAGAGACGTTTGTTCACTAAAGAGACAGTTGATAGGAGAGTAGTGGTTTCGACTCCTTTAATTCACAATTCATTATGAAGGGCCAACACTGGCAAGTTTCTCTTACATGAAGAGCTGAGCTGGCCCTGTACAATGCATATTTCAATGTGTGAGGAGACTTTGATGAAACCGCAATGGTTCAACTACGCATTATGCAGTAACAGCCAAAGATTGATTGCTAGGGGTTGCACGTCACAGTTAGCATGACTTTTCTTTTGGTATGTAAGAAAAAAAAAATTGCGGATAAAAAAACGATTTCTCTACGTACCTCCCTATCACTGCTATTAAATCCAGAGATGAGAAATCCAGCACTGAAACAGTTACAAAACCGTTCGTTATAAAACAAAGTACAGTCTGCTGTTTCATAGCAACAGTGTTTGCCCAGTGCCGCTTAGCAAAACACATTTTTTACAAGGCGCCCTCTTTTCGATACTTCATTGCATGGCCATACCCCTTAACCCCTTCAGGACCATGGTATATTGAACCGCATGACCTAAGATCTGGGACTGGCTCAGCAGGACGCCGGGCCAGCTCACCCGCCTTCACCTAATTATTTGCTTTTCCTGCCTTAATACGAACGCACAAAATCTGTATTTTCAACACACAATCAAAGCTCTGCCTGCCCTCCCGGGTTCCAAAGATCCGGTTCCAAGCGTAAAACCCCTTTAAATGCTTCTGCCCTGCCTTTGGTTCTAGGTCAGACTGTGTCAACTAATGAAAATTAATTTTCATCTCAGCCTGAATTAAACAGGAAAGAGTATGACAGACCACGCATGAAAAATTTCAGCTTGTCTCCCAGCATAGGAATTAACATCCATGAAAGACGTAACCGTCTTCAAAAAAACACAGTGTTAATGTGCACATACCCACGGGGCTCCAGCGTGTCTTTTGTATCGTATCTCGAAATGTTTTGGAGTCAGAAAACTAATAAACTTGCCTTTGAAGATGCTGAAGTGACATTTAAAGGACTCTGGATGTGTGTACGGTTGTGGGGCGAGTGGGTACTGTGATTGCTCGTCATATCTGACCGAGGCAAATAAAAACACAGCAGATTTTTAGAGTTAGGGGCATGACTGTCGAATGTACCGGCTCGGCATGGAAAGCAGCGGCTGAAAAATGTGATAAGAAGAAAAACAATCGTCGGAGAAAATGTTCCGTTCCTGCTGCCTCGTAGCTTTTCTGCTCACGTTGCTGCCTTGCATTTGCGGCAAGAAAAATGTTTATTGATGATAACCGTATAAACACTTCGGGGGCCTTACAACAAAAATGAGCAACCTTAAAAATAGATCAAGGCCATTTTATGAGAAATGATGCCGTAAAACGTATTGGGTTAACTCTTTATGTAAACAATCGCATGAATTGTCTCCAGGTTTGGTGTAATATTCTGCCTGTGGGTACCGGTCAGGAAAAGGACCGTGTGCTATTTATGGAAATATTTAATCCTTCCTGCGACATAGCTAGCTGGTAACATCACCGAAGGACATGTGGATTTTCATTAGATTAGCTCCCAGAATGACTCAAAACAATGAAAGATTCACCTGCATTTCATTCTAGGAAAGCATTTTTTCAAGTGTGGCCACTAACCCCGTCACACACGGTCATTAGCCCACGCAACCTTCCCCTGAGATTATTTAGAGTACAACTAATATCCTATCATGGGCTACGCAGAGCGTGTGTGATGTCAGCCTTGTGTTGATGATGTCAGTGCAAACTATGCACTGATAGATTGTGGATCGCACCGCATAGCTTTGTTAACAGCTTCCAAACAAAGGACAACTATAATATACGCTGTCAGAGATTCTTCGGAATTTATTTTATAAACTGTGCCTGCTGTGTGTAAGTCACAAAGTAAGGATGTCGGAGTGGGGGAGAGTGTTGTTACATATATGTGTGTGGAATTATGTGTGTGAGTGTGTGTATATATGTAAGTGTGAGCGATAGTGTGACGACGTGCATTTATGTATAGCATTAGGTAGGCATTAGGTAGAACTGCTTCTCTAGCATAAAATTTGCAGTGTTGGAAGCAGTTGTTACATAGTAAAAACTGAAGAAAAAACCCATCTCAACACAAAACTCCAAATGCAGAGCACCAATCTCTCATACACCAGAAGGCACTCAACTGAAAAGCCTATTGGGTGAGAATGGAATAGCTCAAGGCTCCTTACTTGTTTTGCTTTAGGCAGTATCTGCCTGACATGTCCCACTGGATCAACTCCAGCCTCCTTGACCCTCCAACCATGGACAGAAATGTAATGATCTCCTCCCCACCTCAGAGGAGCTTGATTAGAATTGCAGCCTTATGAAGACAAGGACATAGTAATTGAAAATATGCCATAATACTCATGCTGTGTTACTCTTTCAACTTTCATCAACTACTTAAAGTGAAATGAATAAACAGGCTCATGCAATACATGACCATAAAGCCAAGTGTATTTTTTTACACCAAAAAGCAAGAGAAGCAAAACATTTGGTGGGTGATTTTACAACAGGCACATAGTTTGTGTATCCATTAACAAATAATAATTGAAGGCACTGTTAGACATTGTATCATTGTGATCTCAAACAGGATGTGCAAGTCCCAGGCAATCCATGGACCAAGGTGTGAGGATCATTCTACTTTTTAAAGATACTAGAATTTGTGGTTGGACATGGACAACAACACTTACCACCATGCTCCAGCGGGGCCATAATAGTCTCCAAATAGGGGGAGGCAGGAAAACGCAAATGGTATCCCCCAAGCAGTAACATGATACACTCTACCAGAAAAAAGAAAGAATAAGAATTTAAAAAATACGCTTAACAATATGACAATATAACATTACAAAAAAAACAAACATGGAATTTGTATGCGTAAACTCAGACACAAATTACTTAGGATTTATTTTTCCAAGGTCAAAAGCTGCTAACCCATCTAAGACACCGAGTGGCTCTAGAAGACATACACAGTCCTTTCCCATCTCCAACTAACTACACATATCCAGTTCTAATGACCCGCTATGATATAACAGCACTATTGATTCTCAATTTGACACTTCAACCCCTCCACAAAAAAGTGCAAGTCAGCTTTTATTGACACATACCGTATATGCTCGACTATAAGACGACCCTGATTATAAGACGACCCCCCAAAATCAAAATATTAATTTACGAAAAAAACAAAAAGCCTGAATATAAGACTACCCTATAGGAAAAATGTTTTACTAGTAAATATTAATGTAAACAAATTTTTCATATTTAATAAAAGCTATGATTGAGAAAAATATATATTTTTTATTTCCTTTTATTTGCCAACCTGCCCCCCCCAGTTATGCACATCTGCCCCCAGAAATGCCTTATACCCCCCTATTTACCACTCTGCCCCTTGATGTGCCTTTTAACCCTCTATATGCCACTCTGCCTCCAGAAATGTCTTCTACCCTCCTATATGCCACTGTGCCCCATGATATGCCTTTTAACCCCCTATATGCCCCTCTGCCCCATAATATGCCTTTTAACCCCCTATATGCCCCTCTGCCCCATGATATGCCTTATACCCCTATATGCCACTCTGGCATATAGGGGGTTAAAAGGCATATCATGGGGCTGAGTGGCATATAGGGGGTTAAAATGCATTTCTGGAGGTATATATATATATATAACTGCTAACAGCAATCACACTCCTATCAAGCCAAGGCAGCCAGTACATGCTGGAACCTGGGGATGATAGTAGAGTGATTACAGCCTCCCTATGCCATGCTACCACCACCACCCCCCTTACACATCCATGCTATCACACACTCATTCACAAACATTTAAATACTCATTCATTCCATTAATCACACATACTTCACACATTAATCACAAAAACCCTCCCCCACCCCCTTACCTGAACTGCAGATCTCCCACTGAAAGACTTCTGCAGGGGCCGCCTGTGCGAGCAACTTCTCTGGCCCCGCCCCCAGAGGAAGGAGGGGGGAGGCAGAGTTATGTGAGGACTGCGCTAGCTTCCTGTTCTCCTGCAGCTAGTAGGAGTGACGCTGCTGGCGACCAAAGCCCGGTAAGCAGCCTGGCCCCAGCAGAATGAGGTCTTAGAGGATTAGAAGACGACCTCGATTATAAGACGAGGGGTATTTTTCAGAGCATTTGCTCTGGAAAAAACCTCGTCTTATAATCGAGCAAATACGGTACTTTGAAGCAAGCAATGTTTGTTTACTGATCTCTGTACTACAGAGATAATTATTAATTATTTTTCATACCGAATATTTATTTTTTATTTAATTATTTTTCATACCGAATATTTATTTTTAACAATTTTTAACCTAATACATTTCTATCTGATCAATGATTATTGATGCCTCAGGTCACTGATCATTGATCCGTCTCAACGGCCAGTGACCTCATGTGGTGGGTGCATATTATCCACAGTTGGTTTTTTCCTACAAAATTAAGTGTTAATGTATACCTGCATGTTATACAAGCGTTTTTACGGCAATCGTAATAATATAAAGTTGAAGAATGAGTCCCAAGATCTAAGCTTCCAAAGGGACACCAGCACCCTGTGTTGAGGCACTGCCCCTAGATTTGCGTGTAGAACTTATATCGCACGTGGACTTTATTTTATAATAAAACACTCTAAGAGGCATAAAACATGTCAGAAAAAATGAACCATACTACAAACAGAAGCTCAGTGTAAGTTCACTGGGTGATTGCAGGCATCGCATAATCTTCCACAAATATTAACTTTGAATCCACTCAAGGAAATGCTAGGTACAGTATGTTCTTTCACTTCGCCTTCTGGATATAATCAGTTCCAAGAGCAGATGAAAAAGGAGCAGGAAGTTGCTGTCTGCTAAAGATTCTACTATGCGATGACACTTAAAACATTATATCCTGTTCTTCATATCTCAGTTCAGCGGTGCAGCCAACACTTTCTACAGCAAGACACTTAAAATAGGAGCCCTAATATCCAAACTTAAACCAGTTGTGGCCTCCCTGGTGAATTATGAAGTCATCACCAATATTATGATCAGCACTTATAGCATATATCTTGTTTATGACAACCATATTTTGAGGGCCATTATAAATAACTGAAGAGTAAGTCAAGGATATCTGTCGACTCTCCATATGTTTTTGAAATACAAATCATTTGATCCTGTACTAGTCACAATTTAATACAAAAGACAAAATAATACAATCTAAATAGGTTTCATTTTATCTAAATTTTAATTAAAAACAGGATCATACATACTAGTAATAAATGTGTCTCGGGTACCTTAGGAGGAAAAACAAGACACAGGGAATTTTATAGCTTAACTACTTAACATTTTTAAGGAATATTCATAAGCCCACCCCATTATAACATGACTGTGTAATATGTATATTCGGGTGAAAATTTGCAAATTGGTTTCACATCAAAACAACATCATGGAACGCCAACCTACCAAGGTTCACAAAGCAGGGCTTTCCCGCTGTCTACAGCCCAGTTATAACTACCCAGTAGGCCTTGGTAGATACATGTATTAATACGACATTAATACAGTAATGGAATTTAAATATGTTCTGTATGGGATGGGCATATGGTTATCCTAAATCTAAGTTGAGACCAAGAACACATTGGGGTTTGAGTCTTTACAGCAGGAAAAAATGGGTTGAATGGTTCTTACCTGCTTTTAAATTCTATGTTATACATATTATACATTGTAGACTACTTGTGGGTGTTTGTTTACTGCTGTGCAAGACACATTACTTCAGCTAACTTTGCAGGTTACATTAGTCAGCTCCTGGAGGATAACTGAATCACGGGTGACACCATAATATTCTTTATAACGTTAAGTTCTTAGTGTGATTCTGCTAATTTAGTGTCCCAGACTGTTGGCCTTTGGATGTCTGTACACAAACACAATAGATGGCAGTTGTCTCTGAAGCCAATGATTGCTGTTGGATAAAAACATGATACTCATCTTAAGTTTTTGGAACTGTTAACATGGCTGAAACCTGCGACAAACTTAAGCTCCATTGTGAGCTGATGAGTGCACCAGATCCCATTGGAAACATGAGCTCAGGATAACTTTAGTTTTTAGAGCACCTGACGTACCCAAAACTTTGGCTACCTGAGCAGCTATTAAGTATGTTTTAGTGAGCAGGAACCTCACTAAATATGCCCTATACACCCATCCTTTCTTTTCTCTCTCTGAGCTATGGAACATACAGGTAGGCACCCTATATTTCAGCAGTGAGCCTTGCAATTAAAATGCCAGACAGCAACCTTACTGCACAAGAAAAATATCTCTGCCTTTTACATCAGGTCTTATTTTGCAGTAGAAATATAATTTTTTTTCCCTACCTGGCCTCATTCTGTCAGTGCTAATAATCTGTGCCGGGTTTTCCCGTCTCTCTTACACAACGTGCAATTTACAACACAAAGGTGTGCTGTCATTAAACATTATCCAGTTCTTTTATGCAAACTGGGGGAAATAAAACAGCAGGATGTATGTTTAGTACTTTTTTTTTAGCCCCATATTGATAATCTAATTATTACTCTGTCTCGAGAATGCAATGACATCCGCTGTTACTTTCTGATTTGGCCACCGTAGTTTTTCTCTCATATTTGTGATAGGAAGATTGTATCACAATAAGACATCTATATGGTATTCCCCGGGCAAGGATAGTAGAATGTAATTTTTTTGTTAGATGCTTTACTTACAGAATGTCCATTTAAGAAGAAATTGTCACTGGAGGATAGAACGTCACAAATGTGCCTCTGTTCAAGCAAAATGTGTTTAAAGACCCTAAGGATCACCATAGAAGCCCAGAGGCTAAAGTGTATAAGTGGATCAGAGATAGATTTTAACTTGCGATGCCACAGGCACTTTGCCCATGCTGGCGTCTTTATACTTAACCTGTATGGCCCTATATACATTGACTTTATACAGGATTTAAAAGCACCCAGCCACAACCATTATGTGTGTGTTAATGCTTAGTTATTAGAAACACTGCTGTAAATTATAGTTTTACTCCAATTCTGTGCCACAGAGACTCCCTGGATGCACATGTCCACTAGCTTTTCTGGGTCTTGGTGACCAGTCGCATCTCTATCAGATCAGAGAAGAAACATAACAATTCTGTGTCAGGAACCAAGGGACTTGAACCAGCAAACAATGAACATGGCTGTCCATATCTCTATATCCCCATCAACTCTGTATCAGGTTCCTGACACACACACGTTGCTCACTACTAACCTGAAGCCTTTATAACTGGGGTTGCTCCCAGCCTTGATTACTGGAGCATTGTTTTCCTGGCCTCATATTTTGTCTTGGTAGGTATGCATCTGGTATTTGTATTCTGGTGTTTGACTTCTGGCTCCAGTCTACGTTTACGTTCCGTCTCCTGGTTTGGCACCCCATTTAGATCAATTATCTTCTGGCTATTGACCTTGGACTGTTCTTTAGTTTATGTCTTTTCCCAGTGTACCACAATTTGGCCTTATCATGCATGATTGTGGCTTGCCTGACTTGTTTAGATCTTCCAGTCTGCTTCTGTCTGCCAGTTCCCAGTCTGCTGTTGTCTGCCAGTTCCTACAGTTCTGTGCCTGTGGATGGTGCCTAAGAAGAAACCCAAAGATGCAGCACATAGCTGTCTCCAACCAGGCGCATGTGACCCAGCCTATTCCAGCAGTCATGACATTCTGATACGCAGCAACAAATTAATTATTTGCCCTTATAACTCCCCTTTCATAGTAACACTCTTTAGGACCTGCTTACCTAAAGAGTGTTACTAACCACAGACAGTGCTGGCACCTTCTCTGAGGTGGACTGGAATGCCTGCCACTGGAGGAGCAGGGCTGCTTGGGGAGATCATGGAGGTCTGTTCATACTGCTCCCTTGTGATGCTGCCGGCAAATGATGCTGAGTGCCGGGATATGACAAGAGATGGGGATAAAGCGTAGAGGTAATGAGGAAAGGAAGAGATAAAGAAAAAAGGGAGTGATAGATAAAAAGAAAGAGGAGAGATGAGATAATGAGAAAGGTGAGGATCAAAAAAAGGGGAGAAATAAAGAGAATAGGTAGATAGAAAGGATGGAGATAATGAGAAAGAGGGGGAGAGACAAAAAAATGGGAGAGATAATGAGAAAGGGGAGGATCAATGTGGATTCTGGTGCAAGTCCAGTGGGTGCAATCAGGGGGATGGGTAAGTACTATGTGTGCAATCTGGGTGCTGGCCAGTATGCACATAATTTTGTAGCAGGAAATAACAGCACATAGGATTTCTGCAGACACCAACTACTAAACATTGACCAACTAAGGAACATTGTATATAGGTGGTATTTATGTACAATGGTGATACAGGCAGCAGGGGTTAGGTCATCAATACGCAATTAACATTATGCTCAAAAGGCTACTTGAACAACTGTAGAGTAGGTGGATATTAAGTGTAATACATTAGCATCCTGAGATATTTCTAGATGTGCTGACTCTGAGACTCAAATATAAATCTTAATAGCCTATCATAAAGACAATATTGTAGCGAACATCTGACAACCAAAACTCTGAATTAAGCCACCTGTATTTAAGATTCCATCTGTCATCTACCAATGAGTAAAGGCATCGACTTACAAGCTGCAATTCTATTAATGTGAGGATGTAATGTTATTATCAGTAGTACAGTTTCCAAATGTTCTAGATGGGGGTGGCAAAACAAATGCCTCACACACAAAAAAGCTGTGAGAGTTATTTCAATTTAGGATGGATCCTACAAACTGGATATTGTAATAAAAACTAATGGCCTGACTGCATACCGTGACATGCCACAACTCAGAAGTGTAGTAATTAAATGAAGTAGGAGCTCTGAAGGTCAATAGGAAATACAATGAACAAAATGTCATCCGTATTTTTGTTTTCCGAGAGTGAATCATTTGCAATGTAATATATAATTGTTGACATTTTAAAGTCCCAAAAAAAAAATCGACTTAAAATTCTTTAAGCTAAAGAGATACCAAATGGGACAAAACACTTGTGCATACAGGCTGTCTGCGAGGTTATCACTAGGTTTAAGCTGCCCGGCTTCAGTACAGAAACTGCGTGTCATCATTTTAGGAGATTTTTACATTTGTGATGTGTTACTCTATGCGTCTTTGGATGGCCTATATGACTTTCTGCCTGCCTACTATATATATATATATATATATATATATATATATATATATATATATATATATATATATATATATATATATATATATATATATATATATATATATATATATATATTGCTACTGAGCAATAGGTAATAATAAAAGGGAGAGCTAACGAACGGAAATAATGGCCAAACCATTCTTAAGGATCAACTAGTGGTTGTCCATACATGACTGATTTTACAAAGCAATCGACTTACTAATAGCCGGATTTCATGCTCAGCTACACCAGGTTTGATTTGTATCACATGGCAAGATTCTATAAATGAATCCTTTAGATTATCTTGAGAAGGTATTTGAGACAAAAACATAACTGAATCCAGCACTGAAAATCATCTATGACCTTTGTTATTGTGTTTATTTTAAGCTTCATTTTTAATTTAAGATATATTTTTCCCCTCCCAGGCATCATACTAGCCTCCATCAAAGGTAGACATCCCAAGATGCATGATGCAAATTGATACTTCCCGTGGTCCCTCGCTGGAGGTTGCATTGGAATTCTCCTATAAATCCAAACAAGTAGTTATGTCCCAGATGCCACCTACATTTATATTCCAGGCTTCCCAAGAATTTTTATAATAACCTCTTCGCTCCTCTGCAAAGCAATGAATATCTGATGCAGATGCAGTACGGCAGCGCCATCAAAAATCAGAGCAAAAAGGGGTGATTTGTATTGATAGTTATTGAAAAAGAAAAGGCAATGATAAATATGTTGTATATACTGTACGCTGCCTTAAGGATTGGGGATAATGTAAAATATAGAAGTTCCGCACATAGGTTATGATTTTGTTAGAAGCACACATATCAAATATTCAGTAAATTGTGCCTTAACAAAGTCGGGACGCATATTACTTCTTACAGACCGACATTCACTTTTCCTAATTGGATTTTCCACATTTCTTCTTTCCTTTGATTAGAACGTCCCATTTCTCCGAAGAGATCTGCCGATTGCTAAGAAGTAGTTTGTCTTCACAGTTTCCTTCTTGGTGTTGCGGATTTAATAATATTTGCTTGTTAATAACATGCTGTGACCCTCCCCGATAGATATTCTTTATGACAGATTGGATCATTTGGAGCCAGTGCGGTACAGTGGGACCCAGATGCATACAGACCAATAAATCTAGCGTTGTCATGCCATTCTCAGCTGTTAGCAGCCAGGCGCCCTGAAGGCACAATGTAAATGTTTATATTGCCAACCATATATGAATAATGATGATGTGGCAGGGTTAATTCAATTAGATCATCGGTCTTTCAAATACATTTGACTTTTAAAGAACGCTTCTGCAAAAATAGAAATGGTCCATGAACAGCTACAATTGCCCGCTACTGTTACAGATTTGATGGACTTGGGTCTGAATTGTCATCAATAACCCAAATGCTTGGTTGGACATCTTTTTTAATATTTAAAAAAAGCTTTAAATTGCAAATATGTAAGGGGTTGCTATATTGTAACCAATGGAATTCGGTATTTTCATAGACATTGCATTTAAACATTTTATTATTATTAATCGAGTCATAAAGCGCCAACGTATTCTGAAGTGCTGTCCATTGTCCTCCACACTGCCACCAAGTAAAAAGTAAGGTACATTTTATTGCTTATGGTGCATAGAGAACAAAAGTAGTGTGACTGAATTTAATTAGTATCCAAACCTTGGGCAAAAAATACTCATATTATACATATTTTTTAACCACTCCTAACCCAAAGTGTGATGGGTGTCTAGAATAAACTGGCTCATACTGGCAGACGGTAAAGTAGTCTGGTTTATAGATTTTTAGGAATATAAATTTGGTTGAACATTGTTGTGAAGTAGATGTTGTTGCTATTACAAGTAGCTACTAATAGGTTATTCTAGGTTAACAAATTTCCTTAGCATTATGTCACATTCATGACAATCTGGCTTTGGACTCTCTGCTCTCTGTGTACTCCATAGCTCACAAATAACTACAATGGATTCTGGGTAATCACAATGGGTGAGGGGTGAATTCAGGTCACGGTGCAAAGGCACATTCAAACATGGCAACCTATCTGACTGAACATGGATGCCTACAGGCGGCCTCTTTGGCAAGATAGGCTTCTTAATACAACCGCAATGGTTATTCAAAGCAACTTCTTTCAAGTCAGACGGAAGACAGCCCGTCACATAACATGTTTCTGCATGTGGCATTGTAATAGTGTATACATTACTGTAAATATATCCATATAAGATTAATCACGTCTACACCATCATATATTATATGACTGCATTTTCTGTACCGTACCATTTGCTTATACTGTAAACTGTAATGCGCATCTGTTGGTGCTTAACAAATATACTGTCAATGTGGTCTGTCTGAAGGAGAGACCTCTGAGGTCCTGAAAGCCTAGGAAGTGTACATCTTTTTCTATGTTGGCCCAATAAAAGGCATCAATATCAGATTCCACTTGTACTAACAGGGTTATATCCTTTTTTCTGAACCTGGTATCAAATTCAACTCTTTATATCAGTATTTCTCCATTTTTTGTTAAAGCTTAGCACCTCTAGTACTTTATTCCTATAATTAGGAGTCTTCAATGCACGACTCCTCATTAGTAGGCAGGTCCCATAAAACTATTGCTAACTTCTGGAAGTAAACAAGGTTTAAGTCTCCCCAACGAGATAAATCAAATGCACTACAGGTTGAGACACGAGCTTTAAAAGATTAATCTGCAAGTCAAACCTATCTCCCCATATAACAGAACCACTATGTCAGTTCTTTATAGCGAGAGGCTTAAATTTACTGGCAGACAGCATTACTTCACTGATGGAACAGTGGATAAGTGGAATAACATTCAATAAAAAAGCGGTGAGTGGAATTAAAACATAGGTCTGATATACATAGGCCAAGGACCATGGAAGGTTTAATGTGTTAGGAGCCAAAAACATGTGGGCATAGATGGACTAGACGTTTCTTATATTAAATGCTACATGTTTTTTTTCTATGACCTTATTAATCTTTTCTTATTAGTTGTGTTCCTAAGCTGGTCTGTGGTACACGGTCGCCTTCTGGCCGTGAAATGGTTGAAGATAATGCCTTATGAGTAAATGCCAGGAGAGCTGTTTGTCAATGCGACTATCCATAAGCTCGTTCCCAGAGACTGATAGCCTGTGGTTACTGGTACATGCACTGACAAGTCCCTGTTTCACCCCCCCCCCCCAAGTCATTCGGTCAGCAGCGAGCTGCTATCCTTCTGAGAGATCCTGTTATATTCTGGGAGACAGGTCTCTGGGAAGGATTAATCCTTCTTTCGCTGTAAACATTTGGGTGAGCTGAGGTTCAGACAGCCACGTCACGGCAGCAGATGCATTGTCCGTGCAGTTTGTTTTTGGCGCTCGCACCTGTCGGTCTGCTTCGCACAGTCTGAGTCACAGCTGTCCTAATATCTGAGGTTCTGGAGCTCAACAGGCTAAGGGTTAGCTTACTTTGTCTCTAGCAAAAACAAGTTTCATCTGCAGGAAGCCACTGCTTATAAAGCTCTCTTAAAGGGCTTCTTCTCCATCTGTGGCTATTAAAGTACAACACACCTCATTACCAATGCTCTAAAATGGCACAATTATGAAAATCGGGTCTTGCTACTAAACCCTGTGTTGGGACTCCGTCTGCAGTATTCACTCTGCTCAAAGTTTTTTCCTTTATTTGTTTTGCTGTCCCAGTTTGTCAGCGGAAAGAGACATTTTTTTGAGTCTGGCAGAGATGCCAGGTTTGCTCATGGGCAGTGTTCACACGCACTCATTCTAGCGGCTGTGTTCACACGCACTCATTCTAGCGGCTGTGTTGAGGATAGTTGCTAAATAAGATAGAGGTGTATTAGCCCAAGAGAAAATTGAGTTAATAATCAAAGCTGATACCTTTTATTAGGTTATCATACAATATTTCACAGTTAGTCCAATAAAAAGCATCAACTGTGACTAGTCTCCAAAATACCAATCTAGGGAGTTGTCTGGCATCTGTTGTTTTCAAAGCAACATTTGGATACCCCAAACAACCATGTTACACCAGAGGTGAAATTACATGGCAGACAAAGTGATGTCCACGGAATACTTCTTATTAGGAAATCAGTTGTAATGCTTCTTTGTTGCGATTACAAAAAAGATTGATTCTAGACCTCTATTGCCTTGTTTGCAGACCCATGCACGCTAGGGGTTGGTGTATGCTTAAGGGGTCACGGAAATGTTTGTGTCACATCACGTTTCGTGCACCAGACATAGGATATCCTGATGTCGTTCAACCGTCACCTCGGCCATTTCCAAGGTTTAACTTAGAGCCAACCCCAAATCAGTACTTTCCATTAGAGTGCATTGACTGGATTGCAAATTGTGCTCTGCCACCTCGGGACTGGGTACAAAGGGTTAGGGAGTCAGGGAGTGAGCAAAGTACCCTTCTGGCACTCCACTGGTTACAGTAACTGCACCTTTTTATTAGGCTGAAAATTACATACATTGAGATGCACATAGTGTCTGAATTAGATCTCGGAATCTGTTATTCTGATGCCACAGGTGCACTCGCTTGCAAACCACCGGTCCTCTGATTCACTGGTGTACAACAACTGCTCTTTTATAATACAGCGTAAGAGAAAACTGTAAGCCCTCAAGCCATGTGCTGAGTAAATGGTCTCTTCATGATCCTTTCCTGCCCTGCTGTGTAAGAGAGGCGGACTTCAAACATGTCAAGGTTACAAAACACCAGTTCTCACTGAAAGGAGAGCCGTTGCGAGCGGCCCGGGGTTCTGGCTTTAATCCACAAGGTGGGATCAGCCAAAGGGCAGCCATTCTCACTCTGCGCAGGGTTTACCGGCATCGATGGATTTCTTCTTTCGGTGTTAGCTTGCGCGTCAGTCTTTCTAATCCCGGAGAAACACAATCTGTTGTATCACCCAACCACACAGGAAACAGGCTGACTCTGTGGGGCACTGCTGGGTCTCCCCAGCTACTGCTCCTAACACACTTGGCCATAGGCAGGCTGGAGGTGAAAGGAGTTGCAGTCATCCATAGTTCTAAAATCCACACCTAACACTTAAGCTAGTCATAGTCACTTTATACATATGATAAAAGCAAAGGGTGGTCACACCAAATATTGTTTGATTTAGATTTTTCTTCTGTTCACTCACTTTGTATTTTGTCAAATAATAAATAATGTATTATAAAATGTTATAACATTCCTAATTGAAAGCATATTTATATATATATATAAATCTATATATATATATATATATAAATATATATATATATATATAGTATATACACACACACACATATATATACACTGCTCAAAAGAATAAAGGGAACACTTAAACAACACAATGTAACTCGAAGTCAATCACACTGTCCACTCAGGAAGCAACACTGATGGACAATCAATTTCACATGCTGTTGTGCAAATGGAACAGACAACAGGTGGAAATTATAGGCAATTAGCAAGACACCCCCAATAAAGGAGTGGTTCTGCAGGTGGTGACCACAGACCACTTCTCAGTTCCTATGCCTCCTGGCTGATGTTTTGGTCACTTTTGAATGCTGGCGGTGCTTTCACTCTAGTGGTAGCATGAGACGGAGTCTACAACCCACACAAGCGGCTCAGGTAGTGCAAATCATCCAGGATGGCACATCAATGCGAGCTGTGGCAAGAAGGTTTGCTGTGTCTGTCAGCATAATGTCCAGAGCATGGAGGCGCTACCAGCAGACAGGCCAGTACATCAGGAGACGTGGAGGAGGGCGTAGGAGGGCAACAACCCAGCAGCAGGACCGCTACCTCCGCCTCTGGGCAAGGAGGAGCAGGAGGAGCACTGCCAGAGCCCTGCAAAATGACCTCCAGCAGGCCACAAATGTGCATGTGTCCACTCAAACGGTCAGAAACAGACTCCATGAGGGTGGTATGAGGGCCCGAGGTCCACAGGTGGGGGTTGTGCTTACAGCCCAACACCGTACAGGACGTTTGGCGTTTGCCAGAGAACACCAGGATTGGCATATTCGCCACTGGCGCCCTGTGCTCTTCCCAGATGAAAGCAGGTTCACACTGAGCACATGTGACAGACGTGAAAGAGTCTGGAGACGCCGTGGAGAACGTTCTGCTGCCTGCAACATCCTCCAGCATGACCGGTTCGGCGGTGGGTCAGTAATGGTGTGGGGGGCCGCACAGCCCTCCATGTGCTTGCCAGAGGTAGCCTGACTGCCATTAGGTACCAAGATGAGATCCTCAGATCCCTTGTGAGACCATATGCTGGTGCGGTTTGCCCTGGGTTCCTCCTAATGCAAGACAATGCTAGACCTCATGTGGCTGGAGTGTGTCAGCAGTTCCTGCAAGAGGAAGGCATTGATGCTATGAACTGGCCCGCCCGTTCCCCAGACCTGAATCTGATTGAGCACATCTGGGACATTATGTTTCGCTCCATCCACCAACGCCACGTTGAACCACAGACTGTCCAGGAGTTGGCGGATGCTTTAGTCCAGGTCTGGGAGGACATGCCTCAGGAGACCATCCGCAACCTCATCAGGAGCATGCCCAGGTGTTTTAGGGAGGTCATACGGGCACGTGGAGGCCACACACACTACTGAGCCTCATTGTGACTTGTTTTAAGGACATTACATCAAAGTTGGATCAGCCTGTAGTGTGGTTTTCCATTTTGATTTTGAGTGTGACTCCATATCCAGACCTCCATGGGTTGATAAATTTGATTTCCATTGAGAATTTTTGTGTGATTTTGTTGTCAGCACATTCAACTATGAAAAAAGACGCAAGTATGTCATGCGATTAGTTCATTCATTCAGATCTAGGATGTGTTATCTTAGTGTTCCCTTTATTATTTTGAGCAGTGTGTATATATATATATATATATATATATATATATATATATATTTGCTTTAATACACTTTCAAAACAAGTTAATATGAAGTATTTTGGGGTCCAGGCAGAATGGGGCAGGAGGAATAGTATAAGAATCATACCCTGCATTTTGATGGACTATGTTGTTAAGTTGTATTTATTTGCGCCTACTATCTCACATTACACCTCATTCTTCCAAGTGGCAAAAGCATTCATGATCAAGCAACAGCTTGAGAGCCGTCATTGCCTGTCCCTCCAATAAATGGTTGTTTTTCAAAACTATGGATAGATGCCATGTTCTCACCTGTTCTGTCAATGAATTGGCCAGTATGTAATTACACTCTACCATGTTATTTTTGATCCATACAGCTGAACATTATCAAACATGGCTGGTCCCATCAACTGTAAACTCGATGGAAACTTATCTTGACAAGGCTCAACCTGACCAAATCACAATCAGGTTGAAAATTAACAGCACCTTTTTGGGATAAGGGCAGACATTGCTTAAACCCTTGGTCACACCCCACCATACTCTAGTGCACTGGCACCAGGGGCAGGGTAATTGGTTACACTGATCAGGGTGCTGGCCAAATGTCCTACCTACCTCCATCATGTCTGGAGCTACAGCTGATGTGTTGCTGCTCAATGGGCCAGTTACATGGGATATCTGCACACTGCAGTTTCTCCTTAAGATTTTTTCTTAGGTTAATGAACATGTATGGTGGCACTAGACTGACCCTTTAACACTTGCTCCTGCTATGTTCCCTGTCAATAAGCCCAACAGCACTAACTGGCGGTTGACTTCCATCTAGATTAGAAAAATAGAAGCCATATCATAATAAAATGATTAGAAAGGTCTGAGGCAGAAGCTTGTGCTTGTTAAACCTTCTCCTTCCAGCCGGATGCCGAGGGTGGTGATCACAGCTGGATGTGTGGCTGGCACTAACCGTGTGACCTGCTTCTTCCGTCATATCAGACTAGAAGAAAATCACATTCTCCCCGCGGTTGCAAGTCTTACATTTCATCAGTCTCACAATTTCTATTCCTCAGCTGACACTGCATGAACATATATTTTTTCCTTAATAGCTCGGGTCTGTGGTGATTGCACATACCTAGCTTATCAGCCCAAGTTATATATAAAAAAAAAATATAGCACGATCCCTAGAGTTAGAAAGACTACCCTGACATGAACTCCCTTGTGTCTGAAAGTGGAATAGATTAACTGTGGCGCTGTCAATCTTTTCTATCTCCCGTGTGTGATTTGAGTAGCTTAAGAGTTATCAGCACTGTCTAACTTTTTAATGGGATGGGTTTTCAGGCTTGCATGCTAGAGTGCCAGACTCTATTAAGACAGACCTGTCACTCGGAAAAGAAAAATTAAGCTCTTCCTACACTCATCTCCATGTTTGGCAGCGGTCAATAGCTTGATGAAATACTTGGCAAATTCCAACTAAGGTTGTCCTATATCTTCCTGTCGCTCTCGATATGGGAACTAAGAGTGGATGGAGTGAGGTCACATGAGATTGGATGAGCTACAGGTAGATGGGCTTGATAGAGTTTTTAAGGAAATTGTTTCATAGCCATATTTTTTACTGTTTGGTTAAGATTTTGTTGAGGAAATAATTGGAAAAACTATGTAATGGATTGTTGTTGTGTGTTTTTTTGTCCCATCTATATACCTATGAGTAACTTAAAAAAACTATTTATAGGTTCGCCTAGGCAAAGTGTCGAGCTGGAGTTGCGATCATGAGGCAACCCTAGCATGTTAAGACGAGTGACCGCCTGATGAAGGAGGTGCTGACGATGCTGCAGTACCCAATCTGCCACTAGAGTGGCAGATCTGGTGACTATGGGGAGCTGAAGGACAGCAGATCACCAGATGTTTGCTAGATGACCAGTAAAGTGTAAGCTGTTTCTAAGGCTTCAAAAGTAAAAAAATGGACCCGGCCCGGCACTCAAAGAGTTTGCCTCATATGTAAATTTTTGCCAGGGTATTGCTTAAATGTTTTTGCTTAACATACTAAAGAGGGCAATTAATGTTTTGTCTAAGTGAAACAGCACCTTGCAGCCCAAGACTGGCGAGCAAACACATTTCTTATGCCCCATATGGTCACAATTTCAAGATTGCTCATTAGCTTTAAACAATAGTATCACTACCATCGTATGTTAGCTTCCATCAAACCAATTAATGAGACAGCTAGCTAAGATTAACAAAAATAAAAAAAGGTTAGATCAAGCTAATATGTAATAATGCTAATTAGCATGGCTTTATCTCTACTAATAAAAATAATAATTAGCTATATGAAAGCAGCAGAAAAGATATGTTTTTTTCTATACAGCAAACCAAGGCACAGCTTAACACTGCGAGTAAAAGGCACTTTGACATACATCTGAAAAAAAAAACCATTTTATATCTATGTGGACGCCCTTCCTAATTATTGAGTTTAGGTGTTTCAGCCACCCCCATTGCGAACAGGTGTATAAAATCAAGCACACTGGCAGCCATCTCCATAGACACACATTGGCATTAGAATGGGTCGTAATGAAGGTCTCAGTTGCTTTAAACATGGCAGTGTAATAGGATGGGACCTTTGCCAAAAGTCAGTGAAATTTCTGCCCGGCTAGTTCTGCCCCGGTCCACTCTAAGTGCTACTGGATTTTGCAGCAGTGGAAATGTGTTCTCTGCAGTGTCAAACCACTCTTTACTATCTGGGAGTGTGATGGACGACGAAGGCATAGTGCTTACTGTAAGGGTTTCGGCTCCTTAGTTCCAGTGAAGGTAATGTTAATGCTACAGAATATCAAGACATTTTAGACAATTGTATGCTTCCAACTTCATGGCATATATCTGGGAAAGGCCCTATCCTGTTCCACAAGACTGTGCCCCAGTGCACAAAGTCCATAAAGACATGGTTTGGTGTGAAGAAACTCCAGTGCCCTGACCTTAACCCCATCAAAAACCTTAATTAATTAAATGCAGATTGTGAGCCAGAGCTTTCTCCTCCAACATCTGCTTAACCTCACAAATGCTCCTTTGGCTAAATTGGGCACAAAGTCCCACAGAAACACCCAACATCTTGTGGAGAACATTCCCAGAACAGGGGAGGTTGTTATAGCTGAAAAGAGGGAGGACTCCATATTAATTAGCATAGTTTGGGGAATAAGATGCTCAACAAGGTTATATAGGTGTGATGGTCAGGTGTCCACATACTTGTGGTCATATAAGTGTATATAGCATCATCATATTCTGTAACACTATACTATGTCTTGAGCTACTTCTTGCGAGTTATGCTTAATTTTCTTATAGTGGAGGTAAGGGCACTACACAATATCATTTAACACTGTCATTGTTTTACAAAGTATTTCTGAGGTAATGAAGTATAAATAAGGATTTGACTCCTCTGATAGGTTACAGTCTTCTGTCTAATCCTGTACTATTAGAAGACAAAAAACATAACCTCCTGTCGTTCTAGTCAGTGGACATCTACAAGCCCTAATCTGCATAATATTTGTTTAAATAAAAATATAGAGTGGGGGCTTTCAGTGTAGCGATCCTTGCGGATGACTCCAAAGGCTCAGGATTTCCTATCTCTGTAATCTGATGCCTGCAGTCCTGGATTCCATCCAGACATGATGACTGTTCTGTTTTCTTGTGGTGAGGGCACAATTAACTCCTGCTGCTAGCTTCCAAGCCTTTATTATCTCCAGCTGTACCAAGCCATAGCTACCACCAAGCTTTCAACTGTGAAATAAATGCAGCAGTGAGACGGAACAACAGTGGGGATGGTTTAAGTCTCTTGCCCCAAGCATTCAAATCTTTAATGATATCCTGTTCGTTGATACAAATCTTTTGATTTTGTTAACCAGGGTATTGTAAAGTAGTAAGAATTTATAATTTCCTTGTTTGTTTGTTTTAAATGGAACTGTTTTATCAAAAGTACAACTGAATCTGCACTTCATGCCTCAAACACTGACTTGCTAGAAGTTATTTCTTAAGAAACATGTAACAGTTTTCTTTAGGAATACCACCTCTGGCTAGAAGAAGTGCCTTGAAGAACTTAGAATATAGGTGGAGATCCCTTATGCAAAAGACTTGGGACCAGAAGTATTTTGCATACGGGATCTTCACCGCTATGTCCCCTTCAATGTTCAGGCTTCTCCCCGCAGACCCAGAGTGCTCCCTGTCCATTGTTCAGGCTTCCACAGAGCACTTCCGGTCCGGAAGCCTGAACAATTGGGCGGACAGCGGACTCAGTCGTGAGTATCCCTTATCTGAATTTCCCTTACTCAATGTTGAATAGGGACCATGCGCTCAAGCATACCTTCCAAGATTTCCATTCAACAAATCAAGCCACACTCAATTCAATTTAAACGCTACCCTCCTCCTCCCAACTCCCCATTACCCAAAGGGGTCCTTACCTTCCTTTTTCCCAGAATTAAATGCAATAATATTTTTAAAAGACATCCAGGAATAAGAATGCGTCATGCAAAAAGAATTAGATTTTCAAATTTGTATCACTTCACGTCTTGTGGGACTTATCGTATTTGATCTGTGTATTTCTGATCTATACATATTTGATTCTCCTGTTTAGTTTTTAACATGTCAGCTCGTAAAGTGCAAGACTAGTAGTATACAAAAGCAAGCTTTTATTATCTATAGCACATTCATATGCAATGACACAAAAACAAGAGACATTCCCATTTATCTCCGTTACCTGAATTTCGTTGTCACCCACACAATGATTATAAGCTATGTAAATCCCTTGTCACATATATATATATATATATATATATATCTGTAAAAATCTAAAAGTCATAGCCCTAAATAAATAAAATGAAACGCTTAAATCCCAGACACCTATTCTTCGACACATTCCCTGGGAACTACGAGAGCGTTATCCTCTACATCACAGAAAGATTGCGTGGTGACTGTCATAGATCACAGGAGGCAATCAAACTCTGATAAACCGTACCGTTCTCGCTTCTTCATTAACCCGCCATTGACTTGAATCTTCCCGGCGATCAATAGTATGACAGCTCTATGAATGAAAACCATGACTTCACTCTAGGAATACATCAAGCCTTTTCCTCGAAGAACGTAAACATGCAAAAGGAAAAGGCTGTTTTTAATTAGGAACTTCATCATGATCCCTACTGGCATTTAATTATCAGGGTTTCTTCATTCAATATAGATCTCTAATCATACAAGTTCGTGGAATATTCCATTTCCAGATTCTATTTCATTCTTGGGAGTCAGCCTGTTAGTTTTTGTTTCTTGCTGCTCATATCTCCCAAGTGTCCCTCATTAGGAAGGAAAATCCCTTTTTTGGAGGGACTGTTTCTTTTCTCATGTCCTGTTTTTGAAGGAGTTCACAGTGTTTTACTAAACTAACAGTCACAACATGTGCATAGAAACAACTTATAATTGGTTTATATATTAATCTGTGTACAGTAGGTCACACAAAAAGTCTTGGCCATTTGAAATGTTGGAAGGGTGGGTGGTGACTGAATATTTTCCACTATTAGGAAATTATATTTTGAGTGAGCCTGAAAAAAACTAATAACTATATATTTTTAATTATCTTTTATTTATATAGCGCCAACAATTTACGCAGCGCTTAATACAATACATATATTCAAGGGGTATGACAAGACGAGAATTGACAGACTAAGACAAACCGATACATTAGGTGGAGAGAGCCCTTAATAATATATATATATATATATATATATAATGCATATAAGAATATAAGTACCAACATTCTAATAGAGGAAAGGCGATTGCACCACTTTGTCTTGGAATAACACTATCACGATAACACTCCGACTACCGACAATATGTCAATGTAGATGGGGAAAGTGCGGAATATACAGGTCAAAATGTAAATTTTAATTTCTCCAAAGTTCTCCACCTGAATAAATTTAAAGTACTCAATGTAGAACCAAACATAAGTATCAATAAATATATGTAATAAGCAAGACATCAAAAAGACTTAAGATTGACA
Source organism: Sceloporus occidentalis (assembly GCA_023333645.1). Classification (NCBI taxonomy): domain Eukaryota; kingdom Metazoa; phylum Chordata; class Lepidosauria; order Squamata; family Phrynosomatidae; genus Sceloporus; species Sceloporus occidentalis. The sequence goes on along the minus strand of JALMGF010000192.1, from coordinate 242,631 downwards.
GTAGAATAGCAACAACATGATGTGTAGCATCAAGAGTTGCAAACCTTTTTTAGCATGTTTAGACTTGTGCATTCAGATTCGTATGAACTGCAAATTTACCAAATTTTGGCAAATTCAGCAATTTGTACGAAGCCACGAAAACGAGGCAAGACCCCCCACGAAGTGGATGAAAACGAAAACAGCTCAAAATTTTCTCAAATTCTCATTCACTCTCTCGCACAATCTCTAAATGTTCTTCTTGTTCTTTATATTCTCTATTTCATGTTCTATCTTTATCCGCATCTCAGAGGACATAACCTTGCATGAACTTCTGCCTAAATGGTAACGCTTCTGGTGACGTCTTCTCTGCCAATCCTCCAATCAGGGGAGAGGACGTTATCTTAAGTGTTGCCATTTTGGTGGAAGTTCAACTTCACGGTGCTTTCGGTGCCGACCTCTTGTCCGAATTGAGGAGCGGGAGACAGGATGTCACAGCGCTTTCTGACGTTTGCGCCAGGCAAGGATGCAGACGAAGATAAAAGTAAGAAGATAGAACATGAAGAACAATAAGAAGCGGAAGTGGTCGGCAAAGACGGTGGGGAAACATTGCGAGAGAGAGTGAACGAGAAAGATAGTGCGAGAGAGCGTGTGAATGAATGAGTGAAAGTGAGTACCGGGCAACAAATTTTGTAATTCGCTGTCCGAAAATGAATGGACCAAACTGACCAGGAAATTAGCACGAATCGTTTTTGGCGCATTTCCACAAAATATATATATATTGAAATTGATGTTTAGATGAGAGGGTCCCCTTAACCATCATTTAAGACTTACAGCTGCTTACTTTACATGCTAACCTTACATATGATTACTAGCCAAATGGACATTTTATAGACTACCATTTAACCCCTTCATGACAAAGGCTGATTTTACTTTTTGTACCCTTCGTGACAATGGGCGTTTTAACATTTCTGCGCCGCTCGTGTTTAGCTGTAATTTTCCCGTTTACTGAACCCACACACATTAGATATTGGTTTTTTTCAGGATAAGAAGGGCTTTCTTTAGATGACATTGTTTTGATTGTATCATATTATTTACTATTAAAAAAAGTATAAAATATGGTGAAAAATTTAGAAAAAAATTACTGTTTCTAACTTTTAATTGAAAAATCTTTTACTCATCTATAAAAGGTAATGAAAAAACCTGCTAAATAGATTCTACTATTTAGAGATGCGGACTGCTGTTCCAACTACCGTCCCATCTCCCTGATAAATACAGATCTCAAACTACTTGCCAAGGTGATGGCGCTTCGTTTCCAACGGTACATACCGGGCCTGATTCACGGGGATCAGGTAGGCTTTGTCCCCGGGAGGGAGGCCAGGGATAACACCATTAGGGTGTTGAACCTGATGTCTTACGCTCACGCCCACAAGCTTCCCTATGCCCTGGTTTCTATGGATGCCGAGAAGGCGTTTGATAGGGTTGCTTGGCCTTTCCTCTTCCAGACGCTGGATGCTATTGGCCTGTCCGGGAATTTTCTTAACCTTGTCAAAGCCTTATATTCTAATCCCACAGCCCGCATAAAGGTTAATGGTATCCTCTCCGATGCCCTCCGTATTCGCAACGGTACGAGACAGGGCTGCCCCTTGTCACCGTTGCTATTCATTCTGACCATGGAGCCCCTTGCCTGTGCCCTGAGGGAGAACGCCAATATCACTGGCATCTCCATCGCCAACCATGTCCACAAACTTGCTATCTACGCTGATGACATGCTCTGCATGATAACGCAGCCGCACTCCTCTCTTCCACAGATTGTAGCGGAGCTCGACTCCTTCCAGACGCTCTCGAATTACAAAATTAATTTACAGAAATCTGAAATTCTGGGCATTAATGTTCAGGACCCGCTTAGGGAGAGCCTTGCGCGTGTCTTCCCCTTTAAGTGGCAGCCGGTGGCGATTAAGTATCTGGGTTTGTTGATACCTTCGGATTTATCCCGGCTCCGCCGCATAGGTGTCTTGAAAATGAACATTTTGCCCAGATTTCTGTATTTGCTACAATGTCTGCCGATCTCTCTCCCCAGGGCGTATTTTAAGACCTGCCAGAATGTGTTTCGTAGATACATTTGGGGGACTCTGAACCCCCGGTTGGCCCTCACTCACCTGATCCGGCCCAAACGTAGGGGAGGTTTGGGGTTTCCATGTGTGGAGTGGTACTGGATGGCGGCTCACTTACACCGCATAGTGGAGTGGTCCTTGGAGGTCCCGAAGCTGTGGGTGCCCCTGGAGAACTCATTCCTGGCGCATCACATCGCGGCGGTGCCGTGGCTCCCAGACCGTTATCACACTTTGACGGTATCTTCTCACCCCACTATTACGGCTACCTTACGGGTCTTTAAACGGCTGGCCTCCTGCCATCTCATTTCGACGTGCCCCAGTCCCCTCTTTCCCCTCTCGCATAATCCTGCTATTGACCGCAATATTCAGGCAGGCCTCCAGGGTTTCTGTATACAACTTCGTACTAAGCACATACGCCTCTTTCAATTTCTTCAGGGTTCTCAATTTCGGCCCCTTAGGGACCTCTTGAGGCAGGCCCCGCATTCCTTTCCCTGCGTTTTCTTACATCACCAACTCAAGCATTACATTTCCTCTCTTCTGCCGAACGCACACCTCACCAGACCTCTCTCCCATTTTGAGAACCTGTGCATTGCTCCTCGCGAGCCTGCGCACCTCCTTTCGCAAATCTATAATATACTGGTTGATGAACATTGCAAAACTAAGCCATTTTTCCTTAGTTTGTGGGAGAGAGATCTTTCCCTGCCTGTCCCCTTTTCTGATTCTGAATGGGATAAGATCCTAGTGCTGACGCATAAAGGCTCCATTTCGAGCAAGATACAAGAGTGCTCCTATAAGTTACTATCCCGTTGGTATAAGGTCCCCCAGGACCTTCACCATTACATACCTCAGGTCTCTCCTCTATGTTGGAGGTGTGGCGTAGCTGTGGGCTCTTATATTCACCTTTGGTGGGAATGTAGGGACATCAGGCCATTCTGGGATACGGTGGGGGCGGTGGTCAGGGAAATTGCTGATCCCGACTTCGTCCCCTCTCCAGCGGCTTACCTTTTCCATCACACCCGCTCTTTTTGTGGCTCTTATAAACGGTCTTTAGCCTTCCATCTTATCCAGGCGGCTAAATCAATTATTCCCCGTTTTTGGAAGACCCCGGGTCCGCCTCTCATAGGGGCCTGGGTCTCCAGGGTGAATACAATCTCCCAGATGGAAGACTTAGTTGCCTCCGCCAAAGGGGAGGAATATCGGAATACCCTTCGGTGGCTCCCGTGGTCAATGTTTCTATCCTCGCCTCGTGTGCGGGATCTGGGTCTGGTTTAACCTCACCCCATCTGATTCGGTCTTCTCACCCGTGTGTTGTCATCACTACCTGCTGGGCTACCTTTATCGGCTGGGGTTACCGGTCGTATTTCGGAGTTTCTCACACTTCGGTGTGGGTTGTCATGTCTTTGTCCGGACTACCGTGCAGTGTCTTTCTTTTTTATTTTGTACTTTTTGTTTTTATTTACTTTGTTACGTTTTCTTTGTGATATAGTTTATCATTGTTTCCTCATTGTCTCCAGCATTATCTGTATTTATCCATATTATTGTGCAGTGGCACTTCTCTATTTGTGTGATTATGGTCCCTGGTGTGCCGTTTCTACTTTCATGCGACCCGGTGCTCTCCACCTTGGTACCGACCGCAGTGATCGGCTCTAGGTCGCCTCTGAAGCGTCTTACACTTGTCTGATTTACTGTGCACATTGTCTGTATAACCTTTATGTGCGCTCATGTTTTCTCTCATTGTGCATATTTTCAATAAAGGAGAATTGAGAAAAAAAAAATAGATTCTACTATTTGTCCTGAGTTTAGAAATACCCAATGTTTTTATGTTTTTTTGCTTTTTTCTACACATTATGGGGCAATAAGTACAGGTAGCGTTTTGCTATTTCAAAGCCATTTTTTCCAAATCTGGTAATTCTTCCCCCGATGTGCCATTTTGGGTATCTTTGAAGCCGGCCAATGCAATTTACCCCATCAAGTCATATATTTTTGAAAACTAGACGGCCCAGGGTATTCCAAATGCTAGTATTTTAACCCTTTCCAAGCACTAATTCTACCATCAGCCTTTGTCAAACTTTGTGGTAGTCATTTTTTTGCATTTGTTTTTTCACATACATTTTACTTCAGGTATGAATAAACAGGTTCTGGTATATGTCACTATCATAAAACACCCCAATATGTGTTTAGCAACATCTCCTGAGTACAGCGATACTTCACATAAATGATTTTGCCTGGCTATTTGGGGGCAAAAGGGCCACATTTGAGGCATGCGCATTTTCAATGTTAAACTTTGGCGTTTGGCGATCCACTGCCCATACCCTATTTGGTACATCTTTGAGCCGGGCCATTTCAGTATGCCCAATAAAGCCATATATTTTTGAAAACTAGACACCCCAGGGTATTTCAAATGCTAGTATTTTAACTCTTTCTAGCACCATATCTACCACCAGTCTTTGTCAAACTTTGTGGTAGTCATTTTTTTACATTTGTTTTGTCACACACATTTTACTTCAGGTATGAATTAAAAGGTTCTCGTATATGTCACTATCACAAAACACCCCAATATGTGTTCGGCAACATCTTCTGAGTACAGCGATACCTCACATGAATGATTTTGCCTGGCTGTTTGGGGGCAAAAGGGCCTGCGCATTTTTCAATATTGAACTTTGGCATTTGGGGATCCACTGCCCATGCCCTATTTGGTACATCTTTGAGCCGGGCCATTTCAGTGTGCCCAACAAAACCATATATTTTTGAAAACTAGACACCCCAGGGTATTTTAAATGCTGGTATTTGAACTCTTTGCATGCACACATTTTACCACCAGAATTTTTTCAAAGTTTGCAGTAGTATTCTTTTGTGTGTATTTTTCCCACACACCTACTTTATGTATGAATTTACAGCTCCTGGTATATGCCGCTGTCACACGACACCCCAATATGTGTTCAGCAACATCTCCTGAGTACAGTGATATCCCACATGCATGGGTTTGTCATTTTTGGGGGGAACTAAAAGGCCACATTTGGTACGTGTGCATTTTTCTAATTGGAAAATCCTTCCCCCCGTGTTAATTGGGACATTGTTGAACCCGGCCAATTCAATTTACCCCATAAAATCATACATTTTTTAAAAGTAGACACCCCATGGGCATTTAATATGCCAGTATTTTAACTCTTTCCATGCGAGAATTGTTTTAAGCTAATGTGCTAATTTTAGGACTTGCTCACAAAAATATATTTTTTATATATATATTTTATTTTTTTTGCCTTTTTTAAAAAATATTTAATATTTTTTTTCATTTGAAGGTTCCCCTGATAGTGACATCCGTGGGAAATTATTTTTACATTTTACTGGTTTTTTTACTATTTTTTTCTAATTATTATTAATTTTATTTTTTCATTTATTTTTACTAATCACACTGTGATTAGAAAGCTGAGCTCCATTGACTTGCATGGTTGAATGCAGTACCTGTATTCCTGATCGAGGCATTCCAGCGACACCATTTAAGTTTAGGAGGTGATCGTTGATCGCCTCCTAAACGCTTTTAAAATGGGCGTCCGCTGCCATACAATGTATGGCGGATGTTGACGCCCCGGCGAGGGGCCAGACATGGCCCCTGGTGCCGATTGTGGCGTTGCTGAATGCCTCGAGGTCGAGGCATTACAGCAACGCCGTTTGGGTGAAAAAATCGATCACAGATCGATTTTTTTCACCCGTTTTAACAAATGACTGTCCTGGCACGTCATTTGTCGTAAACAACTTGTTTTACTGTGACGTGCCCGGACCGGCAATTGTCATCAAGGTGTTAAAAACCTACTTGCCAACCTTAGCATCTCATTTAACAGCATCGTGGGTGGTCCTGTTCTCATTAACATTGCATTAGAAAACCCACTGACTTTTAGTTACATGCAATTTTCCACCAAGAAATGTATTCTCATTTAAATAATTTGTCAATGCATTCTAACGCACCAACACAATACGTCTACATAGTTTAGACTATTTTCGATACTTCCAGAAAATTAATGTATTGGTTTCTCGCATAGTGAAACCCAAGATCACTCAGCTTTACATGAAAAAGCACACGAGGCTTGTTGGTGTCTGTGTATTTGTTGAACAGATGATCCGAAACCCATGTGCATACCGAGGAACTTCCCAGGGTAGGCCACCAGGAGCTCTATTTTGAGGAGAGGCTTTAAGAAGGGGTAAGGCTTCTGCTCATAGGATTATCCCTAGACCGTCTTTAGTCTCTATGGAGTGAGATGGCTATAATCAGTCCTGAATTTGATGGGACAGTCCAAGCCAACCTGGACAACATACAGGAAAAAAGAGTAGATGATGCATTGCGGCATCACATAACCAATGTAATGACACAAAGACTCTAATATTCTGTGTGACATATTTGTACGTATATATACCGTATTTGCTCGATTATAAGACGACCCTGATGATAAGACGACCCCCCAAATCTGAATATTAATTTAGGAAAAAAAGAAAAAGCCTGAATATAAGACGACCCTATAGGAAAAAAGTTTTACCAGTAAATGTTAATTCATCTAAACTATTTTTTTTTTAATAAAAGCTATGATTGAGAAAAATATTTTGGTTTTATTTCCTTCTATTTTCCAACCTGCCCCCCAGTTATGCACATCTGCCCCAGAAATGCCTTATACCCCCTATATGCCACTGTGCCCCATGATATGCCTTTTAACCCTCTAAATGCCACTGTGCCCCATGATATGCCTTTTAACCCTATTTGCCACTGTGACTCATGATATGCCTTTTGACCCCCTATGTGCCACTCTGCCTCTAGAAATGCCTTATACCCCTATATACCACTCTGGCATTTAGAGGGTTAAAAGGCATATTATGGGGAAGAGTGGCATATAGGGAGGTTTAAGGCATTCAGGAGGCAGAGTGGCGTTAAGGGGGTTAAAAGGCATTTCACAGAGCACTCTGCCTCCAGAAATGCCTTATCCCCGCATTTAACACTCCCTTCCCCCGTCCCCCCAACTTACCGGTGCTTCTGACTTCCCTGTCATGTAACCGGGGCAGCGTGTAGATCCCACGCGCTTCCGCTGCAGCCGGAAGGAGGCGTGGCTAGCAGCAGGGGTTGTCTGCGTCCATCGCGCAGACCCTCCCCGACTGTCAGAGATCAGAGTTCCCCGCACCAGTGCCGGACTCAAAAGTACCGGTAAGTGGGGCGGGGGGGGGGAGACAGGAGGATCCAGGTCCCCTGCAGCTGCGGGGGATCTGGATCTTAGTCGTCTCATAGTCAGACCTATTTGAGGTCTGATTAGAAGACGACCCCGATTATAAGACGAGGGGTATTTTTCAGAGCATTTGCTCTGAAAAAAACCTTGTCTTATAATCGAGCAAATACGGTATATATCCTGCTGTGCTATGTGCAAATCAAACCGAGGCAGACACCTATTTAGAATTAGTTAGTTAGATCGAAAATTTTAACAAACCAAAATTCACAATGATTTTTTAGTGTGAAAAAAAGACTGATATAGTAATCTTTGGTATAATACGAAGAATACGGAATAACATGCAGGTGGGACTGCACAGCATCGCAAAATGTGATTTGCTGTCAGAGAATACTGTCACTACAATACATCACAGGGCCGTCTGCTGTCAGGTTAATAGCTTTCCCTCAGAGAAAATCATGAATCCTGCAGCCTTTACCGTATGAAGGGTAACCCCCTGTGTGCCTGAACTATGCCGACTAGCAATGATACAGCAGACTTTCAGCAGCCAGCACTACGTTTCTAAAGAAAATAGAATACTTCTATTTAAAACTTAAAAGCAGATACTGTATCCTTCACTGTCTGGCCATCAGAACCTCATACTTAACCCATCTGGTAGGCATCGGACATCAGTTAAGCAGCGCTGGTGGGTCTTCTGTGTTCACATGGTCTCGGTGTGCTAAACCTTGGGTTTCTTTGGTGCTAGACAGAAAGGACAGGTATCCAAGCAGTTTCCCACAGGGCACAGGCATACTGGTGGGCTTTACAATGTATTATGAGGACTGTTATTGATTCTTTAAAGGGGGAGTCCAATGGAAAAAACAAATCTTTTTTTTCTGTGAGCATTAGATATAGAGCTGTACACAGTAATATAGTTTCGCACTGAAGAACCTGGTTTTGTTTGGATTAGTTTTCATGCTGAAACTCCACACAGAGTTGACTGTTTATGCTAATGAAGCCCCCATTGTCCAATGCGTCCCTTTCCTCCACACACTTTCATTAGTCAGGGTGTCCTGCTGTGTTATTAAAACTGAGACATTCTATTGTGTCCCACAGGCAGTATGATAAGGAGTCAGGATGTTTGCCTAGTTTATTGGGCTAAGATAACTGAGCTAGAACACATACAAATGGCTAATATGTAACTACCTGAAAACACTGCATTGTGCAAAAACTGGAACTACTTTAAAAAGAAAACAGCATAATATTTTTCATATTAGTAATAAAAAAATGATGGGAGTACCCCTTTAACCCCTTCGTGACAAAGGCTGATTTTACTTTTTGTACCCTTCGTGACAATGGCCGTTTTAACATTTCTGCGCTGCTCGTGTTTAGCCGTAATTTTCTTTTTTCCCGTTTACTGAACCCACACACATTAGATATTGTTTTCTTCAGGACAAGAAGGGCTTTCTTTAGATGACATTGTGTTGATTGTATCATATTATTTACTATTAAAAAAAGTATAAAATATGGTGAAAAATTTAGAAAAAAATTACTGTTTCTAACTTTTAGTTGAAAAATCTTTTACTCATCTATAAAAGGTAATAAAAAAACCTGCTAAATAGATTCTACTATTTCTCCTGAGTTTATAAATACCCAATGTTTTTATGTTTTTTTGCTTTTTTCTACACATTATGGGGCAATAAGTACAGGTAGCGTTTTGCTATTTCAAAGCCATTTTTTCCAAATCTGGTAATTCTTCCCCCCATGTGCCATTTTGGGTATCTTTGAAGCCGACCAATGCAATTTACCCCATCAAGTCATATATTTTTGAAAACTAGACAGCCCAGGGTATTCCAAATGCTAGTATTTTAACCCTTTCCAAGCACTAATTCTACCATCAGCCTTTGTCAAAATTTATGGTAGTAATTTTTTTTGCATTTGTTTTTTCACACACATTTTACTTCAGGTATGAATAAACAGGTTCTGGTATATATCACTATCATAAAACACCCCAATATGTGTTTAGCAACATCTCCTGAGTACAGCGATACCTCACATGCATGATTTTGCCTGGCTGTTTGGGGGCAAAAGGGCCACATTTGGGCCATGCGCATTTTCAATGTTGAACTTTGGCGTTTGGCGATCAACTGCCCATGCCCTATTTGGTACATCTTTGAGGTGGGCCATTTCAGTGTGCCATATATTTTTGAAAACTAGACACCCCAAAGTATTCTTTTGTGTGTGTATTTTTCCCCCACACACCTATGTTATGTATGGTATATGCCGCTGTCACACGACACCCCAATATGTGTTCAGCAACATCTCCTGAGTACAGTGATATCCCACATGCATGGGTTTGTCATTTTTGGGGGGAACTAAAAGGCCACATTTGGTACGTGTGCATTTTTCTAATTGGAAATTAGATGTGTGGCCATCCTTCCCCCCGTGTTAATTGGGACATTGTTGAACCCGGCCAATTCAATTTACCCCATAAAATCATACATTTTTTAAAAGTAGACACCCCATGGGCATTTAATATGCCAGTATTTTAACTCTTTCCATGCGAGAATTGTTTTAAGCTAATGTTCTAATTTTAGGACTTGCTCACAAAAATATATTTTTTTTATATATATATATATTTTATTTTGCCTTTTTTTTAAAAAAATGTAAATTTTTTTTTCAACTTGAAGGTTCCCCTGATCATCAGTAGGAAATTATTTTTACATTTTACTGTTTTTTTTACCTTTTTTTTCTAATTATTATTTATTTTATTTTTTAATTTATTTTTACTAATCACACTGTGATTAGAAAGCTGGGCTCCATTGACTTGCATGGTTGAATGCAGTACCTGTATTCAACCTGCAAGTGGAGCCAGAGTTCTCTAGACGGTCTGTAGACCATCTAACGAACTTTTTCATCTTTATTTATTTTTTTCCCGGGCCGCCGCCATCTTGCTGATGGTGAAGCGGTCACAGTCCATCCAGAGGTAAGTGTTTGGTGTCGCTGGATGCCTCCTGATCGAGGCATTCCAGCGACACCGTTTAAGTTTAGGAGGTGATCGTTGATCGCCTCCTAAACGATTTTAAAACGGGCGTCCCACAACATGTATGTATTGCGGATGTTGATGCCCCTGGGAGGCGATTTTTTTTCACCCGTTTTAACAAATGACGGTCCTGGCACGTCATTTGTTGTAAAGACTTGTTTTTCCGTGACGTGCCCGGACCGGCAATTGTCATCAAGGGGTTAAAACCATGTCGCCATATCTAGGAACTGTCTGGCTCCGGCTACCCTCTTGCAGGTTGTGGGTAGGAGGTCCCAAAGATATCAGTGGGTGGTCCCACTGATGTTGTGGGTGGTCCTGCTAATGTCGCGGGACACAGATTGTTGGAGAGGTAGTGGGTGGGGACTGGGGCGTGCCAGAAGTTTCACCGCACTGACCCAAAGAAGTTGTGGTTAACACAGAGTCTCCAGGTGAAACCTGGAGAGTTCCCAGGTATGCATGTCACACATTTGTAGACAAAATTATTCCTGCAGGGAGTCGAATAGACGGAAGGAACGTCAAGAAATCTGGAGGGCTGATATATAATAAAGGGGAAATGAGGATGAAATTAAGTATAGAAATCAATGAGTTGAAGTACAAGCGCACACACATATATGCCCTAATGAAAATGAGAGTGGTGAAAACTCACATCGTCACATTGGGCTTTTTATGCTTTCCTGCTCAGCTGCTACATAGAGATGTGACTATAATTTGCCGGGTTCTATTTTAAGACGTTACCTCGGCTGCATTTGCTTTGAGGCTCTATGCAAAGTGACACATTAACCTGACTAACTCCTGCATGGCAACAAGACAATACCATTCATTTTATTTCAGAGCACAGACCTGTCATTATACCCTTCTCTTTCTATAAGGTGCCTTCAGCATTGAGGACCAAAGGTTCCTTCAACCAAAAAAAAAGAACCTGCTATGATGCATTGCAACGTGTTCTTCCATTTGTGCGTCATGTATGTCTCATTCCAATCTGCCTTACTATCTTCTTATACAAACCTTATCCAAATGCATTTGTGCCTTAATAAGATAGAAATTAAATTTAAAGGATGAAAAGAACGATTCGGCCCATCTAGTCTGCTATTTTTTTCTAATGACTCAGACCTTAATCAGTCCTTGGTCTTGTCTTAGAATTAGATATAAAACATATATATATATATATATATATATATATATATATATATATATTATATACATTTGACAGCACATTTAAAGGGAATTGACACTGAGCAGATAAATTTGCTATACAGACAACTTACATAATAACCATATAACAGAAATAATAGGGGAAAGTAGGATGACGAGCTACAACTTATGGAAATGTCCATTAAATACAACCCTCTTAATATTCAGAATATTCTTATAAAATGAATGATAATGTATAAAACACTGCAGCCATGGGCGTAGGAACCGGGGGGGACGGATCGCCCCCAGTAACTCATGCGGGGGGGACCGATAATTAAGAAATCCCCCCTAGGGCCGTAGGAACCCCCCCAATAGAAACGCCGCAAATGCGGCCCGCGAGACCTTGAAGGTGCCCTGGCTGCCGATCTTACGCGGTCCGCACCTCGAGCCCTGCTACTTACCTGTGGGAGGGTCTTCTGTACTGCACAGAGGAACCGGAACCCAGCAGAGTTCACGTGACATTACATCACATCCTGCTTCCTCTGTGCAGTACCAGAGAATGCAGAGGGAGGCCGCGCCCTCTGCTGAAGCCTGTGAGCGGCTTTGAGGAGCTGCAGTGCAGGTAAGGGGGTGGGGAGGGTGTTTGAATGAGTATGCGTGATTGAGGGAATGAATCTGAATGAATGAGTATATGAATGAATGAGTGTGTGTGTGATAGCATGGATGTGTAAGTGCTGGAACCTAGGCATGATGGGACTGTGATTGATGTTAGCAATCACACTCCTATCATGCCAAGTCAGCCAGTACATGCTGAAACATAGCTAGCTGCCCCCCTTGTGTATTGATGCTGCCAGCAGTATGGGGTCTGCACATCACTTACAGTCACCCTGTACCAGCATGTACTGGCTGACTTGGCATGATAGGAGTGTGATTGCTAACAGCAATCACAGTCCCGTCATGCCTAGGTTCCAGCATTTACTGGTTGGATGTGTAAGTGCTGGAACCTAGGCATGATGGGACTGTGATTGCTGTTAGCAATCACACTCTTATCATGCCAAGTCAGCCAGTACATGCTGAAACCTAGCTAGCTGCCCCCCTTGTGTATTGATGCTGCCAGAAGTATGGGGTCTGCACATCACTTACAGCCACCCTGTACCAGCATGTACTGGCTGCCTGGGTATGATAGGAGTGTGATTGCTGTTAGCAATCACACTCCTATCATGCCAAGTCATATTGCTATTTTTTTTTGTCCAATTTTGGTGTGTTACCTACTTTTATTAAAAATGTGAGTTTTTATTATTATTTTTAAAGGTGGGGGGTCATTTTCGGTTTTGGCTAAGTGAACCGTGAATGTTTTGGTCCAGAATTTTCATTTTGGTGCATCCCTAGAATAAATAGAACTATTTCATTTTTAATTATCCTGAGTCCTGAATTTGTAGTCACAAAACTTTCTAGGCCCAGAAATCAGTGAGAGAAAAAGTAAACGTTTTGTGTCATTTACTTTATTTTAATCTGCATATTTTATTAAAGGCCATATTTTCTCACAGTGAAAAATGAGTGCGGCCCGCACAGGTATACAATTCTGATGAAGTGGCCCACTGCAGAAAAATTTGGACACCCCTGGGGTAGACAGTGAGAAGGGGGGGTAGGGAGAGGGTAGCTAGTGAGAAGTGGGGGTAGGGAGAGGGTAGCTAGTGTGAAGGGGGTGGTAGGGAGAGGGTAGCTAGTGAGAAGGGGGCGATAGGGAGAGGGTAGCTAGTGAGAAGGGAGGGTAGGGAGAGGGTAGCTAGTGAGAAGGGGGTAGGGAGAGGGTAGATAGTGTGAGAAGAGAGGGTAGGGAGGGGGGTAGATAGTAAGAAAGTGTGAGAGGGGGGAGAGTGGGTAGATAGTGTGAGAAAGTAGGGATCTGATGGGGGAAAATGCTGTCCCCCCCAGATTTTTAGGGGTTCCTACGCCCATGACTGCAGCGTATGATCAAACTGATGAAAAATGATGTCTAAAGACCTAGTAGCTCAATTATTGTTAAAGGTAGTGATAGGTAGAATATCCCATCAAAAGGAGAAACAGGCAAAATTCAGGCTTCCATCTCCAGCAGGAATCCACAATCAGTTAATTTTTGTCCAGTATATAAAAAGTAGTAACCATTCACTAACCATCAAAACAGAAACCCCATCATAAAGGTAAAGGTTGTTGAGGAATGCATCTTGCGCTAGAGTCATTGTTTTTATTGTAATCATATGATTTCATCTCAAATGAGAAGCTTCTGGTCCACTTCCAGTTGCTGTAAGACCTCAAAAAATATTTGTTTCTTTGCTTTATCTCCTGTTTATAAGTCCCTTGATTGTATAAAAATTGACCACTTGAGCTGGAGGGCTACTTCATTTATACACTACATAAATCATTATTTACTAAAATAAATTAGTAAATGTTTTTAATAAAGGCACTCATAGAGTACTTTAATATGCATCCCTCTATATCAGGAACATTACACTTTCCCTTTCATCCATATATATAGATTAAAAAAAACCCAAATATACACAATTATTTCTACTTTTGTGAAACTGCTGACAGTTTAAGAATATCCATATCAGATGCACCTAGATAAACATTGATCTGGACCCATTATGAAAATTTCCCAGTTGACTGGTTTCAGACCTATTGCATGTGTCTCATGCGATCTATGCGCTCTCCATCAACATCTTAATTGCCATCATCTTCCCTCTAGTGCAGCTAGTTGTGTTAGAGTGTCACAAGAACTTTTTTTTTCTCTTTACATACAGCTTTGCAAATTAATTAGCTTGTTTGGCTTCACAAGTCACCTCTACGCAGATGTCACACAACTTCTTGCCTTTCAGCCCTTGAGCTTATGCTTGACATCCGTTCCTAAGTCGCTGGTTGTCTTTTCCTTTTCTGGATGGCCTGAAACATCACATCTGGTGCAGAGTTCATCATGTGTCAAACGTCACTTTATCTCGCACTTTATCTAGTACTCGTTCTGCTACTGATGGGTTTGTTTTACAAGGTTAATATTTGTGTGCAGCCCATCAAGGACAGAGGATTGCAAGCCAGCACCACGCTGGTTAAAACCCCAACTCTCATTTGCAATTAAGGACTTTAATTCAAGTTGCTGTTCCACTTCGATTAAATTTTAACTCTTAACATGTTACTCAAATAAAAATTAGAACCTAACATCTTTAGTTTTCTCCTCTGAAGGTGTCATCACAAAAGGTGTGATAAAATGCAGAAACCTTTAAAGAAGCCTTTCCGGTTTCTATGGAAACAACCTCTCGGTGCCTGCTTTTGTGTCACATGACAATTAAGTGTTCCCAGCAAAATCTGTGAACGGGGCAAAATGTTATTATGCCTAGGAAATGTTTGGACATTCAGCAGTACAACGAATTAAGTTTTCACTGCTGCATTTATTTACAAAAGTGTCAAATTCAACAGAGGAGGTGGAATAGTAACTTTAATTTGCAGGTTAGTCTTGGCTTTAAAGAAGATAGCACTGTGTACTGTACAAAAGCTCAAAAGAGATAAATATATTGATATATAAATACCAATTGCAAAGAGTTATACGGGAATGGGTATAGTAGTTTCTTTATTTTCATGCATGTACACAATGATTCATTTAATAGCAAACGCCCCAGTGCGTATGCTTCTGAATTATATGGGGTTCTTAAAAGATCTTCCATTATTTTGCATTTATATCTTGTGTTAACTTTTTTTTAAATGGTCGTGCTTGGCTGAGGTTAAAAAAGTGTTTCTGCATCAAGAAAGAAGAATTTTGACTCTTGCCCCACGTTCATTCATAGACCTTTCTACCTCTCTCTCTTTTATAATTAACTATCATTTAACTAAATTTTACTGGTGCTTACTAAGAAGTGTTTATTACTTAATGTGTCTTTATAACTTGGTTGTATGTATTGTTCTAAGAATAGGCCCTTGGTAAGATGTTGATATATTATATGCCAATGACGCCAAACGCCACAGGATAGGAATGTCATTTACCAGATATGTTGTGGGAGCTTCTCTTATGAAATATTGTTTAATTTATCAAGGCTAATAGCGTTAGGGCCTAAGTGTAGTATTAATCATAATTTTGCATTGATAAAAACAGGATAATATCTCTAGAGCTGTTCCCTCGCAAGCTAAGCAAATCACATTTGCAACATTCCACGTGGTCAGTATAATAGACTCTGAAGAAATTGCAGTCCCTTTATAGGCTATGGAGAAGAATAAATGGTATGAAAGATATAATTGTGAAGGAAATTAATCTATACTTATTGGGATTCATGCCGCGTATACCAAAGCCTAGGATGTGGGGGGGGGGGATAGACATTTGATATTTTCCACTTTGTTATCCAGTATAAGGCCTGGTAAAAACAGATAATCTCTAATTTTATATTATTAAGTGAGATGGGGAAATGTCTTGTGTTTCTTGTTGTTTTTTTTGTAAAAATAGTATAGTTATGATTTCCAGGCAATACTTCATTGTATTGCAGATAAAATAGGAAGCTGAAAATGTAGATTAGTATATAAATTAAATCTAGCCTCTGATGCTTTCATAACAATTTGAATTAGTATTATTTAAGGCTAGAAACTCTAAACCTCCTACGGAGGTCATCAATGGAGAGTAACATATTATCTATGTGGCTGGTCCATTTGAATACAAAAGTGTATTTTCATGAATAGGCCATAAAAATATTTTTTTTGTATTTCTATGGTGGCAAACCTGCTTTTCCCAAAATGCTCTGTGGGCTTTATGACCCCCGTTTGCTTCTTTGGACAATGACCACCACACTTGCTAGCTCTGGTGTAATAATGTCCCGAGTTGCCATATATTTTATTCTCAGAAGGAGTATACAATGTGCTTTGTCCTTTATGGCAAAGATGGGTAGGTTTTGGAGATCAGAGATCTTGTAACCAGCTGTTTGAGCTGAAGTGTCTGCCCTGTCCATGCTTTTGATGCAGTGAAGTTGCCACAGCTCTGTATTAGGCTCTGAGACTTTACAGCAGAAAAGATGGGCTAAATGATTCTTATGTACAATCAAATGCTATGTTTCTATCTGTGATGGCTGTACCACGTGATGATTCCATTTATTCTCCAGTTTTTTCTGTTTATATAAGTGTGCAGATGCACTCCTGCAGATGGAGCATTGCCTGCGCTATTCCCTCGCTCTGCCATTAGCCGAGATTATAGATGAGATGGGAGACCCCGGTCTGCAGTGCCTGCCAATACAGTATATAGAATCTGAATGACCTGACTTGGGACGCTTCCAGATTTTAGCAGTCATATGCTCTAATTTACACTATACTACCTCATTATCCATGCTTTGGTGGATTTGTTGCATTAACCTGTTATATTATTAAAAGCAAGGGTGACAAGACCTCCTGAAACAGATGGGTACTAGAGCAACAGTTAAACTATTCTAATGTAGATTTGCAATTTTCTTACACCTTACTTTTTTGCTGATATATTTTACATATTTATACTTTTATTAGGGAACTCCCAATGTTTTGTTCTGTATGTGGCATATCTATATTGTCAGTAGGGAACCTAGAATTGGGTTTATAGGTTTGTGTAACTACACTATACGAGTAGGAAACATTAGATAGAAGTTTTGCATGTGTGTTCCTTATGTGTCTGCTACAGTTGTCTCACCTTCCTAATCGGACTAACGGCCAGTAGTAGTTAGGCTGATATCAGATGCACCATAAGTGAAGCCAGAGTACTGTTGCAAATACAGGTTGGAACAATATGGAGCTTCAGTAGGGACATTTGACACCATTTGAAGCTAATTAACTTGCTGTGCATCAAAATTTACACGATTACATCAAACAATATCTCACATGTGATACAATCAGATGGTGTGTTCCGGTGTCCAAGAGGATTTCAGTTCATGAGAACCAGCCTTTCAAATGGCAGAAAGTCAAAAGTACATATTTCTTAAAACCAATGGACAATAACAAAATGATATAAAGGGGAGAGTTCCCCTTTAACAATGATCTGCATCTAAAATCCATATTCTCCCACTTGATTTATGTTGCCACCTAGTGGTCACAAAGTAATCTCACAACAATTAAAGAAAAATCAAATGTTTATTTTCGTAAGGAATTTAAGATAATAATAAAACCTTGTTTTTTATCTCAAAAATACTCCACTGTATTTTTTGGTATATGTCTGACCTAATGAAGAATTTTTTTTTACAATATATAACAACAAGCTCTGGCGTAGATATCGCTAAGAAGAACTTAGTCTACTTACTTAGTAGGGGGAAATTTGGTTCCATTATAATACATTACTACATTGTATGTCGTTAAATAGAAGCATGAACACAACTGGCCCATACATGGGACCCAGGAGGTCTTTTGGGCACACGGCCAGATCCGGGGGGCAACTGGGTAATTTCCCCCAACGAGAAAGGGGGCTGCATGCTGTGATTGTAGGCCTAAATCTTTATTCCCCTATGTTAATGTCTGTGTGTGTGGGTATGTTAGTGTGTGTCTAGTTGTGTTAGTGTAAGGATCTGAGTATGTTAGCGTGCCTGGGTTTGTAAGTGTGTGATCATGTCACTTCATGATAAGTTTCATTTTAGTTTTATTAATCCTGTTATAATATAATGGATCTGAGCATGGTTTTGGTGGGTGGGTGGGTGGGGGAGCAGTATTTCATCCTTGGACCCAGGCAGCACAACCTTACAAACCAGCCCTGACCGTGAGCATATGTATTATGCTACTTCGCAGTTCATATATATATTTATATATGTGTGGAGAGCCTCACCTTGTCTGCCATCCTGATTCCCATGAAACTGCGTGTTGCCAAGTAGATCTCAGCAAGAATATGATTTTTAAGAGTACATCTGGGTTATATACTATAATCTAAGTAAATCACAAATACACATACAGATGTAGCTCTTCTTAATGTTTCATGTTTTACTAATACATATTTTCATTCTGAAATCAGAATCTTTCTCACTGGGGATAGGTCCAGAACTGCATTCACATTACATTAAGTAACACAACATCTTTATCTTGCTTCTTTTATTTTATGCAGAAACTGTAAACACATAGTTAACTTTGGGTTGCAATATTACTTAATCTTGATTTATAAATACTTTCATACACATCAATTGAACAGTTTATTCAATTAGCGTGGGTATGACTGAATAGAGATTATTGTGGCCCATGTGTCAATAAATACTCCGATCATTTGAATTATTTTTAAGTGTCTCTTTTTTGTGAGCCGCTTCCTCAATCTGATGGGTTTGGGATTTACCTAGCTATCACCTCACTGAAAATGTTATCAGATTTACTGATATTCTAATCACGTGAAATGTCTATCGAGTCTTTGTAGTTTAACTACCCGTTTAACCTGCTTGATACTCTTAAATTGTTGTGGGAACCTACGGTAAACTGTATTACTACTGTGACTGGTAATTCCTATTCTTATTTTCCGTACAGTTTTCATATGGGCTGCTGTTGGTTTGCATTCAAGATCCATAATGTATACAGCCCAAGGCAGCCACATCGTCGGTAGCTAGCAGCAGGGCACGTGTTAACCTGCTGGCATTATGGAACCTGCGAAAGTCGATCTGTCATTCTCCGTCTGCGCACTATCGTGGATCTTGCCAAACAACTATTGTCACTGCCAATACGTGCAGAAACAGGGATATGCTTTGATCTGACAATGGTGCTGCGCCAGAACGTGAGATGTAAAAATAAATCTAGGTCATATGCAAAAAAAATAACAAAATAAAAAAAAACTGCTGATGTATAGAGATGTAACCCCTTTAAATTGCATTTATTTGCATTGTTCTGCATTCAATTATATCAGTCAAAATGTTCTATTGATTCGGAAGGGGTTTTATCAGTAGCTAAACTCTGCATCTGCATCCGATCAGCGGTTTGGAGGCACTTCTTGCTCTCCAAGGAGAAGGGAATCATCACTTCTTATGGTGCATTGTGGAAGCGTGTCCAGCCCCTCTCCAGTCTCCAAACACGCATCACGGATGACCTGATAAGTCATATGCTGAGTCCCCTGGTACCTAGTGGCAGGGATCTTAGACAGAGACCGGCAACTACACATTACAAGTGGTGCATTAAATTACAAAGCGGAAAAGCAATATTTTGTATATCCATACAGAGGAAACATTAGGGAACACTCTATCTTATAATTGCCATAACACCGAATACTGCACATCAGACAGGCGAGTGGACAATTTTCACACTTTTAGACTATCCTTTCCATGAATTCTACCATGGGGATCATACATTATATTTAATTTAACATGATTTTCTAAAGGACTGCCAAAAATAATAGTTTACAAAAAAATGCTTAATGCTAACATGAAATCAAAGTTTGTGGCAAAGCTAAATCGACAGTTTACATTTTCTGGTCTAAATAGGAAACGTCAATCAAAAACCTCAATCACAATTTAACACACGCTTGAACTAAACATTTAAATATATATATATTTTTATATATTGGTTTGAAATGTCACAGTGCACAAGTTCAGCCTGCCAGCTCTGCTTTCGTGACCTGAGACTGCTGACAAGGAGATGCATGGGAGCCAAACATAAAAGCTACAAACTAAAGACTGAGGGCTAGTGATGTTGCCAGCTCTCTGGTGGCAGCCAAGAATGAAAGGTCATTTCAGCCCACAAGTCACCCAAGTTGTTCTGAATATTTTATGTGGCATATGTGTCTGTCCTATGAACTTTAGATAAGTGGAACTGACCACATCAGCCAGACATTTGGAAATAAACAGCATATTAATCACCATGTGCTGTATCTAGGGCCATAAAACAATCAGTAATTGCAGAATCTGGATGGTTTAGAAGTTAAGGTTGGCTGAGAAGCACTAGCTGGGGAGAGGACCCAATGTAGTCAGTAAAATAATACATTAGGACACCATAGGCCAATTTTACTTTATAGGTATCGTTATATTCTTCAAGTCAGCCCTAATGCAAGATTCTCGTATCTACTTACTTGATCACAGGTTGATTATTCAACACTGTTTCCCAAGTTGGGAGAACCTCTTACTTTGTTGTGCTGTTTGGCAGCATTTGGTAGGAAATACTTGCATATTTACATATTTGTAGACAAGAGAAAAGGAGTTCACATTGAGGGAGTTCAAAGCTATCTTGTCCCTCCCTATATCTGCTGATGAAAGGGTTAGCTTAGGAATTGTGGGACATTCTGCCCAGGTCAGGGTAGGAATGAAGGATGTCACGTACCCTGGGCTGATTTAAAAAAGTACACTCCAGCCAATATATGTACTTTAATGAATATAATAGCTGCATAGTCCCTTTAAATTTCCATGGTTTTAAGAAAGTATTACTATAAATAATGTGTTAGAAGCAATTTACTTTTTATACCTATTATTTTATTACTATGTATAGTATACATACAGTATATTCATAGATATTCATGTTTGCCCCACTGGGTGACAGGTGAGCTAGAAATCCACATTTGTGCAAAAGCCGTCACGCATTTTGGCCTTGCATAATCAGACGCATTAGTAAATATAAAAGATACTGGAGTCAAGCAACATTTGCTCTGTAATTTCACATGCTTTCCCCTCTAGCCTCATTGAGCAAGCACATCTTCATTTTGGAATAGAAATAGAGGAGGAAGTCTGCCAGAATGCTTAAATTTTACAATCACAACAAATGCTTGGGGTCTAGACGTGAAATCCGAGACTACCGCATGAAAGAATCGGCATCAAACAGTCTAAAGTTTTTAAATTAGTATAATTACACAATGGGGGTTATGCATAAAAAAGTTGATTCTATTCCAAATAAACAAGAAGACAAAGAACTAAAAGGCAATATCTGAAAGAAAATGTTAATTTAATCATCTTAGTCCAACGTTGATAAAGAAACCTGGCAGCTTTACAGTTTGACTGCATGTATAATATATACTTACAAGAGCCTGACCAATATATAAAGTTTACAGTTTAGTACCCTTTGCCGCTTCTACAGGAACAACTATAACGGACGTATGCAAGTTAAATGAAGGGTTCAGCTTGCAACGTTGCTAGTGGCTGCATGGACTGATTTCAATGGAAGCTGAACTTTTATGTATGCTGGTTGAGCTGGTATACGCGGCAGCACATGCATGCATAGTATAATTATCTATGCTCCGTGTTCCAGCAAAGGCAGGCAAGGGAGATGAAAAATGATACAACAGGGTGCATCCACCAAAGTGAAATAAACTCCAATATGCATTAAAATAACAACACATTTTTCCTCTTGATCTACCTGTCCCAGCCTTTTTCTGTTTTATGATCTTATACGAGGACAGCTATTACTTTTCGCTTCCCTTCTCAGGGTGTACTCAAGGCCAGATTAACGAGCTTTAGGACCTGGAACAATTACAGCCTTTATCAACCTGTTTGTTTCCCGCTTTTTCTGCTTTCTGCCTCTTGCTGTCTTTTTTCCTTTTGTTCTGTTCTTTTCTCCCTCTTTGGCAATTTCTCTTCTTCTATCTCCTTATTTGCATCTCACTTCCTGACATCTTTTCTTCGCTTCTTTTCTATCATCTTACCCTTTATCTTTATTCTTTCACCTCACTTGCCTACATTTTACATTTTTATCCTCTTTCTAACCTACATTCTGTAGATACAGTACATACATATACACATATACATACACACACATATACAAACATATATGCATAGTACTTTTTGTATCCTCCACTTCCCACCCGCATGTTCCTTGTGGTCTGCAGCTTCCTCGCTGAGGGATGATCTGACCGGGTCCCACAACGATCGGCAATCATGCTCCCTGACACTGCACGCCTACTAGTCATGTCGTCTCCGGTCTCGCAGGGTCAGTGAGGGAGGACGGTTGCTGCATGGTTACAGAAACCCCGTCAGATTGCTGCTCCGTAAGAAAGGAGAGAGGTATGGACCAGTCAGAATGGCGGGGGGTTTGGAGCAATTACTTATCATGCTCTGACGTTAATCTGGCCCTAGGTATACATACAATATGACAGCAAATAAGAACCATTCGGCCCAACTAGTTTGCCCATATCGATGCATATAAGGACTTTCATCAGTCCTCAGTCTTGTATTTGATGTAAGATAGCTATTATGATATTATGCCTATTCCATGCATGTTTAAATTCCTTCATTGACAGGTTCTGTATACATCCTTGCATTTTACTACCAATAGCAGTAAAGAGATTTTCTTCAACCTATAAAAATGGGGGGGAGGGGGGCACTGGGGTGTCTAGCAATACTAAATGCACTGGGTATGCACTAAAGAATGAGCTGGTAAATATGTAACTTTTAATATCAGTGCCCAATGGACCACATACATATTATAATTCAGTGAAGTGACGCATCTCCCTAAGACATGAGCTGAGAAGATATCAAACATTCTCAAACCCAGCATATACCTATAATACCGCTACAGGAAACTTTTTATAGAACTCTTAAAAGTAGTGCACATCTCCTCTAATGTCTCTTCTCACTCCCAAATGCAGCACATGCGTATTCCGCTCTAGAGAATTCATTCTGTATTCGACAGACTCCCCCTAGAGCTCCTAATTTGATGCATCAGTAGTAGCGCGTGGACTTTTGCATTTGTCTTCCCCAATTCCCAAACTGCTTCCAGCCTCTTCCTTCCATCCTTTAATAAAAACACACACGCATAGTATACGTCGCTCTCTATATAAATAAATAAATGATGTTGTAATTAACACCGTTACAACTTGTTTTCCCCTTAGAGATTAACTCTATTAGCTGCTTCACTTGTGCATGACATATAAATGACTTTCGTGAAAGCCTCCCTGTCTTAAGATACAATGCAAAGTGACACTTCTTGCCACTGCTCATTATTTTGCTCCTGGTCACAGCGCCGGTGTAGAGCTTCTTCCCTGAGGTCTTTAGACGTTTAATTGCGACGGTGCGGATTAGCCGCTCTCCGGCTCTCTGAAGAAACAGTGATACATTCCCTGATTCCTGCGAGTGATACCGGCAGGGGAGCCCAGGTTCGCGCCAGACATGATTCATTATAAGAGATGGGCCCATTTCCGTGGGATGTTACCCCATTCTCATACATTACCGACTCCGCCATTCTCGGGCCATAAACCAGCCGCCTAGTTAACCTCTTCACCGCTGGAAGGGCACAATAAGATTCCACACTTCTTCGTCAATGTCAAGATTTTTCGTTGCACTGTTTCAGTAAGACGTTCAGTGCGAAACAAGGCTGCATTGCTTTGTAAGCCCTAAAAGGATTAAATGCCATCCTGCAGAGGAGATGTGTATGCATTCTCATTTTTTAACCAAAAAAAATTGGCATTAATTGATAGCATTTCATTTAAGACGAAAGTGAAAATTTCATATTTAATGATTTCAGAAAAAAAAGCAATTAGCGCAGAAAGGTAAAAATCTGATAAACGCTTTTCTTGCGAGCATATGGCTCAAAGATATTATGCTGTGCCGTACAAAATGATAGCATATGGAAAATAAAATGAGAAAAAAACAAGGATAATACATATATCAGAAGAATGTTGTTTGTGCAGGCGGAGTGAGGATTGTGTGTGAGAACTGGGACTGGACAATTATTGAAAATGAACATACCAAAGAAATGTGATGGACATCGCTAAAGATACAAAGCCAAAGAGCATCAAGTAAGCGGGACAGAAAGGGAGGACAGTGTGTAATGGGTGGGAAGGGAAAGCAAAGGGTAAGAGAATGAGTAGATTCATGCTCTGGAGAGATTAGAGGGTTAGGAAGAGCTGTTAGTACTCATCCAGGATTAAATTATGTTTACATGAACACATTCAATCATAAGTAGCCTCACTAGTTACTTGCTTATGCAATACTCATGCGTACTAAGATCTCCACCACCAACATACTGCAGACTCCTGTCCATCACAGCCAACCAGATGCTACCTTATAGAAGATCTATTTATAGAAAAATTAGGGGGGGTAGTAGAAGTATTATTAAACACTCATCTACAGACACCAGATAAGCCAGAAGGCTTGTTTTTCCCTCAGAAATCTCATGGTGCTGCCACAACCACAAGGGGTTCTGGGTAGGTTCACGCAAATAAGGTCAACAATGATCACCTTTTGCCTCTTTTTGTGATTGAAGAAAGATGAGCACATAGACGCAGAAAGTTATGTGTACAGCAGCTGCTGTTGCTAATGCGTTCTACATAAACAGTGGCTCTAATACCTTCACAGCAAATATACTTTCCATTATGCATTCTTTAAGACAGAAACGGAAGGTGTCCTTCCAAAATCACAATAGTATTCAGCAGATTTAGATTGAAAGTAGGTTTATAGTCTAGACTAGATGCCTATTTTCCTCACCTCGTGAAAGCATATAATAGTTGTTTTTTCTTATGGTTTCCAAACGCAGGAGACTTTGGGACACTATTCTGAGTATAGGACCCCATTTAAAGTATATTTTAAGTATATTTGAACTCAGGGTGTAATGGATGAGCAATGGCCAAGTTACTGCGTTAGTTTGCCTACGTGGACTCTGAAGGCAGCTTTAATACATCATGGGGTTGTTATCCAGGCCTGGAATGAGCTTGGACGTACTCTCCCTTATGCCGAGCATCTAACAGGGTAATAAAAAGAATGCTAGGTAAATTATGTGCTTATTCTTCTTAAGTGTGTCAGGGAAGTAACACGGAATCTAATTCCCTCTCTGATCATGTCCTGCTCTACAGAATGCCCTGGGTCACATCTGTTTATAACTGGTTTTTATGGCTTAGCAATCATTCTGTACAAGATATTCATCACTGAACGGAAAACTAAATCCACTGCGTTGCCAAAGTTTATCCCCTGGCCTCTTACCAGGTTTCTCTTTTGCTTTGTAACCCGCAAGACACAGATTTCTTAGCACTTGACTCAGATAAGAGCCAGGCAGTAGTCCACGAGAACTAAAAAAGGTCATTGTTTTGGGGTTTGTTTTTGCAGTCGCAGAATGACCAGAAGTCTTGCAGGCCCCCAGACAACAAATCAGCTACAGCTGCATTATTAGCTTTTCTTTCCCTATAATTGGTTCCAAGGAGGTATTATTGGGCAAAATCTATTTTTTCCAGTCTTGGGTCACATACGGGCTACATTGCAACCTTCTGTAATAACTCAAAGTACCAGCACAGCTTCACAGAGGCTCTCCCCACACCCCATACACCCCTAAATCAGTTGTTTTCTTATAAACATTATAACTGATCCACTGTCAATTGGATTAAGAATTCAAAAGAGAGTGACATAAGTATGAAGTTATACCAATATATAAACCAGTGTTTCCATATGTACCAATTGCATTTATATGGATAGAGGGTGACAAGCGGGCAGAATGGGAAAAAAAACCCCACATAAGTCATAAGGTACACTTACGGAAATACGGCACAAAGATCAGAAATTAGCACAAATACCTATATGCCAAAGTCCAGCATTTCCCATATATACATTCTTCAAACCAATCATATCATAAGTTCCTCTCTTTGCATGTTTGAATGTACTCAAATAAATAACTATTGGGTAGGAAGTACAACATTACATACATACCTTGAATGGCCTCAAAAAAATATTAGTGCCCATTGAGTATTGTGCAAGGAGTTTTGACATTTTTCCACATTTCGTGTGTCTGTATATATATATATATATATATATATATATATATATATATAGTCAGAAACCCAATTAATGTTATGTTAATGGCACTACTTACAATGCAAATCGGTCAGTTCTTATCTCTTTGACAACATTCAGGTAGAGGTTGAATGTTATACAGCAGACCCAGGACAGCGAGCACCAGTCTGTAATGAAAAGAAGACCATCAGTGAAATTATCTAGAAACACAGTGTCAGTGAGGATATAATAAGCATAATAGGCACAAGTCTCGTCATAGAAAAATAACTGTAATGCCTTTAATTGAACTACTGCGTTCAAAGAGCACAATGAAATCTGAGCATCTAAGGAAGCATATTCTTCAAACATCTTGTTGTTTGAATAGATGCACACATTACCCTGCCTGGGAACCTGTCAGCTCCGGCTACCAGAGCCTACCCTTACAGGACATGGTTGGGACCACCGGCTAACGTTGGTGGGCATTCCCATCAATGTCAGTGGGCTTTCCTTCTGACATAGCAGGAAACACCCTAATTTAAAGGGGAAATGGGCGGGGACTGGGGTGTGTTAGGACCCCGCTCCTGCGAACAGCGGCACTTTGAAAGAAATTTCAGGGACACTTTGCAGCACAGCTGTCAATTACTTATTTGACAATTTACCACACCCACTCTCCCAAAGCCCCACCCACTCCGCCTAACCCTCATAATTAGCATCATTTAACTCTGCCTTTGTAACTCCACCAGTACCCAGAAGTTATTCACCCAGATAAACCTACCCAAGCGTTAAGCTCAAAGGTAGGAGACCTGGGACTTTGATGATGCCAATAGTGTGGAGGGAAGGAGCTTTGCACACCGACGAGCATGCACACATGATGGCAGCCGGCGGTGCATGTAGGTTGAGTTAAGGCGTTTCAGAAGGCTACTGATCTTTGAGAAGAGATCTGTCACACCTAAAGGGATTTTTTGCATCATTCTCCACCTGTTGGTGATACCAGAACTTTTCTTGATACTGCACTGTACTTCGTTCTAACGATAAATGTCTACAGTTATGAAAAGCTTGTGCCTTACAACATTGACACTACTAAAAGTATTTGGCTTCTAAAACTTTGGAAGGAACCGTCTGCTATCCTTAAACAGTTAAGACAGCAAGAGGACGATTTAGAGGTCATTGGAACTACTTACGTCCACCACAAGATGGAATGGGTTCAAGTTTTCACAGTCTGAACCCCTACTGAATTCCCTGTGGTCTTGCCTCGGGTCTTGTGGAAACTTCCACCGTGTTTTCGCAATGGCGATAAAGAATTGACGGACCATTTTGTACAAACACACAGTCGCAAACTCCTTCCGCAGAAGTCGCGAATGTGCCTAGCACATAAGCACTAAAGATATGGCTAGACGTTTCTGTTCTGTAAGCTAACAGGGTTCTGTTTCTTCCCTGGACACCACTATATAAGGAAGATAAATGGCACCGAATAAATTAAGACAAGCGCAGCAGGGGACTGACTTTCTATTTGTCTGTATTACCAAGGTACCTCTGTTACAACTTTCTGGCACAGCGAACATGAACTATTCAGACACAGCACTATTAGGTTATACATTTTGGAGTCTTGTTTTAGTTATAATTGTACATCAAAAGGCCAAAAGAAATATATTTAAGTTTTTAATAGATCCCATAGCACCTTTTAAACTCTAGGTTTATATCATACGCTCACAAAAGTACTGTAAATACTACCCTGCCACATATGCGCCTTAGCGGAAAGGATTTTTTTTATAAATCTTTATGTGCTGATCAAACTAAACAAAATGACCCGTTAATAAAATAAGGGTGAATTGTCTCGGTGACACTAACGTGCGGAAGTTACTGGACTTGTGATCGGTGATTTAGGAAGTATGCCATGTTTGCTTTGTGCTGCGTTTCAATTAAAACCTCCAGAAGAAATGTTTATCTGCCTGGAAGCTTTAAGCTGGGAGCTATCACGCTACCTTGAGTAAATACGGGTTTATTAATAAATGATTTTTGATATGGTGGAATTAATGGGTTTGTGGCCCTGGTACTGCTGTCTCTCGGAAGCAACATAACACATTTATCATATTACGCAGGTAATGTGGTTATCTAGCCAGGACTTTACATATAACAAGAGATTTTGAACAATAATAACCTGTAGTTATTTTCTTAAAGAAAAAGCATGAACTTAATATACTGGAACTATTACGTATCTAATGCAGAAGGATATATAACAGACCTGATGGACCCTTGAGTGGTGTATGTGTGAATAACCTTAAACAAACACAGAGACAAATGAACTTGGATATAAAAAGGCTGTGGTATTTTATTGAGGCTTTAATAAAACCACAATTAAAATTAACCATACCTTCATACATAGTCAATAATAATTTTTTTTTGGGGGGGGGGCTACGACGCTCAGCCCAACGCAATACAAGCTGGCTAATTACCTCAGATTTGTGCAAACAATTTTACCTGCGCAGCGCTATTTATATTAACGTTTCCCGCCTTAATCTCTCACACGACCCATAGCCAATCAGCGGCTCACCTAACTACCACGCACAGCTGAAATAAAATGCGCTCGTGCTACTACCCCCCCTATTAACCCCTGCCAGCCCAACACCCTCATGCAACATTAAGGGCTATGCGCCCCCATGTTGCCATTCCTGTAGAACCCATGGGGTGTGCTCAGACATAACAATTAATTCTGCTAAAACCAGTTTACAATCTAGAACACCGTTTATTATACCGATACCATACCTCAACAGTTTTTGTGGGCAGTGGGGATCATAGGCTGGCTGGAAAGCTCATCGAATCTCCCCGGATCAGCCCTGAGAGCTGTAAAATTAATACAGCTATGGGCTGCTCGTGACTGAACGAAAAACAACTTGAGACCAGAAAAAAACATTATTGAGACCGGAAGGGAATATCCACCATTGTATTTTCGACCCAAAATACGATCTGATTCAGATGGATGTGGCTTCTTCTAGTGGCTCCCCTGGACAGGAAATCCACGATGTCCTTTGCCTGTAACAGTACAAGCAGTGGCATTGCCCAATATGCTTACTTCTTGAAGGGATTCCCCAGATCGTAGCCCCCTGTTTAGTTGCGAATATGTTTGTTTACAGCTCCACAGTTGAATAGATGAGCGCGCGCATGTTCACAGTGTGTCACCTTAATCCGTCTGTTTTCCCTGACATCTATCAGACCAAAACATTTAGCAGTACTCAAGGAAAACATGCGATCGTCTATTATTTTACTAATTGTAAACTACTGAGGAGAATGAAAGGACGTGTCACAATAAGCCAACACAATTAGCATTTACACTTTCATGGCAACCTTTCAGATAAGTTAGTTTGTGAAAAACGTAATGCAATTTTTACACTTGAGGAAGCGTTTATTTAATGCTATCAAAGCCGAACACAACTCCTGCGAGCCAAGGCGTTCGGGATGCAGGGAAAGGCGGATGCATGAGGAGAGGTAGGGTTAAAGTTCACATGATGACTGGAGTGTCCCTTGAAGGCCTTTTGCCCCAATTTTGACAAGGGGGGGTACACTGTGGCAGATTCAGACGTCCGTTATATTACTTTTGTATTGTATTACATATAAAATGTAGCATTATTTATACCCTGCATTATGTATGTCAGTATCAATAACCAGTGACATGTAACAAGAAAAAGGAATTTGGTTTTAAACTTGGAATTCCCTTGCTTATCTTGCCTTTAATTAACGTGCTAGCTACATGGAGATCACATTTGAAAGCTGTTTATGGCCATATGATTTTAATGTTTCAGTGTAATCCGTGTCTGTAGCACATTTTGAAATGTTTAAGTAATACAGTAACAATGATATAGTATATTTAAAACATTAAAGTACCCATTGGGAGGATTACGGAGTTTAAGGTGGATTTAGGAAATTCGCAGTCTAAATCAGATATGTGGGCATTTTTTTTATCCAGAAAACAATTAGTTACACTAAAGAAAAAAAACACATTATATATATATATATATATATATATATATACACACACACTTAAATATTCTATCTAAACCTGGAATGAGAGAGGTTCCAACTGTTCCCTCCAAGAGGGATAGTCCCAATATTATTGTGTTTTTCCTCCCAGATACATGTAATTATGAGACAAAACCCCTCTGCCTCTATCTCTTCCATTGAGGTCCCTTTTCTATGAGCTCAAAATCAGGGGAATGCTGGTATATTAGGGCAGATAAAGCAGAATGGCACCCCAGCCCCTTGCTTCTGCTCCTGGTTACTAATATATTTACTAGCACATGTACCAACACATCCAACCTCTGTGAGCCTTGCAGCTGGAATCAATGGAAGATTTCCCCAAAGACTCCTCACCTACATTTAAGTGCAATAAGACCTAACTTGTGTTTACAGTAAAAAAAAAATAAGATCACTGGGTGACTGGGTGATTATTTTTAGCCTTTTGTTACAGGATTACCATCCAGGCCAACTATGTAAAGGAAATCAGGGTTATGCACCAGTAAGATTTAGTAAGCCCCGGCTATGTCTGCATTTGTAGTTCATACAGTATAATGGGTGAAATGTTACAGTCCCTTGATTAACAGAGGTCAGACAGTCGCATTGTCTGACTGAGTAAGCAATTGCTGTCCATAATTCATCCATAAAGTGAAAGGTCAAATTTAATGTAGCGTACCAAGCTGCAAATGGAATGGGGACGCCTTTATAATTACTTAATTTTCCCGCACACAATGACTGTAACAAGACTCATGGCAAGCTTGCTGCTTTTAGCATTGGTGTTTTACAAATGTAGAAGTCAATTACTTTACTTTCTTGTCTTAAGTTGCTCTAGAAATCATTTAGAAATATATTATTGTTAGAGTGAATTTTCTTGCATATACGGCTTGTTTTTAATGCACAGAGCTGATTCTGATAGTAAAGCATTTCACCCAACTAATCTTTTTTTAGATGTAACCTATCCCATGTCTCCAGCATATGGCAAAAACATGGCAATAAAGAAGCCGATTTCATAAACTATTATTAAAACGGCTGTGTGGATTAAATTTTTTATTTGGCGCAAACATTTAGCAGTGACAGACTCATTGGATGTATAAAAACTGAAGATGTTCTTATCACTATAGCTTACTGGATCATACCACTGGTTGTTATGGGGGATAAGACCTCTTTTGGAACTTTGCAGTAGAATCACTTTTTTACACATATCTCCCTGTATATTTTTATTATTATTTTTTACCCTTTCTTTACACTTATTAAAAAATATGCATACACACTTCATTAAAACTGATGTGTGTTTTACATTAATATCATACAAAGTGAAAAGTAATCTGATATGAATGGTAAATTGTGATATATTCTTCAAACCTTTTTTTAACTTATAATTTGCTGTTTTAATTTAAAATATAGGTTGAATAAATATAACTGATTATGTATCTCTTCTCTCTGCGGTCTCTGGGAAGGGACTGAAACAGGAAGCTGACACTTGCATTATCTTATGATTTATCTTATGAAGATACCTCTGTAGAATGCTTCATAAGTGTGATATGTAGGTTCATCAAAAGCTATCATGGCCCGTGAAGCAACTTGCACTTTCCCACAGAAATTACATTTTCACACTTAAATGATAGGGTGCCCATGAGATGCTCCACTTGGTTACTCCTGCCTAGCACTGTATCCGAAGCGTGGATGTATGTAATTGTCCTATGCTACTTGAGAGAGAAGGGAGGATATATGGGATGAATTATCTAGGCCAGGGCTGTCCATCTCCGGTACTTAATACATAGCTAAAAGATGTTTTGCAGTGATGGGCGGTTTAGTTTGTTGGCTGTATATATACGTGAGTAGGACCCCTTATGAAACATATGGCACAGTGAAATACTGGATGATTATTTAAAAGAACCTGAAGGTTTTAATGATTTTTTTCACAAAACGTAACACTGTTAGTTATTGTGCATTATTATATCTGTACTAAATAGGTCTCGGACTGCCTAGTTTTACAATTCCCCACTTGGCTGAACGTGTGATGAACATGGTGACATGTTATCGGGTACTTGGCAACTCAAGTTCAACACTAAGCATGGTAGAAAAGACACTCAACTGTACTCACAATTTTCTGTATAGACCCGTTTTTTTTCTTCCTTTCTCACATGCTGGCTTATTAAATGAAAATAAAGCAAGGAGGTAGTTGTTAAGGAAAGGAGTCTGATCATCTCTAACCCCACTATTATTTGAGAGTCCATCACCTAGCCAAGGAGATGGGAAACACCAGGGAAAATGGGCTCCTTGTTTCTGTTATTAAACCTTCCCCATTCCCCGCTGGGTAACAGTAGTTGAACTTTGCCGGCACCAATATTGTACATTGCTTTAAGACTTTATACTGGTCCTCCAGGAGTGCTGCATCAGATTTGCTACCATACTCAACTCACAACGCTGTTATATATTATCTATAATCTTGACTACGTTCTGTTTTTTCCAGAATGACACCCTCAGGCTTAAGATCCCCTGGCCCTGCCACAGTACACATCCTCTTACCAAAGAGTAATGTTATACATGCTTAATTAGCTATTTAAGATTTCCCACAATTTTGCAAAATGGTATCGAATTATATATGTTCGTTCACATTCCAGCTCTAGACACCAATTGGAAAGATTCATGCACAAAAAAATATGCAAAGAATTGCAAAAACTATTTCCTGAGTGACTTTATCCGATTCTCCTTTGCAATTCCTTGATAAAGGAGTCAGCAGTTTTACATATCACTAATACATAACAAAGATGGGAGGTTTACCTTCTCAAAAGAAGGAACAGCAGAATGACTTGCAGTCAAGTAATGTACACAATGAAATGACCTTACAAGTTGTATCAAATGTATAGGTGGGCAAGTCAGACTCATGCCCAATGACTGGCTGGGCCAAGCACGTGAAAAGCCAAGATGGCTATAAACTCTTCTTTTGCTTTACTCTTTTGCGGTTTTCTCATGTGGTTGGCTGTCTCAGCTTGGCTTGCATGTGGCACGACAAGCTGGCTCAACCCCCAGCATGGCTTAACGTGCACCAATGGCTTGTTAAGAAACGTTGGGTTTATTGAGTAATTTGCTGGAGAGCTGGACATTTCAAATCAAACTTCTCAACAATCCAAGTGAGCTTCTGTAAGCCATATATAATGCATTGTTGAAATGTCTTCACATTCACCATGCAAGATGCAGGGCCTTTTTTGTAGGAGTAGCAATCTCAGGCCTTTCATTATGCAGTGATGTTGTTATGCTAAAATGTTAAACTCTTTCTGTAGACTTATAGTGTAGTGAATATAAATCTATGTGACCTGTGCCGAGCAAGCGCTTTAACGCTATTAGGGGTTCAACATGCATTCTTTTCTTGCATATCCTTATCTGGGATAATCATCTTCTCCGGCTGTGCATCATAGGCGCTTTCCAGAGCGGGTGAGCTATCTCTGTTTCTCTGCCAGCACATTGTAAGGACATACCTCAGTGGTCACGAGGGTATTCCGTGGCATTCTCTCTATTGGTCCACTCCTCCGGTCCGCCAACATCACGCATCCCCCGCACCTCCCCCCCATGTATGATCTGAGGTAGCACCCTGCCATGCATTGTCAGCTACACATCGGGGGCCAACCCAGCAATGTACGATTACATGATAGTGTGTCAGCTTGTACACCAGACGTACACATCTGACGTTGTTTGGCCCTGGCTGACCTTTTATGACCTTGGATAGCCTTTATCTCCTGCTGGATTGGCTATAGTAATGCCGGGACTTCATTTTGTCTTTGCCCATTGTTGGGACAAGCTTTTTTTTTTTTAACATCAGCCTAGGGTGCTGCTCTGCTCGAGGCATCTCCTCCAACATTGTCTACCTGTTTCAGGTCCAGGTTATCCACCTTCCTACCAGTTACTTTACACAAGTTCAACCACCACCTTTGTGATACATATTTTTCTTTTTAATTTATTATAAATCCAATTTTTAAGAGTAAATAAAAACTTGCAGCGTGAACTGATGAATATATGTGCCGAAAAAATAGCTGTAAACGGGAAGTGGAATTCACCAGTTTGTACAAATCCATTCCACATACCCCACCAATATTTCCAAAACGGAATTAAATATAATTGTAACAGGATGATACTGGGTTACCATAGATGTAAAGTTTATTGTCGTAGTGGATACTAAGGATGCAGTACATGTTTGCAAAAAATGTAATTTATTCCTATGTAGCAGGACTACAAAGCACTTCCCTCTTAGCGATAGATCTCTAATCAGGGCAACAATTGCATTACAGATATAGAAACATAGAATCTGACTGCAGATAAGAACCATTTGTCCCATCTAATCTGCCCATTTCTCCTGATGTAGAGACTCGGATCTTAATCAGTACCCCATCTCATCTTAGACTAGTATTATGCCTATCTCATGCATGTTTAAATTCTCTCACTATAATAGCCTCTATCACTTCTGGTGGGAGGCTGTTCCACTTATCTACCACAATCTCCGTAATGTAATCCAACTCGACATTGATCTTGAATAAATATCTTATACACATTTCAGAATGGTTGGTTTGGCTGAAAATTTCCAGCCATTCGCAAAATAGAAAAAATGTCAATAAAATGGTTGGGTCTTCAGCCACTAATGCTTCCTAAATCATTTTTTCTATTATTATTATTTCTTCTTGCTGACTAAACGTGCATCCTCATTCCATTCGGTTTTTTTCTCGTTTATCTCCCCATGAGCGTTCTAAGCAGGTAATCAGAGCGTGCAGACATTCAACAGTAATCAATTAGCACCTACTTTTGGTTAAATTGAGAATATGCAAACCGGCTTTCTCATCAGACAACCGCAGTCAACATTTCAAAAAAGACAGAAAAAAATAAGTAAAATGTCACGCTTAAATATCACAGCAAAAGTTGCATGCCTCAGTCGATAACGAGAAGGACCCCCCACTTCTGGACAATCTTCATTTCCTGTGCTATTGAATTTTTCTCCACTCTGTTTATTCCACAGCACAAGTTCTGCCTTCAAACCGCTTCGCAAATTTACAGTCGTATAAGACACGTACTGATTTAAGCACTATAAGACGTATCAGAAAAAGACCTGCAGAGCGACTATAAATTTATTCAGAATACAAGCGTGCGGAACAAGTGGCATGTCAGTTCGATTTGTGTATGCATAATTGCTATATATTTTAGTCAGTAATATAGTTCTGCTTGTATTAAGCCTCACGACGAAGGGAACACTCTCAAACTAAGTGCATCGGGTCACTGCCAGGCCATTGAAGCTTTCCCTTATCCTGTGTCTCCTGATTTCATGTAGTCCTGCTTTGTCCTTGGTTTTGGATCTCCTGTTGTGTAACATTGGACAAGTTTGTATGGCATAGTTGTTTGGCCTTGCTTCGGTTGGCTACTGTTAGTCCTGATGGCCACGTAAGACTTTAACTCTAGCGGTAAATATAATCTGTGGTTAGCTGACATGTTTCCTACTTTAGTTCCTATACTCATAATACACAGTATACTCGTGGTAGAGTAAAAAGTTCTAAAAGGCATAGAAAAGGTTGCCTATTTTATTCTGCCATAAGTGTATAGGAGATACCTTTGCCGTGGTTATTTGAATCTCCCTAGATTAATTCCCCCTTGTCCCTGGTTTTTCCGTCGTCATTTCTTACTAAGAATCTGGCTATTAACTTTATAGAAAAAAAGCACTTTTCTGTTAATCTCCCCCAGCTTGTTAATGGTGGACAGTAGATTCTATAAGGATTAACACACAATCATTCCCATTCCTAGTGTTTATAAGTAGATGTGTATAGGTGGAAGAAATTATAGGGGTCATTTCATAGAATAAAATGAAACTTTGCGTAGATTGGGAAGGGTAGGGGTTATTTCTACTTATGGGGAAGTATGGGTCACTTGCAAAAAATAAGATGAATGTTTGGGACATTCCACTACAATAAAATTTGCATTTACTACAATATTAGGTTGCCACCATTCTCCAGTAAGTGGCGATCGGCCTGCAATTTTAAGGCATTACTGTACAAATATTTTAGGACTGTTGACAACAGACAGCTGAAGGTAAAACTGTCCCGCTTGGAACAAGCTTTTTTTAAGATAAGCTGGAAAAGCAATACTTTATCATTCACACTATCAAGTAAAACCAGTGGGGGCACAGCAGAGCAACACATCACAAACCTTCTTCTAGGGCCGCACTTCCCAAAGATATATACTGTACAACCCCTTCCTTCCCTTCTTGGCCAGTGAAATGGCCAGATCTTCTTGGTCCACATCAGAACTTCAAGGAGAGGTGGTTGGCAAATGGCCATCCCTCCTCCCCTACTATAAACTTGCATCATTAGGGTTCCGGATCCCAGTGCACACAACCAAAAAGCATTCATCCATACACCATGACAATGTCCAGTACGTCTGTGGCAAAGCGCAAAGATTTATTTACAAAAGTATGGGCGCACATGCACTAAATGCAAAATCAGTGCAACGACTACTTATAGATCTATAAAAGTAGATAACACTTTACAAGTAGCACAGATGAGTGAGGACAGGTTAAGACTGGAGAGCCGCAGAAGAAAAGTTGCCTTTAGGATATATCCTTGGTTACGGAGGAAGGCTAAATAGAAAAAAATATTATTAATCAGCGCAGGACAAAATGTAGTTATTACTGGAAGCCCTTTTCTACACACATATCAACATCAGATTCGTCTCACTAACCCCAGGAGTGGACAAGTTCGCCAATTACTTTTCCAGCTCTTAAATGCCATCAGCGCCCCATTTTCATTAACGGAGATCAATAGGTCATGCCATTCAGTCATGCTTATAGGTAGACCGCTAAGGCAAAAAAAACACAAATTTCAAGGAGAAGCCGGGTAATTGGAGCTACAGGGAATCAATGAGAGTTTAGTGGCCTTGCTGTCATCCCTAATCTGATTTATCTGCACCCTCCAAGTAGTTAAAATTTCTCAAGATGCAGATGAGTACTTAAGTCTGTTTTAACCCCGAGTTTATTCAATTGTTCACACATTTGGCACCAACATAGTTAATTAAATGAGGATTAATGAGCAATATCGACATCATTCATTGATTGTTTTATAGTATGGTCACAGCAGGAGGGATAGTGAACGGGGGGGGGGAGGGTTATCCCAGTCCATTTCTCATTAATAGTTAACCCATATAGAACATAGATTGGATGCCAAATTAACCATTTATTACATGGAACCTTCTGGACCCCTGTAGGGTGAGGGAACCGCTGCTGACCAACAGTTCCAACCATCGTAGCCTTTTCAACTTTTCTAAGTTAGAAACACAACTGGATTCATCGGTCAAAGAATTCTTAATGAGGACTACATTTTCATCTATTAAATGGAGTATTATCAGTAACAAAAAATGTCTGCACAGGGTAAAGCAGGACTGAGAAATTAGGTTAGACAGATATTAACAGCAATGGTTGCGCAACAGAAATTTAAATGTATCAAATCAAAATTACAGTTCTGTATACACTAATTATTATAGTCATTGACCTATGTTCAGTATACCTTGAATCCATTTCCACTACTGGAACTGATGTAAAAAAACCCCACCTTTTTCCTGTGTCGCAGAGTGGATTTTTATAAGACCTTTTAGAGTATGAAATCGTACGCGCTGATAAAAGCTGCAGTGGTGGGAACATATCATACATATTAAGTAATGCATCACCTTAAGCAGACTCATTTTAGAAAATCGGTTATTCTGAACCAAAGAGACAAACACTTACCTGGAAAAATAGCACATGGGGGAGCCATTAATCATCCATATTTTGGAAACAGCATGTCATGGAAGGAATTAGACTCCTTCAGAATTAATGTGTTGAAGAATATGGACACTTTTATTAGGTTTTTGACAATCTATGTTATGTCTAGAGGGGAGCATTTCTTCACTTTTAATATATCACAACAAGATTCCATAGTCTTAAAGCTAAACACAGTTTTTCCTCTACCTTAATGGTCTTAACTGTAGAATAGTGTAAAATATACCCAGCATAAGACAGGCTATTCTAGGATCGAGAGACAAAAAGCTAAATCGTTAAAATAAGATATAGTCTATTTTCTTTGAGTACGATAGATGTTTTATTGGCTGAGGAAAATGAGTTATGGTCTAGTAATCAGTATGATCACAAGCTGGCAATCCAGAAATGGCCTCTAAACCGACAGATACAGTATGTCATCAGTGATGAACCGTAATTATAACACTCAACAGCTTCCTGGAGCTCCCCCTCTTCTGAGGTTATGGCTTCATTCAGGGGATACATCTAACCACATAGGGATGGGGCTTGGCATGTGTAAAGGCTAGCCCCAGTGGGACTTGAGAGGATGTGAGGTAGGTGTTAAATGGGTAGGTGGAAGGTGGAGTGAGGATGACCAAACTCCCCTCCCAGGCAGGAAATTGTAAGAAAATGACCCAGAGACCTAGGAAAGCCACGCTTCACCCAGAGACTCCAGGTCAAACCCAGCAGGTTCCCAGGTATGACAGTGAAGATGAGGAGTTCAACTTTGGTGAATAAACACCATTTTTAGAAACACATAAGTAAAAAAATTACTGAAAAACATTTGAGCTACAAGTTGAGTTTTTTGCATGTACCTGGTTTTTAAGCAAATATCAGTACTGACACCTATTGTCACCAATCATATCTCCTGTGTGCTAATCAGTAATTTATTATTAAAATGTTTTTTTAAGATTTAGGTATGCAACCAACAGTCCAACACCACTTGCGCAAATTAATGGTAACAGCACCCCCCCCCCATTCCCTCATTGCAAAGGGAGAAATAATATAATGTAGGCTATAACAAGTGAATAATGGGCCAGTGGATGCAAACCAGGGGATGAAATTTTTTCTGTATGGATGTCTCCTTTGATGGGCTGAAGATGAAGATTTTAGGGGACTGTTTAACATTTGTTAAATGGGAAGCAGTTAAACTGAGTTAAGAAGAGTTGCTGCTTAGTGAAACTCTTGTGACTTCGCTATGTACTTTAGTGAATAAATCCCTAAATAAGCTGACATGCCAAAAATATTTTTATTCCTTTGCATAGATCTTACACAGTTGCCTCCAAACGTTCTCCCCGCTGATGCCTCCATATGCAAATAGATTAATATATTACTGCGTAGATTTTTATGGATTGTTTATTGTTTAACAATCCCTGTTTTATCAAAATTTAACTGTGCAACTTTATTGCAATGAAAATAAATTCAATTGACCCAAGCTAGCCAACGTCTCCAGAGAAAAACACAGGAATAAGTGATAATTAGAGTTGGGTTAATTGGCTGCCTACAGTGTTAATTAGAGAAAGGTTGACCTTGGTACCGCGCTAATCTACAATGAAGATAATATTGACCGTGACGCTAAGCAGTAAAGACTGTGATGATTCTGATTCATTACCTTTAATCACATGATAGAACAATCCCTTTCATGAACTGGAAAAAAAGATCTACCACATGAATAGTATGTATGATAATCAGGGCAGCACGAGCCCAATACAGCAGGATTATGATTTAGCAAGTGATTTATTGATGGTAGAAGCAAGCAGCCCCGCTCATTGAAACAAACTAAATACCTGCATCGGCTACATACTGGATCCCATACTAGATCTGTATTTGCTTCCTCTCCAAATCGGTCTAGATCAAATTCCATGTCGTAAAAAAAAAAACAACCCAGAAAACAGTTAATAGAATAAAAAATGACAAGAGCAAAAAAAAATTCTGTCTGCATTATTTTGGTCAATGAAATCAAACAAATTTGGAATGAATCTTGTCTGAGACCATACTTTGTGACATAATTTTGCTTAATCAATATGCAGATTTCTAATGGGTTTTGTGGTCAACTCTGAGCTATTAGTTTGTCTCCTTCTCTGTGCAGGTGTTTTGTTTTAAAATCAGCAGCCTTCCCCCTTCCTTTATATGAGCCTCCGCATTTAAATGTAAACACAGAGCTTCTGTCTGTGGAATTGAAGTGTTGCCTGTACATATAAACAGGATAAGGAAGAAGGCTTCAGATCAGCTCAGCAGCCAAACTGCACTACAGAAAGTTGTTCTCTTCCCTTGATCCACTTGGTCATTCACATATCTTTCAGTATATGTGGTCAGCACTCTAAAGGCTAGCCATTGGCTTTTGGCCACCAGGTGGAGAATTAAGGGAGAGACAAACTAGGCACGGCAAAGAATGAAAACTGGGAACTGTACTGTTCCTTTAAGGAAGATGTTATCATGATGCACAAGAAAAGAGGTCCCTTGTGGATTATGGTACAGCCTCCTGCTGAATATCACATTCTAACTTCCAGATGTCTGTTGGTGCCTGCATAAGTGTAGGGTGCTGTAGAAGTGGTGAGGGAAGAGCATAAAGAGACTGGGGATAAAAATTAGAAACATACGAGTTGACGGCAGATAAGAACCATTTTACCCTCATTCACCTTGCCCTTGGTTTTGTTTCAGTAACCCCCGCAATTCCTTAACATATTTCACCTACCCTGTTGTATACTGTATAAACACAATCCTATATGGTAATAACCAAGTGTATGAACAAAAAAAACTTTCCGAACCTCTATAGTTAGCCGTTGCACCCAGTGGTAATTTGTACTTTTGAGCAAATGAATGATGGAATAATGAGATGCAGAACAGAGTCCTATCCCTTTACAAACTGCTCCCGCGATCTGCTGTGAATAAACAGAGCGCACACTGCCATATTGTTAATATTCTAATTTTTACCAACTCTAAAATTTGTCTGAAGCAAAAGAACAAACATGGAGACAATGAAGGCGTGTATTTCACTCTATAAAACTGCATGGAGTGATAAACATTTTAGATTGGTGGTTCAGCATTTTAAAGAGCCTGATTAATCACTAAACTGCTGTTCTATGATTTAAACTACCAGCTGTTCTGTGGCTAAAATCACAAAATCTATCCTCTGAGATTAGGGAATTTTTTTTTAAAAAATGTAATTTTTTTTTTTAACATACGTTGAGGCTTTCGGCTCCCGATTCATGGCAGGGGTAATATGTTGTGCAAATGCATCTGTGTCTGGCTTCGTATTTCAAGAGCTGGAATATTACCCAATTGCAGTCTTGTGCTCCAAGACATAATTAACTATTGTTATCATTCCCATCCGAGCAAAGTGGTTTTCATATCTGAAGACCAAAGCTAAATAAAAAAAAATATATTTTTTTTTGCAATTCTGCTTAGGATTTTTATAATAGAATATGTGCCACCGCTGAAAAATAATCTAATTTATGTTCTGTAGCATCCCCTAATTATACTAATATCTTACAAGTTTTTTTTATGTTTCGGAATGCCGCATTGCTCCCTTACATACTCCCAGAATTTTGTTTTTATTACTTCCACATTGGGGTACAACAAAGTATTTTCGGAATATATTTCTAGTGATAGCTATTGGGACATTTTTATAGTTTTAGTTTTTTCAAAAATCTGCATTTAAAAAAAAAAAATCTGATCATGTGTTGGAAGCCTTTTGGATAGCAGCTCTGATTGCATCACAGGTTGCAACGTAATCATACAAATATCTATTAGATTCATATGAATTGCAAATTTACCAAACTTTGGCAAATTTAGTGATTTGTACGAAGACACACGAAAACGATCCCAGACCCCCCCCCCAAAGCAAAAGCTGAATTTTTAGACAAAAACCATGGGCACTTACACACTCTCATTACCATTCACTCTCTCAAACTCCCTTAATGTTTCCCTACTTTCTCTGCCAACGAAGCTTCCATCTTCTATCTTTTCTCTTTCATCTTCTCTCTTCATTCTTTGTCCGCATCTCTGCGGACATAACCTGGAGCAACATCCGGCAAAATGACGGCGCTAAACGGGGTATAGGACAACATTTTGTCGGAAGTTCCTGCCAGGTTATGTCCGCAGAGATATTGACACAGTTAGAAGAAAGAAGATGAAAGATAGAAGATGAAGAACAAGAAGATGCAGCATTGGAAACAGAATCGGAAGTGGTTGGCATGGAAGGTGGGGAAACATTTAGAGAGCATGAGAGAGTGAACATGAATTAGTGTAAGAGAATGAATGAGAGTAAATTAAAAATTCCACACGATTTTTGTACGAAACGAATGGGGAGGTAACATAATTCATTGCCCGAAAATGGGTCAAAAATGCACCGATTTTTGTCAAGACAAACTTGTCAGTTTTGGTGCATTTGCTCACGTCTATGCCACAAATGGCTTCCTTACACAAACCATGTGCAGTAACAAAAATTGGAAACTGGAAACACAGCAACAAGGTAAGTGAGAAAATGTAACATCATAACACAATATGGCCATTTAGATTTTTCATTAAAAAAAATCCCTCATTTTCATAAAAAAAAACACATAATCCCTCATTAAAGAAAGAGGCAGCAAATCACAGTTATAATTTGGGCAATCATGTTCCATTATTTATTTACATCAATTACAAATAACACAGGAAACCCCAGCCTGTGATTCTCAACCACTAAATTATACAAGACTTGCCAATGGCAGTCAAATCTTAATAACTGTATTTAAGGTCAGGAGGGAGATATTTTAAATTAATAAAGCTAGAATAAGTCATTTGTTTTCATTTTACCAAATCAGCAGGGAGGGGAAGTAATTTAATAAGACTTTTTAGTTGAAATATTCCTTTTAAATCAAACCACTCCAGCTGATCTTTTTGTGCCAGGTTGCCCAGGAGTGTTGTGTATATGACTTACGTATTTTAGTAACGCCTCATGATCAAGAAGTTGCAAGGTGTGCTTATGGAAAAAGCATGAAACTTACAGGGTTTCATCTGGATTCTCTCTCTCACCTACTCCACACCCATTCCCTGGCTTTTAACTGGTCTAACTGGAGTTATTCCCACTCCTACACACAATTCGCTCTGCCCCTTCACAAAGCCAATCCACCCGAAGAAGCTGAGTTCCTGGTAGCCCGCAGATGTGTGTGTATAATGCATTATTTAATCAGAGAGGTGACGTTCAAGAAAGTAGATATGTCATTTTATCATTTCCCCTGAAGGTTTAATTACATAAAAACATCAGGGTACAGTTTAAGAAGCTTTTTCAATTTCTACAACATCCAATCAGTGCCTGATTTTGTGTAACCTGCTACAAAAATATGAATAGGTGGATATCTTATTTCCCGGAAAGATTTTGGACATTCAACAGTACTAGGAATTTTATTTCTATTGATGCATTTAGCTGTAAATGAGCTGAATTCTGTGTATGTTATACAGAGCCAGTGAGTACAATCCCCCAGCTTAGTGAATAAACCTTAGAAACTTGCATACACGTTAAAGAATATACCACGAATACTGTACATAAGCTTCTGTACTGTTTTCTGCTTTTTTTTTATTTTTTAAACAAAATGGCAAGACTGCATTAGATATTAAAACCCAACCGGGAACAAATGTTGTTTCACTAGCAATGTTGATCAACCCACATGGTTTGTATTCTATTCTATTCTTCTGGTCTCATTGGTGCCACTGAAAAGTTAGAGTAACTCTTTATAGCATTCCAAAACAGCAGGGCATGCAATGAAATACATCGGTCCTAATGGAATTGCTAAATTTCAGATCAGCAATTAAGCTAGATAATACCCAATTTTAAAAGGAATTACTTCTAGTTTAGCCTCGGATTCAAATTTAAATAGATTTTTTTTTCTTAGCAATTACCT
The DNA here is from genome assembly GCA_023333645.1 of Sceloporus occidentalis. Lineage (NCBI taxonomy): Eukaryota > Metazoa > Chordata > Lepidosauria > Squamata > Phrynosomatidae > Sceloporus > Sceloporus occidentalis. The sequence goes on along the minus strand of JALMGF010000192.1, from coordinate 198,896 downwards.
ACACTATTTCATTGTGCCGAGCTAGTGCTCGTTAGTATAAGGTCTATGCGGACCATTTTACTTCTCTGCAATTACGCTTAACATAAAATAATCTGAAAAAGTAAACACTCACTTCTGGATGGTTGCCTGTGACACCTACTCCGGCATGTCAACTACTTCCCCTATCCCTGTATTTCCAAATAGTTATATAAAAGCAGGTGTATAAGTCTGCATTCCCACAAAAGCATCGTATGAGACGGAATGCTAGTTAACAGAGTTTTGTATTTTTATTTCTTTATTTCTTTGCCAAATAATTTCCCGTTGCATGCCACTTTATAAATCTTTCATCGTTTTGTCACGTGAGCCTGTTTAAGCCAAAGTAGCGTTTGGAGCTCTCTTCTGTAATTTGAAAAGCGTCGCCAGCAGTCAGTTCACAATACAGAGTCACACATGGCTGCGTGCAATCTGTGACCTGCTCACATCCATGCTCTTTCAAAAGAGGTGAGAAATCCAATTTGAAATTGAATGGAGTGCATAAATTAGCATTCTTAATTCAAATTTAGTTAATAAAACTTACTCACAATTTAGGATGATAAGGGCATTGACTTATCTTGAATAAAGAAATCAGGAATATTGAATGCACATGGACAGAATTCCAGCCCCCCATAAACAATAAATAGAATATACCTATTTTTATTAAATTAAGTTATGGGGACATTACATTATTTCATATACATTTTTAGATGACCACATTGACATTAGCTTTTAGGGTAGACCAGAGTGTTTGGGGATACCTTTTATTATTAAAATTTAATTTTGTTTTAATCATTTACTTTAACTTTAGTTTTACTTTTTTCATTTTTATGCTGGTTTCACCAAACAGCAGCACAACATGATTTGAGATCCCCTTGGATCTCTTTCACAACTAGCCCTAGCTTTCAAGTTCCCTATGTCATGATTACACAACTGGGTGCCAGGATATCAATGTATTCCTACTTTTTACTATTATTTGTATAACTATTATCATTTGCTTCATTTTGGTCTCCCTGTGTACTGATCACACAGTAAGCCGTAATGAAGCCCTCACATCACATGTTAACAGTAATAGGGAAGCATAATTGGAGACCCAAAGCAGGGACCCTTCTTCAATCCTGGAACCTTACCATAGTGTCACCACTGTGACACCAGTGGTAGAGAATGCCCAGACCTCTGTTGGGTATTCAAATGTTGTCCCTGCCAATACAAAAAATGCTTAGTACATTAAAGTACTTAGTACAAGGGGGCGTGGCTTGGATGGCGAAGGAGTAGGACGCACGGCTGTGGAGCTCCTCCGGCTTTTATACATTTATACGGCTTATTCGACCTTTTGAAACCGATTTGTTTGTTTTTTTTCGGCGCTTCTTATCTCCAGGATGTCCACGCATAAACCCAAGCCAGCTGCTCCCAACTTACCTGCCTATTTTGAGCCGAAGCCAAAGAGAAAAGCGGCTTCCCACGCTTTACTATCTGCGCGGCCTGCTGGAGAGGATGGCGATACCACGCTGCCCCAGGCTGCACCTAGCACTCCCAATTCTCCTGCTCCGTCGATCGAGGACCCCGATGACCAACCGCTCACTGTTTCTTCGATGAAACTACTGCTTGAAGATATGCGACACAAGTTTCGTCGTGACATGGAAACATCCTTGGCGACAATACACAAAGATCTACAGGATCTGGGGGACCGCACACAACATTTGGAAACTAAAATGGAGGATTTCTCCGAGGCCCACAATACTGTTGTGGATACCTGCAATACTCTCACGTCGGAAGTTGAGGCCCTTCGTTTGAAGCTTAGCGATCTGGAAGATCGCTCTCGACGCAATAACGTCCGCATTCGAGGCATTCCGGAGGACGTCGCCCCGGAACAACTGAGAGCCTATACAGTCTCTCTTATCAAAACTTTACTGAATCTTCCGCACTCTGAAGAAATCAAAATTGACCGCATTCATCGTTTGCCTCGGCCTAAAACGCTTAAGGGCTCACCTCCTCGTGATGTCATTTTTCGTCTCCATTTCTACAATCTCAAGGACGCTCTGATGTCCAAGGTGAGAATCGTTCGCAATATTCCCGACCAATACGCTCACTTGCAGTTCTTTAATGATTTATCTTCGTACACCTTACAACAACGTAGATCTCTCTCAGTTGTGACTTCCACCTTACGCTCTCATAAAATCCTATACAAATGGGGCTTCCCCACTCGTCTACTGATCACGCGAGACGGCCTGCAACATGCGGTTAAATCCCCTACGGAAGGTCTGAATTTATTGGCGGCCTGGGGTCTAGATATTGTGCAACCCCGAACCCCATCTGCTCCGGTGTCAACAACATCCCTGACATCGTCTCCAAAACGTTTGGCCCGTGAATGGACTGTGATTCCTTCTCAACGCTCGGCTCTTCATGATTGATTACCTGTTCTATGGATGACACCCTGTCCATTTTCTTTATTTCCCCCCCCCTTTTTTTTTTTTTTTTTTTTTTTTTTTCTTCTCTTTCCTCTTCTCGTCACTTCTTGCTGGGACAAGCGCACGTGCTGCTAGTCGCTTTGGAGATTCTGGCTCTACTTCTCTGTTACGGCAAGGACTGCATCACTCCATGCCCTTATGACCGTCTACCTGGACATCATCGACGGACCTGCTTGCTGTGTGTTATGATCTTCTAGTCCCCGGCTTGACTTTTGCGTGAGACTTTTCCTGATTTTTCTCACTGTCGATTTTTTTGATGCCTCCCCCCCCCCTTTTTATTTATTTACTTTTTGTTTCTTGTTTTTTACACTGTGTGATACGCGTTTTCTTATCTTCTATGGGTTCCCTCACAGTCACACTATGCTTGCTTCGGCCCCTATCCTTTGAGGTGGGCTTTCACTGGCGTTCCACTTTCAGAGCTATGTGGGCCCTGCTTCAATCCTTACACTACACATACATTAAGGTTTCTTACGTCGTCATTTTGTTTATTACCGATTTGCCGTATTTTCTCGTTTTATTTTTTTTTTTTTATGTTCCCATTGAGCTGGAGGTCTCCCTCCTGCTATTGGTGATCTCTATTTCCAACACACGAAGCCTATTTTCCTTGGGTTTCTCCTTGTTGGAGTTTCCAAGGTCTTGTTACTGCCTCCCCCTTACGCGGTCAGTTTTCAGAGACCGCACGTTGGGAGTTTCAATTGTTTAGAGGTTCTCCCTCAGTGTCGTTACCTCTTTACCTCCTTCATGTTATTAGTCTTTTTTTTTTTTTTTAATGCGTTCAGCTTTAGCTGTTCCTTCTACGGTCTACAACGACCTAGTTCTTTATGTTGGTTATTTTGTTTAAAGTGCTCTGTCTCGATGTTCCTTTTAGTCATGGTATTGTGCTTTCTTTTCACATGCTACTGTTTATACAAGGTCCGGGCGCGTTCTTCAGTGTTACCTATGTAGGCGGTCTTCCCCGGGGGTCACGGTCACTCTCCTCCATTTTGTGCCCTGCACCTGGCCACTTTTCCCCCTTTTTTTTACTGGATGAGCCAGTTTGCATATTTTCTTTACTTACCTCATTATGGCCTCTGTTAATTTAATGTCTATCGGGGGCGTGGCTGACCGCCGAGAGACATGGACGCCTGAGACCAGAGCTCCTCTGGCAGCCTGACTAATTTAGCCACAATCCGCTTTCATCCCCTACCATGGGTCGTAATAAACGGCAGTCCTCTTCTCAATCATCCTCTCGGGATGGAGCTTCGTCGATGCCGCCGTCTCTTCGTGCGTATTTCCGCACCCCTGCGGTGTCGGATCCCCCTGGGCCTGACGACCACGAGGCCTCCTCGCCATCGAATTCACGGGGGTCTGCTGATCCGAGCCCTGAACGTCCGCCTGCGGCGGTTGACCTGCCGGTCTGCTCGGATGAAGTGCTCCGCTTATTTTCTTCCGCTCCTTGGAGAGCGGACTTCAGCGCGTTGGTCTCCGAATTGAAGCAGACGGTGACTGACGCCATTACGGGCCTCAGGTCGGATTTGGCAAGGGTGGAGGGCAGGATCTCCAGCCAGGAGGCAGAGTTGTCGCGACAGGCTCGGCTGACAGCTGATTTGTCAGTTCTTACATCCAATCACTCGACTTACCTGGCGGAGTACCGGCGGCGTCTAGAGGACCTCGACAATAGGGGCCGCCGTCATAACATCCGTATTCGCGGCCTGCCCGAGGCCGATCCCCGGCTACAGGAGGATGTCGAGGACCTGGTTGTGCGCCTCTTTCGGGACCTGCTGGGCTTACCTGCGGACGCTGTCCTCCGCCTGGATCGTGCGCATAGGGCGCTGAGACCTCGGGGTCCCCTGTCATCACCCCCCCGGGACGTGATCTGCTGTGTAACCGATTTCCAGGTCAAGGAGCGGATTATGCGTCGGGCCCGGGATGTGGGCTCCTGGCGCTTCGAGGGTCATGATGTTTCCTTTTTTCAGGACCTTTCTGACCTCACCCTCCAGGCTCGCAGAGCCCTTCGTCCACTTACCTCAGAGCTCCGGCGGAGGGGCTTCCAATACTATTGGGGCTACCCCTTTAGTCTTAATGCTCGCTCCGGGGGAGCCACGATCTCCCTCCGATACCATCACGAGCTCCCTGCTTTCTTGCGTGACCTCCGAATGCCTGCCATCTCTGTGGACGACTGGACTCTTCCTGCTCCTCCGCTGCGTCGTGGTCCTTCCGTCCGGGCCCCGGGCGCCGTGCGCCAGGATCGTGTCTCTCCTGAGAGGTTACCCACCCGCGGGGTCGGACTTCGTGCCCCCCCCGCCTTCGGTGCTGCACTTGCCGTCGCTGCTGAGGAATGATCTACTGCCTCCAGTGTTGGCCCGTTTGCCCTTGTTCGGTGCTGGACCTTCGTGACGCTCTGCTTTTTCTCCTCCGCAGTTCGCGGCGATGTTTGGCCGTGAGGAGTCGGCGTTCTCTGGCACTGTACTGGGGAGTTGTTCTTATGCTGCTCCGGGACTTTATACTTTGATTGGACTCGTATGCCTTATTTTGATTTTTTCCCTTTCATTTTTCGTTCATTGGGGGTCCGGGGGGTGGCTTGGGGGTGGGGGTTGTGGGGGGGGTTTTACCCCCTTTTTTTTTTTTTTTTTTTTTTTTTTCTTTTTTTTTTTTCTTTTATTTCTTTACTCCCTTTGTTTTCTTTTGTTTTTTTCCGTGGCTGGTGCTGTTTCTCAGCCGGGTGCTGTATGTACCAAGCGTGCAAGGGGTTATGCTTCTGTGCGCTGTCTCTCGGGGGGGGGGCTGTGTTTTCTTGGATATAAATATTTTGTTTTCGTTTATCTCCCTCTCTCATTGCTCTTATTTCTATGCCATGGGAATGCCTGCTGTTCGCGTCACTGGTGCTATTCCTGTCGTCTCTGGCACCTCTGCTGTATGCATTGCTCTGCTGAGTATTCCTTTTGGGAGGGTATTACGCGGCGTCCTGGTCCCATTGTGGGCTGAAGGCCTGTTTCTTGTCCTCCATCATTGGCTTCCCCTGCCGCTATGGGATGGTTTTATTTTGCCGTTTATTTGCTGTGTGGGGGGGTTATTTTGGGGGGGAGGGCTTTTAGGGGGGGTGGTTGGGGTTCCTGGTGTGTCGGGTGGGTTTCCGGGTGGGTGTTGTTTCTGTTTTCTTCCTGCCCATATCGGGCCGTGGTCCAAGCGATTTTGCACTTTTCCCTTCCCTCTTTTTCTTGATCTCTGATGTCAGGTTGCCGGGGAGTAGGCTCTCCTGTTCGTTTGTTTAGTTGTTTTCTTTTTTATTGCCGGTGCTGTTGCTCTGGCCGGACCGTTCGGTTTCTCGGGACTGCCTCAGTCCTCTCACCGTAGGTGTCGTTGTTTCGCCGGGGCGACGTTGCGGGATCTTGGATCTCTGGGACGTTTTTATTTTGCCCTTGGCTGACGCCATAGGTACTTGTTTTTGGTTCCTTTCCTTTTCTCTTCCCTTTCGTCCCTTCCTTCCCCTCTGTTGCTTGGTTTAGTCTCGTCTTCTTTTGTCTTGTCCTGTCTTGTTTTGTTTTGTCCTGTCTGGTCTTGTTTTGTCTTGTGTCGTCCTGTCTTGTTTTGGCCAGTTTTGTTTGACTTGTTTCTTTTTCGTTTTTCTTTTTCTTTTTTGGTCCCTTTGGGCTTGGTGGTGATGGCTTTCCGGCCGGCTGATCTGGTGCTGTTTTCTCTTAATGCTAGGGGCCTCAATATCCCTGAGAAACGCTCTACTCTGTTTAGAGACCTGCGACATCACCATGTGTCGGTGGCGTTCCTTCAAGAAACTCACTTTCGTGGTGCAATTCACCCGGGTTTGAAATCTCGGGATTTTCCTTTCGCTTATTATAGTACTAACCCTTTAGCTAAATCTAAGGGGGTGGCTGTTTTGATTTCTAAACACCTCCCTTGGACGGAAGTCGCCCATGTTTCGGATGGGGACGGTCGGTTCCTCTTTGTCAAGGGGCACGTGGCTGGCGTTATGTATACGTTTGCCAATGTCTATGTTCCCAATGTTCGGCAACATGTGTGGCTTTCTAAAACTTTGCGGCAGCTGCGGGACTTCCAGGAGGGGATTTTAGTTTTTGGGGGTGACCTAAATGTTGCCCTAGACCCGAAGCTTGACTCTTCTACTGGCCTGTCCCGGACCCCGGCCACCGTGCTTCGGCGGATGCGGGCGGTGTTGCGTGACAACCAGTTGGTGGACTGCTGGAGGGCTCTGCATCCCTCTGATAGGGACTTTAGTTTTTTTTCTGCTCCTCATAATCGTTATTCCCGTATAGATTATCTGTTTCTTCCGCACTACCACCTGTCCTCCCTGACGACGGCTCGTTATGGCTCGATTACTTGGTCGGATCATGCCCCTCTCGTTGTGTCCCTTCGCTCTGCCTTACATAGACCCACTCAGACTGCCTGGCGTTTGAATGAGTCCTTGCTCTCTGACGCTACGATATGTGATTCCATTGACTCTGTCCTCAGGGATTATTTTGTTACGAATTTGACACCTGATATGCCCCTTCCTACGGTCTGGGAGGCACATAAATGCGTAATTCGGGGGCACCTGATTAGGCTGGGTTCCGAAAGGAAGCGCGTTGCTGCTCGTCAGTTGAGTGACCTCTACCTTCAGATAGGGCAATTGGAGAGGGACCATAAGGACACGTTGCGGGATGATGTCTTCGCTAAATTGTTGGTTCTCCGCCGGGAGCTTGCATCCCTCCTCAATGCACAGGCTCGGAAACATTACACCACCCTTAAAGCTCTCTATCATGAGCATGGTAATAAGCCAGGGAAGTTTTTGGCTAGGGCTTTACGAGCGAGACGTCGTCGGACTTATATCCCTGCGATTCGTGGGTCTGGTGGGGTAGCTCTTCATCTTCCCTCTGATATTGCCGCTACGTTTGTTTCTTACTACTCCAATCTTTATAACCGTTCCCCCACGCTGTCGTGTCCTGAGGGTGCCGATGTTCGCCGTTCTGCTTTGGTTAGCTACCTGTCCCGGCACTTAACCCGTAAGTTGTCCCGGGAGGCTTCCGAGTCGTTGGAGGCCCCAATGTCCCTTCGGGAGCTGGAGACAGCTCTTAAGCTCTCTAAGACGGGACGGTGTCCGGGGCCTGATGGGCTGTCTTTGGCCTACTATAAAAAGTTTTTTGTTCCTTTGGGTGCTCGTTTGCTGGATGTCTACAACTCTATTTTGGGAGGTGCTGCTTTTCATCCGCATACCCTTGCAGCCACGATAGCGGTGATTCCTAAGGAGGGGAAGGATGCCGAGGTGTGTGGTAGTTATAGGCCCATATCCCTTTTAAATGTTGATCTTAAATTGTTTGCTAAGATTTTGGCTTTACGGGTGGGCCGGTTTCTGCCGGCATTGATACATCCGGACCAATCTGGTTTTGTCCCCGGTAGGGAGTGTAGGGATGGGACTATTCGGGCTCTGAATTTGATTCATTTGATTCATCACTCGGGCTCTGAGGCGGTGCTTCTATCTACTGACGCAGAAAAGGCGTTTGACCGCCTTGATTGGTCATTTATGCTTGCTGTTCTGCGCGGTTTGGGCTTTGGTCCTCACATGCTTCAATGGGTTGCCTCCCTCTATTCTAACCCTTCGGCTAGAGTTCGGATTAATGGGGCGCTCTCCGCCTCTTTTCCCATTACTAATGGTACTAGGCAGGGCTGCCCCTTGTCCCCTATGCTCTTCGTCCTCTCCTTGGAACCCTTTTTGGAGGCTGTCAGACTTCATCCGGATATTCGGGGTGTTCGGTGCGGCGATGTTCATCACAAGGTTGTGGCCTTTGCAGACGACTTGCTCTTTGCCCTTACGTCTCCCCGGGTTTCTTTGCCGGTGCTCATGGATGAATTTCGTGAATATGGTCGCCTGTCAAATTTGAAGATCAATTTTTCTAAATCTGAGTTGTTGAATGTGTCCCTCCCACGGGTTGAGGTCGACTCCCTGTCCTCTGCGTTTCCTTTTCGGTGGTGCTCTCACCAGATGCGGCACTTGGGTGTGTGGTTGGCTGCTGATGTTTCCCTTTTGTATGGCCTTAACTTTCCCCCCCTTCTTGAGGCGATCCGGAAGGATGTTTTGTCGTGGAGTTCGCTCTATATTTCGTGGGTCGGGAGGATTAACGCGCTTAAAATGAATGTGCTCCCTAGGGTGTTGTATTTGTTGCAGGCGCTGCCTATTAGGGTGCCTCGCGCTTTTTTCTCATCAATTCGATCGCTCTTCGTTTCTTTTATTTGGGCTGGGAAGACTCCGCGGTTGGCGCTCTCTCTGTTGCAGAGACCGAAGGTTGAGGGTGGTCTTGGTTTGCCGTGCCTTCACTCCTACTATCTTGCTTGTCATTTACTGCGGACGTTGGAGTGGAGCTATCATCCGTCCCACAAATTGTGGGTTGCTCTGGAGGCTTCTACTGCCTCTGTCCCTCTTCGTGTCCTGCCGTGGTTGGTCCCTGGGGCGGCTCGGCGGGCGGCTGGGGGTAATCCGTTTGTGCTGGCTACCCTTGCTGTTTTACACGTTTCGCACCGTCGACATACTCTGACGACTTACCCCTCGCCCTTGACCCCTGTTCGCCATAATCCGGATTTCCCCCCGGGCTTGGGTGGCGGGACCTTTCTATTGCTGCGGCCTGAGGACTCCTTGCCACTGTGTGCGTATATGTGCGGCCGTGTGCTTCGTTCCTTCTCTGATCTGTTTCGTGGGGTGCCCTCCTCTGCCCTGCATTCTCTCCAATATTTGCAACTACGTAACTTCGTTAGCTCCATCCCGCAAAAACACAATCTTATCCGGGAGGTTACTCCCTTTGAGGGGTTACACAGGCGGGAGACTCTTCCGGCGCATGGGATCTCTCTTTTATATAGGGTTGTCGTCCAGGGGCTGGGGGACCCTCTGCCCGCCTTCGCTGGGAAGTGGGAGAGTGTTTTGGGTGTTTCGCTGTCCCGACCGGAATGGGAAAAAATCTTTCAGTTAACTCATGTTTGTTCTATTAGTGCTAAGACTCAGGAGCTTTCTTACAAATTCCTCACGATGTGGTATCGTACCCCGGCTCGCCTCCATGCCATATTTCCTGACTATCCCGATGTGTGTTGGCGCTGTGGTCACCCGGGGGGATCTGTTTTGCATATATGGTGGGAATGCCCCCTTATTGTCCCCTTCTGGAGGGAGATTCGTGATACTCTTGGTCTTTTCACTGATTCCCCGCCTCCCTTCCAACCTCTGACTTACTTGTTGCACCATACTCCTCTCTCGGTTGCCTCTTACAAGAAGTCTGTTCTTAGGCACTTACTTGATGAGGCTAAGGCCTTGATCCCCCTGCACTGGAATAAGGTGTCTCCGCCTTCTCTTCGTGAGTGGATACTGCGGGTGGAAAATGTACGAGTTCTTGAGGAGTTGGTGGCTGGGCACTCGGGGCAGGAGGTGCGCCATGGGAGGAAGTGGTTCTATTGGTCCCGTTTTGTGGCGGATCCCTCTGTACGCGTGGGTCTGGCTACCGTGTAGGGTGACCGCTGGGTTATGGGGTTTGCCAGGCTGTGTGCCCCTTCCCCCCCCCCCTTTTTATTTTTTTATTTTTTTCTGTATGGGTCTCTGTATATTTTGTTATTGTTCTTGATTTGCATCATCTACTGTATTATTATTTCTCGTTTGCTTTTGTTTTAGTGTTCTGTGTACTACATCTTACCCTGCTGTGTCAGGACTCCCTCTTGTGTGTATGTCCCCTCCCCTCTTTTTGTTCCCTCTCCTGTTGATAACTTCCACCAAAACTCAATAAAAACTTTGATTCGTAAAAAAAAAAAAATTTAATGTCTATCAATGTGAATGGGTTAAATACCCCTCACAAGCGAAGGTTGCTATACACGGAGGCAAAGAAAGCACAAGCGCACATCCTTTGTGTTCAGGAAACTCATTTTAAACATTCCAAACAGCCACGGTGTTTTTTAAAAGATTATCCTTGGCAATTCCACTCTATGACCACCGCTTGTCAAGCTGGTGTTTCGATTTTTATTTCTAAACACTTATCCTTCCAACTACTTCGGTTGGTGACCGATCCCCGGGGCAGATTTCTGATTCTTCATTGTATATTAAATTCCACGGAATATACGTTAGTTTCTTTTTATGCACCCAACTCGTCCCAGCTGCATTTTGCCAATCGCCTGCTGTCCAAAATAGATTCTCTTAAAAAGGGACATCTCATATTGGCCGGGGATCTAAATGCGCTACTTGATCCCTCATTGGACACTTCCACTTCCCTCCAGGGCAAATATGGTTCACGGGTGCATTCATTGGCTACCTCTCTCGCTCACTCCTTTCATTCCTTCCAACTATATGATGTGTGGCGCCTCCGCCATCCTCTAGATAGGGACTATTCCTTTTTTTCTGCGCTCCACAAATCTTACACCAGAATTGATTTTCTTTTTGTTGATAAGCTTACTTTGCAAATGGTACGGGACTGCTCTATTGGGGTCATTACTTGGACTGACCACGCGCCGATCTTTATGTCTCTGCAAGTGGCTCACTCCTTTATTGGTAAGGGCTCTTGGAGGCTCAATAATTCCCTGATTTCGGACGCCTCGGTTCGGTCTCAGGTTCATACCCACTTAGAGCTGTATTTTCGCGAAAACGCGCTTCCCCACACATCTATAGAGACATTGTGGAATGCCCATAAGGCGGTGCTCAGAGGTAAATTCATTAGTATTGCCTCTTATCTGAAAAAACAGAAAGCTAACAATTCTGACTTAGAGTCCCTGCTTTTGCGTTTATATGACCTGGATGCCCAGAATAAACAATCTCCGTCAGATTATCTGACTACAGACATTGCCCATATCAAACTTAAAATATCTGAGATTCATGCTGAACGCACAGCCCGAATGAGACTCCGTCTCCGCCAACGCTTTTATTCTAAAGGTAACAAAGCGGTCTCCATGCTAGCTCATAAACTTCGCCGCTCAACAGCCCTGTCGCGTCCTCAATTTGTCCTTTCCTCTCAGGGGGTTCCCTTACGTAACCCTTCCCATATTGCTGACAGATTTGCTTCTTTCTATTCCTCGCTTTATAATCTCCATGCTGACTCTTCGACCTCTCAACCTACGGTAGCTTCTATCCAAACTTACCTTGACTCTGTGGACCTCCCTTCTCTCACGGGAGAAATGGTCGCACAATTAGAAGCCCCTTTAGAACTCGATGAAATCCAGTCCGCGATCTCTCATCTAAAAAAGAACTCCGCTCCTGGTCCCGACGGTCTGACGAGTTTCTATTATAAGACCTTTTTTTCAGTGCTGGGCCCTTATCTTCTCTCTCTATTTCGCTCATTCATGTCTACTGGTCAAATACCATCTGAAAATCTGTATGCCCATGTGGTTACGATCCCTAAGCCTGGAAAATCTACAGATAGATGTGAACACTTTCGTCCCATCTCGCTTTTGAACACTGATATCAAATTATATGCAAAGATTATAGCCAACAGACTCTCGCTGCTTCTTCCCTCTCTTTTACACTCTGACCAGGTGGGGTTCGTGAGAAATAGACAAGCTAATGATAACACACGCAAATTTCTTGATGTTTTGTGGGAAGCTGCCAAACATAAAACTCAGTCTCTTTTGGTTTCTTTTGACGCTGAAAAAGCGTTTGACCGCCTCCACTGGCCCTTCTTGACTTCTGTTCTCTCTAAGTTCGCTTTTCCATCTTCTCTGATTAAGGCAATTATGGCTCTATACTCTTCCCCCTCTGCTTCTGTTTCCTTTTCTGGTTTCATTTCTTCTCCATTTCAAATTTCTAACGGGACGCGACAGGGTTGTCCCCTTTCTCCTCTGCTATACATATTAGCTTTGGAGCCCCTTGCGCAACGTATTCGCTCAGACTCTTCGATTACGGGATTCCCTACTTCGAGTGGAACGGATGTTACATTAGGTCTCTTTGCAGACGATGTTTTGGCTTCCATCACCCATCCTTTAACTTCTTTGCCAGCGCTGCTTACCCAATTTCAGCAATATGGCCAGGTCTCATATCACAAAATTAATGTACATAAAACACAGGCACTATCTTTAAACTTACCTGGCCCGATGTTACGTGTGCTCCGTGACTCTTACGCATTTGATTGGAGGAGAGATTATCTCTTATATTTAGGTATCAAACTTCCTCGCCTGTTATCTAAGCTAAATGACTTTAATATTTGCTCAACTTGGAAACAGGCCATGCAAGACCTCGATAGGTGGCGCCCCTTTGACTTATCCTGGTTAGGGCGCATAGCTTCCGTCAAAATGATGCTTTTGCCACGCCTTCTTTACGTCTTTAGAGCAGTCCCGACCGTTGTCCCCCGTAATGTTTTATATCGAATTCAGGTGGTTCTCAATTCTTTTATTAATTTCAAGGGTCATAAACGTATCTCCAAACAGGCTTTCCACTCTCCCAGGTTCAAGGGGGGTTTAGGTGCACCTGATATTTTATCTTATTATCACGCAACTATTCTGGCACAAACCACTCTATTTCACTGCCGTGAACATTTACCGCAATGGGTGGCCCTTGAAAATTCCTATGTCCGTCCATGCTCCATTGCCCAGATTTTATGGTTACCTCCTTCTCATCGTCCGAAGCTTCCATCGCTTCCTCCCACCACACTGTGTGCATTTCATATCTGGTCCCACTTAGCTAAACGCATCCCGGTTTTAATGCATATTACTAAAGCTACTCCGCTTTCCTCTCTTGAGTTACTGATCCCAAATTTGAATCTCTCTCGTTGGTATGCTTCTCATCCCTTTAAAGTGGGCGATCTTTTTGACAAAGGTTCTTTCCGGACCTTTTTAGACCTTCGATCTAAATACGTGCTGCCATCCTCCGAGTTCTACAAGTTTTTACAAATCAGACACCTGTTGCAATCTCACTCGTCCTCGATAACCATTGATATTGCCTCATCTGATCCGACTGTCCAACTCTGCTCCAAACTCTCCCCCCTTCGAGGTACGATTTCTATTTGTTATAGTTTGCTTTTAGCCCATCTGTGGGAAAACAAATTGCCACACATGCTAGCGTGGGAGCGTGAGTTGGACACCTCCTTCCCTCTTGAAATGTGGCTAGACTCGGAGGAGGCGATGCGAGGGGTATCACATTGCAGCAATCATATTGAGCTGCAAAAGAAAATAACTTGTAGATGGTACCTCACCCCAGCTAGACTGTCTCATATGTTTCCAACCTGCTCGCCTCTCTGCTGGCGGGGTTGCCCAGACAGAGGTACCATGCTTCATATCTGGTGGCTTTGTCCCCCTGTCTCTCGGCTTTGGCATAGACTGCTGCATCTCTTAGAATCCACCCTGCACATACATCTTCCTTTTACACCACAGTTAGTGCTACTCCACATGTTTCCAGATGACATCCCCTCCTGTATTAGGAAACTCGTCATTCATTTTTTTTTAACTCTCAAGCTGTTGATAGCCCGTAATTGGAAATCAAATACTCTCCCACAGTTTGTTGATATATTGCGTCAGCTGGAACAAACACATCTTTTAGAGAAATTGTCGTTTCAATATGATCAACTGTTGCCTTTATTTGATAAAATATGGGCTCCCTGGTCGCAACTCCAACTTTCCCCGTTGTGGCAGGGTTAAATGTAGTGGTTTTCCTTTGGGACTGCGTCCGGTCTTTCCCTGACTGTGTTAGGTGGTCATGTGATATCTTCGTTGGCTTTTTTCCTTATGGTCATTGTATCGTTACATTAGAGCACTATTTGGACTTTGATTTGTATTTTCCTTTTTATCTCTGTACTTTCTGTATGCTATCAGTATGACTCCCTAGTCGAGTCTCGAGATGATGTCGTGATTGTTTCTTTGTTATTATTGGGCTTTATGTATAACTTACCGCTCATGTTTCTTTTGTATGGGATATGCCCTTGTATCATATTGTATTCTTTATTGTAATACCAATGCTACTATTGATAATTTTTTTTTCTTTTTTTTTTTTTTTTTGTTATGAATGTTGTCTTGCACCCTTGACTCGACGAAATTGAAAAAGTAAAAACTTTAATAAAAATTTTAAATTTCAAAAAAAAAAAAAAGTACTTAGTACAAGGCTTACACATAAGCACATTTTCTGCAATGTATGCATATATGACAGCTTCGTTTCTGTACGGGAGTGTGATAAACTGATAACACAGCAAGTTGAAAAAGGACAGAAGGATATGGATGACAAACAGGGACTTTGCCTCTGTGATGGATGTTGGGGATTTTATGTTCCATAAGAGGACCACAGGAGGACGAAAGTGGGAATAGACATAGGCACAGTGAGTATAGACTTGCTGCTACATTCATAAACATGGTCTGTCCCTTTTATAAGGACCAGTAAAAATCACATCATCTTTGTAATCTTCTCTTAATGAATGAGCACCAGTTGTGCATCATGTGTTTTACTAGGGGGGTCAGCAGAGGTAGATCAGACCGCACATGTTTAAGGGATTGTGCTAGAAACTAAACATATTGAAAGCTATAATCCTTATCAAGAGCAAGCTATAAAATCTGCTCTGTAGCTCCGTGCACTGCATCCCAAAGCTGATTTGTGGTGTCTGCTGTTTGCCCATTCCTATGACTCCCTTAACGCAAAGTAATAAGGCATATAAATCATCCAACTTGCAGTTAATGCCACTAATCCTAGAAGAAAGAAGAGCCTGACTTATTCTGTCCCCTGCACTTGTTCAGCCAGTATTTCTGTGAATGTTTGCTGGTCCCCAAGTGACTTGTTTTTTGGTTGGTTGTTTTTCATGTGCTGCAGCATCTAGCATCCAAACACACACAAGCACTGACATACTTACATACACACTGTAACACTGATACACACAACCATACTTACACACACACCGCTATCTTTGTTGGCTGAGAAGGGGAGAGTCCAGTCGCATACCTACACACATAAATTCATACACACACATACTGTAACACACACAGTAACACTTACATACACTGAGTATTAAGTCATATTCCAGCACTCAAACTCAGTCTCAGACTCAGTCAGTGTGCTGGGACTAAAGGAGCACGGCCCACAGGCCCAGCAGTATGCGCGTCTCAGGGGCAGGCAGCCCACCCTGAACAGTTCCCAGGTATTTCCATGTGGCACAACAACAATTCTGTATTCAAGTTTGTAAACAATTATTTACACTCTGAAATTAATTCAACTATCAATGTCACAAATGTTTATAACATGGGTAGTATGAATGTGCTTAATACATTGGTTTAAGGACTAAACTCTACATGTGAAATGCAAAATATGTCAAAGCTCACCAAAATAAGTCAGCCACCATGCTTGGAAGTTACAAAGAGCTCCATCTGGTATAACTTCACCCTGTTACGGGAAAAGGCACAGAATTTACAAATACAAATAAAACACATTGCAACTAACCTTTGATCTGGAAGTGAAACACTCAAGAAATGGTTGCTTGTGAAGTTTTCAGCAACCGCTCAGCGCCCCTCACTCTACGTGACTCCCGCTCCCACCGCAGGACTCCGGCAACAAGGTAAGTAAGGATAGGGGGTAGATATAGTGATAAGGGGCAGGGGGGGTAGATAGTGATAAGGGGCAGGGGGGGTAGATAGTGATAAGGGGCAGGGGGGGTAGATAGTGATAAGGGGCAGGGGTGGTAGATAGTGAGAAAGGGCAGGGGGTAGATAGTGAGATTTTTTTCCTTTCTTTTTCTTGGGATGGGGGGAGCCAGAGGAGTAGTCCGCACAGGGCGCCAGAACACTTAAGGCCGGCTCTGGTGCCGGGGGGTGATTTTATTGCACAAATAAATAAATGTCTTAGTTATGCTGTTGCAGGCATGCTGAGCAACAAAAATCTTACCATAGCATAAGCAATACTGTCAAAGAAAGCGGCCACCGTCAAACTCAGAATCATTTTCTGTAAATGAGAAAAGGTTGTTAGATTACCCTTGCAAAAATATATTGGAAAATCGATATTTAAACTTGTATAAGATCAGTCCTGAATTAGTAAGCCTGAGGAAGACTATTTATTATATTTATAATATAAATGCTGATGAAATGATAAAAAGGGTTTATAGCACATTAACATCAAAAAAATAAAAATGCTAATCCTGTAAACATTATAGACAAAAAACACACATAAATACACGTTTGTACACATGTATTCTTTATAGAGCAATTTACCTACTCGGACATATATTATAGCCATGGATATTCTTGTACAGTTTTTACTTGATACTGAAATGGCTTCAGCTCAGATTTCCTACAATGGTGTCACATTTTTAGTGAACTAAACCATACTCTGTTCATTTTTACTATGCCCTGCTCATTCTCCTACATGCCCATCCTGGCCTGATGAAAGTCAGTAATGACTGAAACGTCGACTTGACTTTGAATAAAATTAAATTGTCTATTTAAAGACCTGGAGTGCTGACCTTCTTTTTGAAAGTGTTTTACATGGAAACTGCTGGTTACTAGCACCGGGCTTGGAATATTTGGAATGGTGTGCAATGGACTCTGTGAGTAAATATATATATATATATATATATATATATATATATATATATATATATCTCTACTGTGTTCTGAGAAGGTATGTTTTTGCACATTTGTCACACTTAAATGCTGCATGATCTTAAAAAGGCAGTTTATCTTCAAAATGTGGCTGAATTTAAACAATTCTGCCAAGAAGAGCAGGCCAAATTCCTCCATCTCGATGTAAAAGACCCATTGCCAGTTATCACAAAGGTTTGATTGCAGTTATTCCTGCCAAGGGTGGCACAACCCGTTATTAGGTTTAGGACGGCAATTACTTTTTTATATGAGCAATAATCACTAAAAGCTGCATTTAGTGTTTTCTCACATTGTCTTTGTCTTATATTAAAATTAGTTGGATGATTTGAAAACTTTTAATGTGACAAATAAACAAAAAAAGAAGAAATTGGGAACAGGGAAAATAAATTTTTACATCGCTGTACTATCATTTTTTTAAGTGTCAAAAATGTATAAATGTATTATATGTATCATGTTTGTGACCAGTCTTATTTTTCTCCTGAATAAAAATAAAATATCTGCCAAACGCAACCAGATTACACTAATATTTTATTCATTTGTAAATGAAGATTCCACAAATACAAGTACTCATTATTTATCTAACAAAAAACACTATAGATACATATTTTTTATTAATAGTAGTACACTTGACATCATTTCTTCTTAGAAGAAGGAATGCATTTCTAATAAACTGGAAATCAGCTGCAGAACATTCTAGAATACATCTATATGAATCACATGACCCCAGTGATTTGAGCCCATTTACATAATTCCAATTTCTGCCATTGAATGTTCTCTTTCCTTATTTCTCTGTAGTATTGTAAAGATATCCAGTCCATCCCATTTCAACTTGATGCTTCATTGCTTAAGGACATAATTGAATGGAGTGCCTTCTGTAGTGTTCAACTATTTAAATCTCAATGAAGCTCTGGGGAAGCTCTTAATTTCGGCCACGAAAGAAAAGTAAAATATGGGGATTTGTGGCTGTTAAAATAAATGTTACTGTAACTGCACCACACAATATATTCTAATCACGTGCTTGTTTGCATGCTACAGTTGAGAGATGATCCAGCAAAGCAGCGTGGACGGGAACACCATTATGTACATAATCTAACCATAATACAGCATTGGAAGTCCTCATATTGTGCATAATTTTCAACACACTAGACTAGCGCCCATGATACCAAAGTATGGCTTGGGGGTACCGTATTTGCTCGATTATAAGACGTGTTTTTTTCCAGAGCAAATGCTGCAGCGGAAGTTGTCTACGCGAATCGCGTAGAGCTCTACACGCTGCCCGGACTACGCACCGGGGATGCAGGGGACCTGGATCCTTCCCCCCAACTTACCGGTGCTTCTGAGTCCCCGGTGCTTAGTCCGGGCAGCGTGTAGAGCTCTACGCGATTCGCGTAGACAACTTCCGCTGCACCGGGGACTTAGAAGCACCGGTAAGTTTAGAGGAGGGAGGGAGTGTTAAACGGGGGGCATAAGGCATTTCTGGAGGTAGAGTGCTCTGTGAAATGCCTTTTAACCCCCTTAATGCCACTCTGCCTCCAGAAATGCCTTTTAACCCTCTATATGCCACTCTGCCTCCTGAAATGCCTTATACCTCCCTATATGCCACTCTGCTTCATAATATGCCTTTTAACCCTCTAAATGCCAGAGTGGCATATAGGGGGTATAAGGCAATTCTGGAGGCAGAGTGGCATATAGGGAGGTATAAGGCATTTCAGTGGTGTCAAAAGGCATATCATGGGGCACAGTGGCATATAGAGGGTTAAAAGGCGTATCATGGGGCACAGTGGCATTTAGAGGGTTAAAAGGCATATCATGGGGCACAGTGGCATATAGGGGGTATAAGGCATTTCTGGGGCAGAGTGGCAAGCCTGGGGGCAGATGTGCATAACTGGGGGGGCAGGTTGTAAAAAAAAAAGAAATAAAAACAAAATATTTTTCTCAATGATAGCTTTTATTAACAAACAATTGTTCACATAGTTTACATGAATTAACATTTACTGGTAAAACTTTTTTCCTATAGGGTCGTCTTATATTCAGGCTTTTCCTTTTTTTTCTAAATTAATATTCAGATTTTGGGGGGTCGTCTTATAGTCGAGCAAATACGGTATCTTGTTTATTACTTATGTAGTATTACACAGGGAATGTGTCCTATGGTTTTTTATATTTATATCATCTATGCAGAATTAGATGAGAGTGAAGCCTTTTTGGTGTATGTATGTAGGGTGCCAGGTTTTGATGTGGAAAAATATACGTTATTCTACGGAATATGAATTTAAATGAGATGGATTCCTTTAGGACAGACCAAACCTTGGCCACTAGAAGGGGTTAGCACAGCCGCTGAAATATTTTAATCTAAAGATAACTTTTCCTCAGGGCTTTTGTCAAATAAATGCATAGAAGTACGCAGTAACATGTTTGAGGAGGTTGCTGTCCTAGGCCTGACCCAGGGCACCCAGTTACTTCTAGGAAAATTCAGGGCCGCAAGCGAAAATTCAGGATGCACTTGGCCGGAAACGACTTCCCCCACCCCACCAGGATGATGACTACTACTGGATTTCCTGACAACCTCTATTTCATTAATTTTAAGGTCTTTAGGGACAATATAATACCCCCAATCTTCAGTAAGACTTCTCCCAGTTTCTAAATAACATTACAACAAAAATTGCCTATAGCTCTACTGAGATTTAGAGAAACACAAGATCGGTGCTCTTGAGGCTCTCCATGTTTCCAAATGTGTTGAAAGTTTACATACACAGCTCACTCATTTGTTGCTAAAAAATTGGCATTTTGGGATTTTTTTTTTTAAAGTAAAATCTACTTGAAACAAGGAGAATATTAAGAGGTAAAACAAAAAGGCATACACGTTACAGACATTTTCCCATTTGTCTTAAAATAGCTGCAGCCTACTCTGTACTGGGGACAAAGCATTAACAGGTTCTTTGAGGCATCATTCCATTCAGGAGATGCAGCGTTTTTCTCCTGCTGTGCACTATTAGGCACTGCCAGTATGCTTTTATATATTTTTGAAGGGATTCACTGCGTGTGTGCCTTTCCAAACACAGAATAAAAAAGGAAGGCCAGATACTTGATGGAGTTTTAAAGTGCAAAATTAGAGAATGCAGTCAGGGTGAACAAAGCAATTCATCGCTTCAATTAAGTTAACAAAGGTGTAATTTATAAACAAAATGACTGGTGGGATTTAATAATGAAAAGGGATGCAACCTTGAGCCTCTCTCTCTATCCTTTCAAACAGTACCAATGGCAGCTAAAACCTTGTTCAACTGTTTGTCCTTGGCCACTGGTGTAAAAATATAGAACAGAATATAGAAAGTGCTCCTTCCCAATTAAGTTTTTTTTTTCCTTTACATTTTAAGGATACTTAAAACAATGAACAAAAATATACAAATGCTTGACCCCGACCTCACTGTTCCTATGTAAAACTTTAAAGTAGATGTGTCACATTTCCATCTTTTTTCACTCTATATATATATATACACAGTATCTCACAAAAGTGAGTACACCCCTCAAATTTTAGAAAATATTTTATTATATCTTTTCATGTGACAACACTGAAGAAATGACAGTGTAAATTTGCTGTCCCCTCAAATTAACTCAACACACAGCCATTAATGTCTAAACCTTGGCAACAAAAGTGAGGTTCACCCCTAAGTGGAAATGTCCAAATTAGGCCCAAAGTGTCAATATTTTGTGTGGCCACCATTATTTTCCAGCACTGCCTTAACCCTCTTGGGCATGGAGTTCACCAGAGCTTCACAGGTTGCCACTGGAGTCCTCTTCCACTCCTCCATGATGACATCACGGAGCTGGTGGATGTTAGAGACATTATAAGATCAAACGTATGTGGACAAAAAAACATTTGAACTTGTTGGAAACTTCACTAGAACTAAGGGACCTAGCCCAAACCCTGAAAAACAGCCCCATTATCCCTCCTCCACGAAGTACTCAGAGAGGCCAGAATGATGAAGACAGATTCCCAAAAAAGTGTTTCTACACCTCTCTTCCTCAGCGAATCTGTTTGCATTATTCTGGCCCCTTGGAGTACTTCCCAAAATGGCAGGGCCACAAGGACAGCAAGCACTACTGCTTCTTATGTATTATTAATTATTATTACATACTATTAATTATTATCCTTATTATTAAATATGTCTACTTCTCTTATGTGTAAACTTGCAGCTACTGCACATATCAGAAGTCCAAGTACCCTTTCAAATACAAACAGACAAAATGAAGCATGTAGGATCGGTGCAACAGTAGTTAGAAGAATATCCACAGCCCCCTAATGCTAAATATTGATTGAGGATGCATATGTGTCTTGTCTCCATCTACAGTATATATACTGCCTGACAACAGGGTGTGTACAAATTCTCCAGTACAGAATGCCTGTGAGTCCAAGGTGTAGACTACTTATCTATTTTATCACAGCACAGAATATCAGTCTTAGTTTCCCTTTAATCAGTTTGGCATAGAGCAACCAGACTGATTAAAAGCCATTAACCCTAATAAAGTAATTTGCTGTTACCTAATGTGAGAATGGAAAACATCCCTGGCTTAAGTGCTCACTCTCTACCGAAGTAGTAAATCCTTTAAGCTTGATTATGTAACAGAGTTAGGTCAGGGAAAATCCGTGTTGATGTTCATAATATTATATCATATGCTGTAAACAGTAAAGTTGCCTAGCTTCATAAAAACATATACAGTAAAGTAATGATCACCTCTGCCAAGACATACCACATAAATACAAAAGTTTACAAATCTTTATAAAAACAAATTTGCAAGTTCTATAAGTAAAAATGGATATAGCTGTAATGGTCATCTTCAGGACCTTGGAGCTTTTGTTCGGATGGAATGAAGAAGAGAGACTTCTAAATTTGCTAAAATGTATGTGACACTACATTTTATTCTATATTGGCCCAACAAGAGGTATAAGGTTTGAGTAAAGACTCGGATAGTCAAGTGTGGTAACACTAGTCTTCTAGAGGTGACTATGGAGGTGACAATGGCACCCTTTGGTGAGACTGTCAAACTGCCAGGGGGCTTGTCTTTGGTGTGATTATAGATTTGCACCAGTAACCATAAAAAATACAGTATGTGTTACACAAGATATTGGTTATTGCCTCTTTGATAGTATGGAATCATCATCCTTTGTTTACAGAGTAAGTTTCACAGCAAATGCACCAAAAATGACTGTGAAATTGCCATTGGATAAACCTATCATATTCAAAGACCCATCTGCATTAAGAAACAAAAGGATGCTACTGTCACGTTCTGCCCAGGCTGCGGAGCTGCATACCTGTCTTGTTTCAGTTTCCCTGTTTTTCTTCGATCCATTCCTGGATTTCCTTTTGCTCTGTTCTGATCTTCCATTCCTTGCTTCTGCTTCAGCTCTTTGCTTCAGCTCTGTTTCCTTTATAAGGTGTGCTCCACCCGTGTGTTCTGTTTGTCTCAGTCTTCAGTCTAAAGGTATGTCTTAGTGCTATGTGTTTGGTTTACATGTTTAGTTTGTTTCGTACCTCTGTCAGCAGGGATTAGCGTTAGGACCCACCGTCATTGGAGTACTTTGGCGTAGTGGTGGGCAGGGGCGTAACTAGATGCCTCAGGGCCCCCCCAAAAAACATGATTTTTACCCAACAATTTTTTTTCAACTAATTCACCAAAATTCAATTTACAAAATCAAAGAAAAAGGGGCGCATGTACAAAGGGCATAATCCAGGGGTGTCCAAGTTTTTTCTGCAGTGGGCCACTTCATCAGAATTGTATACGTGCGCGGGCCGCACTCATTTTTCACTGTGACAAAAAATATGGCCTTTAATAAAATATGCAGATTAAAATAAAGTAAAATGACACAAAACCTTTACTCTTCCTCTCACTGATTTCTGGGCCTTGAAAGTTTTGCGACTACAAATTCAGGATTCCCTAGATTTATTCTAGGGATGAACTAAAATGAAAATTCTGGACCAAAACATTCAGGGTTCACTTAGCCAAAACCGAAAATGACCCCCACCGTTAAAAATAATAATAAAAACTCACATGTTTAATAAAAGTATGTAACACACAATTGGACAAAATTAGCAATATGACTTGGCATGATAGGAGTGTGATTGCGAACAGCAATCACACTCCTATCCTACCCAGGCAACCAGTAAATGCTGGTACCTAGGCATGATGGGACTGTGCTCGCTGTGATTGCTGTTAGCAATCACACTCCTATCATGCCAAGTCAGCCAGTACATGCTGGTACAGGGTGGCTGTAAGTGATGTGCAGACCCCATACTGCTGGCAGCATCACTACACAAGGGGGGCAGCTAGCTAGGTTTCAGCATGTACTGGCTGACTTGGCATGATAGGAGTGTGATTGCTAACAGTAGTCACAGTCCCATCATGCCTAGGTTCCAGCACTTACACATCCATCCAGTAAATGCTGGAACCTAGGCATGATGGGACTCTGATTGCTATTAGCAATCACACTCCTATCATGCCAAGTCAGCCAATACACGCTGGTACAGGATGGCTGTAAGTGATGTGCAGACCCCATACTGCTGGCAGCATCAATACACAAGGGGGGCAGCTAGCCAGGTTTCAGCATGTACTGGCTGACTTGGCATGATAGGAGTGTGATTGCTAACAGCAATCACAGTCCCATCATGCCTAGGTTCCAGCACTTACACATCCATCCAGTATATGCTGGAACCTAGGCATTATGGGACTGTGATTGCTGTTAGCAATCACACTCCTATCATGCCAAGTCAGCCAGTACATGCTGGTACAGGGTGGCTGTAAGTGCAGACCCCATACTGCTGGCAGCATCACTACACAAGGGGGGCAGCTGGCCAGGTTTCAGCATGTACTGGCTGACTTGGCATGATAGGAGTGTGATTGCTAACAGCAATCACAGTCCCATCATGCCTAGGTTCCAGCACTTACACATCCATGCTATCACACACACACACACACACACACACACACACTCATTTATTCATATAATCATTAATTCACAGATTCATTCCCTCAATCACACACACTCATTCAAACACCCTCCCCACCCCCTTACCTGCACTGCAGCTCCCTCGATGCCGCTCACAGACTTCAGCAGGGGGCGCGGCCTCCCTCTGCCTTCTCTGCTAAAGCACAGAGGAAGTAGGATGTCACGTGAACTCCGCTTCCTCTGTGCTGTCCAGAAGACCCCCCCACAAGTAAGTAGCAGGGCTTGAGGTGCGGCTCGTGTAAGATCGGTTGCCCTGGCTGCCGATCTTACGCGGGCCGCACCTCGAGGTCTCGCGGGCCACATTTGGCCCGCGGGCCGCATGTTGGACGCCCCTGCCTTATTTAAAAAAAAAAAAAAACGTAAAAAAGATTTCGGGCGGCCCCTTGGCTTGGGCCCCCCTGCCGCCGGGGCCCGGTCGCAGTCGCGACCCCGGTAGATCCGCCACTGGTGGTGGGCTAAGCATACTATGGCCATATCATGTGACGGAATCTCCAATTGTTATCAAACAGTCTTAGGCTAGTTTCTGTATTCATGTTTGTTTGTCTCTTATGTACCTTTGCCCTTCTTCCTTGTATCATCTGAGGATTCTGTTTCCTCTCTACTCTCCCTATGTCCTAGTCAATATGGCCTATCCTTGCTTAAAGGAGAAGCGTCCGAGGATTCCGGCTCCTCACACATTCTTCCCCTGTGTTCCTTGCCTTGTTCCCTGTCCATTGTTGTGCCCTGTATCATGTATATCTTGTCTAGTAATGTTTATTCCTAGTCTGGTTCACTGTTGTGCCCTGTAACATGTATGTCTTGTCTGGTTATGTTTCGTGCCTGGTCTCCCTCTCCCTTGCTTGTTATGTTTCTGCTACTACCCTTTGCTTAGCTTCCATACTCCCAGCCTGCAGCATCCTGCACGTGATTCTTGTGTGATGTCTCATGCCTGTTCCAGGGTGCCTGCAGGATTTCACTTTGTTCTGGACTACATCCGCTGCCATATCAGGGCGCTGGTGTTTGGCTGCACTACCCTAGGTGCGCAACACCTGGGTGAGTGTGGTCGCCCTGCAACCAGGCCCTGTCCATCTCCACTACTGCACTGTGACTCCTGCATACAATCTTCGGGCGCGCTGGGTCCTTTCAGTCATCTGTTTGGACCCAGTCCGTGACAGCTACACCCTCAAGAATAGACATTCTATGAAAGTGTTGACTTTGGTTCAATAATTATTACCTCATAATGTTATTATATAGATGCCAGGCCCTATGCCTCTAATGCATAGACATTGACATCTAAAGGAACCAATCAGTTGCGAGAAATTTCAGATCATGGAGGAAGTGTCAAGTATGTGCTTTGTTTTTTACTTTTTTCATTGTGGAAAATACATATGAAAATACAGAGGATTAGGGTTACTCACAAAGCACTTTATTACGCATTCTTCTTCTAGATGTCAGGGACATTAAACTCTCCCTTTATGTTGATGTTGAAGAATCCACAGAATTGATACTTTAGAATAGATACCGAAGGATGGATGATCTGTGACCATTGTAATCAAATCAAAGCTGCAAAACCAACCCCTCCTGCCTTCAGAGCTGCCAAAGTAGCCAACAAAAAAACACCTGAATTCAAAGCAAATTACCTCGGATATAGGCCGCCCCCGTATATAGGCCGCACACTAAAAGTTTGGTGCTTTCTTAAAGAAAAAGTTTTTTTCTTTAAAAAAGCACCAAAAAAAACATGCTGCCACGCTGTCCCCCCCCCCGAGATATGCTGCCACTCCCCCCCGAGATATGCTGCCACTCCCCCCCGAGATATGCTGCCACTGTCCTCCCCCCCCGAGATATGCTGCCAATGTCCCCCCCCCGAGATATGCTGCCACTGTCCTCCTTCTCCCCCCCCGAGATATGCTGCCACTCTGCCCCCCCCCCCCCCGGAAGTTGTATACGCGTATTGCGTAGATGTCCCCCGCCGGCCCCGCAAGACACCCGGGAGTCTCCTCTGGTAAGTCTTGGGGGCAGAGGTAAAACGCATCGTGCGGACGGTCACCGGCTGCGGCGATGCGGGTAAACAACCTCCGCAGCCGGTGACCGTCCGCACGATGCGCTTAGACAACCTCCCGTGTCGGCACCCCCCCAGTGGAAAGTGCTGGCAGGGGAGGCTGTCTGAGCGTATCAGAGAGTAGGATGCAGGTCCCCTGCACCGCTGCGGGGGATCTGTATCCTAACCCTGCTGCCTGCCCCGCGCCCGGGACTGCATTTCCCGGGCGTCGGGCGCTAGACCCCGAATATAGTGCGGCCTATATTCGAGCCAATACGGTAACTATTCACACTAAACCCTAAGAAGTGTTAAGCTTTACTGTTGAACCACCAATTCTTACAGCCGGTGATTGACTTGGGAGCTCATAATGACTTGATAAAGGCTACATCATTTCTGTTGGTGTGTGTATGTGTGTGTGCGTGCACATGACACGTGTGAGGTCCTACACACAAAAGCTTGCCATCGACCATTCTTCTGATGTCCAGTCTATGCCTTTTCAAAGGGACCTCAGATCGATTCTTGGGTTTTTGAATATACCCTCCCCAGGCAGTTATTTCAAAGGGTCACTTTGCAGCAAGTGGAAGTTTTCATTAGCAAATACAGATTTATATACACAGATTGACCAGGAAGAGAAATAGCACGTTAAGACTCTAAAATCAAGAAGAGGTTCACAGAGTTGAAGATAAAGGCATCCCACAAAATAACAGGGCAGATGAATAGTCAGAAATGAATGACAGATTGATACTTCTTATATAGAGGCAGAACACACCTCTATTTATTGTTTTGTTACATGAAGGGTTACTGCGTCAATGATTTTGATATGTAGCTTTTTGGATTCTACGGGATCTTGGTACATAATTAATTATTCTCCAGACAGTGTCTATATATCATCTTTAGCTGTCACATATTCTCCAGGAAAGGAATCTCTGGCTTGCACATCTCCATTGGAATCCTGTTCTTGTTCATTATGCAAAAACATATATCAATGTTTGGTGGTGTGCAAAACATGCATTTTCTTAAGAAAACCAGATGCTCCGAAGACAAAAAGGCCCTTTGGATTAAGGCACCTGTGCTAGACATCTTAATCATGGATTATTCTGAAGCTGCTGACATATAACCATGAAAAAGTTTGGAGCAGAACTTGGACCATTGTGGCTTACAATTTTCATTTGAAACCTGTTTAACTGCTGCTATTGGCATCTCAGCCATTAATAATGGTGGCACTTCAATTTTCTTGTGCAGCAGGCTACATCAGGCAATAACTGTGACTAGTTGAGCAGAGGACCTGAATATGAATATTTTCAGTGCAGCTCTTGCTGGCTACGTCGATAGGACATATTCTGCCAAGGTAGATGCATGCTTGCCTATCTCTTTCATGCAGATGAGCACATGAAAAGAAATCACCTATCGTTCCCTTAACTGTACACGTTCAATAATCTATCACTAGGACCATATTTCCAAAATAATTATTTGCCCACAATTATGTGTCACTATTGTGTTAAGGGCGCATATGCCCAATTCAGGCACTGTATATTATCAGAAGGGTAGTCTATAGACTATCTTCTTTGTTATGCTGCAAAAATACCCAGGCATGTGAACTGTAGTATGGGGTTATAAAGCCTGTGTATTGTGGGAGTACCTGTGCATGATTTCAGAAGCTGCTCATTTGAAACCGACATGTTTATTGGAAAACACTGTTCTGTTTGCTATAAAGTTTCCCTTTCTTCCAAATTCTTAGTAAACAAATTCTTAACCTCTTAGTGAAAGTGACAAAATATTGTATTATCGTACTGAAATCTCCCCAAACTTGATGCTGTTTTTTTAAAATGTATTATAACAGAAAAATTACCGTATAAGACGACCCCACAAAATCTGAATATTAATTTATGAAAAAAAGAAAAAGCCTGAATTTAAGACGACCCTTAAAGTGAGACAGGTCACTTAATAGTTTTTGTAAAGAATCGTGTCAAAAGCTTCCCAGATTGATTAAAGATGTTTCAGTCGTGCATACAATCATGTAACATTATTGTATCCGAATTTCCTTCAATAGTCATGAAAATTTTTCTTAGCTTGATCAATCCTTGAACCAATGACATAGTGAATGCAATTACAAATACACCACACAACACAACTGTTGTAAGTTAAGTATGGCTCACTGGCTTCCTTAAGGAGGAAAAAGGACTGGTACCTTGTAAGAACAGTGCCAAAGAGTGCCCAAGTGGAGTTTCAGGAAGTTCACTGAAGTACTGGCTATCTCCCTGATCTGTTGCAAAACAAGAAAACTATGGCACTGATCATCTAAACCAGCGGTTTGTGGGTCGGAAAACACATATTTCACAACATATAATTACATAATTTTATGGTTGGGGGTCACCACAACATGAGGAACTGTATTAAAGGGTCGCGGCATTAGGAAGGTTGAGAACCACTGATCTAAACGGTCAGGTCCCTATGCGAGTCACCAATTGCAGGATGCAAACTCCAGAGCATTTGCCCCACAGAGAAACGGTGTGTGAGAAGCTGATACATGCCACAGGTTATAAGAATCTCAGTATAAATTTACCTAAACACACTTATACCTGGTGTGAATCTAAGCATGTTAGACCCACTGCTGCAGGCATGCCCTCTCTGCATACACACCATGCACACTTCTCAGCGCCCCCAGGCAGGCACATTCTCTCTGAACCCAGACCAGTTAAGGGCTGGCACCCTGGTAACTAACTTACACACTAGCACACACTCACTATAACACATACTTACTAAAACACAAACGGCCTCTCACACACTAAAACATACTCACTCAGTCATACCCCACTCTGTCAATCACAGCTTACTCTCTCACACCCTTGCCTGAAGCTCCTCATTATAGCTGTGTTTTTATCATGGAGGTTACATAACATTGCATTATGTGACCCTATTGCCCTCTCACCTCCAAGAGTGGGCTGACCCTAATCAGCCCACCCCTGACTCCAACCCTTTATGGTCAAATACTCAGCACACATCACTTCCTGGAGCACCTTGTGTGAGGTGGGTATGCATTCAGACATGCTGCATTGTGGGTCTGATTTGCACATAGTAGGGGAAGATCACATATTTCTGAATCGTGAACTGGAACCTCAAAACTTGGGAAGGTCCCAGGTAAATCAAGACAGATGTGTGGCATGTACCTGTGAGTATATAATAATAATAATAAAAATTAAAAATAACCAAGCTTCTTTTTCATATAGCTGGACAGCATGCAATAGTTTTTTTTGGATTACCTGTTGTGTAGCACGTACAGGTGAGATCACACGCCCTTCTGCTTTATGCTACTATATCTTTTTTTATCTTTCTCTGTGTTATCATTTAGATTACATGACCCTTCTTACTCAGCAGTTCCGCAGAGATAAAAGTCTGACAGACAGTTCAACCGTAGGATGTCTGGTTCATGCATACTCAACCTTTGAACACCATGAATGGAGCGCTTTGTGATTTTGCAAGATTTCCCATTGTCAAATGCAAATGCCATTGCAAAGCTATTCTCCAGCACATGTGGCCACTCGTCCTGATTTTCTAGTTCAACGTACAGTTACTTTTTTAGACCAATATCAGGTAACATAGAAAACACTATTCATATTTCTTGTTTCATAATTCATTATTTGTGGATTTCCTCCCGTGGGTGTATTAACAATGGGGCAAAAGCTCTAGAGGGTCACGCTAAAAGACTGACCTATAAATATATCTCTTTGGTCATGGAACTCGGAAGGATAGCACCCTACGGATGAGAACAATGAAGGTAAGCCAGAGTCCTTGAGCCCTACTGTAGAGGAACCAGGCCTAACATTTTAGGTCCAGATTGTCATTGTGGGTCAAATGGGTCTGATGTACCGATAGATAACTATGAGTAAACTTTTGCGACAGTTCTGAGAGGGCACTCACTGCAGGAAAGTTGTACTCACTGACAGAATGAGGAGTGAGATACAGTATTACTATTTTTACTGAAATTAGACTTTTGTTCTAATAACTTGACACCTTTGAAAATGTACTGCAGTTATTACAGTTGAATAATAATTATATATGTCTATATTAGCTAAAGATTCCTTGGAACTGGTAAATGCACTTGTAAACATTTCCTTTTTGTCCCTTTGAATGGAAATAAAATGAGGAAATCAAAAGCAACTAACATAAGTATACCTACAGTATAACAAAAAATATAGAATGTAAAAAAAGAACAGTCAGATTTAAAAGGGAGACTGATTTAGATTACAGAAAACTGGAACAAATAGTTTTTTTTACATTTTTTTTTTGAGCCTCCTTTTATTTATTTGACGATTATTCGTGTTCCTATTACTTTAATTTTTTATGTTTTGATAATGCTAATAGCATTGCATTGCTTAAATGGAAATTTGATTTAATATAAAATCTTATTACAAAACACTACAGTTAAAAACACTGAAAATTGCTTTAAAAAGCTTAAATACTTTATAAGACAAATTCATCTAATTTCCAAGCTTATTGCTGTTCATCAGTGATTTGACCCCTATAATGGAAGAAGCAGCCAAGAGACAGAATTTGAGCTGGAGATATTGAACAATTGTGTAATCAAGCTCAGGAAGG
Source organism: Sceloporus occidentalis (assembly GCA_023333645.1). Lineage (NCBI taxonomy): Eukaryota > Metazoa > Chordata > Lepidosauria > Squamata > Phrynosomatidae > Sceloporus > Sceloporus occidentalis. The sequence goes on along the minus strand of JALMGF010000192.1, from coordinate 168,298 downwards.
TACAAGGGTAGCTCTTATGATGTAACACAATCCAAAATTAAAATAAGTGAAGTAAAGGACAAGGAATGTCTTTTTTTGGCAATTTGATGAGAAATGTTAAAAATGTAACAGGTCTATTAAAAAAATATATCATATTATGCTTGACTTACAAAAAACTTCTCCTTTACAGCATTCAACTTCATTTTTTAAAGTTGTTTTGTACAAAAAAATTAGAACAACTATTTCATTTGTTAAAACGTAATATTTTTAGATCCCCTTTGTTTACATTTGTAATATACACATACAAAAAAATGCATAGTCACATTTCCTTAAATTACAACACTTATAATACACTCTAAGAGAAAAATATTTTGCTCTGTGGGACTTCCCTATTAAATGCCTCACGGGCATCAATATCTTTCATAAGCCTTAGCACAGACACTCATGTCCTTGTACAATCTTGGTGAAGTTACTACTTAGTTTCACAATATCACTTGCACTATTTCATGTTTGTAACTGTCCACGCTGCATGTATTTCCCCTCCATGGCACACAAAGCAATCCCCTAGCCTTCATTTCTGTCAGGATTCCACCCTGCTAGCTCGGACCATGCATGATGATTTTTGCGTTCTGTCCGGCTGTTACCACTAGTGGCCACCCTCTCCCTCTCTCTGCAGTGCTCAGGATCTGATTACCAGGTCAGCTGGGTCTGATCACCTGGGTGGTACCTGCCTTTATTAACCTGCCCTGCCCTGTAGTCAGGGCCTTTGCATTGAAGTGCATGGACCGCTCTGCTTTGGCCTTGTACCTAAACCCGTGTCCTGTACCTGAGCTACCTGCCTATATCGTGAGCTACGTGTCCTGTACCTGAGCTACCTGCTTATATCGTGAGCTACCTGCCTATAACGTGAGCTACATGTCCTGTACCTGAGCTACCTGCTTATATCGTGAGCTACCTGCCTGAACCGTCAGCCCACCCAGTAGGCCTCCGTACCAGTCAGCCCTGCCAGTGGGCTTCCTGCCGTCAGCCCACCCAGTGGGCCTCTGTACCAGTCAGCCCTGCCAGTGGGCTTCCTGCCGTCAGCCCACCCAGTGGGCCTCCGTACCCGTCAGCCCTGCCAGTGGGCATCCTGCCTAGAGACTACTGCCTTTACTTGCTGGTGATATCCTACATCAATACAGTACCTTTCCTCGTATTCTGTGTGTTATTTCGCCTGTCCGTACCACATCGCTTACCGTCATGCATCGTGGGGTACAAACAGAACCCCTTGTATCTCCTGCTACTGGGCTCCTACCCGACCTGCTTACCAGGGTCGTGACAATTTCATTCTCACACAATGTAACATTTCATTCTAATTTGTGAAAGTTGTTGCTCATGTACCAGTCAACTGACCCATTTTCATGTTTGTTTTCATGTTCAGTGATATACCATGTCTGCAATGTACAAGCATATGATGGAACCCTTCCCAACGTACACTACTGGGCCTGCTACTTTTTGATTAACACATTTTTTTCTGAAAAGGAAATTATGATAGCCTTACCTGAGCCAATGAATTATATTTTCTGAACAACCAGATCACCAGAAGCATACACAAGCTGTAACAAACAAAATCCTTATAAGTATAATTTGCACATCATTATCCACTGGTTACATATTTATACATTAAAGCTCAGAGACATTCACTTGGAAATGTCCTTGTTCTTGAAAGAAAAGTACATTTTGAAATTGATCAGAAATACAAATTAGATGTTAACGTTGTAAATGACTAATGTCGCTGGAAACGGCTGATTTTAATGGAATATCTTCATCTTCATAAAGAGGCCCTTTATCAGCAACCATCACTCCTGTGTTCCAATGCAAAAGTGACCTCAAACTTTTGAATAATAGTGGTGCGTAGTTAAAAGTCACTTTTATGTTACTGGTCACACATTTAGTACATCGTTCAGTTGTCTTGGAAACACAAAGAATGTGTATCCAAACACATACCGCATTTTAACAAAAAAAACAAGGCCTCCTAGTCGAAACATAAATGTTACTGTTCTGGAAACAAAGAAGGAATCAAGTTCTTTGCAAGTTCAAGTGCTTTGGATCTGCATGTGTTAAACGAATGCTAAAACTGAATGAACTAAAACCTGTGGTGTATTTACCACACCGCTGCCCTCGGCCCAGCCGCATCCACCATCTTGCCATCACTCCTTTGTAACTGCCCCATTGGGCAGAGCAGACCAGGGGGGCTGATAAGCCAAATAGGGCGACCTGCCTTCGGTATTGGGGGAAAGAGCAATGTCGCCAAAGTACAGAAAACACCACTGACTATATTATAAACTATAAGCCAAGCAAAGAATGGGAATGGCCAGTGCAGCTAGGAGGCCCTCTGCTTACCATATCAGACTGAGTAGGATGGCAACTGAATGGGCAAAAACCATATATGAGTTTTGGCTTCATTGCCATACTGGATTCTACCTTCTGTAACATGATCTTTACAAGTCGATTCTCAATGACAGCTTATTTTTACTGCAGAAAATTGTATTTTAATAGAGATCTTCTTACCAGCCAATTAATGAGAATGTAGCTGTTATACTCTTCACAGTGGCAATTGTCACCTATAACAGAAAAACAAAGAAAAAAATAAAGGCAAGGCAACCAACAATGTAAGCATTGAAATAACTGTGAATCAAAATTTCAGATTCACCCACTGCTGTTATCAGTTTTACTTACCATCTAGTAATAAAATAAAATATAGTAATAAAACCCAGTCAGTGTTTCCATTTTTTTTAGTAAACAGATTACTTAAGAGCTTTAAAAGGGGAAAACAATTAATAGGATCTGTAATGCTGAAAACAACCCATTTTACTTTAAGACGGGCTAGAGATAAGGGCTAGTTAACATCACAACCATTGGCACACTGGGTCATGTAAAACTAGAATGGCCCCTTTTACAGCTTTTAGCATCGGTGGATATATCAATGGATTATTTAAATGAATGGATTTCCCCCTGTGTAATTTAGAGAGATCATTACTGATTATTTATAAGGAGAGAGTGTAGTGCAAAATGTAAAGTGTGGTCTGGTTGCCATAGCAACTAAAGGAATGGTTCAAGCAGCAGGGACATTTTATTCGTTGCTAATGACTGGCTCGATCCAGGCACTGGGCTCTACCCGAAAGCAATAGGGACAGAGCCAGTTTCAGGTTCCATTGGGCCCCATCAGGATACAAAAAAACCTTAACTCTCAATCCTTACACATAATTAAACAGCTTTACTGGCCATATATTACTTGCTGTGGTCAATGTCAAGTAGCCCAGTATGCTATATATAATTAGTCTTCCTATGGATATCCATTAGATGTCATATGGATGACCACAAGGAAACGTGACCCCCTTTTTCTCCTTGCTACGATATGGTGATCGAAATGTCTTCTGATCATAATGCAGTGATTCTGAATTTCAATGTTGCATCATTTATTCATATGCAGATTTATTTTCTGTCTTTCTCACTGCAGTCATTTTATATTCATGGATTTGGCTTCTAAACACTGTACCTCACAGGGGGTGAGAGAGGCAGCATTTAGAATTCTGCAAATGCTAAGATTTTGCGTTTTGATTTTTCTTTAAAAAATTATATTTCATTTTGGCCGCGTATGCTATAAATTTTGGAGGAAAAAAGGTTGTCAGGTAGTATCAATTCTTATGCATTTGGCAAAAAAAACAAAAAAAAACTTTTATAAATTACTGTTTGACAGTCAGGTAATTATTGTCTGGAATGAAACAGTTCTTGATTCGTAATAATTTGGTAATTTAGCATAGCATTTCTGGACTGAAACCTTTTGAAATTGTTCTTGGGTTATTACCTTGCCTTGATTATTTCAAAATGGTAATGGGTGATTTCCTGCTGTTGACTTCCCGTTCACAGCATTTTTTTTATTTTTTTTTTAAGACTGAACTCTTTCATTCCCGAGACTCGTCTGTGGTCTAATTTTAAAGTCATTGTTACTTGAGCCGACAATGCCATATACTGTTTTAATGGATTATTACATGGTGTAAGTCATCATCTTAATGTCATTACCGCAAACATGTGGCCAATAAAGTCATTTCTGCTTGTGCCCTGAAACCAGACTGGAAAGTCAGTGCAGCTAATAAAATGTCACGTAGAACTCCGGAGATGTAGATATACATAAATCACTGTGTACCTTAATGGTTTATGGACATCCGCGTGTGAAAAAAAAACTATGGAGACGTACGTGTCACTCTCTTTTTTCAAGCTATTACCTCGCGGGTCCAATGATGGCCAATAGCAGCTAGCTTACACCTTGAGAAAGCCCACCATTCTCTGTGGTGGGACCTGCCATCAGGTGAGGCCGTCTGTGCAATAAGACTGTCTCCTACATGTTTTGCCTTGTAAATCTCGTAGCGTGGAATATAAATCTTGTTTTCTCCAAGTAACTCTTCCTCGAAGGGATGCTCTTGAATGAATCATTATGTCTTATTAACGATCCACTGCCATGGAAACCTGCTCCGGCAGCCAGCCAAGAATGCAAGCTGCAAGCGTTTCACTAATTATCGAGTTGATTGTTTGAATAAAAATCGTATCTCTGTCGGCTCTTTATGAGTTAATCATACCCGTCGGTTATTAAAACCATTAGTGTCAAAGGGGTCTATTGAGCTGAAATTCATGGAGGTTCAACTGTTCTTCATTTAATAAGTATTTTTTTTTTCATTCTTTCTCAGCCTCCTGCTTGTGCATGATTTATGAAAGGCAGTCATGCCATTTACAGCCAGCTTGACAGAGAAAATATGACTAACCATTAAAGGGAATTAAATTGGGACTTTTTTGTTATGCCCCTTTAAGTGTAATGTATTCCATTCACCGTATTAAGATTCATTTGTGTGAGCAAATAGTTTTCTACTATAGGGACCATGTAAATGAAACTTACACATATCTATGTGGCGTTATAACGTTAGATAGAGGCAGTCCCCACATTTAAGCCCAGTCTGTGTTGGTTACTGCTACAATTGACAATCTCAAAGGTAAATTGCAAACAGAATACAATAACGGGTAGATGAAAAATACAAAGTACAAACCCTAACTGACCACCATTGTGTACCATAGAAACAGCATCTCATGTAATCATCCAAGAAGCACAGCTGTCTCATTCACAAAGTACTATGTCAAGCTAAAAAGACCTAAATACTCTTCTGTTAAAGTAATATACATCCGAAATTTACAAACGTTTACTGCCATACATTGCAAAAACAACAAAAGTGTAACAATAAATAAGTATATGCCACATGGGAGGTATGCACCACCACCACATGTATATATTGATGAAATATTATGTAACTAACTGGAGTAAGAACCACAAAATTACAGAAACATGAATGGTATAGAGCCAAAGGGGAAACATAACGGGAACATATTGTGTAAATCCCCATTAGGTGTCTTTATACTTGCTGCATTTGCTGGAAGTCAGTCCCTGTGGGGACTCATTTCATTTCATGAATTTAATAGATGGGGTGGCTGAACAGGTTAACATTATAGGAATGTAGGTCTTGCACATAGGACTCCTAGCGAGTGCTCACTTGCTTTGCAAGCCAATCAGAGCTATTTAGCTGAAACTCCGCACCTGTTCCGGCCATTGAAATGTTCTGTCACCTCCAGTACTGCAACTCAGGATTCCTTCATATGTGGTACCATAAATAAACATGGCCCATCCCTTTTACTTGTCTATAACATATTACTGTACCCTGCTCTACATCCTAATCAAAGGATCTATATAACTATTTCACTCCTGCAATTTCTTCATGTCCGTTATGTTACCGCCTTATTTGGTGGCAGCCAACTGGTTCTGGTACTCTTTGCTTAAGTATAGGAAGAAAATGGTAGATAACATGAAGACAAGAAAGGCTATGTTTGCTCTGACATCTCTGGACACAGATCTGAGTTTAGATATATTGTGTATATTGCAGGGGTGTTTTAGGTGAGGGCATACGAGTTTGCACTGAGCTTGTTTGCAATTAGCAAAATTTACGTTCACACGCACCTGCAAACAGCATGTAGATTAGTGAACATGTAGGTTGTGTTCAGGTGAACTAACGCTAAGAGTGTCTATGGGTTGTTTTAAAGCAGATATCAGAGTTGGCATGTATATCACTGAAGGGTAAGAACAGATCACACTGCTAAACAATAAACAACAAGTGTCTGAATCTTTGCTAATTGGCAATCAAAAAATTACTTATGTACGAATATGCTTCTCCTGTTCGTTGAGGCTTCTGATTAAAAGGTCAATTGCTTCTCAGTCACTGCATAATCAGGTGTGTCCTGTAGTTAGCAATAGCAATAGAGGAAACAAAATCTTGTTTTACTACTAAGGGATTTTCTGCTTTAATCTCCTTGCTTTGTTGTATACATCTGAACTTTAACATGCTATCTGTGAATCTTGCTTCATAATGCATGTAGTCAGAACTGGCGTTTAGGGAATGTGTCCTTCTTCACTTTAATTACATACACGCTCAGCAATGTATTTAACTTGGGTGCTGCCCTAGGCCTGACACGGGGCACCACACTCCATGGTTGCCATCTTCACTGCTAACCAACACAATTTCTTCTTCTTTAAAGGACAAACAGGACATTGGTACAGTCCTCAATAGCGTAAATGGGCTGGTTTAGCAGATCAAAGATCTCCATTGTAACAGTTGATTGATCTGCAGCGAAGCTGGGTGCCTGATAGCTTAATGGGGTTATCTGCCTTTTGCAGCAGAGGGGCTTCCCTATATATATAGTGTTCCCTATTAACAAACCCTTAGGTTGTTATATATAGCTTCTAAGACAGGGGCGTCCAACAAGCGGCCCGCGGAACCTCGAGGTGCGGCCCGCGTGAGATCGGCAGCCAGGATCAAAAGGGCCCTGCTGCTTACTTGTGGGAGGGTCTATTCTCTGCGCCAGTCCTGCTTCCTCTGTGGGGAGAACGAGGGAGGCCGCGCCCCCTGCTGAAGTCTGTGAGCAGCATCGAGAGCTGTAGAGCAGGTAAGGGGGTGGAGTAGGTTGTGTGAATGAGTATGTCTGATTGAGGGAATGAATCTGTGAATGAATGAATTTGTGTGTGTGTGATAGCATGGATGTGTAAGTGCTGGAACCTAGGCATGATGGGACTGTTATTGCTGTTAGCAATCACACTCCTATCATGCCAAGTCAGCCAGTACATGCTGAAACCTGGCTAGCTGCCCCCCTTGTGTATTGATGCTGCCAGCAGTATGGGGTCTGCACTTACAGCCACCCTGTACCAGCATGTATTGGCTGACTTGGGATGATAGGAGTGTGATTGCTAACAGCAATCTGCTAACAGCAATCACAGTCCCATCATGCCTAGGTTCCAGCATTCACTGGATGCCTGGGTATAAAAAGAGTGTGTTTGTTGATTTTTTTTCTCCAATTGTGGTGTGTTACTTTTAATAAAAGTGTGGTTACACACTAAAATTGGACAAAAAATACAATGCCCAGCCAACCAGTACATGCTGGAATCTGGGTATGCCTGAGATTGCTGTCAACAATCATAACATATAATTTTTTTGTACAATTTTGGTGTGCAACTTACTTTTATTAAAAGTGTGTGGGGGGTCACTTTCAGTTTTGGCTAAGTAAACCCTGAATTTTCGGTTTTGGTCCAGAATTTTCATTTTAGTGCATCCCTAAAGTTTTACACATATATATGACATATAGACATGCTTCCTCATTCACAATCATTGTGTGGTTACCCTCAATAATTTACAGAAACATAAAAAAGTTCAAAAAACTTCCCAAACCAATATTCACAGTAACAAAATAAATTCACATGGATAAAGTGCAAAGTATACACAGGATATACCCTATATCTCTTTCTCAGCGTAACAAACCAGTAGGCAAGATCAACAGTTACACCCTCATAGAGACTTTTGTAATGAAATAGCAATCATACACCCCCAGGTGAATAGTCATTTTGTTTTATTTGGTGATGTCACTGTCTGGAACCTGTATGACATGTTTGGATACTCTCCAAAGGAGCCCCCATCCATTTTTATGGGTTTGCGCCATCGTTCTTGGCCTGTATGTTAGAAAGCTTTCGAAGAACCTTTCCTCCTGTGCCTCGCCCTACACCATCCTTTGTTAATTGCTTCCGCACCTCAGACAACCAGGTGTATGACACATTCCATAAAGTACTACACCTCTCTCATAGGCATTTTACGCCTTTATTACAATTTTGTTGATTTTCAATTGTTTTTTTTCTTGTTTATTGACTCTCCAGTATTCTTGCACAGAGCACATCCTTAATCTGTCTCTACGAGCAGGACAGAATTAATGGGAAACATCAATGTAAGTAACAAGGGTAACACTGAAGATTTAACTAATTAAATACTTCCATCCGGGACTGATTTCGTTTCTCTACCTGCATCCGCTTGAGAGGGTTCATAAAACCAAGGGGTCAGTGTAAAAGTGTCAAGTTCACAGGATGGAAAAATGTTTTTAAAATGCAATAAAACGAAAGGTCGGATGAAGCACTATACACAATATAACGTTTTGTGTAGTATGCCTGGTCTGGGAGCGTTAAAAGCATATCTTCCCATTTACAGTATCATGGTTCATTGAAATCTAAACAACCTGAACGCTAAAGGTTTGAATGGCCTCTAACTTGAAGAACTCCATGCTTGCTATCAATAAACAAGCTCTAGGTAGAGTAATATCAGTTCATTATGATTAGATCATTTAGTCTCGTAATTGAGCAGACACAACACACTGGGTCACAACGAAGCAGCAGGAATGTATACAAAGAAACATATGCATGCAATGTGCCAGAAGGGCTTCTTATAAGAGAGAGTTCCACCTCTGGTCCTCTAATCCAAAGATATACTATTACATTATGTTTTTAAACTATACTTACCACAAAAGGTGCATATACTATAGGCTACTAAGCACATCATTCAAATTAGCTTGATTACTTTAGTATGATTAGGTAAAATTTGAAACATGCATAGTTTACCTTTTATACGGATATATTAAGGGAAAACACATTTCTTGCCAAACCATGTATATATGTGTTTAAAGATGTAATATAAACATATTACAACATGAAAAGGTATTATAACATTTTTAGTCTGGTAGCAAATGATTCCACAACTCCTTAGCGACTCGCATATATTTCCACAGAAGGTAATAAATTACATGTATAAACATCCCACATACTGCAAGAAGGCACGTTATGTAGATCAGCAACATGTCAAACGTATATGTGACCTGGGAAAAAATGGCCAACCGGGTCACCCTATTAAAAAAACAGCAATGCTAAGATATAACCTGCTTTTGAAGTTAGAATTTTATGTGGGATTTCTTCTGATATAAAGTGCATTTTTCTGAGGATTTGTCTGCATTCCATGAAATACTTGATTATCTTGGATAGTTTCTTTTTGTTTAAAATATAAATTTCTCCTATTTTTGTCATTCACTCGAATCCTAATATGTATAAATGAAATTCCCTGTTGTGAATTAAAATTCACATTCCCAAGACCTCTCAGTATGTTAAATTGAATGCCAGCATAGGTCAAATGGAGAAATAGGAGAACTTTTGTTCTTGAGTCACAAATGTATTTTTTATTGGCACAAAAGTCTATAATTTCCCAATGAACTGGAAATTATAAACTAAAAAGTTAATCCACAGCCAAAGAATAATTTATAGCTTTTAAACAGTACCTGGAATTACATGCATTATATACTCACAAAATTGGGAAAAAAATCTACAACTCAAATTATGAGTTTCTGATAGAGAGGCAAAATGTCCCATGAATATGAACATTTAACACGGTGTGTAAATTGGTGCCATCTTTAACCATATAAAATAAGTACCGTATTTGCTCGATTATAAGACGACCCCCCAAAATCTGAATATTAACTTAGGAAAAAAAGAAAAAGCCTGAATATAAGACGACCCTAAAGGAAAAAAGTTTTACCAGTAAATGCTAATTCATGTAAACTATTTTTTTAAATAAAAGCTATGATTGAGAAAAATATTTTTTTTGTTTTTATTTCCTTGTATTTTCCAACCTGTCCCCCAGTTACGCACATCTGCCCCCAGGCTTGCCACACCAATATGGCACTGTGGCCCATGATATGCCTTTTAACCCTCTATATGCCACTGTGCCCCATGGTATGCCTTTTGACCCCCTATGTGCCACTCTGCCTCCAGAAATGCCTTATACCCCTATATCCCATTCTGGCATTTAGGGGGTTAAAAGGCATATTATGGGGCAGAGTGGCATATAGGGAGGTATAAGGCATTTCAGGAGGCAGAGTGCTCTATTAAATGCCCCCTTAACACCACTCTGCCTCCTGAAATGCCTTATACCTCCCTATATGCCACTCTGCCCTATAATATGCCTTTTAACCCACTAAGTGCCAGAATGGCATATAGGGGTATAAGGCATTCCAGAAATGCCCTATGCCCCCATTTAACACACACAAACACACACGCGTGCTTCCAATTTCCTGCTGTATTGATAGTATAGATCAGAGCTCCCGGCACCGGTGCGGGGAGCTCTGATCTCTGACAGCCGGGGAAGGTATGCGCGACGGACGCAGACAAACCCCCGCTGCCAACTCCACCTCCTTCCGGCTGCAGCGGAAGGAGACGTCAACCCGCTGCCCCGGCAATACAGCAGGAAGCACCGGTAAGTGTGTGTGGGGGGGTGTTAAATGGGGGGGGGGACAGGAGGATCCAGGTCCCCCGCAGCGGTGCGGGGGATCTGGATCTTAGTCTCATAATCAGACCTCTATTTGAGGTCTGATTAGAAGACGACCCCGATTAGCATTTGCTCTGAAAAAACCTCGTTTTATAATCGAGCAAATACGGTAATATAAGCATAGTTTGTGTATCAGTTGTAGTTGGAATACTTCAGGACGGTAACAATTTATAAGAGCAACAAGCAACTAAAATGAAAATAAATAAAATTAGGTTAACAACGTAAGAGCACGTGGTTGTACCCAAGTAACTCCTTCTAAACGGACAGTCATGTCCAAAGTTTGTGAGTCGGTGACTCAATTAAATAGCACATTGCAATGATTCCAGATGGTCAATGGAAGTATGAGCATTAGTCTTTGGCACACTGATCACAAATGATTTCCACACAGTGCTGATCAGCTCATGTTAAGTGGTGCCCAGAAGTATGGGGGTTTTTGAAAATCACAAAGAGGAATCCCTGACGTAACAATGTTACCGTAATTCATACAAGATCTTTACTACAGTTAGTTTATTAAGTATTATCCTAATGTAATTTGAAAAAATATACATATCCTTAAAAAAGCTATAGTAGTAGAAATCCAGTTGGGGATACATTGGGAGTGATATTTAAATAGAAAAACAGAAATCTAGAATTTGGCAGCAAGTAAGGGCCATTTGGTCTGTCTAGTCTGCCAATTTTTTCTTTCTGTAAAGGCTTGAACCTTAATCAGTCCTTGGACTCCTCTCACGTTTGGGATAGCCATACGACTATGCCATGCACGTTTAATTTCCTCACCGTATTGGCCCCCACCACTTCTACTATGAGGTTGTTTCACTTATCCTCTCAGTAAACCAAAACGTCCTTACGTGGGGTTAGCCACGGATAAGTAAAACCTTTCATCGTTCCTCTTATTATATATAATTAACAATACAGATAGTGTGTTTTTAGGGCTGGGTCAGAACATCCAAGGGCAGTGGATAAAGTTAATGGTCACATAATGGGAAAAGCAGGACTACAGGCCAATTACTGAAAGCTAGTGAAATGCCTACTAATACCTCTATCCCCCACCTAACTTATGACTCCTGTAAAATCACTGCTTTCTCACAAAATCATTACAAATCTGTCCAGTACTTTCCAGTAGTCAGCTGGCCAATGAAATGACACCAAGGAGCAGCTTTACCTTTACTTATTACTTGTTACCTCTTCTGGGCACCAGGTTACTAAGATGGAACAAACAAACACAAGAATAGACGCAAACCTAAAATGTTTGATGTGTCTACATAACCCTTCTCCTCAGGCAAGGGTTAGAGAGAACAAAAGACGACGCTCTGCCATTGAATAACACCTAAAATGGTATAAAAGAACTTATCAGGAAGTTTCTATAGCAACACCACACCTACCAACTGATACAAAATGGAATTAGATAAAATTTGTTTGAAGGTCATACTGTTCATTTCAAGGTGCACAGAACTTTTACTGTTTAATTAAAAAGGGAATTGTGAAATAAACGAGTCAAAGGACTTTCACTACTAAACAAAACAGTAATCCAGCATGTGTTTTTTTATAAAGGTTAAAAATAATCAAACCAATCTTTTGCTTGATTTTACATCTTTTAAAATTAATGTTATGTTTCCCAAATCCTATATTTTATAGTCCTTTACAATCTATTTAATGGTATTTAAAACTCAAAAAACAATTCATGTGTATTTAAACGATATATACACATACATACACACATATATATATATATATATATGTGTGTAGATGCTTATTGTTGATTATTTCAGACAGCCTATGTAACGATGAGAAGAGGGAAGAACTCCAGAACAGGAAATTGATTAGATAATACTGGCCTCACCATAGACTGATACCATCTTCACCAAGGTCAACTCTTATACTAAATATGTCAAACAAAAAGAAGCTATAGGTAGTTTCAACAAACTTATTTATGGACGGGTGCCGGCATCCATACATCTCATCCTGTTCAGGTTCTACAATGTGCGTTTCTATGTGTGTGTATATGTGTATTTGTATATATGTGCATTATATGTGTGTGTGTGTGTAAGTGTGTAGTGCCGAATAGAAGTAAGAAGGGAGAACGGACACATAGCAGCATGGCACAGCACATCACTTTGTCTTTTATTCGGGCCTTTTTAGCGTTTTGTGGTGGAAATGACCTGGCGACTGCAGCGCAGTACATGCATCGATAAGTAGAAAAAGGTAGTGCTTGGCTTTAAGTACATTTTCTGTTTACATCCATGCTCTGGACCCCATTGCGTGTGTTAATGTGGGGTACGCCTGTAGTTGCTTCAGGGCCCAAAGCTCCTTAATCTGGCCATGATGGCAACAGTTTCCGTTCAAAAGACTCTACATGGCATTGGGGTGATTAACCTTACTGTAACTCAAACACAATTATTCATATATAAAGAAACCATAAACCACACAAAGGATATTCAGCCTTTAAGCCGGGACTCCACATGCTCCCAGGATGAGACAGTCACGCCGAGTGACGTGCAATATAACGCTTATCACCGTAAAACCATTTTTACTGCATATTGTATGTTTTTAGCATTAGCATACATCATTGTGTTTAGCTCTTCCTGGTCACTCTGCATTCGGTTTTGGCGGACATGTAAGTTCTGCACCGGATACATGCGCCTCAGAGAGCTGATTAATAACAGGATAAACCCAGTTACCTGATACAGCAAAATGAATACAATTATGACATATACACGCGTAAGCGGATTTCACAAAGTTAATCCCTTAGAATTTTGACTGGTGGGGAGAACAAAAAGGCCAGTCCCTGCTAAAGACTCTTGGGAGGTATGTGATTAGCAACATAATGGTAATTGTGCCTTCCTATAACTGGGTGAACTGGGCGCATGCCCCTCTATACCAAGAAATTCAGAGCAACTGGCAACTTGTTAATCAGTAGTTTAATGAGGATGGCGAATACACGTAAGCGGATTTCTGATGACGTCACACATTCTAAGCCACTGTGTGATAAAGCGGCCTAAACAGAACTCCTGTAAATGAATAAAACATCTTAAAGGGGAATACCGTATATCCTCCGCTGTTGTATTGTTAATGTTGTTTTACAACACGCACGCAATAAACGCTGAGTACCATTTAAAGCAGGCCGCACCGGGGCAGAACGGGTTAAACGCAAGCGCGTACGAGTGCCCATACGCCAGGGCGCTGCAATTGCTCGTGAGCGCGCACGCTCTACTCACGCATTGAATACTGCTGGAGGACCGCGGGCTGAATAAGGTGCAATTGTGCTCCCCCATAGTGAAAGGGTGGCGGGGTAACCCCGGCGGCTCCCGCTGACGTACTCGGCTCTCTCGCCTCTTTATTGATGCTAATCTCTGCCAGGAAGGGGGGTCATCTTCCAAACGGCTAGCGCGCATGCGCACAATGTATGCCTGTGACAGCCGCCGGTCCAGATGTGCGTGGATGGTGTAACCGGATTCTTGGTGTTTGGGCCTTTTGGATGATTACGTAAATATATCCCTTACTAACACAGTAAAAGTGTAAAAAAGAGCTCCACAGCCCCGCTAAAGATGGATGCATGTAAGAGTACTTTGTGGGTACTAAAATATGTATCCTTTTAAAAAGGTGCTGCTTTTGTAGCTGCCCTTTTCCTTGCTACTGAGTGGCAGCATTAAGTATATATATATATATATATAAACTGTTAAACATATCCATGTACAGTGCTATGTTGGAGCTATAAAACAATAAATTACAATAATAAACATGGCCAGATTTCTTACCTATTTAAGATGGCTGGCGATGAAGCCGCATTTGTCTGAAGGATAGTATGGTTTTTCCTCTCTCTCATTCTCTCTCACTCTCTCTCATTCTCTCTCACTCTCTCTCATTCTCTCTCACTCTCTCTCTCTCTCTATATATATTATTGTTGCAGGATGACAGACATGTTTTGAATACATTTTAACAGTAATTAGAGGTCAGCCTTATCCGCCTGCTCACAATCGTATCTGAAGATGCGTGATATTTCATTTATTTAGTGGATATATATTTGGCACGTAAGCTTCGATAGTAATTTGTTGTTATAACCTGGAATGCGTTTTTGGTTTCTGCCATGAAAAACTAACCTTTAAATACATTAATGTCTGCTGCTTTCCTGATATATCAAGTTCTACAAGTCTAACGTGTCTGCATTGTTCTTCATTCACATCAGAATACAATTCCACTGTTAAGTCTTTTCAAGAAATGTCATTCAGTTCAGCGCTGACTTTTGTATATTGTATTAATACAAAGAATATCATGTACAAATGCCTTATGGATATTAGCATGTTATTACAGCAAGTATTACATTCTCATTGAATGTGCACTATTTGGTTTTAGGCCTATGATCTTTGAAAGGGATGTGATGGTATTACTTGTTTGAAGTCAAAGGCAGCTGTGCATCATATTTCCTTCTTAAACACTGCAGAGTCTACTTTTAAATGTAAAGAAGATTTTGTTGTAGATAATTGGAACAGCTGACCAGCAGAAACGGTAGAGGTTAAAATAAACAAGAGAGGGAATTCATAGATACAGGGATGGGCATATGGCATCCAAAGACCGATTACGTCTTTACAGCTAGAGAAAGCAGGCGGACTAGATGGGCCGAATGGCTCTTATCTGAGCACACTAGTTTTCATGCTTGTTGCCCATCCCGGGCTCTCACGCTTCATACGTTGATGGGGGGGGGGGTTACACATGTTCCCAGTGCAGAGATCTTCCTGCATTTAATTAGCTCATAAATATAGATAAAGATATCTGGGAGGCTAGTAACTGCAGCGTGTCACACGTTCGTATCGGTGAGTGACAGCCACTAAAAACTGCCAGGCTTTATGAAAATGTGAAAACGCAAACTTCTTAAAAAATTCTAGCTGCCATTTACAAAAGGTAAAATCTATGCCACTGCTCCCTAAATCCCATTTTACAAATCTGGTTTGTGCTGGCACTGGGGCTTGCGAAATCTTTAACTGCCCTCTGTCACCATTTTCCAATGTTGGAACTCAAAAGGGGTAAAATGGCCACAACTAGCCATATACACCTACAGTTTTAGCTTTGTAATGGGTTTTCTGGTGCTCACTATTGCAGTTATTTAAAGAAATAACATGTCACAACTGAAACTAATTTAAACAATTAGGTTATATGTTTCTTACTTTAGTTACATTATCTAAGATCTGAGACTAGCAACTAACAGTCACTTTTTTATTTAGCCTTTTCTCTATGTGTGCGTGACTGTGTATATACAGTATATATATATATGTATATATATATATATATTGTGACAAACCCTGTAGCATGACGGCCATACATGTCACATTTAGAGGTCCTAAGCACAGTCCTGTAGGGCAATCCGAGTCAGGAACACCAGCTTGTTGCAAAACAGCCCTTTATTTTAACTCAAACCCCAAAACCAAATCATAAAAAGAAACACCAAGCTCCCAATTGGAGCCCTCTTTAACTGTACGATGCTGGCCTAGATTGACCAGCCTAATCACCCACTACCTCAACCTCCCCGCCAGACCCAGCAATGCCAGATGCCGGTCCCATAGGAATCCCGGACCGGATCCTGCAGACTTCTAGCCTCCTGGAAAAGCCAGCATGTAATTTCCACAGAATGGGGGTTCACAGTCTCACAGTATATATATTGAATAACATAGCACTATGTGTTAAATCAGGTCTACATAGTTAATACACAAATCAGTATCATGATTCTAATATCACTTGTGTTTTATGTTAATTAAGTAAAATTATAAGTCAAAATGGATATACAATATGCAGGAGTCAATCACAGATTGCCCAGAATGGGCAGTTAGCTGCAGGCCCCTTCATGTGAAAAAACAGCAGGCTATTTGCTACCAAGATATGGGTACCTGGGCCCATCATACACGGACGATAGTTCAGCGCAGACAAAGATTTCCACTCATCTTTTAATATAATGTGTGGTTGTGGGAAATTGGGCCAAGGTCCCTTGCATTTAATGGAGAGAGAACCACTAGCAGAACTACCAACATCAAATGCACATTTGATTATGAAGGCAGATCTTTATCACCCAGTGTAGGGAGTCCCTACACTGAACATCTGGATCAGCCGCACCAATCACAATATTATTCTCATGGTAAAAAAATAAAAATGTGACCTCAGTAAAGCACTGAAGAGGATCATGGGAGCCACAGGTGAAGCTGACCTGAATGACATTAATATTACGTACATTATTCTTTGAAACAAAGCTTTTAGTTTTTCATCTGTGGAATAGTTAACCTGCTCCACTTGATTAGACCCATGGGCTTTTTTTAATGGTAATTTAAATATATCTAGAAGAGCAAAGTTCTTGGGAAAAGGAAAGTAAATCGCAATTTTAATTTGCATTGATTGTCTATTCTGTCAGAAATAATTCCCATCGTTTATATTATGTAGATTGTGTTGAACAGAGAATGGAGAGAATGAGACCTGGATTCATCAGAGGTTCTTTAGGCTGAGATCGTTTTATTAAAACTGGTGATATTACTTCAAATTATACATTTAGATTTGAGCTGGTTCTTCAGTGTTGAGTTGACCTGTTAAGGTGAAACGATCTGTAAGAATATACCCGGAAATTATATATTGTAATGCAAGATATTACTATGTCATTAATGCGGTTAAGCGGATAGCAAGCCCTCTCTTTGCTAATCTCTGAAAATAAATCCCTAAGGTTTACAGTGATTCAAACAGTTGAGACACAATAAATCCTCCTTGAGTTTGTTAGTCATCATTACAACTGAAGAAAGACACACTTCTTCACTTGGACCTCATGTGCATCTTGTATACACCGATCAGCCATAACATTATGACCACTGACAGGTGAAGTGAATAACGTTGATAATCTTATTAGCCAGCAAGGGAACATTTTGTCATCAAAGTTGATGTGTTAGAAGCAGGAAAAATGTACAAGCGTAAGGATCTTGTGGGATGTTCCCGGTCTGCAGCGGTCAGTGCCTATCAACAGTGGTCCAAGGGAGGAAAACCGGCGACGGGATCATGGGAGGTTTATTGATGCATGGGGGGGCGAAGGCTGGCCCATGTGGTCAAATCCAACAGATGAGCTACTGTAGCTCAAATTGCTGAAAAAGTTGATGTTGGCTCTGATAAGGGTCAGAACACACAGTGCATTGCATGTGGGGTTGCATAGCCACAGACCAGTCAGAGTGCCCATGCTGACCTCTGTCCACTGTTCAAAGAGCCTACAATGGGCAAGTGAGCATAAGAATAGATTGTAAGCTTGCGAGCCGGGCTCTCTCCACCAAATCGGTTTGTGTTAGTCTGTCAAGTCTTGTCTTGTCATACCCCTTGAATTTATGTATTGTATTAAGCGCTGCGTAAACTGTTGGCGCTATATAAATAAAAGATGATAATAATAATACTAATAACTGGACCACAGAGCAATGAAGAAGGTGGCCTGGTCTGATGAATCAGTTTTTCTTTTACATCACATTAGGGATGCACCGATATATCGGTGGCCGAAATATATCGGCCGAAAAGGGCATTATCGGCAAAATGCTGAAATTTAAAAAAAACCTGACGAAAATAATATATTTTTTCTGCTGCAACATAAGTTAGCGACTGCTTCCATTGCAACATGCTCAAAATGTGATGCGGAAATTGGGAAACAGGAGTCGTGCAGGGAGGGTCAACACAAATCCTAGGGGCCTTATGTAACCCTCTCTAGAGTTATTTACATCTGCATTCTACATATTTTTACCTGTTTACCTAATTTTACCCCTTTTTAACCAGCACATCACCCAGAGACCCAGGAAACACCCAGGTATGCTCATGTATCATTAGGGCTACATAAGAGGAAGTTTATATGTGTACTTGCTTGTATCTCTTCAATACAGCCTCTGCTTTTATCAGCTGAAAACGACAAAAAAATTACATTTATTAAATGACAGAGACAGGTAATTAGTCACCATTTAGTTCTCTTTAATAACGTTAATTTTAATCATTAAGCCAACAGGAATGCTGCAAAGAATGTGTACATTTGGAAGGGATTCACACTATTCTTCAGTCTTCAAAAATACAGGGACATGTAAAATAATTTAATATAAGCTTAAAAGAAAATGAATGCATATATATTCATTAGTTGAACTAAATCTCCATACACATGCAAAACTTTAGGTAAGTACTCCAGCACACTGCTTCAGCTAACAACAAGTGGCTAGGCTCACATTACTAGGTATCCTATGGACTACATATGAGAAACGAAAAAGAAAACAGTGGTAATTCTCCTTTAAGGACAGATATAAGCATAGTTATTGGAAAATTTTTTTGCATAATATGGAAAATGGCACCTATGTCCACTCATGGATGAATCAAGGAGCTACGTTTCTTTGGTATTTGCTATGGACAGATGTAGAAGCTCCCTTAGCGTGGACTGGTTATTTCTGCTGCTGTGGCTCTAATTCATGCAAATAGCTTTCGCTTGCTTGTCGGTTTGTGACTTGTTAATGCTTTACAACTACAGATAAACATTCAGTTTTTCATTTAATACAGAAGAGTCCAATTCTTCCGTGTTCCCTAATGACAACAGGTTTGCTGCCTATAAATATTGTTATAATGGAACTGTAAAATAAGCTTAATCTCACATGCAAGGTAGAATGAGGCTGTGAAACCTATCCGTTCTCTAAAAAAACACCTTCACACCTAACTTATTAGCCTGTTGCCTCTAAATACTATGTTTAAGCTGACATTGTCGATAAATATGTCTTCTGAGCTGCGTGATGCAGTGACATCAGCCCTGCATAAAATATGTATGTCCTGTCATGGAATAAAGTTATTAGCCTTTCTGGCCTATGACCATAGAATTATCCCTTTGTTAGGCAAACTCACTCCTGTGTTGTCTGAACCATTTCTGACACCTTCTTGCTACCTGTTACATCCTCTGGACTCCCTCAAGAGATGAATCAATTATGTCTAAAACAGGAGATGGTAGCCAGAAGGACAGCAGCATCTTCCTCCACCAAAAAGCAGTTGGGGACCTAACATTTCCAGTGCAAATGTGCATACCCAGCCCTCAAGTCAGCATTATAAGAAGGAGGGAAACATAAGTCTGCTTAAGGTGCTTCTGGGCACTAAGGAGGTCCAACCTGGGTTTACTACACATATTTGGTTTTATGATAGGATTATCATTTCAATGCATGTGGTTGTTGCTGGTAAATACACTGAAACTTCTGGACTCAAAACTTTCTCTTGACCAGCCCTATAATTTATTTTTTCAAAGCCAGACTGAGGCCTTAATTGCACTTTTTAAAATGTTCTTTACCCTCAAGTATTACATTATTTTTCGATTGGAGATCTTTTAATAGAATATAACAATATACAATACGTGGATGGTTTCTCTGCACTGAAAGGGCCGCAGTTCAGCAGGGTCCCCAAAGTCTCAGCTTATCAAAATTGGGATTCACTGGCCTTTTGGTCACCATCTCCCCTTGAAGGCATCATGGGTTCCTCTCTTTTACCGAAGATTTGGCCTTCCCACTGGTCTTTTGACTGGGAAGGAGTCACATCTCCCTGGCGTGGGGCTCCAGAAGTTAAAGATTGATTATCCACTGTATTTATCCTTTCTTGGCATAGGAGAATCTTATTTTGCTTGAAGTAAAGAATAATATAAATACAAAAATAATTATACTATATTATAATTAAAACACAATAATTATACAAAATAGAAATAATGTAAATACAAGAAAATCTTACAATATACTTTCTATTGAAAACAGAAAAATCCTAGGTTTCTGTTGGCAATTTCCCTTAAATTGCATCTGTTATTTTTCTTATCTTATCAGATCTTTATTCTGATTCCTATCTTATCTGGTTACCCAGCACTATGTAATGAGTTACAAATTGAATACTCCTAGAAATAAGCATACGGACCTTTGGCGTGATATTTCTGGCACTGTTTGCGATTACAAAGAAAAGTGCTTTCAAAATAACCTTCAGCACTTCTCATATTAAAATTAACACATGGTGTATTTTGCTATGACATTTAACACATTAACAGTATATATGCCATCAGTGGCGTTGCTACAGGGGGGCAATTGCCCCCCCCTAGGTTAATACTTGCCCCCCTGCCGAATTTGGAATAAAGGCGCAATGCGACTTTAAATCCCGTCTTTTTTTTTTTTTTTAATGCGGAGGAGAGAGAGGGTGCGGCCCGCGTAAGATTGGCAGCCAGGGCAACCGATCTTACGCGGGCCGCACCTCGAGCCCTGCTACTTACCCGTGGGAGGGTCTTCTGTACTGCATAGAGGAAGCGGAACCTAGCAGAGTTCACGTGACATCACATGACTCTGCTCCAGTCCTGCTTCCTCTGTGCAGTACCAGAGAACGCAGTGGGAGGCCACGCCCTCTGCTGAAGTCTGTGAGGGGCATCGAGGAGCTGCAGTGCAGGTAAGGGGGTGGGGAGGGTGTTTGAATGAGTATGCGTGTGTCAGAACCAGAGACGGAGCGTAGCGCAGGATCAGGTGACAAAAAGGTTTAATGAGTAAAGCAATATAAACACACAGTCCAAACAAATAGAACAGCAGTACCGTAGTCAGCAAACAATTCCAAGGTCAAAAAGGCAGGCAGCGCAGTCTCATAAACGTGGTCAAAGTTCCAATTTAAAGGGGCAGAGGCAGGTAGAGGAATCCAAGAAAGGGTAGCCAAAGGTCAATTACCGGAAAGTCAAGCAGGGAACATGAAGTCTTCAAGTAGAGGGTCAAAAGGTATCCACAAGGAACACGGCTCAACTAGCAAGCAACTAGGGTAGGATTTGCAGGGTCTTTATAGTGTCTCTGATTGGAGATCCCTCCCTTGCACACCTGGTCTCCTCCCCTGCACACCTGATCCTCCTCTGGGCAGACCTGGTCTCCTCCCCTGCACACCTGATCCTCCTCTGGGCAGACCTGGTCTCCTCCCCTGCACACCTGATCCCCCTCTGGGCATACCTGGTCTCCTCCCCTGCACACCTGATCCCCCTCTGGGCACACCTGGTCATCTCTCCTGGGCCGGGTAGTTGGTAGAGGAGCGGTAGGCAGGCTCCTCCCCCTCCCCTCCTGATTGACCTCTTTGGTCTGCCCATCTCCGACCTCCGGGGCGTAACCACGCCCCCCCGCCACGAGGAAAGCGCGTGCTTTGGCTAAGCGCGGTACGCGGCCAAATCGAGGCCGGGGATACGGCCTACCTCACGGACGAGCGATCGTGCCGCAAGGCATCTGACACCCGGGACCAGTTCCGCCGCGAGGTAGGTAACGGACCCCGGTCCTGACAGCGTGATTGAGGGAATTAATCTGTGAATGAATGAGTGTGTGTGTGTGATAGCATGGATGTGTAAGTGCTGGAACCTAGGCATGATGGGACTGTGATTGCTGTTAGCAATCACACTCTTATCATGCCAAGTCAGCCAGTACATTCTGAAACCTAGCTAGCTGCCCCCCTTGTGTATTGATGCTGACAGCAGTATGGGGTCTACACATCACTTACAGCCACCCTGTACCAGCATGTACTGGCTGACCTGGCATGATAGGAGTGTGATTGCTAACAGCAAGCACAGTCCCATCATGCCTAGGTACCAGCATTTACTGGTTGCCTGGGTATGATAGGAGTGTGATTGCCGTGTGGACACCAGGGCTGGCTTTGGGGTGTGCAACCTGTGATCTATGCCTGTAATTTAGGGGGTTTTAAATATACCTTTTAATGACGTGTTTTTATGTGAATTCCAATTGATTTATACCTGTAAAGCTGGGTTTTTGCGTTATTCTGTAGATCCATATCTATATATTTCCATACATTATTTATGTATACCTGCAAATACAGTGTTTGTATGTCTTATTCAGTTGATTAATACCTGCAATGCTGTTTCCATGGATTTATTTGATCTATACCTGTAATGCTACGTTTCATATACTATTGTATACCTGCAAATACAGGACTTGTATGTCTGATTCTGTTTATTTGATATATACCTTCAGTGAATTTCAGTTGATCTATACATGCAAAGCTTGGTTTGTGTGTTAATGTGTTGATCTATACCTGTTATCGGCAACTGGGGCTAATATTAATATATATGGGCAGCAGGGGCATCAATACACAAGGGGCAAAAACACTAAGGGGAGTATAAACGACAATGCAGTGTGAAAAATCCATCCTGATGTAGACGTCTCTGACGTAGATTGTGTCCTGCTGTTTGTGTGTTTTTGGTTATTAGTGTAGCAGAGCCTGTCCTCGGGTGTGTGTGTGTATAGGTGTTGGTGTGGCAGAGCCTGTCCTGGTGTGTGTATTCAGTTGTCAGTGTGGCAGAGCCTGTCCTAGGGTGTGTGTTTGGGTGTCAGTGTGTCAGAGCCTGTCCTGGTGTCTGTGTGTTCGGATGTGAGTGTGGCAGAGCCTGTACTGATGTGCGTGGGTGTCTGTGTGGCAGAGCCTGTCCTGGTTTGTGTATGTGGGTTTGGTTGTCGGTGTGGCAGAGCCTGTCCTGGTGTGTATGTGTCTGGGTGTTGGTGTGACAGAGCCTGTGTTGGTGTGTGTGTTTGGTCATCTGTGTCCTTGCACTTAACTTACAGTAGGAATTATTTAATTTATATTTATGCCGAGATAAAATGCCCTCCTGAAGTTGTAGTGACTTCAGGGGACAAAACGTTCAAGGCCCTGAAATCATTTAGTGGAAAAGTTATTTATTGTGTTATAATATTTATTTCAAGGATTAGTCGCACTCAATTGTGGCTTCAGGCTTCCCATGTTGAATGATCAAGTATTATTTTAGCCCAATAACTAAAGTATAATTCCATAGCACATTACTTTTGGAAATTATGAATGCCCCCCCCAGTTTGACTGTGGTATCTTGTGTGCCCTCCCTATATTTTGTTTCTAGAGTCGCCACTGTATGCCATGGATTACCAGGAGGTTGATATTTTTCTAGCACAAAAAAATATTTTATTGAATCTAATTGCATCACTGTTTGATAAAAGACCTTTGATAATCTCATTGTATCATTTTGTTAAAGTGCACAAAATAAAATATGTTTTAATGATAGGGTGGTAAAACTGATAAAAGGAACTTAACTGTTTTATTGACTCCAGGGCCAGCCCGAGACATTGTGCTGCCTGTGTCCGAGGATGAAATGCTGCCCCGCCACCACCACCACATCCACCAAAACCACGCTCACTATGTGTCCCTGCCTCCTTTCCTGCAGCTTTTTTCTCTTCTTTCTCCTGTCTTCTTTCTTTGTCCTCTGCTTCCCATTTCTTCTTTCTTTGTCCACTCAGTGAATTTGGCCTCTTGAATCATATATTTGTCACCTCTCCTTCAGCCCCAACCCCCCATAGCTCACATACACACTTGCACACATTTTTACACACACTAACATACTCAGGCCAACACACATACTCCATCTCATGCACACAAACTCATCCATGCTCACACACATCCATGCTCCTGGTGCACTTCTGCAAAAGAGCAGAACTTCCGGCACACCATCTTCAATGGAGTGGTGTATTTAGGTTTTTTGCAGCCCTAGACCTGACTAAACCCTTGCACACCATAATCTTAATTTGCCCCACCCTTTCCTGCCCAGGCCATACCCTTTTCTCTGTAAACCCCACCCCTTCTTGTTTTGGTCCCACTCCCTTGCGTAATCCGCCTTTTCTAAAAAAACAAAAAAACAAAAAAAAAACAACCTGCCAAAGTCATGATCAATCTGCAGATGCGGTGCTAAAAAGGTGCGGAGTTGCTCTATATTAAGTTCCCCCTTTACTGTTTGGATACAAATGTGGCATTGGGAACAGTTTGCCAGCTTACCTGGCTAAAGACTTCACAAGAATGTCTGTGCTTTGGTCTCTCCAGGTGAGGTTAAGTTCCTGGCTTTCTGGCACCGGCACTGCCCATGAAGATTATTGATTGGCACCACCCACAAAAAGTATTGAGCAGATGGGTGGGATCAGGTCTGCTGCAAGGATTTTTGTCACCTTAAATTGCAATTATAGGATATGCCCAGCACCCTTTATTCATTCTACACCCTTTAGGCCCAAAACAGGAACAGACAGACTACCCTTACTACTGCCTGCTCATGACACGTGCCTTGCATTCACACACTTGCTTGCCCTTAGGCATATTTGCCCTAACATACAAATGCTTTCAAAACACAAACACACTCTCTCTACCCTTTCTAATACTTTCCCCTGTCTTATCTACCCCTTTCCATCCATCTCTTTCCTTTCACATTACCCCCTTTCTCTGTCTTTGTTCTTTCCCTTTCTCTTTATCTCTCCTCTTTCTACTTATCTCTTCTTTTTCCCCTATCTCTCCCCTCCCCCGTTCTCCCTTATGCCTCCTCCTCTTTCTCTTTATCTCTCCTTTCTAGCTCTTCCCTTTCTTTTTATATCTCTTTGTTCTTTTTATCTCTCTCTCATGTCTGTTTTTCCCTTCTCCTTTCTGTTTATCTCTCCTCTTTTTTCTTTATCACTCCCCTTCCTCTATTTCTTTTCCTTTGTCTTTATCACTATTTTCTTTTTACCTCTCCTCTTTCTCTTTTATCTCTGCCTCTTTTCTTTGATCCCACTTTCTCATTATATATCCTCTTTTTCTATATCTTATCTCTCCCATTTCTCCTCCTATTTTACTTCATCACTCCTTTCTTTTTCTCTCTCCCTTTTCTCACCATGGTACTCCTTTCTCTATCTACCACTGAGCAAGATTTTTATTCGGTTTCGCTACAGTTATCGGTTAAATTTTTTTTTAAATAATGCCAATTTATGTTCAGAGCACAGATGTGTTATATATATATATATATATATATATATATATATATATATATATATACACATAAATATTGAGTTCCATGTACATAACCAAACAGATTTCATTTGTTTGTACACACAGGCAAATATCTTGTTTTATATATGTATGTGAATTTGATTTGTGGTTTAAAATCATCAACCATATCTTGGGGTGCAACCTGTATTCACTTGTGAACGAAGCAAGGTCAGGTCCTTATGGGGAAGAGATATGTATCAAATGATAAAAATGGTTACGATGCTGGTAGGCACTTGATTTGAATTACTGCCTGGATATGCGTATCTGTCTCTGTCACTGAGACCTTGATGCATTTCGGAAGGCAGTATGTTAGAAAAATTGCTGGCAGGTATAAATTGAGTGTTTTATTACGGATGATACAGTGACATGCCTATGGTTTGCAAAGCCTTTTAACGTTTACCTTCATGAAAGCAGAAGAGTTGAACTTATAACTTAAAGGAGGATTTGCCTTATGCTAAGCATTACACAATCATCTCACAAAATTTTAACATAAATCACAAAATGTATCAAATAGTAGAAAATATGTGCAGTATAAACAACATGTTTTACTCCTATTATACATAACTAATTTAATATTGATGTACTAAAAGCTTAGAAGGGTAGATACCCACACCCCACTCTCTCTCTGCCTCCCGGATCCCAACCTCATTCTTGCCTATTTGGGGATAGCCCTCTTTCATGCATGGAACAGAGAGTTCCCAGGTAAAATAATCCCCCCAGTTGAAGCAAGCATTATCTAGAGCCAGTTAAGCTTCCCTAGCAGGAGACATTTACAAGGACTAGCCCTCGATAATGCATAGTGAAGTTAGAGAGTTTGAACTGCAACTCTCCTGCATACCTGCCTGGAAGTTTCTATGAATGAATTCTTGGACTTTCTATTTCAATACAACCTACATAAATAAAAAACATAGGCAAATGTTAGCACTGATCGGTTGTGACATAATATTTCACACCAGCTTTTAAAATTTGAGGTATTTAGGTTAAAGGATAATAACCTGCACTTCTCATATATTCAGTTCGCGTTTAGGTGATTTGACTTTGAAATCTCTGTCACTCAAAGTCTAGATACAAGTTGCTTCTTAGAAGAAAAGTGTATTTGTCATTATTTCATTAGCAAAGTCAAGGCATTTAAATACTTATTGTATACATATTGCAACTGATATGCCTATTTGCAGTGTGGCATTAAGATTCTCAGCTCCTGAACTTTTAACATTTTTGTTGCTTCTGGTATAAGAATATCGCTCAGAGGAAAGGTACAAAAAAACATGCATGAAAAAAATGTTTGACACCCCTGTGGTAAAAAGAGACTAATCCTCAAAAAAGGGAAAACTTGTTGCAGGACAATGTGACCTTAGCTCGGTGGACCCTAGGGATGTGCCTAATCAATAACATAAGACTGGAGTGACTTTTCTTCTAGGTTCCTCAATAAACAGCAAATTTCTAGCTTATTCTATGTATGCAGGCTAACAACAATACAGTAAAACCCCAAAGAGAGCGATAAAGAGAATGGAGGAGAAGCAAACAGAAAGAGGGTGTGCAATAAAAAAGAGGAGTAGAGATAAACAGAAAGGAGAGGAGAGATAAACAGACAGGATCAATGATACAACACTGGCACACTACTGACAAGATTTAAAGAAGGCTTTAATAACAAAAATACAATATTATTACTTATTGTTTTTTATAGCGCCATCATATTCCGTAGCGCTATATATGGGTAAACAGGACATAACAAGTAGTACATAGCATAACAAATTAGGTGAGGAGGGCCCTGCTCAAATTAGTTTATCATTTAGACGGAATATTATAAACATTTTGTGGTTACACCACTGTTTCCACAGTTGCTTGATCTAGTTTTTAACCTATGCTTCCTATTCCTGGCTATGATCCACCCTACACCTCCCACACACATTTTTAAAATATTTTTTCTCTTTGTTCTTTGAGAACCAGTAGTATTTGTGTCTAGGAGTGTCTTGCATTTCTATCATTCATTCTACAATTTATGAAATTCAACAAATTATGAAAAAAATGAGAAATGTATACAAATTATGTTTAAATGAATCACTTATCTGAAACATGTTATAAATAAGTTGTCAACTTTACTGTCTCTGTGGTGTCGAATCCCACCATCTATTTTTGATCAGCGTTAAACACCAGTTTTGGGGGTGACTAGAACCGGGCGTGAACAGAACCAGAGGCAAAAGCTATAGCACAGGCCTTCATGGATTTTACAGCTTCCTGAGCCGGTCATGGAAAATCAGAAGATCACCATGTGACAGAGACCCGTATTCCGACCGAGTAGCTCCACCATAGAGATCTTCCTTGCCGCTGAAAGCTTAATTGCTCAAGGGATTAACCCGTTGTGATCACCCATGCACAAGTTGAGACTTAGTATAGGGTGCAAACAAATCTAGGTTTATTGGGAACAGTGCAGATACTTATACACACTTATAATCAGATAAAGAGTATAATCCAATCAACTACCAGACAGCCTGGTGCCTCCATACAGTTCTATGTCCAGCAATGCCCACCTGACAAAGAGTCACTATTTCGGTGTGATCCTGAGGGTGCGGTGGCAATCCCAGGGTACCTATGGAGAGCTTTGGGTCCCAGGAGGTTATGTTCCAAAAATCCACCCTGCGTCGGGACCCCGAGCGACAGTGCCCCCAGGAATAGTCCATATGGTAGCCGGGCCAGAGCTCCAGAGCCGCAGCTGGGTAAACCCCGGTTCTAAGGATGGGTAATAAAACCAGGTTTCCCAAATGAGATCCCTCTCCGTAACCAATTCCGATGATGACCCCCCCACGAGCACAACATAACCCCAAAAGAGCTATGTGGTGGGACAAAGGACAACCTCGGCGGGCATCACCACGATTCCTATCCGCTGTACAGTTCCATGGATTTGTGCCTAGGTCCCGGTCAGGCCAAGGCAGGGAGGAAAGGGAGTTCCCCAAAACCCAAAGGAAACACAGGGTCTATAAACCCATAATCCTTGGGAAAGTCAGTAAATAAACTTCTTTGACTGAGGGGGTAAGAAATGCGCATAGACGGCGCATGATCCCCACTGCTGCAAAAGCCAGACATTGGGGCAGCTACCTGCAAAAACAGGCCGCTGGCGTATCTTTCTCTCTGAACACATATATTAATGTTCTCTTTACTGATAATATGTAACAGTTTATAGTGGACAAATATTTTTCAAATGGTATGCTTGGTGCAGTGTTTATGTTGCAGGACAGTGTAATTTCCAAAGCATGCATCTCGTTATTTTGGAGTTACTCATTTCTTTTAATATTTTTGCTTTTTTGTGTATTTTATGCACAGTAATGGGTGCTAAATAGAACTATTTACTTTTTTATTATACCTAAGTGAAACTTACCGGTATGTTTTGGTTGCAGAAAGGAATTCCTTTTTTATAGTCTACTTTTACTTGGAAGGTTGCGCCCTCGATTTTAATAATTCCTGTTATACCATGTATTTTTTTATTATATCTTATTCCCCTATACATCTGCAATTTTGTCCAATAAATGGGATATTACATGGATTTATACTTATATTTATTTATAAATAGCAGTGAAGCTAACATTTCTTTTAATAATATGCTTAAAATAATTACACAGAAAATAAAAACATTTTAAAAATGCCTACTGAAGCAAACAGAAAGGAGAGCCTTTTAGTTGCTTACTGCAGATTGCAGCATTTTTGTTGATCATTTGTGGGAAACAGAAAAATAATTGCTCTATAATTCAGAGGGAAGGTTCAAAAACATGCTAAAGGCATGAGTGCTTTGTAATAAGTCAAGGGACTCATTAACCAAGAGTGTGACTAATTTGCCATTAGCTAATGGAGTTATATATCTAGACAAATAGTCAGATGACAAGATGCTTAGTAAGAGCAGAAAATCAATACAACAAACAGCATAACAAGAAATGCCTATCTCACAATTCTCTCTGGTTGTTAGGCGATGAGAGCATTAGCTTGTCAACATCAGGAAGGATCGTGCAGGTAATATCAAAGGCACATTGTGTAGATTGTAAGAACTGCCTTATATATGGGAGATGCGCATATGGGGGTGGCCCTCGTCCTAATGGTATGTTAACTCCCTTTATAAGCTTCAAAATATGATGGAGCTCAATGCCCAATAAAGACTATTCATTAGAGCATTTAGCCTCCCCAGGCATGTGTGGATAGATAATCTACAATTTATGGGGCAATATCAATTAATAGTGTATGAATAATAACCTTAAGAAAGAGCAGAAATCTATAATATCGGCCTCTGTTCAGCACTTATCGCATTTTCTCATAATTTACTGATTGCCGGCTATTCTGTGGAACTGTTGTAAGAGTACACGTGAAATTCTCAAATTGGACACCAATCTTCCTGGTGCAGAAGTATGGACTCCACTAGACATCTGAAGGTGTGCTGTGCTGTCTGGCACCAAGACGTTAGCAGCAGATCCTTTTAGTCTTGTAAGTTTCGAGGTGGGGCCTCCATGGATGCATCCTGGTGCCATGTATTTTCCAGGTAAAAGAAAACGTGATTCATCAGACCAGTCCACTGTGGTCCAGTTCTTATGCTCATGTGCCCATTGTAAGCATTTTTGGTAGTGGACAGGGGTCAGCATGGACACCTTGACTGGTCTGTGGCTATTCAGCCCCTTTCGCAACAAACTGTGATACACTGTGTGTTCTGACCCCTTTTTATCAGAACCAGCATTATCTTTTTCAGCAAGTTGAGCTACACAGGGCAGCCTTCGTCCCCTATGTGCATCAATGAGCCTTGGCTGCCAGTTGCTGGTTCACTGCTTTTTAATTCCATGGACCACTTTTGTATCCGGTCTGCAGTGGTACTGACCACTGCAGACCGGGAACACCCCACAAGAGCTGCAGTTTTGGAGATGCTCTGACCCAATCGTCTAGCCATCACAATTTGGCCCTTGTGAAAGTTGCTCTGATCCTTTCTCAGATGTTCCCTGCTTGTAACACATCAACTTTGAGGAAGAAATGTTCACTTGCTGCCTAATATATCCCATCCACAGACAGGTGCCATGATAACAAGATTCACTTCACCTTCGTCAGTGGTCATAATGTTATGGCTGATTGGTGTATGTAAATAAAATGTTGAGTAAAGTAAAAGAAATTGAACTTGCCCCAAGACATGTTCTTTCCAGATAGAGTCATGGAGAAGGAGAAGCGTTTCTGCACCACTCTTTCCCAACAAATCTATTTGCGTTATTCTGGCCTCTCACGCACTCCAAAAAAGCAGAACCACGTGGGCAGCCTCTATATCTTGGCCTAGCCTGTCTAGGCAGCTCTTTACTTTACCCACCCACTCAGCTGCCCCCACCCAGGGCTGGCACTATCTATATACAAGGTAGGCGCAGATAGCTGATGGCCTGCCCACTGCTGAAGGAGCAGAGCCTGTTGGGAAGATCATTGATCTCCGTCTAATCAGTGGTGTGCCTAAACTTACTGCTGAGTGTGTGACCATTGCTCCCTCGCGAAGCAAGTAAAGCTGAGGGCCGGCATATGACATCATATTACGGCACTGCAGTGAGATCGGGTGCACCATGATGGAAGCCTGCAAGAAGAAGGTCTTCAGAAAGGTAAGTGATGGAGCGAGATAGTATAGAAAGGATGCTAATATAAATGATAAAAAAGCTACTGGAGAAGTTTGACTTAATTTGAGACTCAAGGTTGAAATGTACTTAAGGCTTCAGTCTTCATTGAGGGCTGCCCACTGAAACACTTCTAGCTTCAGGCCATCTAGCAGCATCATTGAGTGTGGTAGTCCCACTGAAACCACTGAAAGGTCTAGCTTGTATTCTCTTACCAATTGGCCAGCACTGTATATATAAAATGTTTATACTGACCTGTTGTGAAAAAAAAAATTTCATATAAATTTACAGAAGATCTTGCATGTAGTATTAGATTTTGTGTGCGTATTGAAAACAGGATATGTCAACTGCAATAAAGTTAGGGAAAGATCACCTTCTACATTTGCCACAATCTCCAGCCTGCTATCTTTATTGCCTTTACCATCATAGTTATGGGAATCCAGTTTCTGATGCGCAAATGTGAGTCATCACTTACTGGCTTAAAGGATGACTGCAGTGAAACTGGCTGGTTTCCTACTGGTGTTTTGTGTAATGCAGCATAACAGGTCTGTCTCTCAACAAACCTAGCAGCCATAATTGTTTATTTAATGCATATTAACCTGAGGGGGAGGCACCTATTCACTTGTCAAACTATAGTTTCCTTTAAATTGCTTCAAGAGATGTAATAGATCATTGTCTTTGTCCTTATCAAGTATTAGCTCCTGGGAAAAAAAAACATTACATGGGGTCTGACATGCTGTCTGGTCCTTCTGCTGGTTTTGAGTAAATTAGCATTTCTTTGTAATGATTCCACAGCACAAACTGTCTCAACAAATGGACAAAGGCACACTACGTCTTGGAATTGTTCTGGCATACTCCCTAGAACAGGAAAATCTGTCTACCTTCCCCCAAGATTTACACTTCTGTTAGAAAACTTCTTACTATAGTCAAGTACACACTTTTGTGTCTATGGCTATAGCTGGTTTCTATGGATACATACTGGTTCCTAGCTGGGGGGTTATTCTCAAGCTGGTGTAAGTGGATGAGCATACATAGCTCTCCACTGTTGCTAACCTCAAATGCAGCATCATTTTCCACCTGGGCACCATGGGGATGCAATACAGAAAAGTTGAAAGAGCTTTGTAAACAGGGCAGCACCACAACCTTCTCCAAACTTAAGGTCTCTTTAATGTGCGGCACCTTTTTAGTTACAGTATAAGTGTGAGTTACCATATTCCCCATGCATTGTTGACAATGATAACTTTTTTATGGCTTGAAAGGACTCTACAGTGACCCTATGCAGACCCTTTAAAGAATAATACATATTAAAGTTTATTACACATTAATTTGCAGACAGGAAAAAACTTACCGTTGGGAGTATCTGCAGCTCCAGAGCTGAAGTGCGCAGCTCCTACTGTGATTTATTTTCATGCCAGTTTCATCCGCTCACCGGCAGGAAAGTGCTTCCATTCAAATCAATGGGAGTGCTTTCAGTGCATATGTGTCCCATTTAACCTCTTGGAATTCTGCCGGCCAGCATCGGTATTCTGTCATTCATTTGCAAGGGGGAAAGTGTTTATTCAAAGGGGACACTAAGCTATTATATGCATTCAAGTTAATATTATGGCTGGACTGGATCACATTGAAGATTAAACATCATAAACTATTAACCAGAATAAGGCCTTATACAGTGGTGTAAAGTAGAAAGTACACCCTCTTTGAACGCTATGGTTTTACATAGGGCTGAAATTTGGTCATGCAACAGGACAATGATCCCAAACACACCAGCAAATCTACTATAAAATGGCTGAAAAAGAAAAGAATCTAGGTGTTCCACCTCAATAAACTGAAGCAATATTGTAAAGAGTGGGTCAAAATTTCTCCACAACAATGCAAGAGACTGATAGTCACACATAAAAACAGTTATTGTTGCTAAAGGTGGTTCTACAAGCTACTGAATCATAAGGTGTACTTAGTTTTTCCACACATGGCTTGTCCATTTTGGCTTTATTTTTGTTGACTAAATCATGACACTGTGTAATATGTCATGTGTTGTTGTTCATCAGAGATTGTATTTACTTATTTTTTTTTAGACCTGCTAAGGAACAGATAATTGTTATGTCCTGATATGTAAAGCCATAGAGTTGAAAGAGTGTGTGCCTTCTTTTTCACATGACTGTATATAAAGAAACATAGTATTTGAGAGTACAGAAGAACTATTAAATGTACCTTTTTTCATTGTAAACAACCGGAATGTTATTTGGTGTATGGTTTTGTCTTATGAAGATTAAATTATGGGCTCTGAGCTGTAAATGCGATGCTTGATTTCTACACGTTGCCTATAAGATGTTGATGTGTACACGAAAATGCAGGGTTTTGCGGTAGGATTGTAACTTTTAACTAATTTGCATTGTATGAACAATACAAGATCCATGAGAATTTCAGGGCTATATGAGGAACACTGTTGGACTGTGAGAATTAATTTTGAAGAAAGGCTAGATAGATCTCGGACCTTTCCATACAAAATACGACAACAGTCATCCACTATGTGGTTTAGATTTCTCTTTATAGTGCAAGGAGTGGCAATGAACAGCTGAAGACTATATACTTCTTCTGTCCATGGAGGGCTTGAGCATACAGGCATGGCAACAATCTAGCGCACCGAGCAAGCCGGCACTGCAGCAAGCCTATGACAAAAAATGTCAGCTATGTGGTTGAGAGTGGGGACATCAACATCACAATTCATCTAGGACAAAGAAAACCCCTTGTACTGAGCCGGTGTACTTAGATTAACTCTTG
The DNA here is from genome assembly GCA_023333645.1 of Sceloporus occidentalis. NCBI lineage: Eukaryota > Metazoa > Chordata > Lepidosauria > Squamata > Phrynosomatidae > Sceloporus > Sceloporus occidentalis. Next base: position 134,349 of record JALMGF010000192.1, on the reverse strand, counting down.
CAGTGCTGGCGGGAATTAACAATCCATTGTTTGAGCACTTTTCTGCCCAAAAATTAACTTGTGGTAGAAAGTGTGTGGTGATGGATAAGCGATTTCCTTAAAGCAGCAGACTCGTGTAGAACACAATAGCACATTCTGCCAAAACGCAATTGAAATACTTACCAGCTAGATGTGTGTTGGTTTCACTAGGACCCAGTAATGCATACTTGGTTTATGTATCTAAATGCAGAACAATGGGTATAGCCCAAATTTTTCCTTGTAATTACATGGATTATGCTTCTTTATATCAATAAATCAAACATTCAGTTAAAACATTTTTTGTGAATTTATTAAAATATAATATACAGTGAAATTAAAAAAAGCTGCGTTAGTATGATCATGAGTAAAAGGAACATTTCAACATCTTAAGAAAAAAATGTATTAGATGTGTCATTTAGTTCCAAGATGGTTCGAATTTACAATGTGCTGCTGTCATTGGTCATAAAGGTGCCTCAGTTGCCTGGTAATTCTGTAAGTTCTCAAGACAATGGTAGATGCTTGCCAAGAGATCACACAAAGGGAACATGCCATCTGCATTTATAGCAAACCTTGAGCTTTTAGCTCTATGATCAGACAGTAGAAATTCAACCATGGGTTGGACAGTGCAAAAAATAAGCATTACATATATACATTGTCTTTAGATACAAAAAAAATAGTGCAAAACAGGAAAGGCTGCCTGATGCAATATTCAGTAGCATTCTCTTCTCCCACACCCCATCCATAGGCAACCAACAGCTAACCAGAAACTGAACAAACAAGGTACACTTCGTTAAAGATTAGTGTGTTGACTACTTTGATTATTAAGTATAGTTAACCCTTTCAATAACCCACTTTGGGTGTTATCCGTTGCAATCACTGGCCCAGTTGCATCAGAAAAGGACATAAGAATCATTAGGTTATTAGCCAGAAAGGATTGTGCTAGCCTCTTGGCAGCCAAAGGGTTAACAGGTGCAGTCGTGAAGAGGTGCTTATTCACTGCACAAATAATGACACACTGTGGGGTGTATTACAGGAAATTTTGTTACACTCTTGTAGTTTAGATCTCCGCCCTACCCTTTTGTGCATTGGCAATCTAAATTAGCTGTAGTCAATCAGAAGGTTTCTTTGTATCAATTCTAATCCATGTTTCCATTGCCTTTTACTCTATTGCACACGCTAAACCCTCAGCAAAACAAGAGAACATAGAAAAATAATTATATAAAAACAGTCCGCATCCCACCACTCCTGTAATAATAATAATAATAATGAAACAACAATTAGTGTCAGACATCAATGTCCCCAGCTTCCAAATCCAATTTCTTCTTTATATCTATTAGTGAGGATGTTGGCTTTTCTCGTTAGCTTGCTGAGGACAATGTGGAGTCCATTGAGATGATAGTGGAACTGCTTCTCCAGGTCCTCTTCTCCATCTGCATCCTCCAGCCTGCTAATGTCCATGCTGGTTATTTTGTCCTTTTTTCTGTCCTCACCCTGCAGGACCCCCCACTCAATATCATTCCTGATGGATTTCAGCAGGATGTAGTAGCCGTGCATGTCTCTCCTGTTGTAGTAGTTGGCTGCCCCATTGCTATTGTTGACCACCTCTTCTTTTACCTCCATGTCCAGAGGAACATCCCTTAGCAAACTGGGCACCATCACAGTCTGGTCCATGTTGTTCACTGCACCTATAAACCTGTTCATGGCATTGAACAAGGAGTGCTTTTGGTTGTAGGTGTCAGATATTTGCATCATGGTTTCTGCAGTGTGTTTGGAAATCTTTCCTGTTGTGATGGTGGTCTCCTTGCAGCAATGATCTGCTCCCAGACAATACAGCCAAGGCACACAATCAGATCCCTTGCAAATGAAAAGTCCAGATGTATAATGCCAAGTAAGCTGATTTAGAGCTCCACCAGCCTTTCCCAACTCATCACTTCTGTGCTACTACCTCCAGAGGCTACAAGACTTCTCTCATCCACCAGCAGGTTCACAAACCAGATCGGTTTATCTTGCACATCAGGAAGAGAATGCAGTTAACGTATTTGCAATGCAAAGCACTTGAAGCCTAAGGTAGTCCAGTAAGAACCTCTCTCCTTCTCTCCCACTTCATGTATGAAGCATGCAGCCGGCTTCCCAGTGACTGTCACTAAGCATATATATATATAGATTGAGGCAGAGAGGAAAGGTGTAACTACTGGTGCCTCCTCCTTTGCAGTAAAGCAGGATAAAGCCGGTTCAGGGATCTAAACGACCGATAGTAACACAGGCTTGTGTTCAGCTGCCTTACATAGCTAACTCCTCCCCAATTTCCAGCCAAGTCCCAGCTGCCCAGTAAGGAGATCGGGCTGTGTAAACCCCCAGACTCCTTGCATCATGCTCAGTAAGGGGTAGACACCTTACCAAATCTTCAGCCTCCTATTTGCTGAGAGAGCTCAGCAGAGGAGAATAATTCTTGGCACCGAGGATGACTTCCCAGTTCTGCAAAGTCTATTAATACATAGAATTCACTGTAAACTTTTTTTTTACATTCTGAATCAGAGATCTGTTCATCATAAAGAGCATCAACAGCAATCTACCTAATATAGACAGGCAGAAAGTCATAGTAATATAAAAACATATATACACAGGTAGATGGATACAATTAAATAGATTCTTTACATGATGGTATCATGTTAATTGGTGCAACTGGCACTTTAAGGCCAGCAGCCGCACATCATGGTTTTTGTACGCACTCTAGAGCAGCAGATCAGGTAAGTATGGGGTGCTGTCGGCATATGCCCAGTGTGCCAGATGGGCAATCCGGGCCTGATTAGCACATTGACTCGTTGATGCAATTAATTGTATTTTTTTGGGGGGGGGTTGAAAGAAGACAGGAAGATATGGGTAATAAATAAAAGAGGCAGCTTTAACCCTCTGGTTACATTCTAAAAATTGTGTTCAGATTATTGCTATTTATCCTGGTTTTGGCCACATTGTATTCAAAAGCTTGGGTTGAAAAATGGTCTACTGCATCACATATGATTCAATGATGCCCAGCTCCAAAGTTTTTACTAAACTAGTAGGACATATCTGGTCTACGGGAAACCATGCTTATCAGTTCTTATCAAATTAGGAAAGTTCTATAAATGACGGATGACGACTGAATAAAACAGGGCCATATACAAGGCATATGTTCATTTAAATACATTGATAAACATTGTACTTCAGAGGAGGCTTTCTAGATCAACATCTGCCAGGGGTATCAAGCTCCAGGGCAGGAGGACAAGAACCCAGCCAGATTTTCCGGATATCCCAGTATGAGCACTAACAGCTCAGTCAGAAAGCTTTGAACCCATGTAATCACTTGTGTTCAAGCCATGGATTTACCTAAATCCTGATCTGTTAGTGGCCCTCAAGCCTTGGAGATCCACGCCCCATTCCAACATGTTTTGTTGAAGTATCTTGACCATCAGCTTGTTCTACAGGACAGACTGCAGCTATTGAAACGTCACATATTTTCACTGAAAAGAAGCATGGTTTGCTTGCTACTTGAACAAAGGTGCTCGAAAGAATCTACCAGAAGGTTGTGTAACGTATTGCATAATACATCTACTACCAAATGAGCAAGTTAAAAATGTCATTCGGCCACAGCTCCGGGGTATATCGTACTCCTGATAACATACATCTGCTGCTAATCTACATATAGCAACATTCACGTCAAACGCTTATGGGATTTTTACATTTATTAATACAGTTTGTAGCGGGCACAGAACAGAGGGGAGGAAAAAGGCGTTAATTAAGCACCTATCATATACTGTACATGTACCACCAGATAAGAATTATTCAGCCTATCCATTCTCACCCTTTATCCTGATGTAAAGACTAGACCTTCATCTATCCTTGGTCTTGTCTTAGATTCAGGATGGATTTATGCCTACCACAAGCATGTTTAAATTCTGTCTGTATTAGCCTCTACCGCTTCTGCTTGGGAGGGTGTTCCGTTTATCACCCTCTAAGTGAAGTAAAATGTTTTACATTACATGTAAGCATCCGACCCTCTAGTTTTAGACTATGACCTCTTGTTCTTGCATTTCTCCTCCTCTGGAATAAACTTCCCTCCTGTCCTGTTGTGTTTAAAGGTCCCAGAATATTTGACATGTATACCTACTGTATTTCATAATGAAAATGTTTAACTATTTCTGACTCTAACCAGGTATACCAGGTCTGAAAAAAATATACATATATAAACGTATGATAAGAATTTTTCTTTTTAATTTGGAGTATTATTACAGAATGATATCTACTTTATAAATTTAATAAGGAAAAATGGCCTCTTTCCGAATATCAAGGACATGAAAGGAAAGGCCTGTGTTGGGCAGGTTGAATATTACACAGTGTATGCTTCCACAGTGTTTATTCTCAGGCGTCAGCAGTGATATGGAGGATAAACTTCCATGATGGGATAAGGACCAGGTCTCTGCGCTTCGTCTGTGAACTCAGTGAACCGCGCAGCAGTCCCCAGCACAGCCCATCAAGCACACACTCCCGTATCAGCCGCCTTTCACGACTTCCGCACGCTCCCTTGTCTCCACTTGATATTAATAGGCACGCTCGCATCACACCACAGCCATACCCCCGGTTCTAGCCAATAGCAAGCGGGGACGTCACCCTGTCTCCGATTCATGCTGTGACTCAGACAACCAATGGAGAAGAAGCTAAGCTCCGCCTCTGGTTGCCTTTCGCCCAATCGTTGGTACTCTTCTGCGGTCCCTTCAGGCTCCGGGCGCCCCTGGTAACAGTAGAGCTGCCAGGGAAAGGAGTCACGTGGGCGGCGAGAACGCAGCGGGGATAATTGATTAGAGCGTTCCCAGGGCTGCGCTGTGAAGTGCGCGGGATGATTCGCAGCATTTATCTAACGCCCTCATGCTCTGCATTCACTCCCATAGCAACTGGCTGGCAATACATAATCAGCCTAGCGGTGTATGGGAGGCAGCGGAGTCTGGACGCTTCGGAGACACGTTTGCCGACATGCACGCAGACGGCTGTGAAGCTATACATAACCAGCAGCCACGTTTATATAAACCTGAAAGCAGCTCCGGTCTGAATTTAAATGGAACTGAAGTAATTTGAGGAAGACGGAGACGTTAATGTGCTTTGCACACTGCCTACATGTAGAATACGTTTATATAGCGCCAGCAGACTCCGTAGCGCAGTTAGAATAGGGGGACAGTAAATACAATATTAAAATAATACATTAATACTCGTTAAATCATGCAATTCTCCTGTTTTAAAACATTGTTTGAGACAAATTACACATTTTAAGTCATAAAGTCTCTATCACAGGAAGGTCCCCTCCCCCCTTTTTTCTTTGCTTTCTGCCTTTTGCGATCTTTTTTCTTCAGTTCTCTTCTTTCCTCCCTCTTCGGAATCACTTGCTGACATTTTCCTTTCTTTTTTTTTTTCTATTGTCTTTATCGTTTTCTTTTGTATCTTGCTTCTCTGCCGTTTGCATTTTTCATCCTTTAACTTCAATACGCTCACCCCCCCACATACATATACACACATGTACACATCTACAGATATTGTATACACATACGTATGCACACATGCTTTTAAATATATATATAGTGTCCCTTGGAACGCCAGACCCGAAAGCAGTCTTTCGCATCCCTCGCCAAAAAAGTTTTTCTTTAGGATCTGGGTCTTCTGCCCGTCTCAGTGAAATTGTGCATCAGACACCAATATTTTGGGGAATAAATAATAAAACAAAGCATAATAACAAAGTGCCATATATTGGCAAAAAGAAATTAGGCAGCAGAAAGGTACACAGGCATCCCCGATGTTATCAACAGCATCCATGCAAAGGCGACCCCAGGTTGGGCCTCATTGTGGGCTTTGACGCACCTGGGACTTCATGCTGTCTCAATGTTAAAGCCGCAGAGCCGGGCTCCCCCATGCATGTATTCAATCCATCTAACCCAATAAGCCAAGAAGGTTGGCTTTCCTTCCTATAAGATCTGCACATTCAGTTTCACAAATGTCAAAATTAAAACGAGATTACAGTATATTACACAAATTATTTGTTACATAGGCTACAGGAACATATGTAATGGACAATCTGGTTTACACACATTCAAATATATCCCATGTCAGCGCTATTCTTGCAAGGCCTGGGGTGGCACAGACAGGGGCATTTGCTGCCTGGCTTCTACCTATTTAACCCAGGAGCAGAGATCTGTGCGTTTTAATATTTCTGTTGTTTGCTCTCTTTTGGTCCTTGCAATGATTTTTTTGGCAAGAACACATGGGTATGACATCAGTGCAAAGTCCTGAACAATCTGGGACAGTCAGCAGGTATGTGTGGAGAGAACGGTACAATTGTTGAGAGGTACATATAGTTACATAGTTACATAGTAAATAAGGTTGAAAAAATACCTAAGTCCGTCAAGTTTAACCCTTCTACCTAACCTTCCTATTCTTGATCCAAAAGAAGGCAAAAACAACCCCTAATTAAGCTACTTCAAATTCTGCCATCAGGGGAAAAAAATTCCTTCTTGACTCCAAGAGGCAATCGGATTTCTCCATGGATCAAGACGCTCTAAACTATTAATGTTACACTATATATCTATATATCTCTGCTCCTTTGTGAAACAGGCAGCAGTCAGGTGTCAAACCTCTTTGCCATATCAAAAATGGGAAATTTTGCTGAGAATGTTTGTAAACCATATTAATGAATTTACCGATGTGTGTTAGATCGCACCTATTTCTTCTTGGCAGACAGACTCTTTCACATATCCTTCTTTTTGAGAATGTCATTAACTGAATCGCTGAGAAAGCAGACTGGATGTGCCCGCTGCCACCCTGAGATCTTGGCTGTAATAGCAAGGAAACATCAGATTTGTTTGCAGCTTTTTAGAATAATCTGGTTAGGGAAATCATCAGATCTGGCAATGACACATGACTGACTACACTGGCTACCGGAGTAGCGACAATACGCACAGTGATTTAAAGGTAGAGTCTAATTTAAAAAAATTTTCTTGTGAGCATTAATACAGCACCATGTGGTTTAACATTGAAAACTTGTTTTTTCCCATTTTTGCAATAAACCTTACTTGCATACTTGTAAATTGCCATTGTAGGCAGTGGGGGGGGGCTCTCAATGGGTCCATTAACACTATGGAGACTGCATTAGAAGGCACTCCATGCTTTTAAGACCTGTCCTAGGTAAATATATCACTGATTGTATGCCACCATGTGATATTTCCGGCAGATTCAGCTATGGGTAGCAATGGAAGGTTAGGAAAATAAGTGAAGGTTTGCAAAGCACTTGGTCCGTAATACTAAAGCACCAGAATAACGGAGCACCGTCTATTCACATTCTTCAAGATTTATGGTGTGCGTTTGAGTCAAGTCACGCCCTGTAGATTCCTGCACACCTTGATTATTTGGTCACCAACTGTCTTGCATGTATGCAGGATCACCTAACTCTCATGATGCAAAGCCGACTGCAAAGATTCTATGTAGTGACTCACCAAACTTGTTAACAAATGGCTTTAATACCAGTTCTCATGGAAACCTTGACTTCTCATTATTTAAAAGAATAATTGAGTCACCTGTATCAACCATAAGATTACTGGAAGCAAAAGCACCCCTTGAGAGTCTTAGATATGATCCTGTCAGAGTAGAATTAGAAGGAGTCAGCTCCAGACTGTGTGACCCTGAGATTTTAGCTCTTCTCCCTCAGCCATTGAGATTGGGGCAAAAACCCTTGAGACTGAGGGTCAAACCCTACCACTGACATAAACATCAAAACTTCTGTCTCACCCACTTACAACCCTTATCTCGCCCTACATTAACATCATTCACTACCACGCAGTCCTCACCTCCTGTTTCTCACCCTTTATCCACCTAGACTGTAAGTTCCTGCGGGAACAGGGCCCTCCATTCCTCTTGTATCTGTATATCAATTGCTGTATTGTACTTGTCGTTATCTGTAACATTTTCATCTTGTACAGCGCTGCGGAATCTGTCGGCGCTTTATAAATAAATAATAATAATAATAATAATATAGTCATGTTCATTCTTTCCAAAGCAGGGTATAGGGTAGCTTAAACACAGAGAGCTTTAACAAAATGAAGTTTTACAAACAAATACAACCAATGTCCTATGGGAAATAATTTCAGTATAAGTACAATGTCTGAAAGAGATAAACTGCATTTTTGTAAAAGAGTGGCGGCTGATATATCATTTATTGCTATGCAAAGTCAATGGAAAATAAAATAATAATTTCCTTCTCGGAGAAAGGGGGATGCTTGGGAGGCCTAGAACGTGGTGTAGAGTAGTCTACTGCCTGGAACATTAACTCATTAATCAAACCAGCTATTTGGAGTCAGTTTTCAATATATTTCTGGTATATTTATTCCTCAGACAAAGAAAGGGAGGTTGTTTTTTTATTTGAGAGGATGTTTATTGGTAAGGTTCTGGTACCTAGTACATTCACCTTGCGTTCACTGTATAAACTCTGTGCCCCTGGGGAGATATTACCTTGATAAATTTACCTTTATGTGTTTTGCAGCTGCTGCTTGAGAACCAGAGGCGGTGAGCTAGCTATGTAAGTACAGTATTAAGTTTTCTTGATGATCACATATCCAGAAGACGGTAGAAACTCAGTTACTGACATATAGCAGCTGTCACGGAGTCAAAGAATTAAGGGGAAGATTTACAAGGGTCTATCGGGGGATATTTCACACTGATCCAGCCATAAATGCCAATGGAGTGGATAGGAGCACCAGCTCACGATGTAGTACCCTTCATCAGGCCCGAGGGAGTTACAACACAGTACATCAGAGATATAGTGCAACTACGTGAATAAAAAATACAGGCATAAAGACTTGAGACGGAAAATGTATTTTCTGGATGTTCTCTTTATTTACAAGCATTATCAGAATAATGAACTAATCGTCACAATTCAGCAGTGTTTGTTTATTTCCATAGTTTTATCAGCTACTGTATGGGAAGTGGATATATAGAACTATGATTTATATATGTTTATTGAAAGGAAAGAGCTCCATGTACCCTAAAAAATAAAGGTGTAAGATATGGTCAATTCCGGTACGCTGGCTTTGTCCGCTGACCGCTAACGGAGGCTCAGCCTTACCAGTGTTACACTTTGTGGCTATTCTCCATGGTACCGAAACATACAGGATATCGCCTGAAAAACATACCACTACCCTTATACATATGTCTTGAGAAGGACCTTAGTAAACCATGACAGCTGTATTTTTTTTAATACACTGTTTTATTAAAAAATCTCCAGCTTCCATGTTCGAACATAAATAGGACCCTCTTTATATTGGCTTGTCTTTGTTTGTTTCAAATTTTATCCCAATCCAGAGTGAAATCAACTGTTATTCAGGACCAGATTATCACGGGGCTGAGGCTCTAGGTCATGTCTGTCAGCCAGGGGTATTATGCGCCAGCCTGGCTTCTCTTTTAATTACCGGTATATCTCTGCCTACATTCATTTTTTATAAAGTTCCCACCTTTATTATTTTTTACAATGTGTGAGATCACACTGACACAACACACTAGAAGAGGATGAAAACGCTGTGACTACATTTTAAGCACCAGGCCTATGTATTCCTTAATCCAACAATGCTATCTGTTATCTGTAGTATATTTGGATATTCTAGATAGGGGTATAGTTAAAAGGGTCACATGGCATGTAACTGGTGCCCTGTTAGTGATGTCTAGTGAAGAGGGGCAGGCAGTCACATCTTAACACTATCAATAATTGCAAGAGAGGAACGGCAAAGGAGAAGGTGAGGCACATTTTCTCCTCTCTCATGCTACACACCAAGGCCTGTTCTTGATCTTTGTTTTCACTGTGAATTGCAAAACTTCAATACAGCTTTGGAAACAAAGGGAATGTATTTTCAGGATTCACCATTTTTAATTGACCATTATGAAAGTCCTGGTGTGCTCCGCATCCTTTTAACTATGAGATGGTGGATGCACCCAGGCAACATTAACTGGGGAAGGCTGTACACATACAGTATATATATACTGTAAATATGATACTTGGTTGGCAGGAATACAGTATTTTTCTCTGCCATACTCCCCCCAACAAAAGAACAGGTAAATATAACTTGCAATACTTCGCCATTATTATGTTAAAATACTTCAAACTCAACACACAATTGATGTCCTCTGTGTATTATAGTATTATCATATAGTAACATTTAAACACTGGGCATTTACCTGTTCAAATACTGCTACCGGTTGTATAATGGTATGTATTTTACAGGTAACAATCATGAAGGGCATGAATTGTTGGAGAGATCATAAGAACTGGTCTTTGACACAATTTTACATACAGGTTTTACAATTTTAAAACACATTGCCAGCTGAATTGTCCATAAAGACTATGCCATTTAATTTTATATTTATTAATTATAATTGTAAAGCATACAATGTTTCTTGTTTTAAAGTACATACGGCTTTCACTATTTTTACACCATATCCATTTTTTGTGAATTAGAATGGGAATTAGTTAATTTAACTCCCTAACTCAAACAATATCCAAAAATGGCTTAAGATATATCTAGTAAATTGGGGCATTCAAGGATATGTCCTTGTGTGCTTCATATATACCAGCAGAAACAAGATCAAGCATCCTGGGCTTAATGGACTTTACCAGCTATGCGACTGTGTGCGATTCCAAATAAACAAGTTATTCTTAGCTGGACTTTCCCTCTGGTACTCAATATGATGTTGTAAACAAACATTACTTTGCAAGAGTTATCATATTATTTGTGTGATTTGGAACAGAGTAATGTCCTTATCTCTAAACGTGAATTTCAGTTCAGGTACCGCGACCCTTATATTGAATGGTTTTAGTCTATTTACCCACTGGTTATACTGGAGCCCTGACAGAAGAAGGATATCGGTAGTGGTAGCTGGCAACTAGATCCTAAAATAAAGTGCCTCTCTCAAGATCTAAATATAAGTAATGATTATATTAATAATGCAAACCTTGCAGGATAAGACACAGCAGATGTTCTTTCTGTATGTATCCCAAATCCCATAGGATAACTCCTATTTAAAGCAGTTTATTCTGGTATGAGTGTACAGACACCAGTGAATATTTAGGACCAGGGTAAAAGGGTGGTTGTAGAGAGGATGGATTGCGGTGGGCTAGTATATAGAGTCATAATGATGCAGAATACACGGATAATATTGATCTGCCGTGATTGTACCTGCATTATGATATGATGATACCCATACAGATACAGACCAATAGCAAGTGCATTGTATACAGAGATAATTGCTGGGTAACAGAAAGTCAGACAGTGATCTGGTAAATGAAAGCAGGTGGACAAACCCATTGGGGTTCAGTACTTTAACATCTGGTAAATTAATGGACTAGCTGCTATTAGTGGACAAGTACAAAAAGACTGAATAGTGAAAGTTAAGCAGCAGATGAGCATACAGAGTTTGCTGGTTAGAATCAGGGATATCTCTATGAGGTAGACCATTTGTGAGCCGATGGTGGCCTGGAGGGGTATAGTGTGTGACAGAGGAGAGGAGCTTAATTATATCTACTTTTAAAGATCTTTCTAACTATGCCCTGGTGATTTCAACCACTTTCTACCAATTCTACTTCTGGCTCATTCTCCCCTCTATCCTTTCTTTACATAGTTGGTTCGTTCTTTTATCTATTGTTTTAGAACTATCTGCTTGGGATAAGAGATTATAAGTGAACCGTTTTATAGAAAGGGGTCTCTAGATACACGTTATTATTCTTTGCCAAAAACGTATTTAGACATTCTTTCTAGCGTTTGCAGTTTTCTTCCACTGTTTTCTCTGCTTTTGACCAAATGTGTTTGTCCATTGCTCATGTTCTTCCCTGATTTTTGAGCTACAAGAAAGTATAATAGATCACCCATCATGATACATTCCTACTAGAGGTAGAGTTGTTCTTGTACTGATTATGCACTATTTTAATTAGCTTTATATAACACTAGGGAATTACAAGACCCTCTTTTGGAGAATGTACTTATCACACCTCTAGACAAGTAAATCTGTATATTTACTCTGATGTCATAGATGGATTTTACAATGCAGAGCATGTTTTTAAATGTGTAAATGTTGTTAAGGGTTTGTATTTAGAATTATTTGTATTACATATAAACACTGTTTTTGTCACGATTGCCACTGCTTTTAGAAACCTGGAAGGGTTTTTAACCAGACTAAAACATCAATAGAATATTAATAGTTACATTTAGTAATACAATGTAAAAATGTGTCGCTTTCCCAAATGTTACATTTTACAGTTCAGCACACTGAATACTAGCGCTATATATCAATTAAAATGTATGAATTAGGCGTGTATGAATTACAAAAAACTTTGTGTCTTCCCTGTCATACTTCCTGCTCTCAGGATAGTAGTAATTATTCCTCCCTTCTGACAGGAGTAAAAGGTGGGATGGGGAGAATGGAGCGCACTAAAGGACAGTTCCTCATGCTAAATTTGACATACATCTCTCAGTAAAAGATTGATCTCTTTCAATGTGTAATAGTGTGTTGTTAATAATGCGTTTAATGGCTAAATAACCTTATAAAAATTAATGTTAATGTAATATAATTTGGACATACTATTAAAACATTAGCCACATGCAAATCTCCACAGAGTACAGTAAATGCACCCCTGCTATGTTTTACTACCGCTGTTCTCAAATTATATGATTTAATTGTATAATATTTATAATTATAAAAACTGGGTACTTTTTTATTAATTGTATTGCAAAACTTTTTTACTGAGATCAAGAAAGTAGAATTTAGCACTTTTCACCTACCTCATATAAATAAAATGTAATTTTTGTTGCATTTTCTTTACAATGAAAATTGAAAAGATGTGATCTTGGAGAGCCTGACTTCTCCCGAGAAAGGTTTCCTTAAATTAGGAATACACTTTCACTATAATTAAGCACTCCTCTCTAGAAAAAACACGAAAGAGTCCAGTCAGCAGGCTCTATTTGTAAATCCGGCTTTTGAAAATAAGGGTTCTTTTAAAGGTATCCAAATAAGTGCCCAAGAACACATCTAGATAACCACATGGCCTAAAAAGTAGCATTTTGTCTATAAATGCTTTAAAAGCTTTTCACTTTCAATTGAAACTTGCTTTCATTGTTGAAATTTATCTTTCCCACTAGTGTTATTAAAGCCACACATTTAAGGATGCTACACTATGTACTTTCATGTTATGTTATTTGATATGATACTTTAGGTTGTTTTTGTTGTAGAAGTTTCTATTTATTTCCTCAAGAATATAGTGTCCTTTTTCTTCTGGGAACAGAATTTCCCGAAACAAATGTGTGGCAACTCCCATGCTCTCTGATTCCTTTTTCCCATTCACGCTGTGTAACAAGATCTGTGCTATGCTGGAGTCTATCCAGTTCAAAACTTCCAATGGTCAATGTGAGGATGCATATTTGTTTATGAGAAGGAGAACATAATCACGTGTATCTGATCCAATACCAGATCCTCCTCATTTGAGAAAGAAATAGTTTTCCATATTCAGTAACCGTTCACAAGCCTAACTCCATAGCTCAGGGGTGTCCAAGTTGTTTCTGCAGTGGGACACTTTATCATAAATGTATGTGTGCGTGGGCCGCAGTCATTTTTCACTGAGAGAAAATATGGCCTTTTAGCTTTATAATGTTTATTAATACAGGGTTAATTTGCCGATAATTAAAAAAGCAGTGGACAACTTTTATATGTAATTCTATCAATATTAAATTACTTAAACAGTAAAACAAAGCCAGTCCACAAACCATTTAAAACAAGTTTAGCCAAGTAAAACTGCACAAGACTGGAGCACACTGTGGGTACAAGCTGGATATAAGATGACTGATGCACACTGGAGGCAGGGTCGGATTAAGAGCATCACGGGCCTGGTGCTGAGGATTTTGGTGGCCATTTTATGGAAATAAATAAAATAGACAGAATCTTAACTCCTCGGCATCGATGTGTACTGGATAAAGATGACATCAGTGCGAGGCATATAATATAGGATATTGGGTGTAATCAGTCATCATACACAGGATGCCTGAAGCCACAATTTAGTGCCACTGATCCTTTTTGATAAAACATGCAGATTGAAATAGAGTAAATAACACAAAAACATTCCTACAGTAAGTTAAGTACCAGAAAACAGATGACCAAACACACACCAGGACAGGCTCTGCCACACCGACACCCAAACACCCAGACACACACACCAGGGCAGGCTCTGCCACACAGACACCCAAACACACACACACACAACAGGACATGCTCTGCCACACTGACACCCAAACACACACACCAGGACAGGCTCTGGCATACCGACACCCCAACACACACCAGGACAGGCTCTGCCACACCGACATCCGCATCAGGATGGCTTAAGCTACACAAAGCATAAAGAATACTTTCCACATTGCTTTGTTGTTTGTGTGTTTGCCCCTTGTGTATTAATGCCCCAGCCAGGCCCTCCTTTAGAATTAATGTACTCCCCCCACATTCTTGTGTATTGCCCCATGTGTATTTGTGCCCTCAGCCAGCTCTGTTTGTGCATTTATGTCCCCACATAAATTTATGTCTTGTGTATTAATTTTTATGTAATGCCCCCAGCCAGCCTCCCTCCCTTGTGTATTGATGCCCCCACACTCTTTTGTACTGGTTGATGTAACACCCCCCATACCCATTTGTATTGTAAACAGCCACCCCCCTCTTTTGTACTGATTTATTCCCCTGCAGACTGCTCTCCTCTGACATGCTCTTCTCCGAGTCACGAGGAACTCCTCTGTGTGAGCCTGCCCCCTTGAGCGTCACATCGCATCTTCAAAGGGGCGGGATGAAGAGCCTCACTCAGGCACTGGGGAGCATGGTGCCTGCATGCCAGCCGCTTCAAAATTATTAAGCGGTCGGCGCAGGCGGCCATACAACTGCCTCAATGGCATCTATGTGCCAGCCCACGGACCGGCCAGCCCACTGGGCCGCACCTCAAAGTCCGTCGGGCCGCACGTTGCACGCCCCTGCCATAGCTGGTTGAAATTGGGTCTTACAGCACCTGGAAGCCTGAAGAAGACAACACATAATTAAATGGTAGTCCCTTTAAATTAAATTAATCAACTCAGGGACCTAGTAGAGTGGAAATTTCCTGCACCTGTGTTAAAAATGTGAGTGAGTCTACTGATGGATTTTGATTGATTCACCAGAAACTAAAAAGCTAGGTTTGGCATCCATGTTGGGTCTTTGGTAATTTGTTGTATACCTGAAGCAATAATTCTCAGGTATTGGAAAAATCATGCTTACTGAGATTCTCAGTTTAAATATATGACATTTTCTACAATCATTTGCTCAATCCCCCTCAGCCTAGATTGTAAGCACATAAGATCAAAGGCTTCTTTTCCTGTACCAGTATGTCTCAACGTGTTCATATTATTATTAAGTTTGGATAAATAATCAATTTTAATGCAATTTGTAATTTTGTATAGTCTTCCTTTGTAATAGCATTATGGCATCTGATGCTGCTCTATAAATAAAATGTAAGATCAGAGGAGGGCTGGCACAATCTAGCTCAGGGGAAAGGTACAGCTGAGAGGCCCCTAGCCCTTGTAACTAACATAGGTACTAGCAGACACACACTTCTATACACATACACACACACACACACACACTCCCTCGCACTATACTCCCTCTAAAACACACACTAAAATACCACACCTTACTCTTTCAACCCCATATCACACCTCACTTTATCCATCACACCTCACATAATCACACACTTGCCTGGACTGCTTCGTTATAGCTGTTCACACACACTGTGTAAGCAGCCACACTGTTACCACAGAGTCACATAACACATTATGCAAACCACTGAGCTTCAGCCTTTAAGAGTGGACCAGCAATTGCCCCTCCTGCCCCCCTGTATTCTATTGTAATGTTCTAGTAAATCCATTTCAGTCAACAAATATACACAGGATGTTATTTGCAAGTAGTTCCAATATAGTCTAAACAGTTTATATATCTATATTTTCACATCTACCTGCTAAGAGTCATGCAGTGTCTTAGTACTTATTAACTAGCATGTTTACTAGTAACATTTACGTATTTTAGGAATCGGCAGGACAGTTTGACCCGTGAAACTGTTTCAGGAGTTTAACAGTCCCTCAAGTTTAGTGTAGTTTTTTTTTTTTTGTAGTGAACATTGCACTGGTGAGATTGTAATGCCAGAAATCCTAACTTTCTAGTTTTCCATTTGGCTACTGTACTGCGAGACTGGAATGTGTCTCCATACCTGTAATGCAAATGTATTAATGTGCAAACTTGGTATGCTAGAAACTCACTGGGTTTCTGGGTGAAACACTGTGGCTTCTGGTTTGTGTCTTCAGTCTACATGCAGAGGAACAGTTTTGGACACATCCACTCCCTGCTCATGTTCTGCCCATTTCCACCCACATACTTCACAACAGTCCTAGTTTTGGGGGGACAGTCTCAATTTTTGGCACTGTCCTGCTGTCTGAGGTAGCTGCCCCACAGTCCTCTTTTTGCAGGCAGTAGGAAACATGTGCAGGTGACCTTTCCTGACCGGCCCAAGGAGTTGGAAATTTAATGGAGGTCTGCGCTGTTGCAGCACAGACCTCAGATGTGGCACCCAGAGCGTCTGTTCTTTTATGAGTGGTCCCTCCTGTTTCTCTGGCCAGCCCTACCACTCTTCACTTCTTGACACACATATAGGAGTCTTGATATACACGGGTAAACAAAAAATCCTACACATCTTACACCTCCCTCTGTGTACTATACAAGCATCCAATTTTTTATAGTTGAAATCCTATAACAATTAATTGCAACAGTCTGTATGTGGTATAAACCACAGTCCCAAGAAAGTAAAGGGTTGTCAGCATCCATAATTGTACCCTCGCTATCCACTACAGTTCTTCCTCAAGTCATCTCCTTGTCTGTGTGTCCAAAGAGAAAGTGAGCAATGCATGTACTCTTACATGATCAGATTCATGTCTCCAGATGAAGGTCTTGGAGCCAGAGACCTTTGGTCTACAACTTTAAAAGAAGAATGTGAAGCAGAAACAAGCATGACTTCTTAACATCATATTGTTTCCTTTCTAAAATCTGAATCTAACAATTGACCTAAATGGTATTGATTCATGGAGCCTGTGATGTTGGAAGGTTGCTTGGTCATAATCATACCTGGGAACGCTCCGCGTTTGAACCGGAGATTGCCGCGTGAGCACCTCCCTCCGACGTCACAAGATCGCCCGCTGACGTCAGTGTGCAGTCCTGGCAATGTCCTGCAAGGGAAGGCTCCGGGTAGCCGGAGCCCAGAAGTTCCCAGGTATGGTCATAATGGGTCATCCTTTTGTTTGAAACCAGCCAGTAAGATACATAAATATCTTCTAGGAGACTGGAATAAAATAACTTTTCTAAAACATATGGATATATCAAATGTGCAGGTGTTAATAGTATTTCATTTTATTGAACCTCATTACAATGAAAACTATGGTGGTGATAATAATAGAAATGCATGTATACGGATATAGCTGTACTCACCCAATTTGAAGTCTTGTCGCTTTATCAGTTTTACCCGAACCATATAATTTCTGTGGTTTTGCATTACTAAATTAGGGCATTTCATTTATTTCCCTCTCTATTATATTCTCTTTTTTTGTACTACACACACTGATCATCACTGTACTGAGCCATAGACAAGAGAGGCCTTAAGCTTTTTGTGGTCCTAAGCAATACGTTTTAAGTGGGGGAATCTAACCTAAGTTTAAATTTTTTTTACAGGATCTAAGGCACGTGATCCATATATTTAATTTATTTGTTTAAAACCAAATAATTATAATTTAATGTTAGAAAAAAATCTGTGCCGCACGCGCATAGGTCACTCTGCTCATCTTCTGATGGGGCTCCATAAATCAAAGTCAACTGTACAGTAAGCAGCTACTTAATCAGCTTATACGGTAGCAGCTTCTGCTAGAAGATCCTGCTGTAAGTTTACCCAGTCTTTTCTCTCCGTTGGGCGGTGTGTTTCTCCTTCACTATTCTTGTTGTCCGTTGCATTAATTCTACATTCGCAATTCTTGTCATATGCTTTCCTCTCGTCTCTCATCTGCCCTTCCCAATGTACCAGTCTGTTGTGATGCAGAGTGAGTTTACAGCAATATCTTTGTTCTTTCCTGTTGTCTTAACACACAGTTGGGCAGCATCTGGCCCCTGGAACCCCTTCTCCTGGTTCCTCAAGTGTCTCTCATCTTATTCTAAGAGTCAGAGAGATCTTTTACATTCTAAACAGAGTTTGATGGTTCACAACTTTTCAAAGCATTAGCAAGCATAGGCATCATATCTACTGGATCCCACTACACCCATCAAGTTCAGTCTCCCTGAAAAGCAAATAGCAACCGTTTAGTTGACATCTCTTTAAATATCCTTGCACTATAGCATGATTTAAATTGTTACATACCAGACTTGGTAATGTCCTTTAGATCAAGGTCTTTTATTTGCTCCAAAAGTTACCCCGATTGCATTAATTTTTTTTGCAAGTAGTATCTAAAAATATGAGCACTCTGTAGTGTCAGCGTAAACACATATACACTTTTTTTTAACATCCAATATTAAAGTCATTATCATTTAATCTTTCGCTCTTTAGCAGACGAAGCAATACGTACAATATAATGTATGAATGGTTTTGTTTGGCTTCAGATGTCCATGAACCTCAAGTAGATTTTCTTGAATGTCACCGCTCATAGAGTTTCATGAGTGCCTATAAATAGCACAATCTAATTTGGATTTCCGACTTCCTAATAAAAACACACAACACGTGGCTTCCCACAGCACTCTTTTGCCATCTAGTGTTCCTGTGCAAAATTTACATTTTCAAGTCACAATTTTTCACAGTATACGGATGAGCTTTGTGTAGATGGATTTGGTTTCGCAAAAAGGAATTTGTCTGGATTTAATACAAAATATTGGACAGGGTGGTTCAACGGACACTGAATATTGTTAAATATCTTTACTGATACATTGCAAATATTCTACCAATTCTGACCCAGATCCACTCCCTCCCAACAAGTAAAAGGAAAAGGAGCCCTCTAGTCCCTCTGGGAAGTCCATAGGTATAACCATGATAAAGAATATGTTCCAGTTATCTCTGGACTTGTGTCTTCATTCTGTACAGTAACATTGTCATTGTGATGTAGTACAATTAGTGGGATCTGAATTCTCAAATGGTGTTTTTAGTGTACCCCTTTATACTCATCCTTCTTGTATATGCAGTAATAAGTCAAATGCTCTTCCCAAGGGTTTCCCACAGGATTCTCCTGTCCCTCATAGAAGGCAAGAAGGGGGCACTGCCAAGTTAAGTAGGCAGTGCTATCTATGCATAGCGGTGGATATAGGTGTTAATAGACCTGTGTGGCCAGGCTCCACTTTCCCTCCTAGGGAAACAACACTGACCAGGAGGCACAGTCAACACCTCGGATTTCTGGATCCTCCAGGTATAATCTGGAGAGTTCCCAGGAGGTGAAGTAAAAGAAAACAGAAATTGACAACAGTGGGTCACTAAAGGTGGTTGGGGCTTGGATAGATATATTTGGAAAAAAAAAGAAACATTAGGTAACAAGATCCACTTACAGTCTAAGCAAACATATTTCCTTATTGATCTGTTTCAATGTGACTACACTATTTTCAAGGTTGCAATAGAAAAACCCATAACCTGTCATACTGCCCGTTATTTTACGAAACAGTTATAGCTGGATATCATCTGTAGCCATAAACATTGCAGTGAATTGTTAAAACAAAAATATATATATAGTTATAATTTCGATATCTTTCTTAATTGTCTACAATTACATTGTATTCTGAAAAATTAGATTATTACTGTTCCCTTCCTGTTGTATTAAGTAATCTTATTTGCTAAACTCAATTGATGTGTGGCTTTAGAAGAATATTTTGCATGCCCTCCTCCTGAAACATGGGATTATGTTCTTTCGGGATGCAAGCACTAAACCACTGCAATTTTACAAAGCAATTCTGTCCAGAAAGGGACATTTTAATATCTATTTCGGATTGCATATTCAGCCTTGTTGTGAGGAAATGAATTGAAGGAGCGTTTCACTTGTAATGCCAGTATATACAATCTGCACAGGAAAATTAGACAAACTCAGACTTCGACTGCGAGGGCGCCGCTAGGGATTATGGGGAATGATTAAAAAGCATCTCAGCTGGACGCAGCTAACAGATGCTCATTTTCCGTCTTCCAATTCCCATCTGGGAGACCAGTCACCAGAGGGTCTCCATTTTTTTCTTTTATTTTTTTTACAGCTAATTCCTCCTCATTAATTAGATTATGAAATGACTTTAGTATCTTTGTTTAATGCCTTGGCTTTCAGGTGCGTGTATAAATTTTCATTCAATTCTATGCCAGAAGCTTAATATATTACTGCCTGTAAAATTAACTAGCAGTGGAGGTTTGATAGCTCTCTCTCTCTTGCCCAGGGAGCTAATTGAAGAGGGAGTCCCATTGGAAAAAATATATTTTTTTTAAAATACGTGTTTGTATTAATTGACATTTGCCCTATTTGAATCCCTACATAAATACATCAACACACCTGTGTACACAATGACATCCACAAACACGGATTCCAGCTACTACCTGCAGAGTCTCTCTCTTCATATACCTACATGTTGATGGCTGAAGGACCCTGGCACAGTAACTCTGACCCTTGCCTTTTCCTTACAAGCAAAGAGGCATGCACCCTCTTACATGTAACATGTGGCTACTTTCTCTGCTTATTTCTAGGATATTTTGTGTTATAACGGGGAAACCGTTGTACTGTTCATTGTGGTGTCACAACCCATCAGGGAAGATAAGGAATTCTTCAATAAATCATGAACAATTCCTAGATCAGGGTGAATTCCTAGGAGGATTCACCCTGATCTGTCTTAGAAGGAGAAATAATCAGGTGGGAAATTTTGAGAGACAACAATAAAAGGTATGGGTGTACTATGTGTATATATATGTATCTTGGTGTAGATACTGTGACAAGCAAATCAAACTAACACGATAATATGTTGCTCAGAGAAGCAACCATGAAACCATATTGTGGAAGGGGGAAAGCCAAGACACCTGTAGTAAGATGCCACCAGCTGTTAAATCATTCTCTGCTTCAAAGTAATGAAATGAAATTGCCACAGTGGTGAATAAGTTTCCCTAGGATTGATGCAGGACAGTGCACCAATCACTATCACTAGAAGCTATCACTAGTAGGGATTTGTGTGGCATATTTCCTGTATTCTGAATACCATACATGTCATTATATTGTGGTGCTGTGTCTCAAGGGGATGTACAGCACAGGAGATGAGTGTCATGGAGGCCGTACCTGTTAGGCATATACCGTGTTTCCCCGAAAATAAGACATACCCATAAAATAAGCCGTAGCAGGATTTCTAAGCATTTGCTCAATATAAGCCATACCCCGAAAATAAGACATAGTGATAGGTGTGGCTATGCAGCAAGCAGTGGTGACTCTAGAAACAATATATAGGGGGGGCACACAAGATACCACAGTCAAACTGGGGGGGCATTCATAATTTCCAAAAGTAATGTGCTATGGAATTATACTTTTGTTATTGGGCTAAAATAATACTTGATCATTCAACATGGGAAGCCTGAAGCCACAATTGAGTGCGACTAATCCTTGAAATAAATATTATAACACAATAAATAACTTTTCCACTAAATGATTTCAGGGCCTTGAACATTTTGTCCCCTGAAGTCACTACAACTTCAGGAGGGCATTTTATCTCGGGATAAATATAAATTAAATAATTCCTACTGTAAGTTAAGTGCCAGGAAACAGATGACCAAACACATACACCAACACAGGCTCTGTCACACCAACACCCAGACACACACACCAGGACAGGCTCTGCCACACTGACAACCAAACACATCAGTACAGGCTCTGCCACACCCACATCCAAACACACACACACCAGGACAGGCTCTGACACACTGACACCCAAACACACACCCTAGGACAGGCTCTGCCACACTGACAACTGAATACACACACCAGGACAGGCTCTGCCACACCAACACCCAAACACACACCAGGACAGGCTCTGCCACACCAAGCTACACTAATAACCAAAAACACACAAACAGCAGGACACAATCTACGTCACAGACGTCTACATCAGGATGGATTTTTCACACTGCATTGTCGTTTATACTCCCCTTAGTTTGCCCCTTGTGTATTGATGCCCCTGCTGCCCATATATAGTAATATTAGCCCCAGTTGCCGATAGCAGGTATAGATCAACACATTACCACACAAACCAAGCTTTGCATGTATAGATCAACTAAAATTCACTTGTGATCTCAGCACTGAAGGTATATATCAAATAAACAGAATCAGACATACAAATCCTGTATTTGCAGGTATACAATAGTATATGAAACGTAGCATTGCAGGTATAGATCAAATAAATACATGGAAACAGCATTGCAGGTATTAATCAACTGAATAAGACATACAAACACTGTATTTGCAGGTATACATAAATAATGTATGGAAATATATAGATATGGATCTACAGAATAACGCAAAAACACAGCTTTGCAGGTATAGATCAATTGGAATTCACATAAAAACACGTCATTAAAAGGTATATTTAAAACCCCCTAAATTACAGGCATAGATCACAGGTTGCACACCCCAAAGCCAGCCCTGGCGTCCACACTGCCCACACGGCAATCACACTCCTATCATACCCAGCCAACCAGTAAATGCTGGTACCTAGGCATGATGGGACTGTGCTTGCTGTGATTGCTGTTAGCAATCACACTCCTATCATGCCAGGTCAGCCAGTACATGCTGGTACAGGGTGGCTGTAAGTGATGTGTAGACCCCATACTGCTGGCAGCATCAATACACAAGGGGGGCAGCTAGCTAGGTTTCAGCATGTACTGGCTGACTTGGCATGATAGGAGTGTGATTGCTAACAGCAATCAAAGTCCCATCATGCCTAGGTTCCAGCACTTACACATCCAACCAGTAAATGCTGGAACCTAGGCATGATGGGACTGTGGTTGCTGTTAGCAATCACACTCCTATCATGCCAAGTCAGCCAGTACATGCTGGTACAGGGTGGCTGTAAGTGATGTGCAGACCCCATACTGCTGGCAGCATCAATACACAAGGGGGGCAGCTAGCTAAGTTTCAGCATGTACTGGCTGACTTGGCATGATAAGAGTGTGATTGCTAACTGGAACCAGCCAGTACATGCTGGAACCTGAGCATGATAAGAATATGATTACAGCCTCCCTATGCCATGCTACCCCCCCCCCCCCCACATATCCCTGCTCCCATAAGATTGCTTATATAGGCTTCAGCTTTAGCTAACAATTACCTAATAATTCTTAGTTTTTAACAGCACTGGAATATTTTTTTTATTACTTTCCTGTAATCTGATTCTCTAAAAGTGTTAATGAATCTAAGGTAAACAACATTCAGAACATGAGTTTAATTAGAATAAAATCTATTTATTTGACTATTTATCCATAAATGTTATTTCTTGACACAAGGCAATATGTCAGAAGAATTGTTCAATTACAGAATAGAAACAATAAAACCTTATTTTAGAGAATTGTTCATTTTTCTGACTATTTATTGTGCTTTGTATACAGTGCTGTGAAAAAGTATTTGCCCCTTCCAAAGTTCTTTTATTTTTGCATATTTGTCACACTTGAAAACTCAGTAAACACAAAATGCACCTTTTAAATGATAATTCCATGTATGGAAGAAAAAAAGCTATCCAACCCCACCTGACCTGACCCTATGTGAAAAAGTAATCCCCCCTTAATTACTAAATAAATCAAAAGTAATTAATAATTGGGTTCAGTTTCACTAGATGCACCCAGACACACACTGACAGTCCTGTTAAATCTAAACATCAATTAAATAGAACCTGTCTTACAAATGGATGTAGGCTAAAACACATGAAAAACAAACAAAGTCATTGACATCAATCAGTTTGGAAAGGGTTACAAAGGCATTTCTAAGGCTCTGGGACTGTGAACCACAAATTGTTATCTACAAATTGAGAAAACATAGAACAGTGGTGAAATAGGGTGACCACATTTTATTTCTGACATTCTGGGACACGCTATGAAGCAGATCTTATATATATATATATATATATATATATATATATATATATATATATATACACAGTGAAGGAAAAAATTATTTGATACCCTGCTGATTTTGTAGGTTTTTTTGAACAGTGAGAGACAGAATAACAACATTTCAAATAAGTTATAAATTGATTTGCATTTTACTCAGTGAAATATGCAAAATATGACTAATATGATAGTACTTGGTAGCAAAACCCTTGTTGGTAATCACAGAGGTCAGATGTTTCTTGTACTTGGCCACCAGGTTTGCACACATCTGAGGAGGGATTTTGTCCCACTCCTCTTTGCAGATCCTCTCCAAGTCATTAAGCTTTTAAGGTTACGTTTGGCAACTCGAACCTTCAGCTCTCTCCACATATTTTCTATGGGATTAAGGTCTGGAGACTGGCTAGGCCACTTCAGGACCTTAATGTGCTTCTTTTTGAGCCACTCCTTTGTTGCATTGGCCGTGTGTTTTGGGTCATTGTGATGCTGGAATACCCACCCACGACCCATTTTCAATGCCCTGGCTGAGGGCAGGAGGTTCTCACCCAAAATTTGACGGTACATGGCCCCATCCATCGTCCCTTTGATGCGGTGAAGTTGTCCTGTCCCCTTAGCAGAAAAACATTCCCAAAGCATAATGTTTCCACCTCCATGTTTGATGGTGGGGATGGTGTCCTTGGGGTCATGGGCAGCATTCCTCCTCCTCCAAACATGGCGAGTTGATGCCAAATAGCTTTATTTTGGTCTCATCTGACCACAACACTTTCACCCAGTTTTCCTCTGAATCATTAAGATGTTCCTTGGAAACTTCAGACGGGCCTGTAAATGTGCTTTCTTGAGCAGGGGGACCTTGCGGGCGCTTCAGGATTTCAGTCCTTCACGGCATAGTGTGTCACCAATTGTTTTCTTGGTGACTATGGTCAGGGCCGGCCCGACAATGGAGCCAAGTGGGGCAACCGCTCCAGGCGGCACTTTTGAAGGGGCGGCACTTTGCCGCCCCAAGCCCTTTTTTTTAAAAAAAGCGAAAGAGAGAAAGGGCGCCGAGTGGTTTTCGCTTACCAAGCTGTCAGTACCCGCTCGGCGCCCCTCTCTCTCTCCTCTGCGGCGAGTCTCCCTGTTCGGTATCGGTGCCGGCTTGTAATGCTGAGTGCCGGAAGATTTCCGGCGCTCAGCATTACAAGCCGGCACCGAGACCGAACAGGGAGACTCGCCGCAGGACTGCTGAAAGGTAAGTACAAGGGGGGGGGGAGAGGAAGGGTAATAATGGGGGGGGCGGCATTTTAAGATTCGCCCCAGGCGGCATTTTGCCTTGGGCCGGCCCTGACTATGGTCCCAGCTGCCTTGAGATCATTGACAAGATCCTCCCGTGTAGTTCTGGGCTAATTCCTCACTGTTCTCATGGTCATTGAAACTCCACAAGGTGAGATCTTGTATGGAGCCCTAGACTTAGCGAGATTGACAGTTAGTTTGTGTTTCTTCCATTTGCAAATAATCTCAACAACTGTTGTCACCTTATCACCAAGCTGGTTGGCAAAGATCTTGTAGCCCATTCCAGCCTTGTGTAGGTCTACAATCGTGTCCCTGACATCCTTGGGCAGCTCTTTGGTCTTGGCCATGGCGGAGAGTTTGGAATCTGATTGATTGATTGTTTCTTTGGACAGGTGTCTTTTATACAGGTAACAAACTGAGATTAGGAGCAGTCCCTTTAAGTGATACCTGGAAGCCAGACATTTTGCTGATTGATAGGGGGTCAAATACTTATTTCACTGAGTAAAATGCAAATCAATGTATAATTTATTTGAAATGCGTAATTCTGGATTTTTGGGTTGTTATTCTGTTTCTCACTGTTCAAATAAACCTACCATTGAAATCATAGACTGATCATGTCTTTGTCAGTGGGCAAATGTACAAAATCAGCAGGGGATAAAATATTTTTTTCCTTCACTGTATGTGTGTTTATATATGTATACACACACACGGATTTACATATGCACGCCACCACATACACATAAAATACATTTTAAATTATATATATATATCTCATATACACACTGATTCACATATTCTATTATATATTAATTACTTAAACCATGTTGATTTCAGATTTAATAATAGACATATAATCATTACAGACATGAGTAGATTCAGAGTATTAACCCCTCTATTACCAGGCATGAGCAGATTCAGAGAATTAACTCTTCTGTTACCAGACATTACACACAGTCACACAAACAAACACAGTCACACAAACAGACAAACAGTCACATACACACAGTCAAACACACATACCTGGGGCTGGCTGCAGCTTACTCTGAGTTGGTGTGAAGGAGGGACTCAGCCTAATAGGAGAGGCTTCTGAACTGTGAAGCAATCAGGAGAGTTGAGAAGTCTCTCCTGATTGGCTGAGGCCTCCTCCACTCAGACTTCTCATTCTGGAACAATGCATTGTCCCGGATTGAGGCTGCCCGAGACCCGGGACTTAAATTCCCAATCCGGGACATGTGGTCACCCTATGGTGAACTTTCCTGTGAGTGGTCGGCCTACCAAAATTCCTCCAAAAGTGCATTGACGACTCATCTAGGAGGTTAGTCCTCACTTGCCTCAGTTAAGGTCTCTGTTCACGATTCCACAATAAGAAAGAGACTGTGCAAATTTGGCATCTATGGGAGAGTTGCAAGGAGAAAACCACTCCTGGCCAAAAAAGAACACAAAGGCTCATCTTGCATTTGACAAAAATTGTTGGAAGACATGGGCCCTTTTACATCTGGCGTAAAGCTAACACAGCATTCCACAATAAGAAAGTCATAAGAACAGACACGGTAGTGTCTGGGGCTGCTTTAGGACCTGGGCGACTTGATAATTGACAAAACCATGAATTTCTCTACCAGAAAATCATGAAGAACCATCAGTTTGTTACCTAAAGCTCGAGTGCAGTTGAGTTATGCAGCAGGACAATGATCCAAAGCACACAAGCAAGTCCACCTCTACATGGCTCAAAAGAAACATGTAGAAGGTTCTGGAGGCCTAATCAAAGCCTTGACTTGAATCCGATTAAGATACTGCATATGACCTTAAAAGGCAGTTCATGCTCAAAAACCCTCCCATCTGGCAGAAACAATTCTGCCAAGAAGAGTGGGCCAGAATTCTTCCACAGTGATGTAAGAGACTCATTGGCAGTTATCGCAAAGGTTTGACTGCAGTTGTTGCTGCCCAGGGTGGCACAACCAGTTATTAAGTTTAGTGGGGCAATTACTTTTTCACTTGATACATTTTGATTAACTATTTACTCTTTACCTTCAAAAAATGAAATGGTCATTGAAAAGCTGCATTTTTTGTTAACTCACTTTGTCTTTGTCTTATATTAAAATTAGTTGGATGATCTGAAACATTTAAATGTGAGTAAAAAAAAAAAAAGTAAAAAATTGGGATGAGGCAAAAACTTTTTCAGAGCACTCTATGTAAGAAAAACATTAGACCATAAGAATAGATAAATAACCATAGAAAATATATCACATAATGATTATTGGGACAAATGAAGGCATTTGAAGTTTAAAGGGACACTCCTGCTATCATATACACCTTAATGCTTATAGCGTAGAGTAGTCCCTTTAAATTTACACGGTGTCCCTTTTGCAAACACATGGGGAATTCCACAAAATCCCCTTCCCTGAATTATTATCAGCAGGAGATGTGTTTGCACATCTCCCTCCACGTGATGTAATAACCACCAGTCAGCTCCAGTGCTAACTCCAGAACCTTCCAGACAGGGCCGGCCCGACAATGGAGCCGAGTGGGGCAACTGCTCCAGGCGGCACTTTTGAAGCGGCGGCACTTTGCCGCCCCAAGCCCTTTTTTTTTTTTTTTAAGCGGAAGAGAGAGAGAGAGGGGCGCCGAGTGGTTTTCGCTTACCAAGTTGTCGGTACCTGCTCGGCACCCCTCTCTCTCTCTCCTCTGCGAGCCCTCTAGCTCAGTCTCGGTGCCGGCTTGTAATGCTGAGCGCCGGAAGATGGCGTAATTTCCGGCGCTCAGCATTACAAGCCGGCACCGAGACCGAGCAGGGAGACTCGCTGCAGGACTGCTGAAAGGTAAGTACAAGGGGGGTAGATAATGGGGGGGGGCATTTTAAACTTCGCCCCAGGCGCCATTTTGTCTTGGGCCGGCCCTGCTTCCAGATGTGGGTCTATTCAGATCCCCAAGCGTGAAATGGCTCCTATTGATTTTAAGGGGAGTGCTTTCCTGCCTCTGACTGTGGACATTATTTTTATTTTAGTTTGGTATAATATTTACTTGATAAGATATGGCCAAACACATAAAAAACCTATATATCAGCACTTTACAGTTTAGCTAAACTATTTGGTTGAAGTGATACATTGCATAACATTTGATCTGACTGGTGCCTGCCTTGCAAAATTACATATGTGCTGTCTATGCAATAGACAATTCAAATGTGCCATCTCTTCTATGAACTCTCCATAATGCCATCTCCGAGTTGGCCTGCTTCTCCTTATGCACAGTAACGTTCCTCTAGCGCCATCTAGTGGTTAAAAGTGTACTTCACAACCTATTTAGAAGTGTCGCAGCACACCTTTCCCAAATTGATCATGTTCTCCATCTGTTTTCAGTTCTGTTAAGAGAACCCATGTTCCAGATATGAAAATCAATTTTCGGTACTCTATGCAAATTCAAAATTAATATTCTAATTTTCCCCAAGACTTTGCTATGAATGTCCCCTTTCATCTTCTACATCATAGTGAAGGTTTTAGCTGGTCTGTATAGTGTTTACACAGTTGGAGTGACTCAGTTACTGGTTTATCAGCATGATTAGGAACTTACACAAGAAAAGGGTGCTTCTCGTCATAGAAATGTTCAGCTGGAAAACCCGTTGCAGAGGGACTTTTACCATGACTACCTGTAAAGGATCTCGGGGACACTATTATCAGGCAAACAGAGAGAGAGGGAACAGAAGTGGGTGAACCTGACCCCCCCCCCTTTTCTTTATTTGAGACTCTCATTAAATTGCATTCTAGTAACATTCATAGTCTACCTTTTGGGGAAATTAGCACCAACAGATAGATTCGTTTAAATTGTTCTAGTTGTTTTGTGGGATCTGAAGTAATTTGGATTATAGGGATGCTAATGCTTATGCTTTCTAGGACAAAGTCTGTGAAGTTAGTCAATGTAAAATCTTGCTGAATATTCAGTATCCTATTGTTTTGTGTAGCTTTAAACTAGAATACAAATATTGATTCTGAAACCTTACGGTTCTCCTACAGAACTGAAACTGTGCAGACCAATGGGCAAACTCTTGCTGTGTTGCAAAATTTTTTTTTACTTCCTGTGTGTATATATATATATATATATATATATATATATATATATACACATGTTTTAGACACACCTCTTAATTATTAAATTCAGGTGTTTCAATAAGACCCATTGTCATAGGTGTATAAAATCAGGCACCTAGCCTAGTCTGCATTTTAAAACACTTGTGAAAAAATGGATCATTCTGAAGAGCTCAGTGGTAACGTGATAGGATGCCACCTTTACAATAAATCAGTTTGTGAAAATGTCATCGCTGCTAGATATTCCACGGTCAACTGTAGGTGGTATTATTGGAAATGCTGAGGCACATGGTACGTAAAAAGCCGCCAACTCTGCTGATTCTACAGCTGAAGAGTTCCAAACTTCCACTGGCATTAATATCAGCACAAAAACTGTGTGGCAGGACCTTCATGGAACCAGTTTCCATGGCCGAGCAGCTGCATGCAAGCCTCACATCACCAAGTACAATGCCAAGCGTCGGCTTGAGTGGTGTAAAGAACACCGGACTCTGGAGCAGTGGAAACGTGTTCTGTGGAGTGACAAACCACACTTCTCTGTTTGGCAGTCTGATGGATGAGTCTGGGTTTGTCAGGAGAACTTTACCTGCCTGACTATCAACTGTCAACTGTAAAGTTTGATGGAGGAGGGATAATGGTATGGGGCTGTTTTTCAATGTTTGGGCTAGGTCCCATACTCCCAGTGAAGGGACATCTTAATGATTCATTATACCAAGAGATTTTGGACAATGCTATGCTTCCAACTTTGGGGGAACAGTTTAGGGAAGGCCTTTTTCTATTCCAAAAAGAGCCCTGCCTAAGTATTTAGAATGCTATGTCATAAAAGTCCCTGTTGGTGTAATGGCCAGGTGTCCCAATACTTTTGTCCATATAGTGTTTATATTGTGGGTTTTCCCCTGCAGGACAGTGACATCTTGTGGCAACGCTGTTTAATGCAGAAACCAATTGTTTCCCCTTATATCTGATTGTAGTGAAGTACCTGATAGCTCAGGTGAGTCACATATATATGAAATTGTAAATCAATATTATGTTTCAAAAACGTAGCACAGCACTATATACTGGCAGGTGGTAATAGGTTAGTAGTTAACATAGAAACAGGCAAGTCTATTCACAAAGGCTTGGGTTGACCACCCATCAATGGCACATGACAGACCTGAAGTTGAATATGAACTGGTCTAGTCTTAAAAGTTTGAGTTTCTGTCCAGTTGATTCAAGTCAAGTTGTGTTAGGTTGAATTCAGTAACCTGCCCAGATGAGTTCCTTTCAATGTCCATGGAGTCAAGAGCTGTCAACTTGGAAATTAAGTGAAAATAAAGTGAAAAATAATATTTCCTTCCACAATAACAAATCACAGCAGAATCAGAGGTGTTCAGTAGTGGGTAGAGAAGCACCAACGTTTATCGAAGCCATAGGTGAAAAAGAAAGGGTGACTGTATGGGGTAACTGACCAAAGACATGGCATTGGGATTGCATAGGGAGGAGCAGAGGTCAGCCTCTGTATGGAAGGCTCTGCCACACCTACACCCACACCCACGGACAGGCTCTGCCACATCGACACACACACACACACACACACACCAAGACAGGCTCTGCCACACCAAAAGCCAGACACACACACACACCAGGACAGGCTCTGCCACACCGACACCCAAACACACACACTAGGACAGGCTCTGCCACACCGACAGCCAGACACACACACACACACCAGGACAGGCTCTGCCACACCGACACCCAAACACACACACTAGGACAGGCTCTGCCACACCGACAGCCAGACACACACACACCAGGACAGGCTCTGCCACACCGACAGCCAAACACACACACACACACGGACAGGCTCTGCCACACCAACAGCCAAACACACACACGGACAGGCTCTGCCACACCGACAGCCAAACACACACACGGACAGGCTCTGCCACACCAAAACACACACACCAGGACAGGCTCTGCCACACTGAAGCATAGAAAATGTATTTTCTACATTGCTTTCTCAGCCAGGCTCCCTTTAATGCACCCCCACAACCTTGTGTATTGCCCCTTTTGTGCATTTATGCCCCCACACTCTTGTATATTAATTTATATGATGCCCCAGCCAATCCCCTCCCTTGAGTATTGATGCCCCACCATTTTTGTATTGGCTAATGTGATGCCCAACCACCCCCTTCTCTATTGATGCTCCCACTGCCACATGTATTACCCCCAGCCCCCCTATTGGTTTTGTAATACCACAACCCAGCCACCCCCCTTTTGTATTATTTAATTTTTGTCCCAAGGCAACCCCCCCTTGAATATGGGTCCACTTTCCTATAACCCCTAGCAATTTTTTTGATAATACTTATATTTTTTTTTTTGCAAATAAAATTTTATTGGGGACCGAGGATATGAATACAGTATCACATGAAGAGTGTACGCAACCAGTAAGTGGAGTACATCATATCATGACACATTGTAAAGAGCACAGAAATACAAATCCACGATGGTCTTTGTAGGAGTCAAAGACTGCCCATGATAGAACCTCACAATCGTCGACACACTGAACATGTCAGAGAGAACACATAGTGGAGGCAGAATAATACAGTTGCGTAATGAATTACGACAATTGGTCCGGTTTTTACATAAAAAGGCAAAGTTGTGAACCGAACTATAATAAAAGAACTAAATGAAACAAAAGGTATCGCACTCTGTGGTAATACGTTCAGTGGTGTAGTAAAGAAGGTAGGACATAAAGCAAAATAACAAGCACTAGAAATGGTAAATCGACGATTACGTCAAGTTGGGAAACGGTTAAGGAAAATGTGTGGAGTAGACGGAGCTGCCCACCCAGGAAGACCATACCCGGTCATATAGATGAGGTGTGTGGTTTGCCGTATGCAACATCTTTTCCATGATCCTGTGCTTCTCCAAAGTGGAAATGACTTCCAAAAGAGAAGGCGGGGACGATGCTCTCCATTTTTCAGCTATACACAATTTAACAGCCAGGAAAACATGGATAACCAGTTTCCGTACGTGGGGGGGGGGGGATCATCGAACATGTGAAGAAGGGCAAGTTCAGGAAGAAAGTCCAAATCAATATGACACAATAACGGGAAGAGGAAAAATATTTGTTTCTACAGGGGCTGTATTATCGGGCAACTCCACCACATATGGACCATAGAACCCACGAGTCCACATCCCCTCCAGCAAAGTTTAGAATGGCCAGGGATGATATGGGAGAGGCGAGCTGGGTTAAGATACCACCTGCAGCTAATTTTCTTTTGAAGCTCAAGGTGATTTGTGCAATACGAAACACCCCTCATCATGTCCTCTGCCTCAAGCCAGGACTCCTGGGGCAACTGTAGGTGTAATTCCCTCTCCCACGCCACCATATGGGGAAGCTTATGGGCATAAAATCGGTGCAATAGAAGAGAATACCAGGACGAAATGGCACCCTTACATTGAGGAGCGACTGCGTACAGTGATAGGATAGGACGTAGTGGCTGTGTATGTTGGGTTAGAGAACAAGACGAGGAGTTGAGAAGGTGGCGGATCTGGAGGTATTTATAGAAATCGTGGTGTGGAATCCCTCCAAAACCTGGAGGGTGGGTCGGAGCCAGTGGGCCAGACTAAGGCCAGGGATCAACAATTCAAGAGAGCAGAGTGGCGTGAGGAAGGTAAGTTTGGTCAAGGAGGGCAAATGTTTGGAGACGGCGTCCCAAGTATCAAAAATAAAGGAGGTCGTAGGTGGTAAAGCAAGCAAAGAGGGACGTGAAGGGCCCCGCACCCAAAGGAGTTGGTCTAAAGTGTAGGGAGATAGTATAGCGTTCTCCTGGTGTACCCAAGTCGGGGAGTTAGTGCGTGCGTAAAATGATAAAACGTGTGAGAGAACACAGGCCGAGTAGTAAGAGGGGACAAGTGGGAGTTGCGAGTACGAGCAGCCACCCTGGAGGTGGTTTTCACTCTGGTGAATGTCATGAAAAACTTTTGAATTGTGGTCAATAGATTAGCCGGGGGGCGGACAGGGACAGTACAGAAAACATAAAGAAGTTTGGGGAGGGCTGTCATCTTGAGGGCATTTACACGACCCAACCACGATAGTTCATACTTCTGCCACCTGAGAATGTCCGCCCTAACACTCTTCCAGGTAGCTAAAATACTGAGAGTGTTTATGTGATGGATACATTTGGGTAGCTTGATTCCCAAGTAAGAGATGTGGGAACGTTGCCACGTAAAGTCATAGGAAGTGGTAAGGTGAGTATGCTCGACCGGGTCCAGAAACACATAGCCTGAGTTTTGGGTATGTTTATTTTATGGTAGGAGACATGAGAATATCGAGAACAGGTGATGTTGCAGAGCGGGCAGAGATTGGGAAGGAGAAGTTAGAGAGACTAAAATATCGTCTGTGAAGAGACCTAAGACACATTGGGAATGGTTGGGGATGGGAAATCCCGTGGAGAACGCAAGTGTCCAGTGCATTAGAGTACAAAACGGCGGACATGTCATGGAGAGAATTTGCAGAGTAGCGATAAAGTAAATAAAAAAAATTTAACCAATGGAACAGAAACAGAAATCGGCTCATGGCCGAGAGCAATATACGGTAGAAAACCGTGCTAATGGTATAAATAGCACCGAGGGGGCACTAAACAAGTTAGGGAGATAAGACCCACGACGGCTGGCCAGCCAAAAGGATTTGTGGGTATGTCTATGTGTGTGGTATATGGAGCGAAACCGTGTAAAAAAAAAACAAATGAAATCACAAAAACTTAGTGCAGCACGAGGAAGTCCAGTAACATGGCGAGAAAAAACAAGGAGCCAAGCGACTAGAGGTTACTCGTCGGAGAACGCCAGCAGGTCAGGTTTTGGTCGACCAGTCCCATCTCAGCTTCTTCGGAGTGGAAGTGGTCTTCAACGGGGGGGAAGCACGAGCTGGGTCCGGTGCGGAGGACACTTCTAGGCCCCAAGATTTCACGCGGGCCAGGCCATCCTCAGGTGACTCAAGGACGATAGTGGAGCCGTTCCGGGATACAATCAGACATACCGGGTACTCCCACCTGTAGCGAATTTGGTGTGATCGGAGAATGCTCGTTACAGGGGCGAAAGCTCGGCGAAGTTGAAGCCTGAGCTGAGAAAGGTCCGTCAGAAGTTGTACATCCTGGAACCTGGAGGGCAAGGTAGGTTGGTTGTGTGGCGCCTGCATGATCTTGTGTTTGACATCGAAGAAGTGGACCCTTGTCAGGACATTACGAGGAGGGGAGCCTGGAAGATTCTTCGGGCGGGAAACTCGATGTAGACGGTCTAGACTAATATCTTCAGGTAAGGTATCTCCAAGGAGAGCGGCAAAGAGGGCCATGACATATTCATGAAGGTCTTGCTGATCAATGGATTCCGGAATGCCCCGAAGACGTATGTTATTGCATCGTGATCTATCTTCCAGATCCATAAGTTTGTTACGGAGAAGGGCAAGCTCGTTCTGCGTGGACACCTGGCCATCTGCAAGAGCATTATGTGCATCCGCAAATTCCTCCATACGACGTTCCAGGCTGTCCGTCCGGTCCCCCAGGCCATCCAAGTCTCGCCGTAGGGAAGAGGCAATTTCATGAAAGTCCTGGCGAAGTTGGTCTCTCATCTCACGAAGTAAGGCTTTCATCGTGTGTGAGGTAAGTTGCTGCGGAGGGTCGGTAAGCTCCTCTTGGGAGTGTAGTGTAGGAGATGGAGGCCTCGATTGCGATGCCGAAGCGCGGCTCATGGAGGCGTCCGAGTCCTCATCCTGGTCATGCGGTAGGCCCGATTCACACGCGGGAAGTTTCTTTCGCGACTTGGGCTCGAAGAAATTCGGCATCTTGGTCGATTTCCTCACACGGTGAGTCGACATAGACAGACGAAGTTGGAAGAAGATGAAATATGTGGAAAAATCCACTAATTCGTGCGGATGGAATGCGATGGAGCTGGCAGGTCGCGGAGCACTAGCAAACCACGCCCCCCGATAATACTTATATTTTTGTGGGATTTTTTTCCTTCTGTCCTCCAACATGATGATCCTCTCCCTGTCAGGAGGAACTCTTCTGTAAGCCCGCCCCCTTGAACATCGCGTTAAAAGGGGAGGGAGACAAAGAGCTGAGGCACTGCTGCCACTGGGCGGCGCGGTGTGTGCACGCCGGCCGCTTTAACTTCATTAGGCGACCGGCTGAGGCAGTCTTACAGCCGCCGGGCAGCCACTGTGAATGTTGGGCTGCCGGTCCATGGCCCATTTCCAAGTTGTCCCTTTTAAAGCACAGCATTGCAGATAATGAATGTATCAAGTTTTACTGTTAATCCAGTTTATAGCTTGGATTAAAACTAAATTTGTAAAGCAAATTGGCTTTAGTTGCTATTTGATGTGACCATTTATTGCATATATTTGACCATCTTCTATATCCAATGTAACCCTAACCTGTCTGTCAGGTTCAGCTATGCTACCTTCTTATGTCACATTACATGTGACTTACAAAAATAAAAGAAAGTTGGACTTTTTTAATATGTATTTTATATGTAAATTAGCTTTATCAATAAGATACCAGAAAAATATTAATAGTGGTCAAAATATAATTCTGGGCATTGTGGGGAAAGTCAGAATGCACAACTTCTACCTATTTTATTTATTTCTTGGTGTTGCTGTCTGCCGCTATCTTTTCTGTTATTTGGTATTGCCAATTACCTCTGGAATGTGATAAAATTAATTAGCCCAATCAGATCTCCACATTTTCTTACTGATCTCAATTTTAGCTCCTAAAAGATCATATCGCACAATATCAAACACACCTATTCACTAAAATCCAAGTTACCATTTGTGTTGAGGCAATTCAACAGCATGCAAGTAATCCAACTTCAACGTATTTGTCAAGTGTCTAAATTCCTGCTGTTGATTTAATTTTATTTGCGTCTCCAAGATATGCTGCACTTAATGGCTGTTGAGATGGACCTGACAGCAGAGTTGGTGAGTTTGGTGCAATAATTAACGGTTATCTTTGCTCTGGATCAACTCTCCTCCTCTTGTGGAGTCATGTTAATGTTGCCAGGTTGGAAGTTTTTCCAAGTTGACCGATGAATCAATTGTTTGTGAATAACCAAATTGCTAGATTAGGAGTCTATTTGTGATCAAGTTCCTCCATGAAAGCTACTCTATGTGATTAAACATATATAGATGCCCCCACCTAATTATTGAGTTTAGGTGTTTCACTCACATCCATTGTGAACAGGTGTATATCATGAACTGGAACAGCCCATCAGTAACAGCAGCTCAGCCACAAACACCACACACACACTCACAGAGCAGGGCTGCTAAGCATGTAGTGCGTAAAAATCCCATTTTCTCTGTAGCATCACTCGGTACAAAGTTCCAAACTAACTCTGGAAGAAACATCAGCACAAGCACTGTACATCCTGAGCTTCATGAAATGGTTTTCCATGGCTGAGCAGCTGCACACAAGCTTAATATCACTACGTGCAATGCCAAGAGTCAGCTGGAGAGCTGTAAAGTACACCGCCACCGGACTCTGTAGAAATGGAAACTTGTTCTCAGGAGTGATGAATCACTCTTTGCTATCAGTCTTATGGACAAATATGGGTTTGGCAAATGCTAGCACAACGATGCCTACCGGAATGCTTTACGCCCACCTGTACGCCTAAAGACTGGTGAGGGAGGGATAATGGTCTGGGGCTGTTTTTCAGAGTGTTGTCTCCTTAGTTCCAGTTAAGAGTAATGTCAGTTCTACAGCAAAGACATTTTAGGCAATTGCATGCTTCCAACTTTACAGGAACAGTTTGGGGAAGGCCCTTTTCTATTCCAGCATGACTGTGTCCCAGTGCACAAAGCAATGTCCATAAAGACAAGGTTTGAGAAGTTTGGTGTAGGGAAACTTCAGTGGCCCACACAGAGCACTGACATTAACCCCATAAAACACCTTTAGGATGAATTGGTACACCGACCCGAACTGGAGCCAGGCCTTCTCATGTGCCTGACCTCACAAATACTCGGCTGAATAGGCACAAGTTCCCACAGGCACACTCCAAATTCATGTACACAGCCTTCCCAGAAAGCTGCAAATTCCATATGAATTCCCATGTTTTTGGAACGGGATGTCCAACAAACTCATTTAGGTGTGATGGTCAGGTGTCCACAGGCTTTTGGCCATGACAGTTGATCTAATTTTACCTGGCTTCAGCACCTCATCTGCCAACTAAATCTTTTGTGATTAAGATACACTTACTGCAGTTTTTGGAATTTGTTTTGTAAAAATGGAAAGATGTTCTTTAGGCACAGAAGTCATGTTTGACCACGAATATGAATGTTTTTTATTCAATCTCAGTTACAGAATCTTATGTTATACTCTACAGCGGTTTGATGTAATTTTTCATGATGTACTGGGTTTCTTACTAGTATGTGATGCTTTAATATGGGAAATTCAACAAACTAAAGTCCCATTGATAATCAACATTCCCATCTTGGTAAATCATAGTAACCAAATGCTGAAAGCCTTAGTGTGCACCTAAAGACCCCTTAGAGTTAGGGGAGCAAGTAGATACATGGTATACCCCCAGAAATAAGAACACAATATAAAATAAATTGTCGTAGTTAGGTTTATTATATGTATATCACAAATGCTCACAATATCAAAGCATTTATTTCCTTCTGCATGCTAGACGGAGACAATATAAAAGAAAGAAGGAAAAAAAACCCAAAAACTTATTTTATCATTAATATGTAAAAAGGTTCATTTCTGCTTTCTCTTTTTACCTCTATTTATTTTCACACTGACCTGAAAATATTATTTGTTTGCCGCACTTCCAAAAAGCAAAGAGGAAGAACATAGACAAAAAGGAGGCATGACTGCACAATTTTAGATTTGCTGTACACAAAGGATAAAAAGAAGCATTATTATACTGCCCTCACAGTAAGCAACAACAGTTTAGTAACAGTTAAACACAGCTCCTGATTCTGATGCGTAAAGTCACTAGACAAATATGACGGAAGCAAAGAGGCATAACAGCACAAAGAGAATCCAAGCCGCGTTCCAACGTTGGGCATCAAGGATTCTATTCATAGCACAACATATTTTAACATAACTTTTCAAGTATTGTCATGTCACAGATTTTAATGTGGTATCCGTGTGTAGTAAATGCTGACCGAAAACATACGTATGTCTTGTAAATAAATATATTTATATATATAAAAAAAAAAAAAAAAGATTAGATAGGCTATAATTGTTTTTCCCATGTACTGATTTAAATAAATGTGTAGAACATTTAATAAACCATTGGTAAGGACACTGTTGTCCCATTTCAGCCACTGCATGCACAGCCAAGTCGAGGCAGTTAAAGGATTACCATATTAAGAATACGACTACTGTATGATTTAACTGTATGACCACACACACAGTGCCATCATATGAAAAGCCTTCAGAAGAAGGGTGTAGGTGTACACTAAACGGGCTATTTCTCATGGCACAGATGGAAGATGGCGACACTACGGAAATGGTACAGAGTAAGGAACGCAGAGTGGTGGGTGGATGTGTGCTCTAACATTCTTCGAGAATCTTCCACGAGTCCTTCAGCTCCCGAATTTAAAACCGCTTCTCACAATATCCCTAGAGAATAGTTAAATGAATAGGATGTTAATTAAGATCACAACATAAGGTTTTATTTTGAAAGTTTAATCTGCCTTTATAAATGTACCCACCACGCTTTATCTGTTTTTCCAGTAAACAAAGTATAATGTAGTATAAAAGGAATTTATACCAAATCTAAAAAAAAAAACCTGGAAAATAATTTTGGTGCAACGTGTATGTGGTGGCTTATTGGCCACAGGCCAATGTGTTGTCACACTCTGATTAGCAGAATTGATTCCTTTTAAAAGGAAAGGCATTTTCACAAATGATTAAAAAGAAAATGCAATTTAAAGACTTTAAGTGAACATACATCCAGAAAGAAATTTACCTTGTTACACCATCTCGTACTGATTCGCAGTGATAAACCGTGAGAGACAGCAAGCCAGAAGCATTCCAATCAGCTATAAGACAAGGAAACACAATGTGTGTTAGGACATAACTTATATTCAATGGTCCTGACAGTATCATCATTCTCCTACCCATTCTAAGATCCGAAATAAGTCTCGAGAGCATTAACCACTGCGATAGCAATATATTTTACTTGCCTTCTTTATCAACCAGTTCTCCCATTCTTCCTCCTCACACTTTATTCCCATACCTTTGCATGTTGTTATCTGTCTTTATGCCGACTTATTTGTCAATGCGTAGCTTTTCTAATCTAATTTTTAGATTCTTACCTTATAAAATAACATTATGGACCTACATACATCAGTGTGTGACATCTAAAGACACAAAACATATTTATTTAAGGCTGGGTAAAAGGTGTTGAATATGTTTGAGGCATAGAGAACGTGGTCTGGGATGTCAAAAAAGCTTAAAATAGATGATTACTTGTAGAAGAAGATGCAAATACCCATGGATACACAGGCCCTCCAAGATTGGCGCCCTTTGTAAAAAAAAAAGAAAAAAAGAGCAAAGGCGGCAGTGGAAATGTGTCTTGATTGTTTAACCCTTTTTCATCTTTTCTTATACATGCTCTCATGGATATCAAACAATTGCAAACACAACACAGTTTTATAAAAAAAAATATAAATATATGTGTGGCGCAATTATTGGCACTGTCTTAGTGAATACTTTGTGCCACCTCCCTTTGCCAAGATAACAGCTCTGAGTCTTCTCCTACAATGCATGATGAGGTTGAAGAATACATGTCAAGGGATCTAAGGGATCCTTCATACAGAATCTCTCAAGATCCTTCCAATTTCAAGGTCGGTGCTGGTGGACTCTCTTCTTCACTTCACCCCACAGGATTTCTATGGGGTTCAAGTCAAAGGTCAGTAAACAATTTTTTGTGTTGATTTCATGTTTTGGATCGTTGTCCTGCTGGAAGATCCAACCACGGCCCATTTTAAGCTTTCTGGTAGAGGCAGTCAAATGTTTTTCATTTAATATCTGTAGGTAGAGTCCATGATGCCATGTATCCTCGCAAAATGTACTTTTCCCATAAGGAAAACCTCTAGTGTTTATTGCCGGAAAGCTCCATTTTGGTTTCGTCTGACCATAGAACCTGATCCCATCTGAAGCTCCAGTAGTGTCTGGCATACAGAAGATGGATGAGTTTGTTTGTGGTTGAGAGGCTTTTTTTCTTGAAACCCTTCCAAATACCTTGTGGAAAGGAAGGCGACGTTGGATTGTAGTTTTGGAGAAATTCTGACCCCAAGACGCAACTAAATTCTACAATACTCCATCTGTGATCCTTGGAATTTTCTTGGCCGCTTGAACCATCCTCTTCACAGTGCGTTGAGACAATATAGACACACGTCCTCTACCAGGTTAATTCATAACATTTCCAGTTGACTGGAACTTTTTAGGTATAGACTTGATGGTGCACATTTTTTATTTTTTGGGATAAACCTGTGTTGTGTTTGCAAATGTTTTATATCTGTGAGAGTATTTTTGCATGTTATTAGAAGAAAAGATCAAAAGGCTAACCAATAAAAGATAATTTTTCCCAGCCGCCTTTGCTCATATTTACCAAGGATACAGTGTATAACCCCCTGTCCTTTTTTCGGCTTTGTTCATTTTCCCGATTTTAATTGTAAATATTTGTCTATGTTCTGAGCTGGCGCATTTAGTGACTCCATGCCTTTTCTAATCAAGTATCTCATAAACCTGTGTGTGCATTTTCACTTGTAAAATCTAAATAAAAAGTGATTGAATTATATATATATATATATAAAAAAAAAAAGACAGAAAACGTATTTGGTAACAAATCATTCTTGGATCCATGTACTATAACATCTGGCAATAAGAAAGTTTATGTTAATCACTTTGAGGAACGCATAAGGAAACCAACAATGCTTCTATAGAGTTATGACATACTATAATGTATTTATAAAGGGAAATTGAAGGGCAAATCACTATTTGTTGTGTAATCACCATGGAAACTAATGGAATGTTCCTGCTTGATTGACCCATATTTAAGCATATTACTTGTTTCTATAAATATCCCCTTTGTATTCACTAACCTTGTAAAAAATAAATAAAAAGTTTGTACAAAGCCAGGACAACCACTGCATTTCCTATCCCAGAATGAAGAGAACCGAGGCTTTCTGGCACAGGGGGTAAAGGGCATTATTTTTAACGATTATTGCAACTTGGAAATCAAGTTTCTTATATGAAATTCTGCTGTGAATCTGTTTTGGAATTAGATACAGAATAAGCCTGAAATGTATAACGCATGGCAAATGGGTTTATCTAAAACAGGGGATTTCTTCCAACATTTTTTTTTTTTTATGTTAAATTACTGGAAATGCCACAAACATTTCTTTTATGGTAAGCAAATCAGTGTTGATAAAGACGGAAGCCAAATGCAACCGACACCATCACTGCCTTTGTGCTGTACACAGAAATTTGTGGCACAACCAAATGCCAATCTTCACGCTCACTGGAAGTTGTAATTCAGTTGCTTCTGGACATGATGGGCACTTGAATGCAATTCAGA
Organism: Sceloporus occidentalis; assembly: GCA_023333645.1. Taxonomy (NCBI): domain Eukaryota; kingdom Metazoa; phylum Chordata; class Lepidosauria; order Squamata; family Phrynosomatidae; genus Sceloporus; species Sceloporus occidentalis. The sequence continues at coordinate 92,187 of JALMGF010000192.1, read as the reverse complement.
ATTTTAGCCATAAATAATTGTCCCAGCCAGTCTATTGAAAGTCTGTTAAGCAATTACTAAGAGCTACAAAGGTCATGTCCCTTCCTGGTAGAAGATAATGTGGACACGGCCTGTCATTCATTCTGTCCCCTGCCTGTCCGCTGATCAATGCAGACAAGACAGCCGAGCCATATTTCCTCCTAAAGTCAATATTTTCCCTTTGTTTCCACCGCCTCCTGCCGTGTAATCACAGTGCTTGCGCAGCTGGTTGATACCAACCTGGGGGCAGAAATGCTGCGTCGGGTGTTATAAACTACATTTGTGGTTGCTTGTCTGCAGTGTGACATCCTACAATTTGCCCCTTACTTTGAGCTATAAAATGACGTTTTGATTCTAGTTTAAACAATACGTGCATCTTGCAAGAATGTTGGAATTTGTCATAGGAGTGATGCAAAGGAAAAGGCTACCTATACAACATTTCAGTTCAGCTCAGAGAGAGGTCTTCACACTGCAAACAGGGCAGTTTTGTTTTTTTTACAACGGGGCAAAATTTTAACATGTCGACTTGAGACTGAAGGCAAGAAGGCAATCCTGCCACAGACAGAGGCCAGTTATTGTCACATCTCCCTGCTGTTATACCGTTTCATTTTGCTCTGAAAGCATAACACCACCCAGCTCCAAGCAGAATATTAGCTTAGGGGAGACGCAGTGCCCCAAACATTATATACAATCAGCATGCCATATATCTCTCGAAAGCTTGCTTGATTTTATGGTAAACATGTTGTGCACTTTTATTACTATATAATAAAAATAGCTAAATGCGACAGGATCCTGCGAATACCACGAATAGCTTCTGTAAAACATTCAAGAATTACGTCTATAAAGCTTTTCCCAGAACTAATTTTTTTTATATAAAAAAAAAAAATTAAAAAAAAAAAAATCGTACAAAAATCCTAAAAAGTTTTTAATGATGTGAATTTAAAAATGGCCCCCTCGTGGTGCTTTTTAGTATTTTCTGGTCATTTGGTGCAGGAAGACTGGTTTTGTTCATATATTTTATCTGCAGCAAAGGCACCGTAGAAACAGATTTAAAGCTTGCCTACGACATCCATAGGGGACTGATCTCGCCAACGTTATTTGTGATTTCATTTTCTCTGTACGCTTTCCCTTCTCGAGACCAGCAATACAGATACAGGTATGCTATTTGAAAATGCGCTATTTAACCCCTTAATGACAGAGCCCATACATGTACGGGCTCAAAATGCATTGTCTTCAATGGGTTTTGTGACTGCCCGTTGTCCTTAAGGGGTTAAATCAAATCAGTATCAGTTGCAGCATCTTTAGATGACGACTGTCTAACAGGAATCCTGGGACGCAAGAATTTAATGACTAAAGGAAAATTAATTAAACCACGCTACAAAAAAATAAAATAGCTAATAAAAAAAAGACAGTTTAAAAACGGCAATTCGATTTGGACAAAAGAGGAACTCTTGCGTTAATGAGCCCTATAAAGACTTGAGGCGCAGCTAATTTATATTGATGTAGAGCTGTCGACTGCTGCCTTGCATAAAAATCTATAAATCAACAGAACTAATATTAACTAGATGAATGCAACAATTAGATACCATAATATAATTATAGCAGCTATACCGCAATTAGCATTAACTATTTGTGTGCCAGCGAGTGATTATTTAAAGTAAAAGTCCATTAACAGATAGCAATAAACCCTGTGAGAAAGTGTATCCGTTGTATAAAGATGAGCCACAAGTTATGCACCTCGGGGAGTGTGGCCTTGGGGCAAAAATCTGTGCTGTCTGTAGCTAAAACTCATGTGTGGCGACATACTTTATAGTGGGTCATCATAAAGTGAAGGAAGAAAGCCAGGTCCTAATTAAGGACACCTGCTAGAATTAGAACAACTAACTGGCCAGCTCTGACAGCCTTGCAATGAATTGTCCTCCGATTGCAAAAAAACACACAAAACACTATGATTCAGGGGTGTGTTGAATAAACTTTAACATTTCAGCTCCCCCGATACCACCGTGCATTGTGAACGGCCAACTCCTCAACCCCATTTATTGAACTATAGCTCCTGTATAGAGCCATCAACCGAGGTGGACTGGAGAGGATGTGGCGGCCCTGGCACTTTTAAGCCAGCAGCCACCTCATGACATGCGGCCAACAGCTGGATACGTGGCTGGGTGGATCTAGCAACTGGCCACACATTGCAGCATGGAGCAGAAGTGGCGTTCACTCCACAGTGAACTTGAATGTATACGGAAACCCTTTCCAAACGCTACATAAATTGTGCTATTTGCGACCCTGCCATCTTATTGGTGACTGAAAACATGCTCAGATTGTTAATATTATTTGCATGAACGCTTATGTTCCATTGCACGCAATTACTTTTCAAGCGTGACTTGGTACAACTGTGGTTTATTACTATATATAACCCTGTGATGAGGTCTGCGAGGCCAATATCTTACCACATTACTACAGAGCGGGAGAAAATTCTAATGAAACGTGTTCACAAACCGGAAAATCAACCTGTATGACCATATCTTTACATCATGCAGGTTGATTCCATTTATATGATGGAATGTTTTAATTTATTTAATAGAATTCCATTTACTACAGCTGATATTTCAGTGTCTCTTTTGGAAACCCATGCCTGAACTTGGATCTTACCTGTGAAAATGCAACTCCAAAAGCCACGCCAGCTATTATTCCCATGTTTGTTTCCATGAAGTCAGTCACCAGCTCATAGCAACCCTAAAAAAATATACAAAAAAACAAACAATGAAAATGTAAGAGGGGATGGAGGCACAGATGGGGCCCGTTCCTTAGCTTAAAGCCATGGGTTTAGAAAAATACTGAAACTTCCCCCCATAAAATCCACATGAAGGCTTGGAGACATACAAGTTAATGGCCCAATTTCTTTTAAAGGATACCAGAATGTTACTGTATTTATTCTGGAGACTCCACTAATTTCATGTGGGTATAGACTTCTAAGCCCGGCACCTAAACGTTCCACTCGTTTTCAGGGACAGACTGGCAATATTTTGCCAGCCAAAACACATTTACACTAAGGAAACACAACATAGCGTCAAAGTAAAAAATACCAAAAAACAAAGTTTCTTCACTGACTGACAGCTTAAACAGCCAATCAGTGGCAGGAAAGTGCTCCCTTTGGAATTCATGGGAAGACTTTACAGATGAACACTGCAGACCCCCGCATGCAGACCCCCGCATGCAGCGTTCAGTCAGGTCCGGCGCTGGCTCTGCTGGAGCGTCCATTTAAGGTCCAAAATATTTAAATCTGAGTTGACCAGGTGGAAAATGCCTCCTCCAGCCAGCCTTTCTCTGCTTGTTCACCAATTTCCCAGCCTTATTTTATTTTATCCTTACGTAGTAGTAGACACTGGAACGCTACCCAGTCAGATGTATAACAATTCACATTAACAATACCCGACAGGTAACTTAACATGAGGAAATAATCTACAGACACTGAGACCTCGATGTATAAAATGGCTGCTCCCGCAGTGTCTGTGTAACATGCATACCTAGTATACACACAAACTCCATTTTGCACAAGTTCGGTTTGTCAGAATAAGCATGTGTGACAGTGTTATACACAGTATAGAAAACACAGTGGGGTATAGAAAACATTTGAGAGAACATTCACACAAATATATTTGAAATGTTTTGTTTTAAGTTATATCAAGGTTTACATTAGCATTAAAAATTATTTTTACTATTTATTATTTTAACATTATCTAAATAGTTTTGAATATCATCTCCTAACACGTTCATACACCTGCTACTAATTCTATCCAGACAAGTTACTTTTTGAATGTTCTCCACCTGGAACAGAATGTACGAAAATAAATTATCTTTTTTCATGTCAAAGCAGGGCAGACTTAGAATAAGTTCCAAAGCACTCCATTTGCAGCGGATGCCAGCAGACAATTAGTGCGTATTATCACTCCCAATTCTGCATCTTTAATGTCTCATGGCACCAGCTCGAGAACGAGAAGCCGCCATTCCGATGCCAATTAAATCTTATTCTCACGGCACAGCTGTGCAGGCACAACTTGGAATGTATAAATACGGCAAAGAATCTACACAGTAGTCTGTTGATTCTGTGTGATTTTTAAGGTGGCAGAAAATACTGATGTGCAACCTCACCGCAATAACTTGGCAATTGTCGTACCACTTCACAAAAAATAAAATCATCATTAGTTGGGAAATTAATGGAAACCATGCTAAAGGAAGGGATTGTTAAATATCTTGATGTACGTGGGTAAAAAGGTAACTAAAATAATAAACCAGGGAAGAACAGTACATATAGCCTATCTAGATTTGACACTTGCAGAACATCGCAGTGTTCCGAGTTCAGGTGTCATAATAGTTGAATGGATAATGCAATCGTTGAGTGACATTTAATTCTTCTATTTCCCTCCATGCCATTCTTTAAATATACATTAAACATTTAAACTAGAGCCAAAACACATCTTCAAATATGCATAATTAAAAATCAAAACAGAACCTGGCATAGTGTTTAGAAATAATCAATATGGGAGCTTTACAACGCAATGAAGTCAGAAGAGTGCAATGCACAGGGGGCATGTAAATGCAGACACCGAGGTATACTGTCATAAAGAAGGCAGTCATTTTAAAGAGTCAGTTGGCAGGGGAGTCGACCCACCCAAGTGAGCTTCTGTGCAAGAAGGGCTCGGTTGGATATGTATAATACATACTCATGGAATCATGCATTATGCAGGGCCATCCAACATCGTCTTACCCCTTAGTGGGGTTTGCCCTTCATCATGAATTCAGTGAATGGAAACCACAACTGCCAACTCCCACTTTAGTGAATAAACCTATACTATAAGTAGTAGAGAATCATTATACACCGAAACACTGGTTGGAATACAGAGGATAGGCAAGTGAAAACCGTTCTCAACTGCCTTCAAGGAAAAAAAATCTTAGATTGCAATACTCACCCTTTGATACACTTTAGTGGAAGCGATAGTCATGTTGCGCATGTCCGATGAGTTGCAATCAGAGAGATTGGCGCAGCAGCTCGCTGGAATCCCATTTGTAGCCCAATAGCTGCTACTAGTCCAGTTGTAGTAGCTCTGAATACCACAGCACTTCAACTGAGAAGAAACAGGGAACAGTTAATAAAAGCATAATATAGTTAATACGCACTAAATGACAACATGAACAGTGTGTATGCTTGTTTGTTGATGTCATGAATATGCAGAACAGTTGGTCTTCATTGCTTGGTTGTATGAAAAACTATACTTTTTTTTTTATTGACTAAAATACACAGATATTGCACCATAAAAATATGCACTTTATGTTTTAGAAGTTTAACAACAGAACTAGATCCTTAAAATATGCTTGGATGGATAATGTACAAGAGACATTGTGTCTCCACAGTAAACCTACTGTTCTAGAATTTGGATGGTCATCTGTTTTGACCACAATTTATAGCAGATCTATTATATTAGGGAAAAAAGAAAAAGAAAACAAAGGACCAAAAAGGGGTCATGCCAGTGTACCACTCATATAAATACTAGATTCACCTGTATTTATAAAACCGCCTAGTAACCAATTACCAGGAGCCTTTGTCAAGTTAGGATGACAAGGCGACAGTATGATCTTGAAAAATCCCTGCGTGTCACAACATGTACTTAATAAGAAAAATGGATATTCGCTCAAGAAAGAAGTGAGCCTATTTTAAGATGATACCTTTTGTTGGGCCAGCATGGAAAAAGATGTGACGTTACATGAGGTTTTGGGACCTCAGAAGTAAACAATTCCAGCTGAGACCTCTGGGGTTATGTGCAATATCACATCTTTTTTTCTTTAACGAAGGCCCAATAGAAGGTATCAACGTCAACATGCACTTGATAAGAGCTTTGATTCTGAACCATTGTAATGATTGGTAGATATTTTGCTCAACTTACGTTCTCTTGAACATTATCAACTGCGTGACTTCTCTCGTCGTTGCCATTGTAGTTCTGAATTGCTTCGGTGTACGTCCTAAGAAAGGTATCCTTGATCTAAATCCAAACACAAAACAAGGTTTAGCAAGCAAGAGCTGGCATGCAGTAGCAATTTCATGCTTATCATAGATCAGTAGTTTCTCTCTACGCCAGTACTTGAAGTCAGTCTATGAGATCTTCGTGATTCAGATGTATTTTACCCATCTGAATGACAGAGGACATGTGGACATCAGTGTAGAGCATTTATGGTTTATAACAATGCCATACAAGAAAAGTTAATACTACATAATGGGTGCAAAACTATTAAAGCCAGAAAACCCACGTATCATAAACGGCTGAAATAATTCACCACTAGATGGCACAATGTGAAACCATGACCAAAAACCCCAGAGGGGGTGCAGACTTTCAGGGAAACCATTATTTATATAGCGCCAACAATTTACACAGCGCTTCTTACAATACATACAATCATTGGGTATGACAAAACTAGAACTGAAAAAGGAAAAAAATACATTATGTACAAAAGGCCCTGCTTGCAAGCTTACAATCTAGAGAGTAAAAAGTACGTTTTGCTGTACTTAAACAAGAAATGTGGGTGATGAGTCCATTTTAAGTTGAATGACTGAGCGATGAGGGCTTAGCATAACTATGTTCTATTACCAGCTCTTTTTGTCGACTTTCACAATCAAAAGACAAAATCTAGACGGTGCCAGTGATCTCTTAACTCTGGGCCTTCATTAATAACAAGGCTGTGTTCAGACTTGATGGTTTGGCTGATCACTTGACAGTCTAGATCAGTCCACATAATTACAGGGTTTAAGTCAAATGGTCATAAGTTGGCCCCGGCATTTGTTGGGGCCTGAAAAACACATCTAGAAGCAGTCAATTTGTTGTGATTCTGTTTCAAGACAGCATTTCACTTCAGGCCCGTAATTGTTTTACTAGCATTAAAGTTTAAAGAGGCGCCCTTGGATATTTACACTGCTGTCACTTCTCTTCCATCATTCACTATAATACGTTTTCCGTCAAAAGCAAATTTTCTTAAATATCATGTAACTGTAAATAAATAAATGTTAGGAGGTATGAAAAGGGGCTGTAATGAGAAGGAACCCAAGCAAGTGGACAGAGCACAGCAGGGAAAGGAGAGAGGTAAGTATTACTCCCACAGCTCAAAGATTAGGACAACTCCAGTTCTTGCTAAACCTGGACCAATTCCAAAGAGTCTGCAAGTATCTGTGTTGAAGATTTAGTTTTAGAATCAGTGGATAATCTTAGATGCAACTTTTTGAGGTTTTGTACTTAGTGACTAAAAGAACAGCATACTAATGCCCTGAAAAATAAATGTCACTTCTTGAAGTCCATCTTACAGTTGTAACAATGCACTATATATGGCTGACTCAGCCCTTGCAGATTAATCTTACCGAGGTTTGCCCTTCATGCATACATAGTGTTGTTCGGTCCATAAGACTAATGTTCATGTCATCTGCAAAACTTACCGGTATAGTGAACCACATACTAATTTTAGTAATAACTATGGGAAGGCAGAAAAGATTTAATCAATTGGCAAGTTCTTCCCAAAGCCCTTTTGACCCTGGTGGCTGCATGTGGAATTAAAAGGAACATGCAATTACAGCGAATACCAGCAAACAAAACGTAAATGGGAATTGTTTTGTCCAAAGCAGCCAGGTGCTTCCTTATAAAAAGACCACTCGGACTGATCATGAATCAATCAATGTATTTTTCGACCTCCATGATCTCAGCCATGTGGGGTCCGGATCATTCCTTTGACTTCCTGTTTTCATGACTGCAGTCAACTGGAAGTGCTAGAATGCCAGATACATATAACGTTAAAACTATATACATTAGGTGACCATTTGGCTCATTTGACTAGGGACACGTGCCGGAAAAGAAGGTTCTCATCATTGCCGTATACATTTCTTCATACGGATGTTCTGTTAATGGGAAAATCGGGTTTCCCCTATAGTAAGGACATTTTTGTTACATTTCAAACAGACTGAAAGGAAAAAAAATATGGGAGTAGGAGCAGTATTGCAGTTAGGCCAGCAAATCTGGTTTTGAATGCCACTTGCAAGATAATTGCTTAAAAGGGACTCTGCCATTCAAACGTGACAGAATCTAGCAACGTCCCTCTAATGTAGCTTATAACATTATTTATGCATTGTTGTAGCCAACCCGGAAAATATATAGATCTGTAAAAAAAAAAAAACGCTGCCTACATCCAGGGTGTGCTAGATTACAGATTTGTCTGTATAACTCCTACAACAGGAATCTTTTTCATGTCCCACAAACTCAAAAAGGGAGAAAATGGTAATACCGTATTGGCTCGAATATAGGCCGCTTTTTCCCCCCTACTTTAAGTCTTTAAAGTGGGGGTGCGGCCTATATTCGGGGTCTAGCGCCCAACGCCCGGGACATGCAGTCCCGGGCGCTGGGCAGGCAGCGGGGTTAGGATACAGATCCCTCGCAGCGTTGCAGGGGACCTGCATCCTACTCCCCGATACGCGCAGACAGCCTCCCCATGCCAGCACTTCCCACGGGGGGGGGGGGGGGAGCCGGCGCCAGCACGGGAGGTTGTCTAAGCGTATCGGGGAGTAGGATGCAGGTCCCCTGCACCGCTGACCCCCCCCCCCCGACTTACCGGAGCAGACTCCCGGGTGTCTTGCAGGGCCGGCGGGGGACATCTACGCAATACGCGTATATAACTTCCGGAAGTTCCGGGGGGCAGAGGAGGACAGTGGCAGCATATCTCGGGGGGGGGGGGGAGGACAGTGGCAGCATATCTCGGGGGGGAAGAGGACAGTGGCAGCATATCTCGGGGGGGGGGGGAAGGACAGTGGCAGCATATCTCGGGGGGGAGGAGGACAGTGGGAGCATATTTCGGGAGGGAGGAGAACAGTGGCAGCATATCTCGGGGGGAGGAGGACAGTGGTAGCATATCTCGGGGAGGGGGACAGAGTGGCAGCATGTTTTTCTTTAAAAAAGCACCAAACTTTTAGGGTGCGGCCTATATACGGGGGCGCCCTATATCCGAGCCAATACGGTAATAATAATAATAATAAAGTATAATAATTTTCACTCACCTCATGCCGAAACACAAAGCCTGAAATGCCAGCAATCAGTTCAGCCAAGAACACCAAGGACAGAAACATAGCATACTGCAAAACATAAGGAATGAAGTAAAAATATTTAATATACTGTATAATCTTCCAATATCAAGAAAAGCATTCCCTGGGTCGTGTATAAAACAACAAATCAAACAACAGGTAAATGGAATTGCAATGAGTATAGTGTTTTGGTACTCAGTTATGAGATTTCGATAAGAAGTCGAGGTCAATGCGGAACAACTAACATCATCTAATTCCCTGTCCTGAAGTTAACGGCCTTTTTCTTAATCACCCTTAGGCTGCCTGCCTGACTCAATCAACAACTTAAAAGGCAGATAGATAAGTTACGTATATTTGCGTGAATGGTCGAGGTTAAGATAGTTACTCCAATAGGTGTATACAACACATGTTGCTTATTCCAGTTTTTAATAACATTACATAGTTTTACTTAGTGCATAGAGCTGGAGGATTTGACAGATCTGCTTTGAAGTGCCCCATTAAATCAGAACCCTGTGTATACCTAGAACGGTATTCTCTACCCCGAGTTACGTACTGAGAGTTAGGGGAAGACTGGGCAGTTGGAGAGTTAGAAGTCTAACACCATAGTATACAATCTTTTTAATGTAAACTAGTGAAACTTATATATTATATTCAACAAATCACTTTCTACATACACTACTGTAAAACTACTGGTTCCATGTATGAATTTGCTTTAGTGGTTCCTTGCTACTACTACATACATCAGTATAAATCAGTGCTCGTCCTCTAGCCACAAACTAGGAAAAATAAGCCAATTTTCCTTATATATATATATATATATATATATATATATATATACATACATACACACATACACACATTCTGACAAATGTTTTCTGACAAATGCTCCTAGTTTCTACAATAGTTTCATGTCAATAAGCAAGAAAAGGGACAGCTAAGTGCATTCACTAAACCATTTATTCTATTAGAGAAATGTGGGGCAACACACAGGTAATGCGACATGCAATTAACCTTTAAAAAAATAAAAATAAAAAAATAAAAAAAAGACTTTGGGATGGTCATGGGGCTAAATATTCCCATCCTGGCTAAAGGATTTTTGCAGAAAAGGTAACTTATTAATTGACTGATTTAGCAAAAACTCAGAAATTGGTAACAGCTGGAAATCATGGCCCTCCAATTCCCTCTAGCTAATGCCAATTAGGTATTTTCACCCCATGGAAGAGAAAATCGCTTTGCCGAGCAAAACAAAACAGATACCCTTAGTCGTCACTACCTTAAAAGCCTCTTTTATGATCAGTCGTACACACACTAACTGATCCATCAGTGTAGACATTGTTGGTACGTAGGTTGCACAATTAAGATAATGCACTATGATAAAACGGCCTTGGGGTTGGCTCTGTATCAGTAATTGCTATTGTTTTCTGAATTACCACTGTGCTGTGCTTTTCGAAAAATCTGAATTTTATCCACAGTATGAATGGTTGCAGAGACCCCAAAACAGGCATAATATCAGCTGTATATAAAGAGGAATTCTAATGGAAAACGGGTTTAACTAAGTATTATAAAGCGCCAACTAAGCAATTACTGGAGCAGAAGCTGGCTAGGGTTGGGCCTTCATAATGTATAGTGAAGTCAAGGAATTGAAACCACAGCTATCCTGTAAACCCTCAAGTTAACTCTCTATTTGGTGAACAGACCCCCCCCCTTCAAAAGCTTGTGGACAGCCCTACAGACTACCCACAGTGTCTTAAAAGTAACTGGTTATTTGCCTTCCTTATTGCAGGTGGATTATTAGTTTGTATGAAATCAATCTTGAGTAATTTAGTCCAACTCTGCTCTACAGGCATTCTACTAATGTATATAATAGAAATAAGATACTCTGTTTTGATGAGGAATCCTTTGTGTTATACGGGTTTCATACAAGTGAATTAATTCACGCATTCCATTGACTTAAGACAAGCAAAACCAACTTACCAGTTTTAGCATCCATGGGCTACCACGACAGGTGGCAAAGCAGCCAAAGAGTCCAAAGACAATAATGGTGGTGCCAGTTCCAATGAGGACATATGGAGCATTGGTAGAGTTTTCAGCAATGAGGGAGATGTAGGTGCCTAAAGTAAGTTTTCCCCACACACCAACAGCTAGAAGAATAACTCCAGTAATCTGAAAAACATTAGAGTGCGATGACACAGGTTAATAACACAAACAAAGGTATCGTGGTTCCAGAAACAGAATACACAATAGTTTAAATGATTAGATTCCCCATTTTGCCAGTGAAGAATGCAAGCTTTCAAAGACCTCCCAGGTCTCTTCCTCAATGATAGTATAATATGCCCGAGGAAGAGATCTGTTAAAGTTTTTTAAAATTTAAAGGACAAACAATGATTCATTTCTTTTACGGTCCAATCGCGTTCCTAGGCAGAGATATGCAATTCCAGATTGACATCATAGTCCGTTTACACAACAGTATTTAAAGTTTAAGCAGCCCTATCCAAAGGCCGATTAAACCGATCCCTTAATAATCTCTCCTCCCGCTTGTCTTCTTCTAATACAGATACATAACATTTAGTCAATGCCTGCACTCCAAAAATCATCATAAACCCAAAATAGAGCAGAAACGTCTAGATTAACCTGTTAACACCGAATGACACGTATACTTGTCACATGAAGCCGGTGCTTAACACCAAATGAAGGCGATGTATTTGTCAAGATTAACCCCTGGCTCCCTCGGTTGGAGCCTTTGTGTAATACCCTAGGCTATCTGGAGTTTAGAAATATACCACTTTGCGGGGCAGTTATGACAATGTGGGTGCCATTAAACGTAACATCCTATCATAGTGAACAAAGAAATACAAAATAATGCCAAATGTGCCTTAAAAGAGGAAAATCTTTTTTGAGATATTTTTCTTAAATTTGAATTAGTGGTGTACAATTTATAGGTATTTTAACCAATTTTAAGGTATAGTTTCCCATATTTTGTGAATACTACATGAATGGTGTGCGCACATATATTATTAATTGCTTGACAGGAAAATTAATTCAAATTACATTTGTTTCAAAGATTGATTGGCATACATTTTGATGATCATTTGTTATATTGGACGAGAATCTGTTTATTTTATCGGCTTTTGCATTAGGACATTTTAAACAAGCATTTCCATAAGATATTCATTTTTTTAACAAAAAGTGTGAGCGCCAGATTAATGTCTAAGTGGTCCTAAAATTGTTATGAAACTATTTGCTAAAACAGCTATCCATGTTGAAATGTTTAATACATAACGCAGCAATATAGTCTGTGAGGGATGCAATTAAATAATGCATAACCCATAAGAAAGCATAAAAGTGCTTCAATATTACAGTGTCCAATACCAAACGCTTCCAATTATCTTCCAATTGGACTTCCTCTTTAGGTAGCAGTCATACTCATATATAGGTGCAAAGTAACTGTATATTAGAAATCTGTGGAATATACAACTCAATCTAAAAATGACAGTGTCACTCACTACCCCTAAACAACAACAAGTACAAAACAGCACAGATGCTACAAAATGTATATCTGTGTCTGTGCTAAAACCATTAATTGTGTGTGTTTGGATTGTGCCCCAGTATTTATATGGATGACCATCAATGTTTCTAATGTTTTATAGTAGGATTATTGCACTACACTTCAGAAAACTATCTACACTTGGGTCACCTAGTAGTCAAAATAATAAACCATGCAGCAGGTATCTGGAACAACATGACACACACACACACACAAAACTATTTACTCAAACACTGGTTCATTCCCAGGCTCCTTCTAGAACAGTGATTGTCCACTCAATATGTATTAGTCACTTCAACACGCATAAAGAACTGGCTTTTAGCACGGGGAGACAACTGAATAACAATCTGGATCATGTCACCGCCAAATTGTCAGTTCGCCACCATGATAATTCCCAGCACTAGTAAACAAGTTCCTTTGTTTTTGCTTTAAGTGTTATTGTTCTACAAAAGAGACTTACAGTGTAATAGTCTAAAGAATAGCAGTACAGCTATGAGTTTAACACCAAGCGTGGTTTGTATGATCCGCAACACCGGTTTGAGGTCCTTGAGGACTAAAGTTGGACAACTTGAGTGTAAAGGCCAGCAGCTATTAAAACTATTAATTTAAACTAAATAACTCAATCATACCAAGACGCTAGTGCACAAATGGTAAAAGTGCAATCACTATGGCAACAAACAGAATGATCTTATTGACCGCACCAATTGCAGAAAGCTAACTAGAATTGCTCATTACACAATCCATTATCATAAAAAGGTGCTACTCACAAAAGATTATTAACTGCAATATCTAATATGCTTTGCAATACACCTTAGTGGATCTGTCACTTTGTTCTTTCACCTTCTATGGCAACAACCTATCTGTACCTTCTTTTGTTTCACATGGCAATTAAGTGTTCTCTGCTAACGTTTACATGCCTACAAGGTGCTACATCTGTTAACGGTCTGGATATTCAACAATACTAGGAATGATGTTTGTAATGCCGCCGTTATATCTTCCAGACGCGAGACCACCAGAGGGCCAACCAGAGCATTTCATGCAAATGTATCCCTTTCTCATTATCCCTCTATAAAGACTGCATTAGCATCCTGCTGTCAGACTTAATGGGAAGCTGCAAAAATAGGAATTCCACGACTATTGCTTTAAAAGACTGCCCATGAGCATCTAGCACTAGAGGTGGGGTACTAAATGGAAAGTAGGACCTGTTAGCCAGATGGACACTCTCATAAGATCACAATATAAAAGTCTTTACTACAAATATTTAGGTTAAGACAAATGTAGACGGATATAGCCTTCTTAGTCCAGTAACGTAATTTTTTAGTATTGCAATATCAAATACCTTTTTATCGGACTAACATTAAAGTACAAGCTTTCTATAAACCTCCCTTTGTCAGGTCAAAAGCAATACCGGTTAAAACTCAAAAATATTAATTTTTTTTAAATATTATACCTAGGATAGGGTATACTGATCAATTATAGTAGAGTTGTCACATTTTTTAAGTACATCTAATTTACACATGTTGGTAGGAACCAAATGGTGCTAGCTAGCATTTTACATGTACATATTTGTAGCATATGATAAACAAGCGTCTAAAAAGGAACAAAAAAAAGAAGATGAGACTCAAGGAACATCGGAAACATTCAACTGCAAGGTGCTGAATTTAAAAAGATTCAGCAGATACATTCTTCAGTGTCTATGGAATGTGTCTGCTAATTTCTCCACATTCAGCTCCAGGACCACTAAAGCCGTGTCCTGATAAATATGGCTCGTAGCTTCGCTGACCTCAGGAATGCTTTTATAATCTTACAAGAAGATTTTCAGGCTACTTTAGGATTGCTCTAGAAACAGAAGTATCAATGAGGTCTACAAATAGACACATCTTTCATCCCAACAAACATTATTATAGTTTTAATGATTAAATGTAATATTAGACTCTTGCATAAAAAAAAAAAAACAAGGAAAAAAATAGGACAAGGGGAATTTTTTTGTGGTTGTGGTTTTGTAGATGCCTCCAAGGATCACAAGAAGAAAAATATCCTGAGGATTATATAACACACAGATAAAATAAATGACACTGGCTTCTGGAGTAGGAAATTCTAATGACCAACCCCTAACTTTTACTTTTATCAGTCTACTTATATGAAGAGCACAGAATGTGTAGACCGGGGGGGGGGGGGGGCAAAAAGGTAAAATAAAACACTGAGGAAGATGAAAAGGTTATACAATAAACCAGGGCTTGACAAATTTGCTGTGAATCTCGGCGCCAGGTAAAAAAGTTAGGAGCCAGGATTTTTTTAAACTAACAGTTGGTCAGGAGTGATCTGATCATCATCAGCCCACTTACTAAACTCACAGCGTTTCACCTGGAAGCACCCTGGACTTTCAGGTCAGTGCTGTTTTTTTTTTATTATTAATTATTATTATTTTTAACTCTTTCGATGCTGATGTTCCATTGGAGCACAGCATTGACTGATATTTAGTCCCCACAAGCCTGTGGGGGAAAATGTTAACCCCTGCAATGCCACGAATGTGTCATACACAAGTGTGGCATTGAAGGGGTTAACGCTGCACTGTCGCTCTCATGGAGCGATCAGGCAGCATGGGGGTGTTGGGGCTGGTGTCCACACTCATGTGGAGACCAAAGAACCTTCTCCCCTGTCCCTGAAGCTGCCTCTGGCAGCTGGGACTCAATTGCTGGTCTATAGACCAGCCATTGCAGGGAGGGGAGTCTTTGATGACTGCTGTAGGCTTCCATGCCTACAGGAATCAAAGGGCTTGTGGGGGCTCGTTTTTGCTGTTGCTGGTCTGCCTGGACCACCAGCAGCAGAGCCCCGTACAAAACGGGAATTAACCCCTAAATGCCGCGATCGCGGCATTGAAGGGGTTAACGCTGCACTGTCGCTCTCATGGAGCGATCAGGCAGCAGGGGGGTGTTGGGTCAGGTCCCCACACTTGTGTGGGGAACCAATCAACACACAACCCCCTTCCCTGAAACTGCCTGTGGCAGCTGAAAACGCGATTGCTGGTTTTGCAGCAACCGCGTTTTCAGCCTACAGAATCACTCCGTGGGAGGGGTCTCAGGCTCGGGGGCGGGCTCTGAGTGGCTGTGCTGTCTGCCCAGACTCCTGGGCAGACAGCAGCAGCAGCGCCCCCGTGTGGTTACTCAGCCTCTTACATCCACATTTTTTTATGGATGTAAGAGGCTGACAAAACCTAGGCGCCAGGACAAAATTCTCTGTCGCCATGGCGACCTGGGATTTGTCGAGCCCTGCAATAAACAACTTTAAAAAATAAAAACTAATAAATCTCTGATAAGAAATGGCCAACGAGAAACTCTCAGACATTTAATAAAAAAGCACAACTCAATTATTAGGGGGACAGACAGGGCGATCTGTCACAAAGACCGGGATCGCCGAACAGTGTGTTGTCTGCCTGGCGCTCGAGTTCGGCACATCGCGGATCGGGTTGACAGATTACTGGGAGGGGCTGGAGAAGACCCAGCAGTCATGGTGCACATTGGCACCAATGACAAAGTGAGAGGGAGGCGGAGTGTCCTTAAAAATGATTTCAGGGACTTAGGTAGCAAGCTTAAGGCAAGGACCTCCAAGGTAGTATTTTCTGAAATATTACCTGTACCACGTGCCACACCAGAGAGGCAGCGGGAGATTAGGGAGCTAAACAAGTGGCTCAGAAGCTGGTGTAGGAAGGAGGGGTTTGGGTTCATGGAGAACTGGGCCGACTTCTCTGTCGGATACAGGCTCTACGGTAGGGACGGGCTGCACCTCAATGGGGAGGGTGCAGCTGTGCTTGGGGAGAAGATGGTCAGAAGGGTGGAGGAGTGTTTAAACTAGGGAAAGGGGGGGAGGGAAACTACAATATAGAAGGGGAAGATAGTGTAGATAGAGAGCTGGGGCTTATAAATGTACCTGGGGGTGGAGCAGAGGGAGGGGTTAGAATAGTTAATAGGGATAGGCTTCATAGGGAAAAAAACCATACACCTCTAAATTGTATGCTTACTAATGCCAGAAGTCTGACCAATAAAACTGACGAACTGGAGTTAATAATGTCTGAAGAAAATTATGACATAGTGGGTATAACAGAGACATGGTTGGATGATAGCTATGACTGGGCGGTTAACATACAGGGTTATAGTCTATTCAGGAAGGATCGGAAAAAACGAAAAGGGGGAGGAGTTTGCCTTTATGTAAAGTCCAGCCTAAAGGCCACACTGCGGGAGAATATATGTGAGGGAAATGATAATGTGGAGTCATTATGGGTAGAAATATATGGAAAGAAAAATAATAAAATACTGATCGGGGTTTGCTATAAGCCACCAAATATAATGGAAGCAGCAGAAGATCAATTATTAAAGCAAATAAACAAGGCAGCTAATCACAATGAGGTGGTTATTATGGGGGACTTTAACTATCCCGACATAAACTGGGAAACCGAGACCTGTGAATCTCATAAAGGAAACCGGTTTCTGACTATAAGTAAGGATAATTATCTGTCCCAAATGGTACAGGACCCGACCAGAGGGGGCGCCCTACTGGACTTAATATTAACCAACAGACCTGACAGAGTAACTAATGTGCAGGTCAGGGGACATCTAGGAAATAGTGATCACAATATGATGCATTATAACTTGTCCTTCAATAAGGGAACTCTTAGAGGAGCCACAAGAACTATGCACTTTAGGAGGGCAAAGTTTGATCAACTAAGAGAAGCCCTTAACACTGTAAATTGGGAAAATGTCCTCAAAAACAAGAGTACAGACGCTCAATGGGAGATTTTTAAGAATATCTTAAATTCTCACTGTGAAAGGTACATACCGTATGGGAATAAAAGAGTCAGGAACAAGAGAAAACCAATGTGGATAAATAAAAATGTAAAGGGGGCAATAAATGGCAAAAAAAAAGGCATTTAAGCTACTAAAACAGGAAGGCAGTGAGGAAGCACTAAAAAGCTATCGGGAAAAAAATAAAATATGTAAAAATCAGATAAAAGCAGCAAAATTGGAGACAGAAAGACTCATTGCCAAAGAGAGTAAAACAAACCCCAAAATGTTCTTTAACTATATAAATAGTAAAAAGGTTAACAATGAAAGCGTTGGCCCCTTAAAAAGTAATGAGGGAGAAGTTATAGACGGGGATCAGGAAAAAGCTAATCTATTAAATATATTCTTCTCTGCTGTATTCACAGAGGAAAATGAAATGCCAGGTAATATACAGCAGGATGAGATAAATGCCCCAGTACATGTCGCCTGTCTAACCCAGGAAGAAGTGCAGTGCCGCCTAAAAAAAAAATCAAAATAGACAAATCACCAGGTCCAGATGGCATTCACCCCCGCGTTCTAAGGGAGTTAAGTAATGTAATAGACAGACCCCTATTTCTAATATTCAAGGACTCTATAGTGACAGGGTCTGTTCCCCAGGACTGGCGCATAGCAAATGTTGTGCCAGTATTCAAAAAGGGGACAAAAAGTGACCCGGGGAATTATAGGCCTGTTAGTTTAACTTCTGTTGTGTGTAAACTGTTTGAGGGTTTCCTAAGAGATGCTATTTTGGAGTATCTCAATGAAAATAAGTGTATGACTCCATATCAGCATGGGTTTACAAGGGATCGGTCCTGTCATACTAACCTGATCAGCTTTTATGAGGAGGTGAGCTCAAGACTGGATCGGGGTGAATCGCTGGATGTCGTATATCTTGATTTTTCCAAAGCATTTGATATGGTGCCACATAAAAGGCTAGTACATAAAATGAGAATGCTTGGGCTGGGGGAGAATGTGTGTATGTGGGTAAGTAACTGGCTCAGTGATAGGAAACAGAGGGTGGTTATTAATGGTACATACTCTGAGTGGGTGACTGTTGCTAGTGGGGTACCACAGGGGTCAGTTTTGGGTCCTATTCTTTTTAATATATTTATTAATGACCTTGTAGAGGGATTGCATAGTAAAGTATCAATCTTTGCAGACGATACTAAGCTCTGTAACGTGGTTAACACAATAGAGGACAGCGCACGATTACAAATGGATCTGCATAGGTTGGAGGCTTGGGCTGGGATGTGGCAGATGAGGTTCAACACAGATAAATGTAAGGTTATGCACATGGGGAAGAAAAATCCAGGCTGGGAATATGTATTAAATGGGAAAACACTGGGGACGACTGACATGGAAAAGGACTTAGGAGTTTTAGTTAACAGTAAATTTACCTGTAGCGACCAGTGTCAGGCAGCTGCTGCTAAGGCAAATAAAATCATGGGGTGCATCAAAAGGGGCATAGATGCCCACGACAAGGAAATAATTCTACCCCTATACAAGTCACTAGTCAGACCACACATGGAATACTGTGTACAGTACTGGGCACCAGTGTACAAGAAAGATATAGTGGAGCTGGAGAGGGTTCAAAGACGGGCAACCAGAGTAATAAGGGGAATGGGAGGACTACAGTACCCAGAAAGATTATCAGAATTGGGGTTATTTAGTTTGGAAAAAAGACTGTTTAGGGGGGACTTAATAACTATGTATAAATATATAAGGGGACAGTACAGAGATCACTCCCAGGACCTATTTATACCCAGGACTGTATCTATAACAAGGGGACATCCTCTACGGCTGGAGGAAAGAAGGTTTCTACACCAGCACAGACGGGGGTTCTTTACAGTAAGAGCGGTGAGATTATGGAACTCTCTGCCAGAGGAAGTGGTGATGGTAAACTCAATAAAAGAGTTCAAAAGGAGCCTGGACGTGTTTCTTGAAAGCAATAATATTACAAGTTATGGATATTAGATTAATAGGGACAGAACGTTGATCCAGGGATTTATTCTGATTGCCATATTTGGAGTCGGGAAGGAATTTTCCCCCTGGTATGGGGCAATTGGCATCTGCTTCATAAGGGTTTTTTGCCTTCCTCTGGATCAACACAGTAGGGACACAATATGTATATAGGTTGAACTTGATGGACTTTGGTCTTTTTTCAACCTTATGAACTATGTTACTATGATCCAGGAAATCGGCTGTTTCTGGGTCTACTACAATCTACCACCGTGATACATTGAAATGCATAACAGGTAAATCATAAAGTGATGAAAGAATTTTATTGAAATTGCAATATTTTAAAAAAATGTCGGTTAATGTGCAACTAGTTATAACACATTGGTTGGAGTTCCCCTTTAAAGGCTGAAGAAACCTTGGCAGCTTCTCAAATTCTTTAACAAGCACCGAAGGTCAGAAACTCCATATGTGTTTTGTGGACAGATGTCTGTTTATCATGCATGCCTGGCGGCTTATCAAAAAGCACTCTTGAACATTCAGTTCGTATAGCACCCCAGGCTAATTGTGCCCTCCACCTCAAGCTTATGACTGATGATATAGGTGTAGACCTCTTGGGCCTTGCAGAAGCTTCCACTGCACCACTAGTAGGTGCCAGATTTACTTTCCCACATTAGTGACATTTTATGAGGTGATAACACCCACAGAACAGGTGTCCCAAAACATTGAGGGGTATGGACCACGGCTGTAGAACACTGGGATACCCTCATACCCAGCAAACATTGAACACCAAGAAAAGAAGGACATCAGAAGAGGAAAGAGAAGAGGGCACAAGTTCAATAACAAAATAGGTAAGCTAAAGAATAAAAGAAAATGCAATATATTTTGACTGGTTTCAGGCATAATATACTCTAAACATGGATTAAGGCTTATCAATGACTGAGCATTAAAATGCTTGATGAATTTGCTTTCCTCTATATAAAAGACACCCCAAACATACGCTGACTCCTGACGCAAGCACATGGCCACCCTCGCCATATAAGCAAAAGGTTACTGTACATGGCGGTAGAGGACACCACCACAAGGTTTTTCCTTATGTTAGCAATGATGCAAACGTGGGAGAGGGGTGCTGAGGCCAGTATGGCTAGGGATCTAGAAACCTTGGGACCTATTCTGAATATCTTCTCCAGTAGCTGAATGCTTAATTCTAAAATTGAATGATGCAAATATGAATCGGCGTCATTAAAATTGGATGGGCCAGTTTAAAAAAAACGGTTTAACGGGTGAGAAGCATAAATTGTCTAAAAAAGAGGAATCATTATGAACATTCCTTAGACAGCACGCATTTTTAACCGCTATACCAGAACTGCTCTATATAAACCTACTTTAATAGATCTGATCAGGGCACAAGTGGCATGGGTCAGAGCTGATTTATTAGATAAATCACAAATGCAAGATGATGATTCCAGGAAATAATTTGACTGCAAGGGATAAAAAAAATAAAGAGGATGTGTACTATTACAAGTTAAATGTACAGCAAAAGATAGCCATATTATTCTTTTTGTAATAAACAATAATTTCCCAAAATGATTTTCTACTTATATGTAAATTTATCCAGGAGAAGAAGACAAAAACACCAGTCATCCATGTTTTCATATAGATATCTACCAAGAGGTATTCTTAATAGAAATCAAGCAGAACTATCACAGGGATTAAAGGAAACATTCCATAGAGAAGATTGGATAAACCCTTCCACACATATCAGTGAACACGTACTTGCTACATAAAGCACAGTTATTGAGAACCAGAAAATATGAACTGGGATGAAAAGAAGAGTTTTACATCCCAGGATCTGGGCTATAAAACAAACACATTTGGCAATGATCCCAGTTACTTCCTTGCGACCTTGAGATAGACACAACTGTTAATATGGATTTATATTGATATATGTATATATATGTACAGAGACTGTATGTTAAATAAGAAGCAATGATTGTTTTGGATACATTTAAAAGAAAAATACAAGTGTGAATGCCTAATGTTGCTGTGTACAGCTTATTAGTCACCATTACGCCATCATACTGACTACAATGCATATGATCCCTTTAAATGTACATGGTGGTCCTCTTGGAAATGCATGGGGGGTTCTGGAAAATCACCATAGCAACAAACTATGGTATCAAGACTCCTTTCCAACCTTTTATCAGAATTACCTTTTATACATCCCAAGTCAGAAGAGTCACCCAACAATCATCAAATAGATGGAGGTTTAAGAAGTCTCCAGAGTTAGGTACAAATAAAAATAAAATCCAGGTAATTCATATTTTTTCAAAAAGAAAAATCAAATCACAAAACTAGCACTTAGGTAATATGGCACATGGGAGTACAGTTCTATTCACCATGACAAGGTTTCTTTGTTCACATTGCCTTTCTAACTACACGGTTAACTGATGAAGTTATTTTCTATAACAGAGAAGAATGACCTCTTACAACTATGGCTACTTCAGTACTTCAGGATTTTCAGTTATACCGCAGGCCTGCATCATTAACAAGTTAGCACATTAAATGGTATAAAAGTATTTCTCAACAGGTTCTCTTGCCTGACTTTGTGAACTCCTCTGGTTCCATTAAAAAAAAAAAAAAAAACACAAAACTTAATGGCTACATAACATGCTTGTGGGAGTTCCGTTGACGTCTTTACTCTAGCTACTCCGATAGGGACAATGCTTGATAGACGTGTTCCAACTGTATGCTTGCTGTTTTGATTACAGACTAAACAGTCAACAATTAGCATAAGTAGTGCTCCTGCTGATCTAGTAGGCATCCTGCAGAATATTTTTACATCTTGCAAGCTGACAATAGGCAAGAGGCATTATTATCTACTTTAGGGCTTTTAGGGATTTACAGCTTTGAGAAACAGAAACTGCAGTTAGTTTTAGAACCAGGACTGGTGAACTCAAACATGAAATTGAAATAAGAAAAAATGAAGTGCCAAATACCAAATTGTGGGGAAAAAAGTTTGAGAACAGAACCTAGAAGTACCAGGTGTTCTTGGAATGAAACCTTCAATATCACATGCACAACATACTGTGGTAGAGAAGGCAAAGTTTGATTTGGACAGAAACAGGATTGTTCTCATCAAAACTAAGTGTGAATACAGTTCTAGGGTCATTCATTTCCCATTGTGTATTTATGTTAAATGTGACATTTGTGGTAGAGGGCTTAAGAAGTGCAAAAAAGGACACAAAATACGACAAATATACAAGAACATACCCCTTTGTACGGTTATATAGAATAATAATAACAACAACATATGCATGTTGGACTCCCCACTTCTAAAGTCCCATGATCACCATGTGTTTAACCCTCTTAATGTTTGATAAGTGAGCAGTGCATAAAGGTCTCTGAGTTCTTAGCCACATTTAGTATATCCTTCGGATTGGTGCCTCGGTTGGTTCACCTCTGCTTAGCCTAGAGTTGGCAAAGCCAAGAAACCCAGGTGGGAACCCAGTACCTTCAGACTACTAGGACCTCTAGGAAAACAGTATCAGTGAAACATACCTGGTTCTTCAATACACTAGCAGGACATACATCCAACACCATACAATGTACCTAAGCATCTGCATTATAAACACAAAACTGCAGCTATTGGAAACATAATTAAACATTGTACATCTTCCCTAGAATCCTTTACTTTGGAAAAAGATTTGGCTTTACAATTGACAGCAAAGTGACACTAGTTATTTTCAAACATAATCCACACAAATGAACATTCAAAAGCGTATATCAGTGACACAGAAATTATGTTTTAAGCAATTTCTCAGAGGGTACAAAAAATGATTTTATCTAGAGAGACCTTGAAAAGTTTAAAGTCAGCCATGTCTAAAGTTACACTGTAACATCCATCTCTGGGAGACTTAAAAATAGACTCCAGCTAAAAAAAAAGCAAGCCGAGAAGACTTCATCTTTTTAACTGTATAACAAGGAAACAGGAAACATCAGTCAATAATTAAATACCATTGCTGTTTTCCAGAAGCAATAAAACATACTGGTGTGTTGCCATCCAGAAGTTCTTTTAAATTATGTAGGCGCCTATTTGGAAGTGGAATACCGTAGACTTTCGACCACAATCATATTTTTTTCCCTTTAAAATAGGTGGGAAAGTTATAGTGAGGTTTGGGATTTAAATACTAACATTTCTATCAAACCAGCCATGGCAAAGAGCTATAAAACCAAAGAGAAATCCCTCAAAATATATGAAACGGGCAGTCGTTTGTGGTAAATATTTATGTAGGATTCTTGTTTCCAGGTAAGCTTTGAGTTGGAAAAAATACAGTTTTGGTTTTGCAGCGCAAGGGAAACGGTCACGCACATGCGAATAAAGTCTATTTTTGCCAAGGCTATGGTAATTGCTTCTTTTTATAGGTTACAGTCACACCTCATATCACGCCTAGAACTTGAACAAAAAGAGAGCTTCAATCAAGTAGCACCCAAGTATCTTGGGAGGATTCTGAAAAAGGAGATGTGGAAAACTTTGGAATCAAAGTTAAAAGGCAAATATGTGTATGCATGTTGAGACATTGTTTCAGTGAAGTAGTAGACCGGCCTAAAATCAGGAATGGGCAGTGTGCAGCAGTCCAATTGTCACAAGTCAACGCATCCTGTTATTCTTTGGCAACGTGTCAGTGGTTGGACTTGCGTGAAGACGACCATAACTATGTTTTGTCTTTTGGGATACATAAATCAAGAAAAGGAGACTACCGTCTCCAGGAACACAAATCATGACACTATGTCACTTCTGTTTTTTCGTTTGATTTTTGGGGAGATACTAGCGGGATTATTTCTTAGATTGCGTTTGTGGTTCTTTCTTTCTAGTTTTTGTGCAATAGCTTTAAGCAAGATGCTTCCTGTGCACAAAACCCCCCCAGAACTGATGCCAAACTAAAGTTTGGAGAGTTGGTAATTCAGGGACCAGAAGCAAACTTTTCATTTTCTGTGTAACAAGAGATCCATAAAGTTGTAGCGTTTACTTGGAAAACACTTATTAAAGCTAGTCTGCCATACCGTCCAAAAGCCAACTCTGTCTGCTTTAGAAGGAAAAATGCAATTTCCAGATCTGAGGTCCTTTGGGCAGTACGATGTGTACGCGAGCGTCCAAAAGTACACTATTATTAGACAATATCACAAAAAAAAAATATCTTTCATAGTCACAAAATGGTATATTCATTCTACTATCCCTGACACTCGTTTAAAGAAAAATCCATATTAAAGTACTTTAATATGCATTCTTTTTAAACGAGAAAGAAGTGCTTACCTGACGCAGAAGAAGCTGCCCGGCAGTAACAGCACTCCTCCTCCTCCACGATCGGATATCTCTTGCCACCGATTGGGCGCATGAAGGAAAGTGAACCTATTGAAATCAGCGGCAGCACTTTCCATACATGAGCACAGAGGGCTGGAGAGTCAATAAAAAGGACTCCGATTAAAAGTAATCTGAACAGTCCACTCCACGAGGCACATGCGTGTGAAGGGATGCTGCAGAACCCAAAATAAGGGGCTACACAGCTATCATGTGCATACGATGGCTGGAGTGTCATTTTAAGGCTAACTAGTCATATCTACATGACTCATTCCAGAGCATTCAACTTTAATAATATCTATTAATAACACTAAAGGAAGATTAATCAAAAGTAAATATTATTCTATACTATAGCATGCTTTCAGCAACTGCTAGATGCCTCTACTCTCTACTAGCAAATGAAAAGTAACTCAGCAGGCAAGTGAAAGAGTCTTAGAATTAAATTTAACATCGACTTGTTGACAACTGCAATCAAACACTTGGACAGGATACTTTTGACTTGCCACGTGAGCCTCATACTTCACACTGAAGTTATTACTTGCACTAAACTGTTAATCTGACCTCTATTCAAATTCTCTGCAGCCTCTGCATTAGCACAACCCACACAAATTCATCAAAGTCATGGTAAAAATAACTGCTGACAATTCCAAAAATGGAAGAACTATACCGTTCTATAAGCCAACCTGACCGTTATATTTGGACCATTTTGCTTTGTTGTTTTAATAAGTTGATTAATTGACCTATTGACCTTGCATTTGATATTGGCATAACAGGCAGTTCCCCTTTCTAGCAATATATATTATTCCATATTGGTCCAAGAAGAAAGAGGTGACCTAGTTAAACAAACAAAAAAAAAACAAGAAAACTGAGAAATATATCCAGAAACAGACAAAGATGGAGTACAGGGTCAACCAGTTGAACCTTATTCCAGCTTGGGCTCCCTAATGCATTACAAAAATACCAATTCTGGAGACTGGACTGTTCCTTTAAGCTGCTTGTTTGCTAGAAAAAAGTCCAAATGTTCCTAAAGGGGATTATATACTTGGCTTCATAGTTTCCTTTGGGGCATTTTTTTGGCAAGGTGGCCTTCCTGCTATGACCTTGCTAAGTCCAACTAAGTTTCTGTGCTGGGGCAGGACACAGTAAACTCACTGCTCCACAGAATGGAATCATAGGCAGCACAATCATGATGCTAAATTTAGCTGTATGAAATTTCATTCTTCAAGATAGATCATGAATATTTTAATATAATATTTTTTAAACAAATCCAAGAATTATATTGCCTTGACAAATAAGATATCAATTTGTCCAAAGCTTCTGCAGTTGTTGTCCGCCATTATTACAATTCTGATTGTTATTGGTAAACTTTAGTTTGGTTTAGAGAAGAAACCAAAGGTGTAATTTAACAGTCTCTGGTGTACATTGATAAGAATCTCCAAGCACTTGAGAACAATTCAAAACAAAATTATATGTGAGCAATCATCAATTCCACCTACCCATCAAATCCAACACACGAAGAAAAATAAATAAATAAAAAGATAAAAGCCAACTTTTCTATTGCAAATAAAATTTCAGGAGAAGATTGCTGTTTTTTTTATAAAGATGAAAAGCCCATGCACTAATTTCAGAGTGATCAGTGATATATACATCCCATATCTTTGGCTGGCAGATCATGGAATATGTGGTTTACCAAGAGCAGGGCAACCACATTTTTGTGTGTAGTGACAGACATTAATTCTTTCAGTTCTACAAGTTGGATGCTGGTCAGGTATTGGAGAATTTCTTAGAATTATCACCCACACATGTGGATCATCCATTGTAAAGATAAACCATTAACTATCATCAGTTCTATCATCAATTTTAGTCATACATGTTTAGCAGGTTTTTTCTTCTTTTCATGTATTTTTATTTTTAGCAATGTATTCTTCTGTTGAGATATATGTGAGAGATTTTCATATGCGCGCGTATTCTTTGCAAAGATAGACACTGGTTACTATAGTAATGAACTAGGAATTCTGCCAAGTTTGACTTTTTCACATAACATCGGAAGCCTAATGCATAAAGTGTAACGCAATTGCCTTAATACAGGCCTAGGCAAAGCACCAAGTGACATATAGAATATGGGGGGGGGGTATACTTGCACAGAAAAATGTATATAATGGAAATTTGGGCTAAGATTTGGAGGTACCTTATTACACATACATCCTCATGAGACCAACGGATGGCCTAACCCACATTTGGTAAGCAATACAACAAATATTGTTCTTCCTGCAAAGTAATTTCCATAGGGGTCCGACTTAGGCTTCTGAAATTGGTGACCAAAGGATCCTTGGTGCACAGGTGGGCCCTTGGAATCCAGGACTATTGTTAGCTATTTATTTCAACATATAGAATATAGAATCTTCTTAAACAGGTTTACATACATACAAAGCCAATTGATGACGGATGGCAATAACAGGAACAGGACAATGGAACTTGGATGTTGTAGGCTCTAGTTTTCTTGAAATGATAGAGGAGACCTGGAGATTTAATGCATCATCTCAGTGATAAGGTGCTTCACCTGGAGTCTCCAGCCAAAATTCAGAGAGTTCCCAGGTATGCCTATATGCAATAAGTTCTCCCGATACACAGTCGTTTACACCCAAAGAGGCATACTGAGGGTTTAGCAGTAGGGTTTACTGGCTTAAATAGGAGCGGGCTAGAAAGTTGTGGTTTAAACATCCTGCATCCATGATATATTAGATCAGAATCCCAATTTAAGCTACAGAGTTTTTTTTGTAAATCTCAAGCTCTTTTAAGGGATTCCTATTTTTGCTCATTTTATGCTGATATTTTAATTAAAAAAGTGTATTATGAATTTCTTTCCTAAATAGAACCTAATATTTTTATTATTACTTTCCCTACTGTGGAATCTTGGTTGAAATATACTCTTTCTGGTGAATACAATCTGTTCTGAAAACAAATGAACCTCCGTGAAAATCTGCTTTTATCAGCAAAAACCATCGCAACTGCACACTAATGTTTTGTAAAGAAAGAAAATAGTTCAATCAAGTAGATTGTATTAACCTTTAGAGAAAGATTTTTTTGGAAAAGAGCCGGCATTTACATTGACAAAAACACCCCAGCTATATATCAACGTAGCCCCGTCATCGAATCGTAACCTGTTAAAAGATTGCATTCATAAAAGAACAGCACAAAGCCGGATTGTGTGACAACGGTGGAAATCAGAGAGGGGCTCAGAATAATGGAATTCATTAGAAGGCAGAATACAAAAAAGATTTTAACACCCGCAGAAACCGCTTAGTATTCCAAGACAGTACTAAGGAAAAGTATTTGGTTTCAATATTTGTTTCTGACATTGGATAAATTCACTTTTCCCAAATCCAACACTTTCTATAGTTCTATACCCAATTAATCCACGCAAAAGACGTTGACAAATTAAAATAAGCAATATTTTTTTTTCCAACTCATTTATTAAATTGCTGGTCTTATTTTACAAAGGTTTAGGGTGAGGTTTAAGGGGAGGATTTTAAAACTAGGAGATAATTGATATCATAACTCATCGTTTACCACGGATCCTAAAGTTACCACTTAAATAGAAAGAAAAAAAAAAAAAAGTATGGGGTATATATCAGGTATATAATAAAAGTTGGAGACAGTCCATGCCCCTAAACTTGTACTTTTTTATTTTTATATGCCTCATCATTGAATTTATAATTATTCATTAAGCAAATTTATACCATGACTTACAAAAGCAGAGAAGCCAACATTCCATTTGTAATATAATACAAAAATGATTATAATTGAGAAAATGATGGATTTACTATACAGCGGCAAATAACGCGTAAGAATATTAAAACGCTGTTCACATAACACTGGTGTATGAGATGTTCAGTATATTTTATTTCTCTTTTTGGCAAAGCCTGATAAACGGGCCCCGCTCTACCCATCCGCTGTAATGATGTATCTGCATCCTGCTAGTCCGCTGAGAAAAGATCAATAACGCTAACCCATCCTGTATCATTAGTCACACTTACATGTCGGCTTCTGGAGATAGTTTTTTAATTAACCATCAATTTTCCTTAAACGGAAATTATACACCGATTTTTAACAGGCTAGCTAACATTTATTTTAAAAACCATAACATGTATATAACAAGGAAATCAAACTCCACTCATCTGCCAACGTGTAACCCGGATTTATATTCCAAACTAGGATAGGTTTCCATTCTCTGAATGCCTAATTCCATGAGACTGCGCACGTAGATTGAGGTCAATGTCTCACTGCACCCAACAGTGTCAACTTATTTAGATAAATCAACATTTCTGCTGGGTAGGTATAAAAAAAGGCATACAAATTACATTTAAAAAAGTACACCATCAATGCCCTCTGTAATTCCTGCCACTTATGGCTTCTAGGACCTCTGGAAATTGTGTGAGGGGTCGCTGGAGCCACCTAGAGGCATAGTCCTGAGCAGGAGGGGCATTTGGCCTGCGAGGGACTGGAGCTGTGGGGGCAGATAATCATGCTAACATGAAGATGATTCCGATTGTCACATAGCACATGTGTCATAGGCATTAAAGTGCAAATAAAAGCATCAAACTTTGTCTGCACAAAACATGGCCTTTGGACTGTAACATGTATTTTCTATTTTTGTGTACCCTACACACCTTCCTTTTTATCCCTCAAGTGAAATGGTATTTCTGTCTATATCCACAAAATGGAAGAAAGGTTTTCATTGTACAAGCAGGACTTCATTAGCGTTGCCATAAAGAATCAGCTCAGTGTGGGCACGGAAAGTCATCCAAATATCACATGGCTGACAATAGAAGCCTCCATGTCTGCAGAAAAAGGAAGTTTGAATGAGATAAACCAGGTCTTTTTGCCAATACTAATCTACATCCACAGTGATATGGAAAAATACCATATTGTCCTGATTAAAGGCTGCATTTTCTCCCCTAAGGCCTATAATCAAGGTTTAGATATTTTCAGTCTCCCTACATTATCTGCAGACTGCATCCAGAAGGTGCAGGAAAGCGTCTTTTCTCTGCAAATCTGTCTGGAATATTCTGGTTTCTTTGGGTACTTCCGCAAAAGAGCGGAGTCACAGGGACAGCCTCTCCCCCATTCCTCCAAACGGAGGAGCAAGTGTGCCCGGAAGCTCCCCTCTTTTGCGGAAGCGTGGCGACCGAACACACGTGGACAAGGTAGAGAGACATTAAGAGAGAGTAAGTGTGAAACAGTATGAGTGAGTAAGTAAATGTTTGGGGTACAGTCTATATTGGGGTCAATACAGTGGTTAAGAGACTTTTCCCAACTGTATACGTATAAGGTAGGTTTTTATAATTAGATTATTTTAATTTGCAAACATGACAACGTGGGTTAGTGTGAAATGGATTTAGGAAGTGACAAATCACCTTTCAGTATGTCAACATATTTTCTGCTGTTTATTAACACACATACTTTTTGGGTTAAGGTTGTAGAGCATTGGCATGTACTCATACAATGTACGCCTACAAAAGAGGGACATCAGTGGGACTAACCCAGTAGATGACCTAACAAACATCACACCTGGAAACTTTGTAAATGAGCTGAGCCAGAACCTTTAAATATTAACTCTTTAACTGCTTGATCGTGAAGATTGTATGTAGTGGCTTGCCAAATGTGGTCATGGAAACCTTGACTTGTCATTCTTTAAAGAGTGACGTAATTGAGTGACCTGCATTCAAGCTGGGAAATCAACCATAATGTACTGGTAAGAAAAAGCACTAATTGGCAGATATGATCACAGCGTAGGATAGGAAGCAGTCAGTTCCTGACTGTGTGGCCCTGATAATGTGTCCTTTCCGCCTGAGACTAGGGCAAAACCCAGAGACTTGGGGTCAAACTCTGAGCGTTCCCAGGTGTCACAATCACACGACTGGTTTCAGTGAACCCAAAGTGTACTTCAAAGACGCATAATACAATCCTATGTTCTAGTGTGTCTTGTATAGAATGAACTAAAAAAAAATTATTTTAAATATCTTCTCATTTCAGCTTGACTAATTAAAGCACTGAAGCTTTTGTAAAGACATCCTTAAAAACTGCACTTCTATAGGAGTGAGTTAGAGATCACTGCTCAGATAGATATTAAACTTAACTCAAATAATATATAGCACATACATAAACATGAGATCAAGTAGTTTCTCATATGTGATTGAAATCTGCTATAAAGTAGGGTGAAGAAAAAGAAAAAAGAAAAAAAAAAAAAGCGGTATCATAAATCACTTTAATAAGCAACGTACTGTTTGCCACTGAAGACTCGGTGGCCAAAAGCAACAGCCAGCCAGAAAAGTGAGGCTTTCACCAATGAGTATAGAGGACATTAATAAAAGATCAGCTGGAAGGCATATTAATATACTTCAAGCAACGAGAAAATCAATCGGGATTTTTTTTTTTAATTTTTTTTTTTTATACCATGCAATCCCTGGAGGACACAGCAACTGTAGATCAAAAAAAAGAAAACATTAAATTCACATTTAAATTCTATTTGAAGTAAGAATATAAATTGCAAAAAGATTTCTTTGGTGAATGAAATTTCCAGACAAATGTCACATAAAATGCATATGACTGAAACGGTGTGTAGACATGAGAAATTCTCTTTGGAGTCCATAGTGCCACTTGACCCAATACAGGCAAAGACAAGTCTCCTAAAACCCGCTTAATGTGGACCTCTTATCCACAAATGTCCAACCTCAGAAGTCCTCAATGCTTATGTGGCTCCACATCTTCTTCTGTGATGGCTTACATTTTGTGCAGTTTTCCATATTTTCCAATACATATGGCAACATTCATAAAGATGTACACTCTCTTTCTTTAGCGGGTGCGGGGTAAGCAACAGGACACAATTTATGAGTTACAAACCTATCTGTAACAATAAAGGGATACAAGGCTCACGGACCCTGGTCCACCACAGTACATCTAATATGAAAGTTGGGCCATACAAAAGACCATTAACAGCTGCTGCATCTGGGCCACAAGTATCCAAAGGGGCAGCAATGACTTTGTAAATAAATTTTAATAATTACTCATTGGTGATACTCTCACTTTTCAGTAAATAAAATACAATCAAGTCACGGACCAAATCTTGTAAACATTTTTGTCAATACTGGTTCTATTACCTATAGCATGTAATGTGATTATATTCATTCAATCTAGTAGTTCATGCTGCGTAAACAAAATCATTAGCCGCGGCGACTAAATTGTGTGCTTTTATCATTTTCTAAAACAAAGGTGATTTATACCTTTTATTTTTATAAGATATGTGCTTGGTTTAAGAGCCACTAACAGTATTGGATCAATATGCAGAAAATCAATGCAATCCCATTGTGTTCCCGCAGATTCTATTTGATAAATTATGAAGGAGGAGGACAGTTCTCAGCTTTACAAACACAATTCTATCACTCAGACAGCTGGGAAGCTCTGACTGCTGACCTAAATACACATAGCCGAGCGTACAAAGGGGCATTACAAAAAACAACCAAGATACGCCACTTAAAGGAGAAGACGCATTCAGAGTATAGACCTTTTGTTCAATTCTGAAGCTGGCAAACAGAATATAATATGCAACTGAAACAGGACTCTTTTATAGACAAGGATTAAATGGTGAAGAAACCGTAAAATATGGTACAATACGAGTGTGGGGCACTCTGTTTAGGATCCCTGCCCAGAATTCCTTAGCCCCACCACTGGTTAGAGTCGTTCTGTAGCATTCTTATGGTCTGGTATGAAGCACTTACAATCGGTTCTAGAGGAGGTTGGGATTTTGCCTGTTCAACATTACATACAGACGTTATACAAACCAAAGTTTAAACATCACACTAGAATATTCGTCTAGACTGCTATCTAGAATTGCTAAAGGCAATAAAGCCACAAATAAATTGCGGTAAGATGGTGTTAGAACACAAGTCTCCTAAAAGCACAGTTTGTTTCACCTCTTTGTCCAACAGAGCAATAAAGCAGAAGACAAATTTCATAAAGCATATGATTTCTTTTCGGTTTACTAGAATACAGCATCCAAAGGTCATTCATTGCTTAGATAATATTCGTAGAATCATAAAAAGCACAAAAAGAACAGTCCGGGCTGCGTCATAAACAATTTTAATGTCTACACCTAAAATGGTTATAAAATTTCATATATGCTACTATGGGTTATAGCCAAAAAGTAAGTCGGAAGAAAGCATAGAAAATGCTGGTTTGTATCATATTTCTTGTGCATCCACCCAGAAAAATGCAGCGTAGCATTGTAAAGCTTGACTGATTGTCGACAGGACAGCAATTCAGAAAGGTTGTTTAAGGATCTGCTCGGGGATCACGAGATACCGTCACGCTGTACACATTCTACCTCTGCTTGGGTTTCTTTCATTCTTAGGAATATTACAGTATTCTAAGCTGTTATTTTCTGTAAGGAACTTTATTCAAAGTTACATTTTGCCCCAAATTAAACTCGGGCTTAATGATCTTGAAAAAAGTGTCTACTTTTTTTTTGTGGGGTTTTTTTTTTTTTTTTTAAACACCTGTTTAATGATAGGTCTGGTTTGATATCTGTATTTCAGGTGGCATCTGGTAAAAAGTACCAAGGAAAACGTCTTCTCAGGCAGAGATACCAAGCTTGGTAGAAGGGGGGCCTTGTTAAGATGTTTATTTATCTTACATGAGCCATTTTCTTGAAAACAAAAGCATTAAAGGGTAACTTTTGGGCGTTATGGGTCCTCGATATCATGTTTCATAGCCTTGTGCCGATGTCTAAATCTCTGGATTGTCCATTCTACAAAATAATTGTCAACCTTGTTTACAGTTCTCATTTTTCTAAGTCTCTTTTCTCTCTACATTTAACTACAGACACCATAAAAGATGTCTTATAGATAGTGATCTCGACAAAAAAAAAGTAATATTCAATAAGTTGCACTTGACCTAAATACACCAGAATCAAGGATGAGCGAGCAGCAGCTTAAAACAGTGGTTCACAGCCGAACAGCTGCTCCAGAGCATTTCTGATGATAATCAGTACTGTCTTTTAGAACAAACGGAAGAAAGAAAAAGTGAAATGGAATCTGGGTATTTGATAATAGGTAAAGAAACTGTCAAAATAAAGTACAACTGTGCTATATATAGAGAGCAGGGTTATGAGAGGTCACGAGTGGTAATTTGGATCTGTGAAATACATAAGATATTTAGATAAAGTCCATGTCATGTGAAACACTTCATCCTTTATCAAGGGATAAAACACTCTTATTAGTAAGACCTCTGAGTGCTGTTAAACTTGCTTATTTTTTTATCCTATCTGGCTTGGTTTAGTTTCAGTTCTGAGTTATTCGTTAATTGTTATGATCAATAAGTGATAGGTCCATAAAGTGAAGGTTGGATGCGTTTGGTGTGAAAGAACTTGACTGTCCCCGCACAGAGCTTTGACCTCAACCCCATTGAACACCTTTGGGATGAACTGGAACAGAGATTGCGAGCTGGTCCTTCTCGTCCAACCTCACTGCTTGACCTCACAAATGCTCTACTGGATGAATGGGCAAAAAGTCCAGCGGCAGCCCCTATTTGATGATGGTACCAACACGACCTGATTTTAAAAAAGGCATGGGAAAACATTTGCTTACCTGCTGATGCTCAGTTCCATTTGCAGACTTGGCCATCTGTTGCACCATTGTGTACAAACGCTCCACAACGGAGATGCTCAGCACATAACAATAAATCTCTTAAAAACCATACAAACATGAAACCTTTTTTGTCTTTAAACATAGCCTTCTACTTATTATAAAACTAAAGGGAAATTCATAATTGTTATTACCAACATTCCAGCGCTTTAGACTTTTACTCCGCAAACAATGATTTAGGTTTGATGCAAAATATAACATTTCAGTTCAATGACTTTACTATGCATCATGTAGTGGGAAAAAAATAGCAATATTAATTTGACTTTGCCCTAATATCAGTGAATATTGCAAGCCCCTGGGTGTTGATCAAGCTCGGCAAAACTACATCTCCGGCACCCCTAATTATTTACAGCAGGGCCATACTAGGGAGTTTTAAGCGCAGTGGCCCCTAATGGATATGTACCTCTGCATGCTACGCTATGACCCTCTAGAATGGCAAGGCGGAATATATCCATCCAGTGGCCACACACTGGGGGACATAATTTGCTCCATCAGCTACGGGCACAATGGACATTTGTCTAGTCTGCTAGTCCAGGCCAGGTTTTTAGCTATGGAATCACTTTGATTTCAAGTACAAGCCCACATAATTTCACCAACAATCTATTGTATCCAAGTTGGCTTTGATGTAGAAGCAGGAAACCATAATTGCAAAGCCACTGCACTTAAAGTATCCTTTGAGACAGAAAGACGTAGATGGAAAATGTGATATTGCAGTTCTGTCCCTTACTGACAGGTCCCCAAGCAAATCACCGAAATGGAATTTTAAATAATCTACGTGATCTACATTTAACAAAAAGAACAAGTTCTTTACAGAATACATTTACAAAGAAAATGTTTGCGATAGTGCCCATTGAGTGGTTTCATTTAGGTTTCTTCAGGCTTTTCTGGAAAGGCACATGCAAGCCGAGTCCAGGCCAGCTCTGCAGCTGAAATACTTCAGTATATAAGAAAGTGATGTATTTAATGTATGCAGACGTAAAGCATCCTTTCATTTGAATTCATGTTTGGTACAGCTGTTTGGGGCAGTAAAGTTTCCCTTTAAATATAGAGCCTGACTCATGTCTAGTTTTATAAAGCCTTTAACACATACCAATTAATCCCACTTCAGTCCTGCAACAACAGAAGGTAAAAACCAATATAAACAAATCCTGTTAAGAAGGTTCTTAAAATCAGGTATAAGCCTTGGGAAAAGTAAACGAGCAGAACGAAAAACAAATCAGAAGTCTTGACATAATGCGAGATGGGCTACAGTGGCTGTTCAGAGGGGTTATTTTCTGCCGTTACTGATATGGCCGCTGCCATGTTTTGCAAGCCGAACATACATATATGCATACACTCATGGCCTTGGTACTTATACAGAGAATACACTGGATCTGCCCTCCATAACCACCTGCTGGGAAGCCTACCAACGATCCAGCCTGCGATAGGATACTTGCATTTCATTCTGGCACTTTACAGTGTCTGTGAATGAAACCGACCAGGCTGAAAACCACGTTGCCAAGAGGGTTAAACAGCACTACTCAACGTATTGCACTATCCTTTTCTCATCAGCACTGAATTTGGTTATCAACACAGTAATGGTCTTACATTTACAAAGTTACAATTTTGTTTATGTTTTTGTTGCTGTTTATATACACACACATCAGAGAGTCATATTCAGTAAACATTCCGAGCTAGAAAAAGAAAAAATAGTTTTCAGTCTCAAGAGGCTGTACCCCTCTAGTGGCGTTTGGAAGGTATGTTAAGGCTTATGTCCCAGTGCCACTAATAAGTATTCACAAAAACGGAGCAGCCACAAACATTGAGGAAGGCTTGTGCTGAGCTTGCTGATCACACAACTCATCTCTCGTACCCAGCAAAACACTGTCACCGGATCAAGCAGTTGCGCTTAGGGGGTTTGCGGAGAGTGTGTACTGTGCCCAACAGTTCAAGTTTCAATGTACTGAGATAATTAGATGTTTAGTTAAAAGAAGAGCCATGTGTCATGTTTCATTTTAATTAAGAAGCTTTTTCAGAAAAGAGAAATATTGTTGGTAAAATTTTACTTGATTAAGTTATTTTGGACATTAAACGATACAAGGAATGTGGTTTCTAATGCTACAATTAGACTCAAAAGTGATTAACCCCCTTTACATATAAAGTGGTGCAGACACTTCCTATAATTTAAAGGGACGCTAAAATATAAATAAATTAAAATATTAATATAAATATATTAAGGGGCTGTTAATTTGCACAAATTTTCTAACACATATGGATGGGTCAACATACATATATATATTACATTTAGCACGACAGTTAAACTAACTCAGTAGATGGAGATGGAATATATATTGACGGTCCTGCTTGCCCAGCACCGTCCAATCCCCAAGCAATCTTTTTAAATTATGTAAAAATTTTCTTTCATATTTTCTCCCAAGAAATACTTGACATGTGATACAGCACAAAGAATACATGACAGATCTGTTTAACATGCCAGACCGCTCAGCAAATGCCTTGTCTAAGTGGAACAGCACCTTTAAAAAGCCAGCAATCGAGTTGATAAGGGAAGGCGGAAGCTGCTTGGCTGTGCAGTTCTTAAACGGCTCGGATTTGTTCTGGGTCTACACCCTAAAGCCATGCAAAAGTACTTGAGCTTCAGCTAACTAATAAGATGGGATCGCATGTTCTTCCAGTGTGCTTCTGCTTCTCTATGTAACACTACTCATTTCATAAAAGTAATTAAGATGAATCAATTTGATATATCTTTGGCTGGGTGCACATAGCGTGACTCGTCACGTACTTATTATAATCTCTCCCGAGTGCACCGACAGTCGCAAACAGTTTAAATTCAGATTAAGGATTTCTATCGTGCGTAAAAACCTAGCGATGTATATGAACCATAAAAACGTGTTTATATAGTTCATTATGCAATTAAACTATATTATTCTTTCGTTCTTTTTTTGCGTAAACATGTAAAATGGAGTCCCCAAAATAAATAAATAAAAGACTAGGCTAGAACTAGACTTTAAAAGCAATCTTAATTTTGTGATTTGGGTAGTTTTATTATTATAGGTCCACATTTTAATTTTTTTAAAAAAAAAAAATTTCCCACTAATTACTGAAAAACCTTATTCAGAACTTGGATAAATCCCCTACCATAAAGAAATAAAAAAAAAAATTCTAAAAAAAAAAAGGCTGTCAGGGAGGCTATTTTTTGCTAGTTTCTTTAAAATGTGCCATTTATTTTGTCATATCATAAAGACAAGTCGTATCTGCCTGCTGATGATGATGACGATGACATCTCACCATCGTAAAGCTAAAAACAGGCAGGTAGGGGTTTTTCGGGTGCCTCCAACTACAGCTCATTATCAAATGACATCTTGTTAATTAAACCTCGTGAAGTATTTTTTCCTCTGGAAAACCAAAAAGAATCTGACAAGATATTTTTATTAAAAACAATGATTTATTCGAGACAAAAAAAAAAAAAAAAAAGAAAATTGCTTTCTTTAACGGCTGCTGCCAAAGGCAAACGACGTCTTAAAGCTGTCCAATTATTCTTCGTGTTGAAGCTTACAAACTCTCGGTCATTAGCGTGCATCTGTTCACAGTTCTGAACTAATGGCTGATCCGGAATAATCGGTTTAATTGTGAGGGGCATGTTTCAGTACCTCCTGGTAAATGGTATTTATCCCATGGAGACAAAACAAAATCATAGATCGAGAAGGGAAAAAAAAAAACCCAAAATGGCTGTCGTTTTAACTTGGCATTCATTAACAGACCATCCAAAAACACAATGTTTGTACCTATAACAATTTAAAAACATTATATGGCAGTTTTTGAGGCATTCGTAATGTAAACATTACTTCAACATGTTATAAATTGGGGGGGGTTTTTTGGGGGGGGTGAATATAAAGCATGTATATTTTTGTATACTCCCTTACATTAGAATTAGGAAGAATACAGATTAGATAAAAGAATTAGAATTAAGGGCTTTGCTTGAAGGGCATGGCCAAGTTACACAACATCTCACCTCACCTTCCAACCTCAATGTTGCAAAAACAAAAGTAGAGAGGAAGAATTACAACAGTCAAGTATTTACTACAAACATTGGATATCCCGCTCCCTCCGGGGCCTACAGGTGTTTCATGCTCAAAGAAATGTCTATGATTTTAACATTGTTCCATAGTCTTCAGAAACAAGGTGTTTGAACAACTAAACAGACATCACCAAACCAATATTTTACTGGCAGGCCAAAAAAAAGGATATACAAGCAAATTTATTTCAGAATTTGGTATATGGCTATAAGGTTATTAGCGTTCACGCAGGCCAAAACGGACCACTAAAGTATATATATCTAAACAAACTAAGTAAACAGCCTATTTTTTAAAAGGTAATTCTGTTACTTTTCCCGCCTCCCACCAATCTCTTACAAAACTGCTCATTTTTCATTCAGAATAGGGGCCACTATTGAAAAGACCCCCAACTCATACTCAGCAACACGCCCAGAGTAGAGTTAGGTTTTGTGAAAAGGTTTAAGTAATTTTTACATTTTTAATTTTTATTTTCTAATAACCAGGAGGAACCCGTTGGTGATGTCATGATGACCTCACTGGGATTCCATGGAATATTTATCTTGTTTCCAATTCTTTATTTTGTAAGAAACAAGGCCCTATACTCCCACATTTCTGATTGTACTATGAGGTATATTCACTAAAGGGATAGTTGGCAGGAGAGTTGGTTTCAACCCCCTCACTTCACTATTAGTGGGCAATCACTGGTAAATTCACCAGGAAAAAGGGCTGAACAGGCCCTGCATAATGCATTACTGGATGGGCGAGAAAATTTTAAAGAAACCTCACTGATTTAATTATGGTTTGCACAGGGCCAGCCAAGTTCTTCCTGCATGAGAAGATCACTGGGACCTTCATAATGGGGTCAGGGAGTTGAAACCACAATACTCCTGCAAACTCTGCGGCCAACTCCCCTTTAGTGAATAGGCCCTATGTGTAATCAGCTCAAGGGGGGTGATTTATACAATCCTCAGAGAAATTGTTGCAATACTCAATTCAGGGTCAAAAGAGCAAAAAGCACCGCCATTACACTCATGGTAGCAGCGGGGAATGGTAGGCACTGGCTATCCACCACAACTGGTCCCTGTGACTATTGACTTTCCCAAATGGCAATCAATTAAAGGTGACAGCTTTTAATGCTGATTCTAATAGTCATTCAGTGTTAACAGGCTCAACAGTCCTGGACCCAATTTTCCATTCGTTTTCATATTTTCAGAATTGTGTGGTTTTTAGAGCCACAGAAAAGCATTCAAAATCAATTTCCCTTATAGAAAATGAAACGTATGTTAATTCAAAAGCCAACTAAATACCAGAGCCCCCAATTTAAGAATCCAACCCCAAAAACTGGTACTGAGCTTTAGTGGGTTAAAAGTCAGACTACAGTAATTGAACTTGATATACAAGTTTCCCCCAGCCTCCCCTTGTTCTGCATTCTGCGTGAACATGAAATACATTTTCTAGTGCCGTCTACCAGAAGATAGAAGCAGCCACCAGGGAAAACGATTGCGCGGTGACTTAAAGTAATACGCTTCTTTATTCACTGAAATTAGGGCAGTAGTTGCTATGCTCACACCTGGTAAAAAAAATAATCTCTCCCTTTAAACTATTTTCAGCCAGCATCATTCTATATATAACATAATACACTGGGTTGGGTAAGCCTCAACGTAATTAAGCTCCTTAATGATTCATGCAAATTGTTTAACACGGTCACAGTATACCCACTCTAAGAATACATCCGAAGAAAAATTCGGACCCAAGATTTAACCCACTTGGGTTCGTTTACTAAACGATGAGTTGTAGGCGAGTAGACACTAGATGATGTATAATCGCATTGCTTTATTTCTTAAAATTATTCAGCTCACCATTTAGTAAATAAAACGCCAGAGAGAGAAAAGAAAATGGTGTAATGCATAATCTAAATAATTTAGTGCGCCTACTAAAATGCTGCGATTGATGTCATTCTAGCATTTTAAAACAGACGTATAGTAGCCATTCAAATGAAATTATGATATATATGTTTTATTTATTAATGTTAGTCTTCAACATGAAGGGTTACTCGTCAGCTGCGTCTTGACCATTTCTCGAGTGTTATATCACATCACAGTAAATAAAATACTTAACGCATGATTCACTGGCTGGGGATATTTAAAGGACTCATCTGCATGCTGTTGGCCTGTATCATACAAAAACAATCCAATCTTAAGAAAACCATTAAGAACCCTCATTCAGTCGCTTTAACAAATGGGGACTAGCGCCCATCTTCCTTAAATGTCTCTTCGGAGGGAGGCAGATGAAGCAAATATACAGATAATTAATGTTTTAGTATATAAAGGAACTCCAATAATAGCTATGTAGCAAGACAATATAAAACATGTTGCTTTTAGTATAGGATTTGAAACATAAGGCAATCACAACACGGGCATACAAAATATTACATCAGGTCCTTGGGAAATATTTCAAGTCGATTCAAGTTAAAGCGACACAGCT
Source organism: Sceloporus occidentalis (assembly GCA_023333645.1). Lineage (NCBI taxonomy): Eukaryota > Metazoa > Chordata > Lepidosauria > Squamata > Phrynosomatidae > Sceloporus > Sceloporus occidentalis. Next base: position 51,153 of record JALMGF010000192.1, on the reverse strand, counting down.
CAGTATACATGAAGGTATGGACATGTTGTTTAGGGAAGATTCATGTTGCATGCGAGATGCATTAAAGCTTTCCTCCCACTCATCTGCCGTGAGGATAGCCATTTGCCCTCTTGAGATTTGTTACAAACACTGCATTTCCAGCGCAGATCCATTGCAGCAAAGGGTGGGCTTCTCGTCTGATGTCCATTACAGAAACACTTCGGCTGTCGTTAGCAACACTGGGGCTTGTGGCTTCGGAACCAGAACCCCCCCCCACCCCCCTGCAACATCTCGCATCGAAGGCAGTGATCGCACTATGTTCTATGCTCACATTCATTCTGTCTCTCGAGATACACTATATTAACCTCCCCAGCGTCGAAAGCGTTAATCGGCATTGGAATATTGACAAACTGATCTGGTTACATAAACACAATTACAGAGATTCTTAATCCGAATCCAAGTAGACGTGACTGGAAGGCTGATCAGCCGTTCACACTGCACGGTTTGGTTAATGATCAACAATCACAAGCGATCTGCTGTAATTCTAATTGCGTGGGGATCGCCACTGCCCCGCTGTACCCAACTTTGCCCTATAACCCTGTTGCTTTGTCGCAGTAAACATGATTAAGGAGCTGCAGAAGGACTGGGGAGGAATAAGAAAAGGAGAGAAGGGGGGTGGCGTGCTTAGCACAATAAATAAAGGCTATTAATTGCAGAATTGGTACATCGGATTGTAGATACCGGGTGCCGCCAGTCCCACTAACATAAATGGGTCACAGACAGGTGTGGATCTTACTCACCCAAAACACAAAAGAGTAGATAATCAGCAGGGTCTTCAGACACGTTATAACTGGCTTGGTCTCCATTCTTCGTGATGCCATGCTACTGAAATCCGGTAGCCGGGTGTTCGTTTAGCTGCTCGCAGCCCCTCCTGCCTGCAGTTTATCCCCAATCCGCAAGAGAAGGAAAAAAACGGCAATGGAATCAGCCTTCCGAGTAAGAGCTGCCTTTCACTCATACAAGTCCCCGCCCCCATATGCAAATGAAGCCCGAAAGCGGCAGGCGTGCGGACGGGGAACGCCCCTCCCATGGAAGCTGGTTGGAGATCTGCTGCTGCTGCGGAGGCATTTCGCGCTGATCCAGCCCGTTCACACGGGACCGGAGTTTATTCACACGGGACCGGGATTAATACACCGAACAGGCATTCCCCAGTGGCCAGAAATAAAGGGGTATTAGATCACAGCCTCGCGAAACTGAGCTGTCATTTCGGTTACTCACCCTGTGAAGTCTATGGAAGCCATCCCGAGAAGAGGATCATAAATGAATACAGAAAATAAAAATGTCAAATAATAAACAAGTGGAAATCTCTTAACCTATATTGGGCTGACGGGAGTGATGGGTGGTGCATGTATGTAGCTGGTGGACAAATTGACTTTAAATATTTAGGCGAAAACATACAATGTGATGGAAAAGAATAGCTGCTTTTGAGATAATTCTTTAAAAGGCTTAAAAAGTTGTAAAGGTTGCAACATAACTAAGGCAGCAGTGGCACTAACATGTATACACACACGCATATATATCTGTTAATCTATATGTATATAATGGCAGATTAACAGAACAGCCTCCCAGCAGAAGTGGTAGAGGCTAATAGAGTGGAGCAATTTAACCCCTTCAGGACCGGGATTTTGATACTAAATTGTCGCTAAAGGACCGGAGCCGTTTTTGTGTTTTTGCTATGTCTTTCTCTCTTATCAATTAGTGCACCCACACAAATCATATATTGTTTTTTTCAGCACAAGTAGGGTGAAACCATATTAAGCTGGGTAGTACATTGTTTTGTTTGAAATAAACTGGAAAAAGTGGGGAAAATACTTTTTACAGTTTTATATACATACAAATTGTACACACATTGAACCAATGGGAGAAAATTATCCAAAATGTATTCATTAACTTGTCCTTATTTGGAAACCACCCAATATGGCCAAGATTTTCATCTATTTTGACCAGTATAGGGCAAATATTGCAAGGCATGCATCACGTTTTTAAAATGTAGTTTTTTTTCAAATAACTGCAATAGTTGTCACAGATACTGATTATCCCCCCAAAATTATATGTTTATGAATAGTAGATAAGTCAAGGTGTACAACTAGGGTAATTTTGACACTTTTCAAAAGGGATTTTATCGCCAATTGCTGCCAAATTTTAAGGTATTTTTATATTTTGGGGTTTTTTTTGCATATGTTGCAATGTTGCTTTAGATTTCGTATTATACTTTGTATAGAATATGTGCAACTGCAGAAAAAAATTGCAGAAACAAATTGTGTTCACCAACATCCCCCGGTTCCAACAAGGCCTCACATGCATGGTTCATGCATTTTTTGAGGAAGCTATGAGGGCAAAACTGGAACATGCGCATTTTAGTTTTCAAATTTGGAATTTTCAGAAATTGGTTTACTGGGCCCATATCCCATTTGGGAGATTTTGGAAGCCCCCCACTAAAAGTATATATTTATGAACAGCAGACAAGTCAAGGTATTCAACTAGGGTAATTTTGACAGTTTTCAGGCAGCCATTTCTTCACTGATGTCTGCCAAAGTTCACGGAAAATTAATTTTATTGCGTTTTTAACGAATACATTTCAATGTTGCAATTTATTTCTTGCACAGCATATGTGCAACAGTGGAAGAAAACACCACATTTTATTCACCAACACCCCCCGGTTCCAACAAGGACTCACATGCATGGTTCATGCATTTTTTGAGGAAGCTATGAGGGCAAAACTGGAACATGCGCATTTCAATTTTTAAACTTTTTTAAATATTTTTTTTTTATCAGATTACTTGTGACAGGTTTAGGCCGCTGACATCAATCAGGGAGACCGATCAATAATCAGCGACTTAAAATGTCACCGCTGCTACAATGATCCGATCACTCCTATTGGCCAGGAGTGATCTGATCATCATCAGCCCAGCATTTGACCTGGAAGCACCCTGGACTTTCAGGTCAGTGCTGTTATTTTTTTTTTATTTTATTTATATATATTTTCTTTTACAAATTTTTTTTTTTTTTTAACTCTTTCAATGCTGATGCTCCATTGTAGCACAGCATTGACTGATATTTAGTCCCCACAAGCTTGTGGGGACTAATATTAACCCCTGCAATGCTGCGATGGGGGTCATACACAATCGCAGCATTGAAGGGGTTAATGGAGCAAGAGGGGGGGTAGGGTTTAATTGAGCAAGGGAGGGGGTGGGGGCTGGTCTCCACACTCATGTGGAGACCAAAGAACCCTATCTCCCTGTCCCCGAAGCTGCCTCTGGCAGCTGGGACTCAATCTTCCATAGACTGGAGATTGCAGGGGAGAAGTCTCTTTGATCAGTCCTACAGGACTGATCAAAGGGCTTGTGGGGACTCGTTTTTGCTGTTGCTGGTCTGCCTGGAAGCTTCCAGGCAGACCACCAGCAGCAGAGCCCCATAAAAAACGCTCTCATGGAGCGATCAGGCAGTAGGGGGGTGTTGTGTCAGGTGCCCACACTTGTGTGGGGACCCAATCAACACACCACCCCCTTCCCTGAAGCTGCCTGTGGCAGCTGAAAACGCGATTGCAGGTTTTTCTGCAATCGCGGTTTCAGCCTACAGAATCACTCCGTGGGAGTGATCGTAGGCTTGGGGCGGGCTCAGAGAGGCTGTGCTGGTCTGACCAGACTCCTGGGCAGACAGCAGCAGCAGCGCCCCCGCGATCACCACGATTGTGGCGATGTGGGGGCGGTTTTTGGGGATGACGTACCTGGTACGTCCCCGTCTACCGGTGACTTTTGACCAGGAAGTACCAGGTACGTCCCGGACCTGAAGGGGTTAAACAGGCTTAAAGCCATCATGAATTTAAACACAAGACCAAGGACAGGTTAAGGTCTGAGTCTCTACATCAGGAAAAATGGACAGACTAAAGTGGCTGAATGGCTTCTATCTGCTGTAAAATTCTCTTAAGCAACTGGGGAGAGACTCTATTTACGCCTCCCCATTTGATTATGGCCACCCATCAAACTAACCTAACACCAATACACTAAAATATACAGAATACATATTTGTTTTCCCTCCCTAAAACCTTCTACATTATCCTTAATAATGCTCTGTATCTGTAATGCATTTTTCTATTCGTTTGTGGTCAGAAGTATTGCTTTGGTTAGGCTAAGTATAATTGTTCGGCTTATTATATGTGTCAGAGATGGGGTAATGTCAAAATGTTTTGTTGGGGTCCTTAAAGACCTAATGCTGCCCAAAAAAGGCGGCCCCAGCTTTATGATAGAATTTGACGGAAGATAAGAATGAGTCGGACTATTCTGCCCATTTTAGATTAAGGATATTCCGATGGCATCCAAGGCAGTCCCTCCACCCCGGAACCATTGATTGGCTAGTACAGTCATTTAATGGCTTGGAATGGGCATAGACCTATTCAGAATCTAAAAGACAAGATCAAGGACTGATTAAGGATCAGTCTTATGGTACAAAAAAAATGGGCGGATTAGATGGGCCGATATTGTTCTTAGCGCATGACTCTCTCTTCCATCTTTGTGATCTGGAGGAAAGAGAACCAGCATTGTGGTTGATGGAGATTGTGATTGTGCCTGCTGTTATACCCCATTCCCATTTTCCATACCATTTAACCCTTCCCTTGCACCCCCCTTATCTTAGTATAAAAAATATATATTTATTTATTATTATTTTTTAGTTTGTTTTAGTGTTAGGCTACTGTTAGGATAGTTTGGTGGGTGGTTAGAGGTAATTGGGGATAATGTAGAGGGTTTTAGGGAGAGAGAAAACAAATTATATACTGTAAATTTTAGTGTATTAGTGTTAGGTTAGTTTGATGGGTGGCCATAATCAAATGGGGAGGCAGGTTATGAAGTTTTGTTTTTTTCTAAAAAATTTTACATTTGTTTGCTTTACAAAAATATATACTTTCATAGGAATATGTTCTTCTGGGGGGCTGCTAAGCTGCTTCACATACAGGCCTAGCAAAACACCCTGACTCAATACACCGGCATGTTCCAACTTGTGCCCTCTAAGAAAACCAAAAAAACTGTGCATGTGGGGTATTTTCGTAATCTGAAGATACAGTTGAACAAGTTTGGCTGGATTTCTCTGCAATAACACATAATCTGTGCAAACAATTCTAAGCAACACAGAAGCGTTGGTGAAAAAAGTACAGGAAAATATTTCTAAGGCCTGCATAACAAGTATCCAAATATTTATGTGGGTATTTTTTTTTTGTTTCTTTGTTCAAACCTAGCATACCAAATGTAAAAAATCAACCATTCCAAATATGAAAATTTTATAAAACTGGAGGTATTTCCAAAATCAGAACACCACAATTGATACATTTTGTGGGTATTTTCTGTCAATCTAACTAATTTTGTGAGGGGAAAATATATGAAAGTGATTTTTCAATTTTATTCTAGTTTTTTTAATAATTTACTCATACTAAATGTTCATCTACTCATGTAAGTCACATGGGTAGACTATTCACTATTCACAGGAAAGGGGAGTAATGGTTAAAACGACATACTGTATTTCCCCAAGTATAAGACGCCCCCATGTATAAGACGCACCTTAATTTTGGGGGCCAAAATTTTTAAAAATATATATTACATAAAGTTATTGTGCTGGTTGCCTGGGCATGATATGAGTGTGATTGATGTTAGCTGCTAGCAATTGTTAGCAATCGCACTCCTATCATGTTCAGGCAGCCAGTACATGCACATCACTTTCAGCCTCCCTGTGCCCCCTACACACGGATCCATGCTATCACACACTCACACACACACACACATATTCATTAATTTACTCCCCCACCTTCCCTGAACTGCAGATCTTCTGGTGCCGCCCACAGACTTTTTTTGTTTCTTTGTTCAAACCTAGCATACCAAATGTAAAAAATCAACCATTCCAAATATGAAAATTTTATAAAACTGGAGGTATTTCCAAAATCAGAACACCACAATTGATACATTTTGTGGGTATTTTCTGTCAATCTAACTAATTTTGTGAGGGGAAAATATATGAAAGTGATTTTTCAATTTTATTCTAGTTTTTTTAATAATTTACTCATACTAAATGTTCATCTACTCATGTAAGTCACATGGGTAGACTATTCACTATTCACAGGAAAGGGGAGTAATGGTTAAAACGACATACTGTATTTCCCCAAGTATAAGACGCCCCCATGTATAAGACGCACCTTAATTTTGGGGGCCAAAATTTTTAAAAATATATATTACATAAAGTTATTGTGCTGGTTGCCTGGGCATGATATGAGTGTGATTGATGTTAGCTGCTAGCAATTGTTAGCAATCGCACTCCTATCATGTTCAGGCAGCCAGTACATGCACATCACTTTCAGCCTCCCTGTGCCCCCTACACACGGATCCATGCTATCACACACTCACACACACACACACATATTCATTAATTTACTCCCCCACCTTCCCTGAACTGCAGATCTTCTGGTGCCGCCCACAGACTTTTTTTGTTTCTTTGTTCAAACCTAGCATACCAAATGTAAAAAATCAACCATTCCAAATATGAAAATTTTATAAAACTGGAGGTATTTCCAAAATCAGAACACCACAATTGATACATTTTGTGGGTATTTTCTGTCAATCTAACTAATTTTGTGAGGGGAAAATATATGAAAGTGATTTTTCAATTTTATTCTAGTTTTTTTAATAATTTACTCATACTAAATGTTCATCTACTCATGTAAGTCACATGGGTAGACTATTCACTATTCACAGGAAAGGGGAGTAATGGTTAAAACGACATACTGTATTTCCCCAAGTATAAGACGCCCCCATGTATAAGACGCACCTTAATTTTGGGGGCCAAAATTTTTAAAAATATATATTACATAAAGTTATTGTGCTGGTTGCCTGGGCATGATATGAGTGTGATTGATGTTAGCTGCTAGCAATTGTTAGCAATCGCACTCCTATCATGTTCAGGCAGCCAGTACATGCACATCACTTTCAGCCTCCCTGTGCCCCCTACACACGGATCCATGCTATCACACACTCACACACACACACACATATTCATTAATTTACTCCCCCACCTTCCCTGAACTGCAGATCTTCTGGTGCCGCTCACAGACTTCCTTGGGGGCCGCTGTTTCCCTCTGCGATGTGATGCGATGTGCATTCACATGACTCCACTGGGTTCCTGTGTCGCCGCGACGGATCAAGAGACGCTGCTGAGCAACACAGGTCAGCAGCAGGACCCCTTTCCTGTCCCCTTTCCAGTAAAAAAAAAAGAAAATCTAACACCGCTGTATAACACGCACCCAATTTTTAGACTCCAAATTTTTCTAAAAAAATATATGGGGAAATACGGTATGTCAAAAATGGCAAAATAGCTCTGGGGCCTAAGGTACCAAAAACCCCTGTGACTGAAGGGGTTAAGTCATTGTATTGTATTAATCTCAACCGCTTATGATGGGAGAGTGTTCCCTCTTATGCGTTTGTTGTGCATTGACAACCTGGATCTATGATGCACTGACTATCCTGCATGCAAGTCGGAATCTTTACATCAGAAGTCATGAGCCAAGGACTACATGGGCCAAGTGATTCTTATCTGCTGTCAGACTGCATGTTTCGATATCCTCAGTATTTCCCTACAACCTGATATTTTATGATGCTATAATTCTTTAATATGTATGTTCAAAGCTAACAACTCTTGCCCCTTAGCTTTGCCTGTGGCTAAGGATATATTTAATAATGGATGCTTTTTCTGTGTGTTTAGAACCGCCAGAGAAGAAACATATGTTTCATGGAATACAGTTAGAGGTAGGTCCAGGGGAGCAGGCATAGCGAAGACTTTGACAGACATTTATGGCACGAAGAAGAAGAAGAGTGTTTTTACGTATGCAATTAAGTTGCAAAGCATATTATGTTACTTACCAGCAGATTATTTCAGATTAGTAATGTTATTTGATTGTTACACTTCATATATTAAAGTAAGAACTATCCCAACCATTATTATTATCAAATATGTGTATCTGTTGATATGTACGTGTAAGTGTGTGATAGTGTAAGTATGCGTGAGCACAAGTATGTGTGTTAGTGTGTATGTGTGTTAGCATGAGTGTGTAAATATGTGTACCAGTTAATGGGAGCCAAGAGCCAATGCGGTCACTTGGCTTTAACTGCCCTGGGGCCAGAAGTTGCCAGCCCTATCCTGTGTGCACAGGGGTCAGAACCCTTGCAGCGTTTGCAAAGCCAGTGCTCAAGCTAAATGGCAGTAAGAATATCAGGTACATGGAGGTATCTTCAGCCAAATCTCATCCACCGAAAATAGCTGGGGTGTGGGGAAAGGAGCAAATGTACATGGGGGCTTCTGCAAAATCTGCAAGGAGGACACCATGGAAAGTTACAGGGACTGCACAGCCATAATATACATTAAAGTACATAGGATGGCCTTAAAATATTAATTCCCCCCCATAGGCATCTTCCAAGCTCCTAGGCTTGCAGGAGCTCCATTCCTGACCCACGCAAGAATTCCAGGGAGTCTATCAATATTTCAAATTTTTTGCATGAGCTAAAGTTCTGAAAAAGTTCTGTAGGAAAGGTGGAAAGCAGAATGCATACTCTCTGTGGTCGGCACTTTAAAACTGATAACTCTCCTCTCCTGCAAATCCTCATTCCTCCTATCATTTTGGTGAATAACCAAGATTGTGGGTATAAACATCCTTACCAGCTACCAGATGTGTAATTTTTAAATCTCCATGGTGTCGGTAGCAGCATTTACGCTGGAATACTTCAGGTAAGTAGCACCTTGTCGTTTCTTTTATTGTGACAGGGGCGCTTTAAGTAAAAATGAAAATAACACATGATTTGCCCCATTCCCCACCCCCAGCTTTTTGTTGTGCAGGAGATGATTTGCAGTACACATCTCCTGGAACATGATTTACCAGTATTTACTGCCAGTCAGCACCGGGTGCTGGATCAGGGAGCATTCTGGGTAAAGAAGAGGTCTAGCCAGGCCCACCACCCTGTGTGATTACCTGCTGGAGCTGCAGCTTCTCCCAAAAGGAAAGTATTTTTAATATTTTTTTTCTGCATTTCAAATAAATGCGTATGAAAGTAAGAAATATATTTTCATATCCAGTCATTATTTTTTTGGGGGGGGAGGGGGCTCCCAGTGACACTGGAGTGTCCCTTTAATGTTTATTTAGGGGAACGAATCAAAAATCAAGATTATTATTGTTATCTTTTATTTATGAAGCACCAACAAATTATGCAGCGATGTACAATTGACACACTTAATAAATATACATTAATGACACCTCATGAGATGACAACTCTGCCTGTAAGCGGCCACCTGGCCTTATGGTACTTTTACACAAAGTTCCAGTCAGGAATGGTGGGTTTTGAGGGTCCGCTCGAGAGCTTACAATCTAAGGTGGGCAGTGTTTTATATTAAAAATATATATTTTGAAAGGTTAAAAAAATAATACAGTTCCTTTTAGATTTCGCAATAATTAATAGTTTTGGTGTGCAATACTTGGTTGCTTGTAGGGAGCATAATTTTTCTCATTACGGGATTTAAAATGTACTAGTTCTTGTGTTTTGGGTCTCCCACCGCCATGCAGAGCCTTTTGATTTATTTATTTTTATTTCATTGCCTGCACGGCCCTCTGTGAGATAGAATGCAGCAACGGACGTTTCTGGACATTCACATGCAAATGAGCTCATGTGGCAAAGTAATACTATATCGGTAAAAAGTGTGTTGCTAGGCAATAAAAACCCCTTTCCTTAACCAATAGAGAGCAAAAAAATCAGGTTTGAATAGTTACCTTCTCACTGAACACCAAAAATCTGAATAAATAGGAATAATCAGTTGATTACTTACCGGGAGTAATTCTTTAATTATACAAAATCTTGCCTCGTTCATAACTTTCACTGGGGGTATTTAAATGTCATGTGACACAAGAGTAAGCGCTCATAGATTGTTGCCATAGAATTTGAAAAACGGTCTCTTATTTTCAGAGGAATTAATAAAGTGACAGATATGACCAAGGGTGCAAAAACATTTTGTCCCTGAATATTTAAAAAAGTAAATATTTGCTGTAAAACATTTAATCACAGTTTTAGGATTTTTCGATCGCTTCGAAGTATCCTGCTTGATTGTGCAACATTTTCCCATTTTCGGGGCAGATTAACAATGGAGCAACAATCTTGCCAAGGGGCCCACACTGGCTGTTTACTTATTGTAGTGTAATTTTAGCATTTGTCTGCGCCTCACAGCATAATACAGTACTTATAATGCTGAGTAAAGTGGAAAGCCAAAGACCTTCCGGTGGGTGTCAGCACTGACACCTACCGCAAAAGAACCATGCTATCTGGCATGTACTCGGACTGATGTCGGAGGCGTTCCCGCTGACATCGGGGACGTTCCTACTGATGTAAGGGGGCAATCCCGCTGACATAATGGGTGTTGACCCCAGGAACCAGAGAAGCGGCACATCTCCAAAAGTTCTCTGGGTCAAACCCAGAGAGTTCCCAGGTATGGTTAACTCAGAATATTATTCTGTCCCACTTTCCCTACCCTCTAAGCCTTTGTTTTTTTGTCGTTGCCCCATTACCCCTTTCCCCAGGTGTTTGTCTGAGGTGTTTCTAGGCCCTAAGGGAGGTTCAACTTTGGTGTGCTCCATGCATTACACCATGTCGCTGAATGTGGGTATTATATACATTTATGGGCTAAAGCGGATGAAAGGATGAAAATGTGTTTTGTGAACACTAAAAATGCAAACATTGAGCCAAGTCATGGAATTTTCTGCTTTTTTTCTAGGGGAGGCTGGCTGGCCTTTTGGCTGCCAACTCATCTTGAAGAATGAAGTGGTTCCCCTCTTTGATAGGCAAAGAGTGACTAGAATCACAATGAATAAAGACAACGAAAGAACAGAATTAGAACTCAAGAGATGCTAAGCTTACAAACGTTTAATAATCTAAAACACATCTTTTATTTTCCTATAACAGTAAGCGAAAAATAATGTTTGCATGTCATTATTGTTTGACTGTATTATAAAATCAAAAATTGTGGTAAATTTAAAAACGAATAGGAAAAGTGTAATCCTCTTGCTTTTAATTTATGACAATAACAGAGTAAACCAGTCATATTAAATCTCAATAATCTAGTTACAAAACAGAAATATGTGGCAATAAAAGTATTTTTGCGTTTTGTGTCTCCCCCTTCCCTGTCGGATGACAGATGGGAAAACATTTATCAAATGTATGAATTTATTGTTACATTTTTCTTCAGGCTTTGATTTGCTGTTTATTAAGGAAACATACATTATTAATGCAGATTTCTTTAAATCCAAATAAAACAGTTGTCAAATAAATAGAGCGCAAAACAATTTGTCAAATTATATTTTAATAGATAGTGATAATTGTAAAGAAAACAAGCGGGCACACATCCCAGCCCGTGTAATCACAGATAATCAGATTTAGCACAATGCTGCTTGTGTAAAGGTAGAGGCAATCAGTGAATTAGCTATTTTAATTGCCTGACTCAGACATTTATATATATATATATATATATATATATAAAAGGACCTTTAACTCTCCATGTGCCGAATAAGTGTCCACAAACGTCAAATGGAAGGTTTCATTTAAAGGGGAAGTAGTATAATGTTGGCTGAAATAACCTTGACATGAGGGGAAAAACGCTTAGTTTTAAGTTTTTGTTCCCCCTTTTCTTTGTTACTATCTGTGCTGTGTCATCTCCTTGTCAGCAAGGTTAAAATAGGTAGAAAATCTCTTTTCTCAAATCATACATTTTATGGGTCTGATCTGACTTAAACATTCACAAGGTTAACCTTTACATGGTGCTTGGAAACATTTTGACCCCAGGAAGGCCAGTTTTGCTTTAGTTATATTTAGGTGCCAACCTTACAGAGAAACAACATATTTTTTTTATTCAGTCCAAGTTAAACTAGTAATAAATACCTAGTGAAAAACACTAGTGTCAATTTGTGTGTGTTTTCTTTTACAGTAGTATTGTTTGGGAAATCACGGTTACTGATCGCTGCATGCTGGTAGGCTGATCTCATAACACATTTGTTTACATACATTTTTAATAGTTACACTAGCATCGGATTCTGGTTTTCTACTCTGTCGCTTACAAGCAAATAGTTAGCCCCACTACACTATAGAAATGTTTCAGTGATTGCTTCTTAGAGATTTGTGAACAAATCCCTAAGAGTGCCCCTAAATACATGGTAAGTAGTTGGCACCTGGCAACTATTTATGGCATACTCACTGTACCTGGAACGGTAATGGTTAAAAACAATTAAACTATTCAAAAAGAGCACAACAGTTTGGTAATTATGATAACTGAATTTAGTTATGCTTAAAGTTGTGGGAGCAACAATTTTTCTTCAAGGAACTGATCATTTTCACTTTAAGGAAAGATGCATATTTACAAGATTACATTTCAGATAACCCTAGGAAAAATAACTACGGGTATCCCAGGGATGAATCCTAGCCTTGGCCTACACGGCTCGGCACAGCCTCTGTAGACTGCATTACACGGCCCTTCGCGCCTTTGAGACTGAGAGCGCTGGGATATAATGTCATATTACGCCGCTCCGTGTCTTAAATGAGTGTCCACAAACACTAGGAAGGTAAATACATCTCTGAAGTGTTTATTCAAATACTAATACATTCTGTATGGCAATGGCTGCCATGACATGAATGATTCTAGGCATGGATAGGTTAAGCTGCATTTATCCATGTCTGTTTGCTTCCAATATGGGCAAGGCAATTAGTGCACGATATACAAAACCTGTTTGTGCTCTAGAGTCTAATTAAAATGCAACTTAGTCCTGGGTGATGTATTGTCCTCCGGGGTTTAGTAAATTGGGGCAGTTGTCAATGCAGTTTGCCATCTTTAGAGTGATGCAAAGAACTTAGCATATTAAGTAAGAGTAAATTTAAGTGATAACCCAATTTGTGTCTGAGACTTATCACATTCAAGTGAACTTGGTGTTTAGTGAACAAAGCCTTGGTTATACATCTTCTGCACAGTATGAAAACAGGGAGCTGCGCATGGAAGGGTTTTATACTAATGTTACCGCAAGCAAGCAAAACTGTGGAACGTCCCCCGCAGGGTGAATAAATCAATTTTTCGGCAAGATTCAGCGTCCGATGTCCTCGAACAGCAGAAGCTCGGGAACAGAAATAACAGGAAAAAAGAAGTAATTGTTTATGAAGGATGTTAACAACGGTTTAATAAATAAAACTTATAACGCTCACAGAGTTGTGTATAAGCACGTTCCTGCATGCTGTTTTCTAGTCATGGAATCTACATTTGTCACCAGGAATAACCCAGCATTTTTTTCTTGTGAGCTGTAAAAGTACTTAGAGCACACAGTGCTTAAAATGTGCATGTATTTATAGGTACGTGTGTATGTGTGTGTGTATATATATATATATATATATATATATGTAAAAGTGCAACTAATCTCGGTCTAGACCACGTGCCACATGTTCAAGTCCATCTGGCTTTTGACCTTGGCTAGTCCTGACAAAGCTCTAGTCTCCCTAGTTATGCTTTTGCCCTTTGGCTGTTCTACCCTCTGGCTACGGACCATGGCTCTCTGAATTACCGCTTGTTTCTCCATTCTCCGTACTCAAACATTGTACAGCAGATATCATGAAAAGTGGTTTGTTGAAGGATGTTTGGTTTTATTAAAAGGCTTGCATTGTACTAATGTCTTGTGTATAGTAAAGGAATTCATAAATACAGTAAACTCCTCAAGTTGGCCTTGTGATGAACTTGGGTTGCAGTAATAAGCACAACAATTCTGCAATTCGTATTGCACTAAACAAAGGTCTCCAAATCAATTAATTACATATTTTATTTTAATTTCAATAATTTAATGAGAAGCTTGTTATCTCAAACTTGACAGCACCCAACTCAACTTTATGCAAGTGGTTGTTCTTCAACCACAGAACCTGGCTTACCAAAACCCTGGGACAGCCCTGCGTACGTAGTATCTTTTATAGTTATTTTTGTTGGTCACTAAAATTAAACATGGACATATAGTTCTCCTTTTATACATGTAATTGACAGAGGATGTCCATGTATAATTCATCAAAGCTGCCAGGTGTCAGGTGTTTAGTTTGGAAGCGGGCAGGTGGGGTCTGTTGATAAAGCTGTACTGAAAAGTGGTCTTTCATTGTCTGCAAGAAAACATATTAAACAATTAGGACAGCAGTTTCCTCAAGACATAAGCCAGAGTGCATAGTGTTTAATTGCACCAATAGCGGAAATCATTTGCTCGTAACTTCTCCTTGCCAATAAACTCCCGTACCATTGTTCGATAGGTCGATATAAGTGGTGTTTCTGTGTAACTATCAACGGGCTTATATTAAAGAATAAGATCTGATTTAGTTGCCTTTGGACCTATCATTACATACGACTATATGTGATTTGCAAAACACAGATATGTTAATGAGGGGGAAGATTAGATACAGACAGAGAAGATATAATTTAGGTATAATGTTGCAGTTTATGATTTTGTCAGGCTGCTGAGTTAGACCTCATTTACAAACACTTAAAACATCCAAAGAGCTGCAGTTACACGCTAAAACATCTTCCTACAAATAAGTCTTGGTCCACCATTTGAATGCCAACAACTTATGGGATATGCAGTTGGGCATGTGGATGTAGGAGGCCAACCACATAACCAAATGCACCTATATGGCCTTATTATTATTATTATCATTATTATTATTTATTGATTTATGTAGGGCCATCTTTTTCTGCAGCGCTGTGCAACGGGAATCAGCAACCATTGAAAGAGGCTTTATGTAGTGCTACTGATGTTTAGAGAGAAGGGTGGATTCTATACTCTGCCTACAATGGCAACAGTTAAAAAAATAAAGAATTTAATAAGTAAATAAATAAAAGCCTGTATGGATATGTATAGTGCCCACCTCCTTTATCTATATATACATATATATATATAATACTTTATAAAGCAGATGAGCTCTTTAAATGTCAACTTTCATGATTGTCAGCTGTCCAGATGGGAAAATGTGTCTGGACCACTGGTAACCAAAGGGTTACATATCACTTGTACTAAGAAGTATTTATCAATATTTGTCTCCGATTCTAACAGCCATCCACTGAATTTTGATGTCCTCTCTTACCTGCACACAAGAATTTGACAGCCACAAGCAAATTACTTTACAGAGAGAGGAGGAAACAGATACATTGCTGTAAGCTGCCAAAGGCTGCATCAGCATGACTTTCTCAATGTTACAAATTAGGCTTCTTGTGAACAAATGTTACGTAACCCTTCCAGTATCCAACAACACTTGCGATCCAATCTAATACCGATTGTGGTGCTACCATATAAATATATTGAACTGCTCTAACTAAGTGAACTTATTTGGCTCTGGCTATACAGCATCAAACAACCAAACTCAAACAGCAACTCATCTTTTTATTCAATTTATGAAATTGGATGTCTGCCATTGAGTACACTACTGTTCCATAAGTCAGTTAAGGGGAGATCTTGTAACCTGCCCAGTTAAACTACGGATTTGAGTGCCTACATGCACAGCCTTCATAGAAACCTTACGCTGCACTGTGCATCTGTAAGAGGAAGATATGACTTCATATTTCAACACTCATTGTAGAAGACAGCATAGAAGTAAGAGCTTGGAGTGGGTGTAGTGGCATATTCTGGCCTAGCCCAACAAGGCCCAGGACCTGCCGCATGACAGGCAGCCTGATTGATCAGGCTTCCTGTAGTGCCACTAGTAAATGGGCCATCGCTGATCCCCCCCAACTGGCCCATTAACACTATACAGGACTGTCCCTAGTCCGCACAGTGCTCCAAAGTTTCTGTTGTGCCATGCTTTCTTTAAAAGTGGTGCGCCGTGATATGATGTCATATCCCAATGCCAACTAGAAAGGACAGCAGCACTGGGGGGCAGCACCAAAGGTAACTACCCCACTGGGTGGCTGTTGTGCTGCCCTGGGTCAGGCCAAGGGCAGCGTTCAGCAAAAATACACCACTGCTTGCAACCCTCCACATGCAGCGTTCCTTATATGAGTAAAGCTCATTCTCATTATATGAGCACAGTTAAATTGGTCCTCAGCAAGGTGAAGTTCAGCTGGGGTATGGAGTTTGATGATCCCTTCGGTCCATGTCACTAGAGATTAATCTTTTTTTTATCATTCAGTTAAAAGAATCACATTTGCTGTATTGAATTGTATAGGCTGTATGTAGAATTAATGTTGGGTTATTTCAGTATTCATTGGACAGCTGGGAATGAAATAGAGGCGATTCTGCAGTATGTTCCAGACTGTCATTTTTTCTCATAAGAAATAATGGTGTTGTTTGACTCATAAATATTAAATGTGAATTTTATGATTACCCAAAGACATTCTTTCAAATAATAAAAACAGGAAAGAATAATGAATGTTTTTGACTGAGCTGAATATATTGTAAGAAAGAAAAAATCCAAAGAAGCAAAAAGGTAATTTAATTAATGTCTCTATCACCAGGACAGAACTGTTGGCTGGATATAGGCTATACTGAAACTCATCAAAGCAGAGGTTATGCCAGGAGAAGGTGCTTATAAGAGGATTTATATGATGGACAATATTTCTAGATAGAAGGACGGTGGCTTAGGTCAAGGTTAAAGCACAGATGATGTCATCAAAAGTATTTCACTGTCATGGTTTGTGTCAATAAAATTGAGGAGATGATATGGACTTTGGACATTGGTGTAGTTGATAACTCACGAGAAAGATGAATTATTGGTTTTAAAGGTGCTGCTCCACTTAGGCTCCACATTTGCCCTCTCTAGTATGTTAACCAAATAAACATATAATTACTTTTTTTAGGCTAAGTGAGAGAGTGAAGATATAATGTCCTCTGCCACATAACATCTACATGTAACAGTATGCAGTATGAGTGTAGTAATTTACCAGAAACTGTGGAATTCCGTGTCTCATGTTGAAATGCCTGACACAAAGCCTGCTATCTCTGATAACATGATATGTATCTTGAAGTACTTCCACCTTCTAGAGGTAAGTTTGAAGTATTTATCTTCAGGCTTACAAAATGCACTGATTGTGTGTTATATTTTTAGAACACATATTTAAATATTTATTTAACCAAACAAATCCCCTCCATAGCTTATACCGTGACTAAATGTTTTATTGTAAAGCGTCTTTGTTTGAGCTGTTGCACGTTTCCTATCAGAGTAACTAGGGAGTGTTGAATAAAACCCACAGAAATGTTTTCCTGTCCTGAACTCGCTGAACGAGGATTGCCAGTTGAGTCATGTTGCAACATGACCTAATTGGCTTTAATGGAGAAACTCACAAATTAACTAAAGTCATGTCATTGTGAGTTTTAAGTTGACTTGACTTAAATCGACCAACTCTAACATTCATCAATTTGCAATGGAAACTGCTGTAACTTGCCTATTTAGAAAAAGTAAGATGGAAGTTGAAACTGATCTGGTCAAATGAATTGGAAAAGTTCTGGATTGACCTGGAATCGGTCAAATCCTGAATAAATGAAACAAACCAAAACCATTCCACCAAGTTTATGATGGAAAACATCTGTAACTGGTTATTTTAACCTGTAAATGTCTAGGTTATTAAAGCAGACTGAACTTAACTGTAACATGAATGACTTAGTAGAGTGATAGGTCCTGCAGACATGCACAGAACATGCCATGCATGAAGGGGAATAGATCAATGACAATGTAAAGGACTTTATAGTTCTTTTGGGGTTTTAGAAACCCTAGAACTTGCCCTACCTGTACACCATACAGGAAGACATAAATGCTTATAAAACGAGGTCTGCCATATTAAATTTGAATTTAAGTTACAAATAAGCCTGTCAATGAAAATAGGCATATCAAAGTATTGTGAAATACAGTGATTCTATGTTTGAGACCTAAGGGGTTAAAATGTGCTACATCACGCATGAAGCATGTTACTGTGGTAATGCAGATAGGAAATAAACCATTTATAGCACTCAGTATCAAAGGTCAAAAACTTGCATAACCAGTTTCTTTTATCTAATGAAATCATGTGAGAAGGAAAATAATAGTTTGTGTAATGTAGTCATGGACCAGGGACACAGCACATGAGTAGCTTAACTGTTTGTGATAGTTTTGCTATTCACTATTCTTAACTGCTCTAAAGTAATTATAAAATAAACGCATGGGCACAGGTGCAAGATATCTAAAACATTGTAAGCTATGTTTTTGTTCATGCCTACCTACAAAGGTTACAATTATTTTTTGTGTCGAATTTGCCTTTTTCTCTCTTGCCCTCCGATCAACCTACAACCAGCTGTGGATAGGGTTGCCACCTTTTCCTCAAAAAATTCCAGCCATAGTTGTGGGTTAGTGAGGGCGGAGGTACAAAAGAGCGGGTACACAAAAGGTAGAGCCAATGCAAGGTGTAGTGAAGGTTTACCTGGAAGACTGGAACCTGACCGCTTGTGACACTGACACTCACACTTCTGGAGACTGAGGCAGAGCCCGCGCTTCCCTTCTTTATGTTGGTGGCACACATGGGTACAGTGCACCTTTCAAATAATCATTTTCATATTCTGTCAGTTTGACGCCACCATTAGTAGTTTTGGGGACACTTACAAAACAAATGGTCTGGGCCCCACTACCCAGATGACCCCCTACTCAGAACCTCCAGCCCTTCTCGTTTTCTTTGGTGGCAAAGATGGCTCGGACAAGCCGTTTGGCGGGCAGTTAGTTTCCTGAACTTTGGGAAATGGGGAGCGGGCTTTTTTATTGAGACACAAAATTTGTTGCCCGAAAAAATGGCTCTCTCTCTGTCCCTTGGTCCTGTCTGTGCCCCCTGCACTCTCCCCACCTGTTCAATTACCTTCTCCAGCCATTTTCTGGTCTCCTCTACTCTCTCTTTGCAGAAGCAGAAACCATGCTGACAGGAGAGGTGGGAGAAGGGAGTAAGCAGAGGGGAGGAGGGGGGTCAGTATGTGAGATAGTGCCCTGCTGCAGAAAGGGGAGGGGGCGTAGCTCGCTTGTCTGTAGAGATAACTTCTTACAGACACTGAAATCCTAAATTGTCATTGGCATATTAATTATGCTCCCCTGAGAAGCTTAAGGTCCACAGATCCCCTGGGATTTGTAGGAGTCTTTGCTACATTTGCTAATACTTAATAAGCAGCACCTGTTTTGAGCCTTAACCACATTTTCTGGGAATGCTGCCAAAAATGCTAATCACAGCTTGTTTAAGCCTGCCTGATCTTTCTATCTATCAGTACTTTACTGATGCCAGCACCGGCTTCAAAAGACTGTGCCAGTAAAATAACAGTAACAGCCACAAATATATAAAGCACAAATATCAATAAGAAATATAATCTCAGTGGTAGATCCTTTGCTAGTGGCCTTACAACCATGTGTAACCATGACATATTTTGGCAGGATGCTGCCCTAAGGCAATATGATCCCGGTTATGCTGTCTCCCACCCTGGAATTACCTCCCTCGGCCTAGTTGTCCTAGAGCAGAATACAGCACTGTATGTAACATAAAATTATTTCGTAGAATGACCTATTTGAATCACATGCACAGTAACAGAAGGAGCATGTGATTATGAAGGAGAGATTGAGGAAGACACTAAGTTATGATTGAAGATTCTGTTAGTGACATGTTACAAATTGGTAAAGTTACTAAGGAGTAACTAAAAATAAGGAAGTAGAATATACTGCTCAGATATAGTAGGTAGTATGAGTAAGCAGGCAAATGCAGAGAAGGAAAGAGCAAGTTGAAAGTAAAGTCTGTGATCATCTAAGCAAGAGAGGACACGGTTGCTGTGATTAATAATAGTTTAAACACTCACAATGGCAGGACCCTCTTCTATTTCTGCGCCGTGTCTTAATGTGTGTCAGTTATTGCCAAATTTGTATATTCTCAATATTACTGTTTTCATTCTCCCTTATTATAGTAAAGATTTAGAATTAGCCGGCATTTTACAAAGGTATTACAAATTAACCCTTTGAGGCTACTCATCCCTTCCCCTCCCCAAGCAGAGTACAGGGCCTCAGCAATTTGGCTTGAATGACAGCTTAATTCGACTTAACCCTTAGTGAATAAGCACTTTTATGCAGGAACAGGAAAGAAATGTCTGGGGATTTGGATGAAGTATAGTTGAGTAGTATGGAAACCATGTAAGTAACACCATGTAAGTAACTCAGGATAGCTTAATTTTGACTACATTGAGCTACTCCCCCTATGTAAAAAAGTAAATTCCTAGAGTCCTTCGATCAGGACAAATAGGGAAAATTCTCTAGTAAACAGTTCCCCCCTGGTTAAAGTATTGCATTTCAATTTTGAATGTAATATTTAACTCGACAACAAAAATAATCCTTTATTTGATATTTCCAAGAAATTGCTCTTTTGAAACCACTGACCATCATATTTTGTGTTCTGGGGTAATTAGATCTTGCATTTTTATCAAAGATAAATGTCAGACATTGTTTTATTTTACCTCATAATGTGAATAATGAACTGATAGACAGGCAGCATAAATCACAACATTCACTTTTCCAGTATAGCTATGATTTTCTTAATCTGTGATTGTTGGAGCACAGTGTAACATATTTCTGTGTAAACTTGATGTACTATTTCCTGATAAGGCATGAGGGAATATCTGTCGGCACAAATACAGAAACAGATGCGTTATTACCCTGCTTGCTGCTTTTACAAAAGAAATTTAGACCATCTGCTGAAATGACACTAAATAGATAATCCTAACATATTTATTCTGTATAAATTAGTAATGAACCTTTCTTGTCACCTTCTTGCATAGATGGCAATGAAGAATTACTTGTCTGGTCCTCAAAGACTGTTTTCGGCTATGGAGTTCAATTTGGCTACAAGGTCGCAATTATCCAGTAACATATTCTGGCCTATGCTGACAGAGCCTAGAGTCGCAGGTCCAGGAGGGCAGCAGTCCCAAAAGTGTTTCAGTGATCAGCACCCCCAGGGTGTTGCTGCTCAATGAGACAGTTACAAGAGAGATTTCTGATCTTCCACTGGCCCATTTATACTTTGAGAACCCTGCCGAGTCACCATTGGATGCCGTAAAAGGTGCTGCACCCCCTTTAAGCATGGAGTGCCACCATATGACATCATACCCCAGCACTCAGTGGCCACCAAGGAAGAGGTTGAGGCTGATGTCCTAGGTCAGTTAAACACAGTTATCAAAAAAGACTACATAGAAAGAACACAAGTGATACACGAGTGATACAGTCAGTGTGCAAATGTGTCACCCTCTCAAAGCCCTGTTGGCATTATACGGAATTTCCATTAAAAGGCTGTATACAGTAGTTCAAATCTTCAAATCAGAGCAGTCCAGAAGGCAGACTTGCACCAGTCAAGTGACATTCTAACAAATAATAAAAAAAGAATATGTGAATAGGGTTTGAAATGAATGAAGCAGGGCCCAGTGGGATAAAATGTTTGAAAATGGTATCAAGCAATGAATGAATAGAATGTTTCTGTTGATTGGGCCATTGTGTTGGTTGTCATAGTGAACATTTACACCAGAACCACATCACAGTATATTGCATTACAGCAGTATGTTTAGTGGGCATATTTATTGACACGTGTAATTTAATAATTTAATACATTTTATTTTAATATGTTTTAAGTAATGTTTTCAAAGTTTTCGGTTTGTATGAACCGTATCTGTATATACTTTTCAATATTAAAACTAACACAGACTCAATGTATGAAGGTTGTGTATAAAGTAGTTCTTTTTTTCCTTTTGATTTTTTTTGATTTTCAGGTTCAGATTATGTTCATTCATAAAGTGGAGCCTTTTCCACTTTCTAGTAGAGCTTGAGAAGAGTATGTCTGGAAGACTGTTAAACCTGTACTGCCACCTGGCTTTAGCATGGTGACTCACACTATCCTGCCAGGACTAGTGTACCCTTGGATTGCAACTTTATTTGAAGTTAATACAGACCTATAGCTAGATCATTTTGTGCTCGAGGCAAGAACAGAAAGATGTGCCCCCACTATGTTGTTACAGAGGTTATTTTAAATGAAAGTAAATAAAAAAAAAACCAATGATATTAGAGCTGAAGAGAATGAAAAAATAATAGAAAACAAACTTTCTCTAACCAAGTGATTTATTAACATTTTGTGCTAGTCGAGGCCTGAGCAAATGTTTTGCATAAGCTTAATGGGGTATTAGGGACAATGGGACAGTAAAATAACCTTTGGCACTCTAGAGGTTGTGTACTATAATCCCCATCATGCATGTGCAGGTGTTGTAGCATAAACCGCATTAATATACAATTTGCAGACATAGATATAATACAGTGCAGCGCATAGCATAAGCACATGAATCTGACATGCCAGTCTCTGATGGTGGTACAGCATAACTCCGAACATTTTATAGTGATTCAGACACTGAAGGTGGCACAACATGATTCTTATTATTATATAGTGAGCCCGACACAGACAGTGGTACAACATAACTTCCATCACTATATACTAAACTAGGCACTGATGGTGGTACACAAAAACTCCCATCGCTATATACTAAGACTGACATTAGGGGTGCTAAAGCATAACTCCCATCATTATATAGAGATCCAGTGTAACGTTCACCCTTCGCTGGCTGGACTTGTTTGAACTTTGAGTTGCTCACTCCCGTTTCCAGCCGCCCTTGCCACTCAGAACCACTCTGACGGGTTATCAGGTCCAGGTCAATTTTCATGATCAAGACAGCCTTTATAAACCTGCCCAGCCCTGCAGTCTGGGCCTTGACATTTACGTTTTAGGACTACCTGTTTGGTTCCTGCTTTGGTTCCTGCTTTGGTTCCTGCTTTGGTTCCTGATCTGTTCCTGCTTTGGTTCCTGATTTTGTTCCTGAGTTGCGGCCAGCGCCCCACTAAGTGGACTCCCAAGTCGAGTGCCCTGCAAGTGGGCTTCCTGCCGTGTGCCCTGCAAGAGGGCTTCCTGCCGTGTGCCCCAACCCGAGGGCTTCTAGCCGTGTGCCCCAACCCGAGGGCTTCTAACCGTGTGCCCCAACCCGAGGGCTTCTAGCCGTGTGTGCCCCAACCCGAGGGCTTCTAGCCGTGTGTGCCCCAACCCGAGGGCTTCTAGCCGTGTGTGCCCCAACCCGAGGGATTCTAGCCGTGTGTGCCCCAACCCGAGGGCTTCTAGCCGTGTTTGCCCCAACCTGAGGGCTTCTAGCCGTGTTTGCCCCAACCCGAGGGCTTCTAGCCGTGTGTGCCCCAACCCGAGGGCTTCTAGCCATGTGTGCCCCAACCCGAGGGCTTCTAGCCGCGTGTGCCCCAACCCGAGGGCTTCCTGCCGTGTGTGCCCCAACCCGAGGGCTTCCTGCCGTGTGTGCCCCAACCCGAGGGCTTCCTGCCGTGTGTGCCCCAACCCGAGGGCTTCCTGCCGTGTGTGCCCCAACCCCAGGGCTTCCTGCCGTGTGTGCCCCAACCCGAGGGCTTCATGCCAAGTGACTTTCCTTGTTTAGATTGTTGTACCATCATATACAATACAACTCTTAATCCTGATCTTCTGTCTGTGGTTTATTTCCTGCACCTGTCTGTAACAACCCCAGGCCATCATGCATCGTGGGGTACAGACAGAGCCCCTCGTGTCCCCTGCACCTGGGCTCCTATCAGACCTGCTCCCCCGGTTCGTGACATCCAGACATAGATGGTGATACATCATGACTCCTATCATTATATAGTAAGTCAGAAACAGACAGTGGTATGGCATAACTCCCATCACTAATTGATAAGCCAAACAGTGTTACAGCATAACTCCCTTCACTATATTGTGAGCCAGACGTTTGCTGTGGTGCAGCATAACTTATATCACTATAAAATGAGCTGTGCAGCATAGCTTCCACTATATACTGCTGCTGAGGACTACCTATGATACCCAGCAAGTATCCCAAAGGACTTTTTGGCTTGGCATCATGAGATCTTTCACTTTATCACACTCCCGTTTACTCTCTCACACACACACTTAGTCACCCTCTCTCACTCTATCAATATCTCCCTACCTTCTCTGTCGACTGCTTCCGCGTTCCTGTCGGCTTTCCCCCAACCCTGCTTGCTCTCTTGACTCTTATTCTGTCTCAAAAGGGCAGAGCCTCCGCGCAACCATCTCCCTCGATTTGAGAAAAGGGAAAGAGGCTATCCAAATTCCCATAATCAGGGGAGAGGGTTGCGCAGAGGCTCTGCCCTTTTGAGGACTTGATTTCTGCGCCTCATCACAGCTGTTCCCGAGGCGAGTGAGGCACATGCCTCACCCTTCCGACTGCTGAGTTGATACCGTTTTATAAGCCATCATAGAAAAAGGTTTAAAGTTACACAAGTTTTTAGGACCTTTATATGTTTGAGCGCAGGCCTCAAAGGAGGAAATATTGGACGAGTTGCACAGACCTCCATCCCAGGACTATGGTAGATGTTGAGGGCAAGGTAAGCCAGGTCTTGGCAGCTGCCCCTTCTGCCTTATGTTAAAGACAGCCCTGCTCTTACAGGTTCATGTAAATAATGATGAGAGACCCGCTGGCAGACCTATATGAATGTACCATATATGTCAGTAAATGGGGTGAAGAGGCGAGAAAAGGAGCACAGCTAAAGGTTAGAGGAGCGAGATTACGGTACATAACAACAGAGGAAAGGTTAAACAATTAGGATATAAAGGAGAAGTATTGCATGGACGTCTGTCTATCTATCTATCTATCTATCTATCTATCTATCTATCTAAATGTCCAGCACAAATGTAAAAATAAGCTCTTCTAAGTGAACATTACTGTTTTTATAATAAAATGTAGACACTGAACAATAAAGACATTGCTCTAAAAAGTACAAGAAATTTTTATTAAGCAAAAAAATATGACAGGACTAGCAATTCCGACGCTGGTCATGTGCAAACTACAATCAAATTCATAGCAGAATAATGAATCATTATATATTCCACTCAGCATTCTACTCAGCAGCAAGTGAAAACATATTATTTGGTTAAGGATGTTTTCAGACAGGCTTGGTTCTTGTAATTGCTTGTCCGTAACAATCAGCTGCTTGCTGACACATTTCGGGAATTAAAAAGAAGGCTTTGGGAGCTGTGGTGCGTAATCAGTTAGCAAGGAAACCATCACACCCTGAGGAAAGTAAGCAGGGAATATACATCAAAGAAGAAAGCATATGAAAAAAAAAAGCTAAACAAAATGTAATTAACATCTAGGGTACACAATGTCTATTCATATTAATGCATGCTCATGTGAAACAGGACATATTAGAAACCATATAGTTCTGTTTACTATATCCAAGTTTGTGAGTAAATCAGTTTCTATTCCCTTTAAATTATTATTTTTACTGAATTATATAGTGCCATCATATTCTGTCCCGCTGTACAATATGTATAACATAACAATTTGGATCTACAGAAACAAAAGCTAGGAAGGGCCCTGTTTGAAACAAGTTTATAATCTATAAATTGCTGAGGATATATTACACAAGAGGTAAAAGCGCCATAGACCAGCCACATGTTTATCATTGGACACATTTATTAAATAAATAATATTGCTGGACAGGCCAACAGCAACAGAGAGGCTAGGCAATGTGAGGCAGAAGTAGGTGGCGGGTTAACCTGTCAGTTGATAGGCTTCCCTAAAGAAATAGGTCTTGAGGGATTTTTGAAGAACTGCAGACTAGGGAGAGTCCGATCAGCTAAAGATAGAGGCAGCTCTACAGAAGTCTTGTATATGTGTTTGAGAGGTAGAAATCAGAGCAAAGAAGGGACGAAGATCATTAGAGGAGCAGAAGGAATGTGTAGTTGTGTATTTGGAGATAAGTGAGATGTAAGTAGGAGAACTACCATGAACAGCTCTGAAAGTGAGAGTCTTGATTTTAAATTGAATCCTGAAGCTTACAGGCAACCCATGGAGACAATGACAAAGGCTAAATGGGTTAGTAGAGCAATAAACAATGAAGATAAATCTGGCAGCATCATTCATTCATGATGGCTTACAAGGGCATGAACAAGAACTTCAGGTCACACTTATGAAGGGGCGATTATGGGCAATGTTTTTAAGAGGTAGGTCGTAGTTTTTGAAACAGACTGAATGTGAGGAGTGAATAAGAGATTGAGTTAAGGGTGACACCACAGCAGCGAGCATATATGGGTAAGGGGTGATGATTGCACCATAGATATTTTTGGATGAAAGATAGCGTTGGCGGGAGGGAAGATAAGAAGTTCCGTTTTGGGGGAAACTAAGTTTAGGAATTGTGCATACATCGTTAGTGACACGATCTAGGGAGGGAGAGAGATGGGGGAGCAGGGATAGATCTGAGTGTCATTGGCATTCAGGCTCAGCATATATTGATGGGAGTAATGTTGTACCACCCTCAGTGTTAAAATCTAAATAAATCACTGTGTTTGGAGAAACTCATTTTACTATTATTTTTTTTTTAACTTTCTGTAGTTCTAATATTATGAATTTTCTTGTTACTAATCTATTTACTTTCCTTAAAATAACCTCTTTATAGACATAGTGGGGGGGTACAATTTTCTATTCTTGCCTCAGGTGCAAAAAGAGCTAGTTACTATGGACCCTGAGCGGGTCTTTGAAGCTCCACCTTGTGCTGGCCTATATAAGCCCGCAACCTGCAATTGCCCCTGTGTTTTGCTTCCTGCTACCAGTGCATCCTGTTGTTCCTGAGTTCGTGGGTATGACCTGGCTTCGTCTGACTTGATTCCCGGCATTCGTATTCGCTGATCTCTGTACTTCTGATTCTGGTTCATCTAACTACGTGCTTTGGTTCCTGCCCCGGCTTGTATTATTGGCATATGCTCCTGGATTACGATTTGGCTTTGTTAACTTGCTTTTTAAAGTAGGTTGTGAAGTCAGATGCAGTAAGGCCTGTGAAAGGGATAGTGATGATGGGGCAAAGAAGGGAATTGAAGGTCCCGGAGAAGCACTACGGAGAAGTAGGTTTCTTTAACAAGCGTGAGAGCAGAGTGAAAAGAATGTAGCATAAATGTGTAGTACAGGAGTGTAATCGCCTTGAAATCTGTCGTTAATTATGCTGACTAAAATAAATCCACTATTTGGACCATTAAAACTGTCTGCGTCAAGTTAGCCTCAGCAATTTGACTCAACTGCTAGTTTGACCCCATTATAAAGCAATCAATTTACCATGTTCCTAAGAGAACAACCTGAGAGGGCTGACCTACTGTATACCTATCACATCAACCTTAATATACTTCTACTGTAGTATAATGCTGGACACATCTGCTAACCAGACACCAACGGCTTTACTCTTTTGTCTAGTGTACATTAATGTATATTTATGCCTATGGCTATATTTTTGGTAGTATCTAATTCATGTTGCCTTTTGAAACTCAATGGAAACACCACAACAAAGGTAAAATTTTTCTGAATTTACCAACATTGTGAATTTTTATAGTCTTGAGTTAGAGCAGGAGGGCCTAATGGAACATAGTCTACTAACTGAACCACCTGTGGTTTCTGAGCTATTGACAACATGGGGCATACAAACAATATGTTTTACAACCTATAAGTTTAGCGTCAACAAATGCTAAGCTTTCAAAAGGTAACAAACCTGCTAATTTAACCATGTGTACCTCACACTTAAAAAAGTACCAAATATCAAAACTGAAAACTATTATCTGTTGCAAGGTTCCTTACATATTAAACTTGTAAATGTCTTTGGGGGCGAAGTAAAAAATCAGAGTAATGGCAAAGAACCATAAGGACCAAAAACATATTTGGTCCTCTGTCTTTTTATATTCCTGATTGCCTCATTCCTATCCCCTTCATATTTAAATTTCCTCACTGTATTGGCGTTTAATCTAGGAAGAAAATTGATCTTTTGATTCATCTTTCATTCATGTCGTAACCTTCCCTATCAATACCAAAACTTGCAGATCCTCATCCTTCACATTCAACATGAATTTAATAAATATTGTGCTTCAAGTTACATTTTCCTATTTTTATTATAATTTCCCTGTTGGTCAGATGTCCTACCATGATTGTCCACTTCCGATTTTCTGCTTCTTGAAAAACCAGTGATCTTGGAGAATAGAAAACCTCATCATCTACTTCTTCTGGCTTTCTTGGTAAACAATGTAGGAATACCCAGTTGGGAGATGCTACTTTTGCTGTCTTGATTGCAAATTGGAAAATAAATATTTATTGGTAAATCTGTTGACTGCAAAAACTACTTTAATGCTTTTGGATATTCTCTAAAGCAATCAACTGTGATGTGCTCAGGTGCTTCACAGTATAACAAATGGCAAACCTTAGCCGAGTTTAATTAGAAGATGTATATTCAACTGATCAACAGCAATTTTAGAACCACTGAGGTATTAACACCCCATGGTACTTTGTTTGCGAAAGCAAACTAAATGAATACGGCAAATGAATAAGTATTCATGTGTATGCTTGTTAGATATTCAATAGCTTAAATAAAATATTTATCAATTAACTCTCAATCATTTAACATAATGTTATCTGGAGGGTTCTGCTTCCACCATATGTATATTTATGTGAGGGCTCCACCCAAGAAGTCCTAGCAAGTTAATTGTTGAGTTCTGCTCTTGACTAGCATGACTTTAGAATAATTGCATATCCTGCCTGTCTTGCCAGTTTATTCTTGGTTGCACCTTGTATTTTATAAATATGAATGAATATCATTGAAGGGAACACAATTCTTTTAAGACTCATGCTTGGGCGTCTAACTCATTAATTCTGTTTTAGTAAATAGATCATGTTACAGGTAGTACTTACGTCCATTGTGATCTGGTATCCCTTGAAGTCCATCAAGCGCTTCTTTTTCTCTGCTTCTTGTCCCATACTTACCCATGTGTCTGTAACCAAAACATTGGCTCCATGTGCAGCTTCCAGGGGATCATTTGTGAAAAACAGTTTGGTACCAAACTGCAAAAGGAAATTTGGACAGAGGAATTTTGGACTTATCTCTCTCGATATAATAAAGCATTGGTGATAAGAGATAACAGTAGATTTCATCAGCAATACAGAATTTTAAAATGTCACTGATACAATATCCCACGGACATTTCCATGATTATTTTCTTGCTTTTAAAGGGAATTCATGTCCAAAATCCAAAATCTGGATTGAAATGCTGTGACATTTTCAAATTACATAATGAACACAACAGCACTGTAACTGTTGCTGTCTATTGCATGTATCAGGTGTTCTACTTAGTATTAGCTTAAAAACAAATAAACTTTTACCTCTTGGGAAAACTGCTCTGCTGTTGCAGTTACTAAAGGATCTGCTTCATAACCCTTAAACAATAAATAAGACAACATCATTACAAGCAATCAATCAATAAAACGATTCAATAAATATTCAACTAGAAAAAACAATCAGTGACACTAATTTCCAACTTTGACCTTTTCTTTAGGCTTCTTTTCCTTTGTCATATATAGAGAGGTGTGAGAATATCTACTTTTTGTACAGATTTCTGTTTTCATTTGCTATTGACTATCTATACAATTTCATCAGTTTTCTGCTGCTTTACTGAATCATAGCAGGCTGTGGCAGGTAGAAAATGAACAGGAAAACAAATTTACTGCTGGCACCCAAGTCTAGTAGGAACTAGTCTTGCAGAGCAGCCAACGTGTCGTTTGCAACATGGTGTGCCCAAAAATCTGGGTAACAGGAGGAACAAAAGTTTATTACTGTTACACGCGAAGACAAAGCTGTACAGATAATATCTACAATAATGTCAATTTGCTGTTACCCTGGAGGGTACTTTTCTGGGCAGTGAAGTGGAAAGCCAACAGGTTCTTGTTGGCTAAAACATTATTGTGGTAGGTTAATGTATAAAGTAGAGGAATAAAACAGTTCTCCGAGACTGCCAGCTTAACATAAAAAGGTGCTTTCAATTTATTGTTCATGTTGATACACTTGTTCTATAATAGTGCAAAAAGAACAGATACACAGAACGTACTGTTGTTTAATAATTGAAAATGCATTTTGATGTAAATAACATAAATAAATAATGATCATTTTGAAAAAGGTATATCTTTACAGTATCCCCCCCATTCAATCATCTCTCCCTTTGAGTTCTGTCCTACTCTTTTTTCCTCCTACCCTAATTCTATACCTGCACTCTACTATTATAGACCACAATAATAATATAATCTTTTATAATTTAACAATATTAAATGGTTTGCCTGCTGTACAAAGAATTAGCATACAAGTTCTAGCTTTGAGGAAAGAAAGGAAACGAAAAATGGATTCATTACAGTAGGGATGTGATAGATAATTGAAAGTCTGTCAATAGAGCTGTTAAAGTTTATTCCAGTGAAATAATTTTAACATGCATTGGATACGACTATGGCTATCCTTTACGCGACCAAGGACCCAATAAACTCTTCTTTAATGGGCTTTTTCCAAATGTGCTTTAGACTACTATAGTACTGCACACATTTGGCTGTGGATGATAATTGTCTTCCCTAAAATTCACTGGACTACAATAGACACCATCCCAGCTTTTAGTGAATAGATGATGAGCTTCATTTGTTGAAGGCTGTTGACTTAGGGCAGGTAAGTTTAAAAAAAGAAAAATAAATGTAAACCATCAAATGGGTCTCATTTTGGCAGCATCTCTACAGAAGTAGTGCATTATGTATTAGTTTTCCTATGGCTTGATTATCTCAATCAATGGTTTGGGAAATAAACTCTATATACAGAAATACGTTGCAGATGGCTGAGCAAATGTCACACAACAAGCCTTTATGATATAAATAAAATAATATTTTCATTCAAGAAATCTAATTCTTCTCAACGCATATATCAATATCTGTGGATCTCCACGTTCTTCCTTTGCTCCTAAACATGTCTGGTTCTAAATTCTATTTGGTTTTGTGTGATATAATAAAACCAGCCTAATTATCACTGATGTGTAACATCAAAGTGTCACTCCTCCTAGAAAATTCTATTGACAGGTGCATTCATTACCTTTGGTGTTGCGATACGCAGGTGCATTCCACATTTGGCAGCGCTCAGCATGATTGAATGTAGTATATTATTTCCATCCCCGATCCAGGATATAGTCAGTCCTTTCAAGTGGCCATAATGTTCCTGTGAATGAAATCATAAACGATACAATTTAATTGATATTGAACAAAGATATACAAAAGATATAGGTATTCAACAATCCATTTTATTATCTTTCCCAATTTTTTTTCTTATACGAATTAATAAAATGAACACAGGAATTTATGTGTTATGCTTTTTAACATGTTGTATATATATATATATATATATATATATATATATATATATATTGGGGTTCTTATGACAGGACTGCAAACCTAATG
This sequence comes from Sceloporus occidentalis, assembly GCA_023333645.1. Taxonomy (NCBI): domain Eukaryota; kingdom Metazoa; phylum Chordata; class Lepidosauria; order Squamata; family Phrynosomatidae; genus Sceloporus; species Sceloporus occidentalis. The sequence goes on along the minus strand of JALMGF010000192.1, from coordinate 19,740 downwards.
CTACTAAATAAACTCTGCAGTCCTTCTCAACTTCTTGAGTTCAAGCAGTAAGGGTGGTAGGCCATGACATTACTTGTTGGCCATAGTTCTTATGATCATAGGCAATCAATGGCGGAGATAAAAAGTAACCTGTTCCAGAGTCAGACCACCTTGTTCCACATCTAAACCACCAGGCAAACAAGCACCATTTTCTTTGCAGAATGGTAAATATTCTACACTACTAATGAAATTAGTCAATGACATTGTGACTTTTAAACATAATGCATTTTCTCTATTAAAATGTTTCCTTCTATTTAGACATCACATTCAATATATTACTTTTGTAGTCCACACTACGTTTTACATTGACAGTAACACAATCTATTTCATAGTAACATAGGACAGATGATGTATTCTACAATGGGTCTGGGAGCCACAGATAACACAGCTGAACATGAATCATCTAATTATGCATACAGTGGCTAAAATAAAAGTAAATTTGTTTAATCATTCATAAATACAATACTTTCTCCAAGCAGTGTGTTATTTTGGCAAGACATACAGCTGAAGTGGAAAATGAACAAAATGAAGTTACTTTTCTTTACAAATCTGTGCAGTTCCGGAAGCATTAGCATTCATGACGGCATGATTTATTAATGGGACACTGTCACCTATACATTATAGATACAGAACATGAGCCATTAGGAGCTAATGATCTATATATTGCGCTACCAGAGTTGAAAGCAAATGATTAAATTAACTATCTCTGCTTCATGCATAATATGGGCATATGGAGAGCCGTTCGTTTGTATATGATGTCGTGTGATGATGTCACCAAGGTCAGAGCCAACGAATTTAAATGCTCCTTTCTGTTATACGGAACTTTATAGATAAAAATGTAAATATAGATTTATACTTATACTATAGATGTATGTAAACGTACAGATTCTATTTTTGTGAGCTCAATATAGATGGCTAAGAATATAAGGATTAAATAAAGCTGTCATTTATACCTCATGCCTCAATGGGGTTTCAAGTGTCATCACAAGCTTGTCGCATGACATTGATTTTGATCAGCTATCTACTTCAACCTGTACTTTGATCAGAACATAGTGATGACAGGTTATCTTTAGTACCCTACACTCGAAAATCACAGCGGATTAATGAACAATACCACTCAGGCCATAAATCAATGAAAGGTGTTAGTGATATGTATTATAAGCCAACATATAAACATCAGTTCCACATTTAAACCATTTTCATGTTCTGCATTATTAGTCATTTATAGACCACCATAATATCCCGCATGTCTTACCCAGATAAACGTGAAAAAAAAATTGAAATAAAATTATAATGTGAATAAAAAATTATATAATCTCTTATAATTGTGCTTTGAATCGAAATTGTTTTTCATGTTCAAGAAACCATCTTATTGCGTGATTTGCCAAAGATTGGAAGAATTGATGTACTAGCAGGGACTATTAGTTACAGTATAGGATTGCTTAGCAACCAAGCACGGCAATACGGCTCACACTGAGCAGAAGCTTTTCCTCGACGTGTACCTCACCAATTGCACTGATTTTAAAAGGAAATTCTTATGAAAGGACATTCCACGTTTAACTGTTCAGTGTAAAATGTTAAATAAATATAATATGGGTGCATCTTTAAAATAAGTACTTGCATGAAGAATAAAAGTCATTTGCTAAGTACATTTAAATGTTTTTAAATATAGCAGCGTGATGTTCTAAAATAGTTTATAGTTCTCTTTCTTTATTATATTATAATAATAATAATAATATTTTCAAGTTGCTTTCATGTGGATAATGTGTGACAGCCCTTTTTATACACCTTACACTCCTCCTGCCAAAAAAAGAAAAAAACTATTTGATTTTGGCAATTATTTACAGTAGTTGCAAAATGAAGAAATCAATAAATTGCGTATATGGGAAATTCTTGCCAACCATAGCAGCATAACCTGTGCAACATAAATAAATAGAAGGTCACGTACAACTGTACTTTCAAAGCAAAACATGATCTTGTCTCAGTAAGACAGGAGATACTTTAACACAGGTGGGTCGTTATGAAGGTGTCATCAAAAGGGTGCTGTGTCAAAGTGGCTTCAACACCAAGTGCCTCATCTCTTTGTATGGTTAATCAAGATAGTTTACCTTTTAGGCATTCAGTTGTTTGGCTATGTCAACAGTAACATATGATGTGGATAGATTTTGTAATTTGTTACAAGAAGCAATGGTGCACTAAGGTGAATGCATCACTGGTGCACTGCATAAATGCTCCCTTGTAACTGTAAAGCTATGTGTGTGTTACAGTATGAGTGTGTTAATGTATGGGGTTAGAGTGAGTGTGTGTGTTAGCATATGGTATTACAGATTGTGGGTGGGTGTTAGCGTACAGTATTAAAGTGTGTGTGTATGTTAGTGTACGGTGTTATTGTGTGTTATTGGGTGTTAGAGAGAATTTGAATGTTAGTCTGCGTATGTGTTTGGAGTGCCGAAGAAATCCTGCACCCAGGTTCCAGTACACCAAATGTCACCCTTGACTAGAACGAAAAATGTATAACGGAAACAAAACTTTTAAATTTTATGCACAAATACATCTACTTTGGTCAGTAAACCATTTACAATATTTATGAATGTGTTTAATGAAAACTATGCTTCACAGGCAAATAAATATGGGTTTTTAAAGCTTGTTTATGTGATAACACTCTCAGCATAACTGAGTCCCATTACCTGTATAGTGAGGTAATCAGCAAGTATCTGGATAGGATGGTAGGAATCAGATAAACCATTCACTATCGGGATTGTTGCTTCTTTAGCTAGTACTTCCAGGTCAGATTGTTGATAAACACGTGCTAGAACTGCATCAGTCATACCTGATAATACCCTAATAAGGAGAAAATAATATTAGACGGAAATACACATTATGGTGACAATGGAGCTCGTCAACCCTGGTTTTTATGTATTAATAATGCAGCAGATATAATGGAGGAAGGGGACAGGGGCATGACATTAAACATTTTACAACTTAACATAAATAGACTAAAAAATAATCATTCTACAACTCCCATGCAAAGGAATACGGTATGGACAAGCCCCTGTATAAGCACACAGATTTAAAGTGGATAAAACTGATTCAACCTTGCTGTGTCCTTCAAACTTTCATTGACCCCTAAATGAATATCTTGTGTTGTAAGAAAACAAGGGTGTCCTCCAAGCAATGCCCATCCTAGAATGAAAAAATAGGCAATTTTCATTAAATCTGTTTACCTTACTATAAAACTCCCTTACCGGTTACAAGAGACTACAGTTGTTGTAGTTGGCCAACTCCGATGACACCAACCATCATTGTTTTTAGTAAACTAGATCTCTTGGAAATGTCAATAGAAGTAGGGATTAAGAAGACCACAGGAAAACAGAATGCCAACAATGCAGGCAATCATCTTTTTACACTAACTAAAATTTATTAATTTGATGTATTGTTTTATTATCTAGAGGTAGACCCTATCCCCTCCTTATTCCTATATGTACCTAGAAAAAAAGAAGCTATAATGCAGCGGCACCCCACAATCCAAATGTGTCTTTGTCTCAGTAAATCAGCAGATGTTTCGACATAGGATGGCCGATATGAATGAGTGATAATTGCACATAATTGGACAGTGCAGCTTTGTGGGACATTCAACAAGCCCAGTCTTTTATCAGCAACTGTGAAGCATCAGGGTGTCACATGCGCCTTATTACACAACGTGAACATGCGGAACAGAGGCCAATAGAACACTGAGGGATAGTTAATTTTAAAACGACCTGGTACCAATCATAGTCATAAACCTACACATGATTTGTAGAATAAATGGCTCATTGCATCATAGTCAATAGAACCATTTTTTTTCTATTAATTGAGTAATTCTCATAAAAAACATAGCATACAGTTGTTGTTTTTTAAAAAGAGATTACAAAAGTGTAGTTTGAAAACCCTTTTCTTAGTTAAAGGCTATAGCTTATGCAGTAGATGGCTTTTGAGTCACCGGAAAATAAAATAAATGAAATGGCAAAAAAGTAACCTCACCCGTTTCAGTGGAAAGCCGTGTTCTGGTACTTCTTTTTTCGAATATCATAGCCAGAGATTTTCCTTGGAGGAGAGGCATATACTAAGCATTTAAGAAAGTTCTAAATTAGAATCGGTATATAAGTGTGTTACCCTTAATATATTTAGATTTTATTAAGTAAACATTTTATGGTTATTACAAATGAACCTCTATTGCTTAGCTGGAGTTTTAAGTTGATACAACACAGTCCTATATATGCACTAACATTATAGTTATGAGTTGAGGTAAGGAGGCCAAGAGGTCAGCAGTACTCAAACCCAACAGACAACAATCTTTCTGTTCACTAAAATTCAATTCACTGTTGAGTTGAGTGATGTGGTTTTAGCAATTTTGAACATCCAGTGGAATTGAGTTGAGTTGTCATCAGGCTTCTCTCCACAGCTGTTTAGTTACCATCAATCTGACTTTAGTGAATCTGTGAGTTTCCATTTAGATTTACTCTGTTATGTTTTCCTCAATGGCCTCCTTGTTCCTTTTGTGGCAACGAGCAAAGCCTGCTATGTGGGCCCTAATGGCTTGACAAAAATATGCAGTCATGATAAAGGCTGAAGCAAATTAAATCAATATTCCTTTTACACATAAGAGGTCTATCCTGATATCATCCCTTGGTACATATCATTATGCTGTAAGCATGATGTGTCTATAATGTGCTTTGTGACCTTTATAAATCACCTTCTCTCTCTTGTATTTTGTCATAGTTATAATGACTAGTTCTGTTTTACATGTTTTCTCGTCTCAAATGTTTATTCATCACCTGGTCGTTCTATGTGTCCAACTCACCTCTCCTTTCTGCTTGATTCTGTATTTTAGATCTGCAGCCACCCAGAGGAGATACTTTATTTCTTCAGAATTATAATTTTTCAGTGTTAAGAGGTCACGTCCCTTTAACTGCACTTGATTATGTGATGACCTGTATAAACATGTTCAGAGACATCAGGTTCTCTTAAAATAGTTCACAGATCCTACCGATATCTTATGATAAATCTAGATGTAACGGAGATAGACGGAGATGTCCATGACTCAACATGTTGTATACCGTATTTTATTTCCCTACAATGTTTATTTAAGTGCATGTGTATAATTAGCACTATATTAATATACTCATAGACATGCTCAAGGAACAGATAAGGCATTAAGTGCAACCATCATTCAATGTTATCACCAATTCTTATTCTATATACACTATACAGCTATAGTAATTAAGTTAAAATAAGACACAAGTCCATCGAGTTCAACCTCGCTGTTGATCCAAACCATGTATTACAATAACCCAGTTTAATTTTCACAGAAATATGAATGTAAAAATGGCTATTTCCTATGCTGTGAGAGCTACAGTCATCCAATATATGATTTAACCCTTCATAGTAGGGTGTCCACACCAGCCAGATCATGTAATATGATATGAAAATATGTTTGAGGGAGTAGGACTCTCTGGGATGGTCCAAAATTCTCCTGATAAACAGATCATACACTGCTGCAAAGAGAGGGATTTGGGCAAAGTACATGGCAGAGGGTATAAAATGGTCTTTCTTGAGCTGTAAATAATCGAAAACACTCTAAGAAAAGAAGAAAATGAATACGCATGAAAAGCAACCTACCGAAAATTATGCATAAGAAACTTGCTGCTGTTCCTTAAAGATGATGTATTCAGCACGTTTCTCAAAAGGCAAAGCATTTTTTCAAGTAATATAAAACTCCTTGCAATTATATATCAGGTTTACTGAACACCGAAGTCCCTCTATGAAAATACTGAATCGGATGTCTACATTTGGTTTATGAGGTTTTTTTTAACTGGTAGGGGTGTGCTGGGATTTTGAAATTGATCAAAGTACTAGACCACTGTTAGATAAGAGAAAATATTCTACCCGAGCAAACATTACTAGTTTGTGTAATATTTATCTTTTTGGAAATCCACTGGGGTAGAGATTGCTCATTTTAGTAAATAAGGTGTTCCGAAATGTTCTGAAACAACATAAGGGAAAATATTTTAAGAACACGTGAGATAAAGGTTGATTTGGGCATCCATGCACTCCAACATTTTTGTATTTCTATGATCCAAACTAATAATTTTACAAGAGGTGTTTACCAGAATGCACATACACTAATTTGGCATAAGCAATATAAACATATTAATATACCCTACAGTGCTAACCTTTACCAAACAAAGGCATCAGGATTAAAGGGACTCTCCTGGCATCGTAATTACTTTAATATATATATTACATCTGAGAGATCCCATTAAGTTTACATGGAACCCATGAAAATGCATGGGAAAATTCTGCATAATTCTCCTATATCTAAAACCATATATCTATGTTGTATCAAAATTACTAATGTGCCCCATATGGACTTTTCGATTTGGCTTAGTGGGTTTTTATATGTTAGGATTAGATAGGTAAATGCTCTCTACATAAAGAAACTACTCATTAGTTACTATTAGTAGGTTATCTTATCAAACAAAATCCGAGCGGTGTCTGCAGCGTGGTTGTACATGTAAATTCTAAAAGGTTTTCCTTCACTGTAATGCAATTGTTATGTTATTTACTACTTATTATGTCCATACCTGGGAACCATACCTTGAATCCTCCGGGTTGCGGGAGCGGGGTCTTGACACACCCTGCTCCCCACCAATTTTTCCTTTAAATTGTCCTTTAAGTGTTTCCCGAACGCCCCCCATGTCAGCGGGACCACCCACTGACGTCAGTGGGCAGTCCTGGCCGCGTCCCGCAAGGGTAGCCAGAGTGAAGAAGTTCCCAGGTATGATTATGTCGTGTTTACCCATTGTACAGCACTGTGGAATATTAGGTCGCTATATACAGTACATTATAGTAAATACAGTATTTTAATCTCCAGGCAGGAGATGACTTATAATGTAGATCCTGAGGGTATGAATAATAATTAAGAAACCTGGGGACAAGAAGTTAAAATGGCTAATCGTATGGCACAAGTGGCTTTTGCAAAGCATATAAATTGCTTATTTTAATCTGTAAACGTCGCAACATAATTATATTTGGGAAAAGCGACAGATCTATATGAAGACAGAATATATGTCTTGCTAGATTTTGGATAATGTGCCTACTTACACAGTCCACCATAAAATTCAGGGATACTTTTGCTATCAGAAACTACAGATAAACCCCAAACATTTTTCCAATGAATTTCCTGTAGCCTTGATTTCCACTGACCCAGATTGCTGAACCTTACAGTTCTATATCACACAAAATGTAAAATTATGTTAAACAGCAATTTTCCTGTTGTTCCAAAGAAAGAGCAATGAATATATACGGCGCCTATGGGTTTGTTAAATATTAATCCAGCCTTTACTGGTATTGCATTATTGTCCCGGATATTTAAATCCATAGGACTTCTTTTTAATTTTTAACATTGAGATCAATCATAAGTGATGCAGGCAACACAGAACTAACCTAACATGTTCAATGCAACACATATCTACAGGCTAATTATTGATGGTGTTAAGATGCTGTGTTCTTTCTGTAGAGCTGTCTTTTGACTAGGTTGCTTTTATCACCACTACCCTTTGTAATCTTCTTTGTAATCTGCTGTACCAAGATACTTCTCATGTCTTTCATTTTAAGGTGCAACAAGCCTTTCCAAGTTTTTACTCCTTGAAGTCAAGAGTTCATTAGAATAGAAACAACCCTACAGCTCACTTGCTTGACCTTGGCCATTGACAGCTAACATGGCAGTAATATACAGCAGGATGCAAGTACACGAGAACACCATAATACCTCATTCTGTGCGCTAACAGATCTTGTATCTTGAATTAATTAATTCGATGCGTGGTCATGTTGATTTGATCTTGTTTTTTAACTTATAAAAGTAATTGCCATAATGGTACTGGGGCTCATAAGTACCTGGTTCCTCAGCGGCACCTATTAACGGATTACACGCAGCTCAATAATAGATGCACTAACTATACCTTGGATGCCCACAGCTAATTAAAACACCTAATGGGGTGGCAAGGTTTTTTGAAACCTATGATACATTAGGGGGTCATTTTTAAAGATCTTATGTCATCTTATGTCATTACTCCAACGTTTGTAATAATAGTAATACATGTCATATATGCTATTTATTTTATGAACGTGTCATTGTTTCTACACACATTATACTGTACATTGATGAAAAGTGGAGTAAAGGGAACCCGGGGAGATTAGGGTCCTAAAAATGTAACTTTTTACTTAACGGAGTCACTTGGAGGTACAGTTTTAGACTTGGAAAAGAAGATTTGGGCACAATGAAGGACTGCCCCTTCTAACTAGGGACACTTGGGAGGGATGTCTTAATCTAGCTTTTTTCTACAAATATTTCCTTTAGCCACTAGCTCGAATGTTCTGTCCGTTCATGTGTCCAGCTCACAGTAATCTCCCAAACAAAATTACAGGTATGCACAATGCAGTCTATTTTCCTGCTGTGTTATTACTTATTTGTATTATTACTGGAGCCTGATATTGTGCATTATATGCATTGATATTTTACACCCAACTGGTGCTTTTGCTTCCAGTATCTTATGGTTGATATGCCTGCTTGATTGGAAGTGAGAAGTCAAGGTTTCCATGAGGACCGGTATTGGATAATCTGAGGACAGCTGATTTAGAAAGTTCCCAGGTATGCTCATGTAGTGCACCCTGTGCAACCAGCAGGATAAAGGGCAGGGGCTGGCCCGAGTTACCCCGTGATAATATAATGGCTGCTCGCACTGTGTGCTAATGGAAAGTCTTTGGACAAGGTAAGGCTGTGGAGGATGTTTTAACGTGAGTATGTATTTGTAAGTGGGTCCAAATGACAGAATAGAAGAGGAATTGTGAAGTTTTAGTTATACCCACTGTAAAAAGAGTAATTAACCATGTCACTGGCTGAGTGCTCAATAATTTTGGTAAACAAATGTTACATCTATGTATCACATTAGAGATACAGCATTTAAATATCCTTAAGGAACCCAAGAACAAGTGGTAGAATATTTTGTTAAGAATAGCCAAAATGTGTGGTGTCACACCAACTTGTGTAGTGCATACATGGACTTGCTACCTGGTAGAGCCAATTTCAGTATGAGAGGTGTTAATTTGATTGAACAGGCATATGGTGCCAAAAGGTCTTGTAAGATAAATTTGTCCTTTGAAGCTCGGACTCCAACCAGGGCCTTCTACAAGGTGTGAAATCCTACAGTGGAGCTGCCGCTTTGTCTAGGTTCAAATGTAGACGACCATATGCCTGTATCCCCTCATAGATACTGGATTCTTTGACATGCTAAGTGACCACTAGCAGTCAGGAAAACCATTTCATATCCAGGTCATATCAAACACATATCAATAATAACTCATATATTCATTATCATACCTCCTTGTGTGCATACCTAGAACGGGGAAAGCGCACCCTACAAAAAGTGTACAAACATGCCGGCGCCACTTAAACAGTTTGGAAGGAATTGTGAAGTCTATGATGTTCAGTCATAAGTAGCAAGTGTGACATATCTATGGACTTCACAATTTACAATTAATTCATAAATGCATGAATTATTGCTGTGGCGAGCACAGGAGGGACGATAAAGTGAAAATTACCGTATTGGCTCGAATATAGGCCGCACGTTTTCCCCCCACTTTAAGTCTTTAAAGTGGGGGTGCGGCCTATATTCGGGGTCTAGCGCCCGACGCCCGGGATATGCAGTTCCGGGCGCCGGGCAGGCAGCAGGGTTAAGATACAGATCCCCCGCAGCGGTGTAGGGGATCCGTATCCTACTCTCTGATACGCTCAGACAGCCTCCCCTGCCAGCACTTCCCACGGGGGGGGGGGGGTGCTGGCATGGGAGATTGTCTAAGCGCATCGTGGAGACTTTCACCGGCAGCGGTGAACGTCCACACGATGCGTTTTACCTCTGCCTCCAAGACTTACCAGAGCAGACTCCCGGGTGTCTTGTGGGGCCGGCGGGGGACACCTACGCAATACGCGTATACAACTTCCGGTGCCGGCACATCCGCTGAGTCCCGGCACCAGAAGTTGTATACGTGTATTGCGTAGATGTCCCCCGCCGGCCCCGCAAGACACCCGGGAGTCTGCTCTGGTAAGTCGGGGGGGGGGGGGGCAGAGTGGCAGCATATCTCGGGGGGGAGGAGGATAGTGGCAGCATATCTCGGGGGGGGACAGTGGCAGCATATCTCGGGGGGGGACAGTGGCAGCATATCTCGGGGGGAGGAGGAGGAGGACAGTGGCAGCATATCTCGGGGGGGGACAGTGGCAGCATATCTCGTGGCGGACAGAGTGGTAGCATATCTCGGGTGGGGGGACAGAGTGGAAGCATATCTCGGGGGGGGGAGACAGAGTGGCAGCATGTCTATTAAAAAAAAATTTTCTTTAAAAAAGCACCAAACTTTTAGGGTGCGGCCTATACACGGGGGCGGCCTATATCCGAGCCAATACGGTAGTTATTTTGACTGATATGTTTCCACCACACAAGGGGGAGGTCACTTATGGTACACCTTCCCTCCGCTTATACCACCTCTGGGCCGGCTTGGAAACTCGAGATGAACTGGGAAAGAGTATAAAGTTTATGAGAGAAGATTGGTCAGTGTGCTTACTAGGGGCCAAGATCTAATTTTGAGTAAGTCGCCATCTTTCCTTGCCGGAGCCCTACGGACAGAAAAACTGTTACTTTACCATTCAAGTGAGTAGTTAGGTTTTCTGTAATTTTCTCCTTTTTATTTTATCTGTTGGTGTAAATAATCTGTTTATCATCTTTTTGTGTATGCATTGTGATTTTTTTTGTTCATAATAAATATTCCTTTATTAAGTTCTGCCTTTGTCTGGTAAAGACTCACGTTACCTGATTAGACCATTTTATTGGTAATTTTAAATCACGTAATTATTGTGTTAAAATATACTGTGTGGGTTTTTTTTGCTTAGTCTGATTCGCTTGGGGTACCAAGACACCCCATTTCTAAATTGTCTTCGTGGTGACAGCGTTATTTTGATATTTGTTATATCATTATAGTTAATTGCGGGTGGTATTAAGGGTGGATATTTGTATTTTCATCACTATTTCCGGTCTAGGGCAGACAGATAGTGAATTTTAACCCTTTTACCACCAGAACCAAGTCACGCGCACGCTTGGAGTAGAGTGCGTTCGTGACATGTGGTACCTGGACAGCAAAGATGATGGGGAAAAAAGCAATGGGGAAAAAGATTGCTCAGAGCAATGTTAATATTAACAGAATGAATGAAAAAAGCAATAGCATACACCCTTGGTCTTTTTATGAGGGTCAATGGCTCTTTAGGAACCAAAGCGATTGGTTCACCTTTCTTTCTTAGATGCCCCACTTTTCTATGAGCTCAGAATCATTGGTTGCCCTAAGGAAAGTCTCCAGACGAGCATACCTGGGAACTCTCTGGGTTTCATCTGGAGACTTGGGGTGAAGCACTGTTTCCCCGGATCAGAAAACCCCGGGTCACAGGAGCAGCAATGCGGTACGCCCCACACCACGCCCACTTCTCCTGCATGTTGACTGGATAAGATAAGGCTGCGGATGCATGAGAATATTTTAATGTGAGTGTGTGAGCGCTAGTTTTACCGGGCCTGTCCCAATCCAAATTGTTTGCCTTACAAAATCCTGCCCTCCATAACATCAAAGCTGAACAACATTTATTTGGCCCATCTAGTATGCTTTTTTCCCCATAACGTAAAGGTTCAAACCTTAATCAGCACTCGGCCTGGTCTTGATTCAAAATAACTATATGCCTATCCAATCCATGTTTAAGTTCCCTCACTGTCTTAGCATACATTGGAACATTAGGGTCCTGGTACCCAGAGCCCTCTTTGTGGGATGCAAGTTGGCGGTGCTGCTGACGTTGGTGGGCCGTCCTGTTGACATCACTGAGAGGTCCAGCTAGCAGCATGGGTGGGCCTAGTCACACACCATTGATGAAGTGAAAGTGGGCAGGTAGTGGGACATGCTGCAACACCGCTCCCATGACCCCAAGCTTCCTGTAGTGACCCAGGGTACTGGAGAAGCTGCACTTTTGTGTATTAGCCCCTTCCACTTCCATTTATCTACCACCTTCTAAGTAGGAAATAATATATTTGAACTAAAAGTAATTAATCCCTTTTATGATTTTGAAATAAATACTCATACACATCAATGTTGGGGACAATCAAAACTTTATTATATAATAAAAAAAAACATTGTATGGATAGGGGCAAGGGGACAGAGAAGGAGCTACCTCTGGACTCACAAAGAGTCATTCTTCAGCTCGGAGGAGAGGAAAACCCCCATTTTTAGGAGGAAACCTCTGGGGAACCATGGCTGGAAGAACTACCCTTCCCTCTGGGCACTAAGAGGTTAACTCTGACTACATTAAAACAAAAAAACAACAAACACAAAAAAATAATTATAAATTGTGTTCATCGATCATAAGATGTTGTATATATAATTAAAAAAAAATTCACATGAGGTTCGCAGATCTCTTGCTGGAACGCTGACACTCTGCAAATCTCTTTGCCGGGTAGCCGACACTCTGCAGTTCGCTTTGCCAGGAAGACAGCTGTCTTGGGATGGCCCTTCAAAGTGACACTCTGTGGGGAGAACCAATGTAATACCTGAAGCTTCACTTATGATGTCACAACGATAGCCGACAGAAGAGGTTCCATCCACCACCCAGAACATTTAACCCTTCAACTGCCAGAGTACTGTTTGTCACTCACAGCTTTATTTATATAAAAAAATGTGAACAACACAAGATGTCATCCTGCTCGTTATTTTTACATTTTCTTTCCCTGAAATTGTATTATTTAAAGGTAAAATTGTGCTGTAATTATTGAAACCATGAGTACTATTTTTCTTTTAGTGTGAGGTGCTGTGATGCTTGACTAATGAGAGAGGAGAAACTGAACCTGAAAGGACAGCCTCCATATTGCCTAAAGTCTCTTTTCTTCCTTGTTCCCTTTTTGCATCCCTTTCTGTGCACCGTCACTTGACACACTGCAGTCTGTTTAATGCCAGATCGTACTCGGTAAACTACTGAGCGCTAACGACACCGAAGTGAAGCCCTCCGGCCAACAGGTGTCGCCAGATAAGGACACTCACCTCCTCCTGTTCTTCTGCTTCTCCCACCCCGTTGCTATAGACCGGCAGTTTGTTTACTTCCGGTCGCAGATCCCTGACAGACGAGCGACCTTCCGCTGCTTTAGACAAGCGGGCTGTCAATGAGTTTACAGCAGCTGTCCGGCTGTCGGCACTGCACATATAAATCACTCTGTGTACCTCAGTAAATTACTGCGATGGCGGCCGGGGAGGAAGAGGATCTGGTACCCGGTGAGTGACGACATGCTGCACGCGTTTTGTATTAAAAAAACAAGCTAATCGCTTAATAATGAAGCCGTGGGTTTAAAAGGTTCAGGTATTCCACGGGGTGTACGATTTACTCTCCAATTCATCATTTTTTGGGTTCCCTAATCGCTTCTTCCACCTAATATCAGTCCCTTCTCATGGACTTCATATTATGATGCATTGTACATCACACATTACGTTGTCACTCACCTGCACAGTGTACACAGAAGACACTCTTTTCCCATTTATTACACATTCGTGTCCTAAGGATTTGTTAACTTTATTGGCTTGATATTGTGTATGATGTACACATCATTCTGTCATTTGTTCTCTGGCAGACACACACACACACACACACACACACACACACACACACACACACACACACACACACACACACACACACACACACGACGCTGCCTAGTTTATTAGGTTTATTAGTTTACTTAGACTTTAATAAGTCGTTGATCTCGTCTTGGATTAAGGATATCTTAATGCCCATCCCATTATCTTAATCATGCGTGGAATTTTTTCTTTTGCCTTGTTGTAGATGCATCACCTGACTGAAGTTTTACCGCTTGTCTATATTCGGATATAAATGCAAACTTCTGATTCAGTTATTTAGTAATCGTTTCATCTATAGCAAAGGACAGGTTGCTGGTCTGCACGGTAATTTATCTCCAGAACGCCAGTTAAATACTTTTCGCACCGGTGCTTTAACACATAACTCTTGGTTATAGCCCTGGCAATACTGTGTAGCTTCAGTGCATCCACTATTAGACTCAAGTTCTATTTGTGAACAAAATAAAACTAAGAATCTAAATTAATGAATGGAAGTAGTGTTTTTGCGTTCTAAATGATGTTATACCTTTTAACCAAAAAAAACAAACTTCAAAATGTGTAGTGCTATGGCTCAAAATTTTAAATATATTTTTTTTTACATTTCTGTTAATTTTATTTGTAGTTAAGGAAAATAATAATTGGGGAAAAAAACCCCAGTTCTTATGCCAGATGATTGGGTATAAAATTCTCTGATCTTAATTAAATCTGGGATCTTCAGATTATGTTACAGAGACTTAAAGCTCTAAAAATCGTCGTGTTTAGTCTCCATCTTCAATTAGTCCACTCTATATGAACCTTCTCTTATACACAAAAAAGTGAATCTGTTTAAGTCACTGTAAATATATATATATATATATATATATATATATATATATATATATATATATATATATAATCTGTATATTACAAGAATTAGTGAAATTAGAATCCTGAAAAGCAATATGGTACATTGAGACTTGTACGGTATATTTATCTGTTTAGTTCATCCATACCTCTGACTGCTCTTTCAAACATCCCTATGGCTAGAAGAAAATGCACAATGTATTTAATTTTTGTGATCACAGATGCCATTCAAAGTAACAATCTTTCTCATGTAGGACATATAGATGTAATATTTGTACTTAAACTAATAAACGTCAGTCTTGCTTGTGATAATCTACAATCATCTGCCTCTAACTCATACCGGACCCGTTCACAAATCAAAAGCATCTTGCTTAATTATATATTATTACACATTCACAGTGTAATATGGAAATAATTTCATATAGTGCCTATTTCAGGGAATGTTCTAACACTTATATGACTGTAATTACATCCCGTTTGTACCAGCGTTACAAAAAAAATAGCTCTATAAAACCAGATGGTTTCATCTAGTTTCCGTAATTGTTTTGACATGAATTCATGCCGCCGAGTGGCCTTCACCGTGATGCTTGTATCTTTGAGTTCAGCAGTATTCCAGTGAGACACGGTGGTTCCATTTTGCCATGTTTTCGGCAAAAAGTAATCAACCATATTAAGAAAAAAAATCATAGGTAGATTCTTGCTAAATAGTATATAATCTGGACATATATTAAAAGGTAAAATGCTTCTAGAGTGTTTTTTATTTATTTATTTTTTTACTTAGACCAAACATATTTTAGTCGATTAGCGGTAGGGGATTTCTCATGAATGATCCACAAAAAAACATCTCATTATCTATTATTTATGCGTATCTGCTTCCGCTGCTGAAAATATCGCATTGCAAGACCATACGGCAACCATTTCATGATCTGAAGGAGAGTGACTATTGGTTTACAGACCCTAGAGATTGAGGAACGGTGGTGGAATGGGTCAGAATATAATGCTAGTGTAAAATATTTAGGGCATGGTATCTATACTTTCCTTTACATGAGGCAGGACTTGTGGTTGAACTAATCTGTTATCATGATTGAGATCTTTACTGCAGAAATACTTTTACTAGCCGACCTTGGACCTTTCCCAGAATTAGTTAAAATTAGTATGGTCAAAAGGGGTTATGACATTGAAAGAAGAATATATATAGTCTACTGCTTAATTGTCCTTTGTGGGACAATGTTGGGTATAAAATGTAGACAGACAGGGAATTCTTACTGTTTATCCACACAAATTATATGTGCAATTTAAAAAAAAAAACTAACAAAAAAACCCCCAAAGAATATACGACGGCAAATAAATTGTAGCCCAGTTTGATTGTAGTGTGCTTTGAATATTCCCGTCTTCATATGTTTACTAGGTGTTAGTAATAGGAAATTGTTGACTTTTTAAATACAAAAGTAAGGATAGGTGTGTCATTAATCAAGTTCTAGGGGACGGGGCATGTTTGTTTAAGGAGTGAAATGGCTAGATAGGGAGGAGACTTTGATTATATCCATCTTGTTGCTGTTTGTTTTTCAGCAGGTAAAGGTAGGCAGACTTGATATTATTCACTAAAGAGAGAGTTGTGATTTTAACCCCCTTCCCTTCGCTATTCATTATGAAGGGCCATCAAGCCAAGTTGAGCTGGCCCTGTATAGTTCGATGGGTGAGTAGGCTTTGGAGAAATGTCCCCTTTTTAACGATATGTTAAACAGGTCCAGCCAAGCTTTTCTTGATGCAGAAGATCACTGGGGCTGGCCTGTCATAATGTATAAGGAATACAGCGAGCCGATAGCACGACTCTACTGACAATCTCCCTTTAATGAATAAATGCCACTGAGAGCCACTCGTGCCCATTCCACAGTGTTTCTCCCCTGCTTTACCCACTCTGTATGCCTTCCTCTCTCTCCCAGTCTCTCTCTTTTTAATCTTTCGTTTTCTTCCCATCTTCATTCTTTGACAGTTGAATGAAGGCTCCTGGCAGAATTTTCATTCATTAAATATTAAAATGTTCAAACCGTCCTCAGAACTCTGAATGCATTATTTATTTTTTGCAAAATTATTTTTGTTTTAGATTCCGGTGCTTTATTTACTTTTGGGAAAAGTAAGTTTGCAGACAACTTTCCAAGCACGTTTCTGCTAAAAAACGATAAACCTGCTTATATTGCGTGTGGAGATGAACATACAGCATTGGTAACCGGTAAGCAACCATTTTTGGCATAACTATTTCAATTGTATTGCTGTTTAAACATTAAAATATACACACATCTAATATCTGTGCATCCTCTGATATGTTAAAAATCCATACATTGTTACGTCCGAACCCAACAATAATTAAAGAGAAGGTTCAGTGCCCCATGCAGCCTATGTAACTACTTTAAAATGTGTAACAACGTTTAAAAAAAAAAAAAAAAATCACTTACCTGTAGGAGGAGCTTGCCTCCTCCGCCTTAGTTCTGGTTTAACACCACTGATTGGCTGCTTAAAGCAGCCAATCAGTGCAGAAAGATGTTCCTATTGAGATAAATTGGATCACTTTCTGCACATGTCTGAAAACACATCTTGTGCAGACTAAGGAACTGGGGGGGGGGGGGGGCAGGGGAAGAGGCAAATGCATATAAGGGTTTCTATGGAAGCCCTCTGTGCGTTTTCAATGGGATACTCAGATATGATATTCATTAGTGTATATTATGGCTGGAGTGTCCCTTGAATACATTTGTATTAGTGGTGGTTGGCTAAAGAGAAATATATACCCCTTTGTACATGATGCTACAACTGAAGTTGTTAAAAGCCGCATTGTTTTGTGTCCCAGGGCCCGGAGTTACTTCAAGACAACTATAGAGACAGTTCTTGGTTTATTTGAGTTATTGCAACATTAACTGTGTATTTCCGCACAAAAATAACCCAGCAGCAAGGTTCAGAATTCAAATTCAGGTGCTAATTATCATATATGTGAGTGGAGACATTAATTGTCATATTTATGTAATTGTACTACTTTTATGACCAATCCATTTGTATATATAACTTATCTTCCTGATGTACCGTACATGTTACAACAATTAGCTTTGTGAGCGTAAATATTATGGCTATGTGACATTTGGGATCTATGCTGTCAATGTTCACATTATTTCACTATATTTAGAAAGAATAACCCTTTTCTTGCAACAGGCAATGGAAAATTTTATGTCTTTGGCAGCAATAACTGGGGACAACTGGGTTTAGGATCTGGAAATACAATCAACAAGCCAACTTGTGTTAAAGGTCTGTTTCCAAGCTTTTATATTAATCTGTTTTATAGTGATGTTATAACAGTGACGTGTTGCTATTATAAGGATCTCTAACACTGTGTCTATAGTGTCACAGGTCATATAAAGGTTTAGGAACTGGGATAAACTAGGATAAAACTTCTACAAGTAAAAAGTGAAATTGAATATATTTCCAACATTTATCCTTCCAATGTCTTCCAAAATGATACTGAATTATCCAAATAGAGATTTAGAGAATTGGAAAACTGAGCAGATGGGAGTATTTTGTGTGTTTGAAAACCATTAGTTAAGTACACATTTATTTATCAAATCTGCAGCTCTAACCACAGTATTTTACCAATGTGCTAAGAATTTGGTCATGGATTTCTGTTCCGCTGAAGTGTGGAAATCATTTATATAAAATATATATTTTTTTCTTTTAGCATTAAAATCAGAAAAAGTGAAAATTGTTGCATGTGGAAGAAATCACACTTTGGTTTCTACAGGTAAATATGTGCTGTTTATTTAGTATAATAAGTAAAACCCCAAAATGTTGATACTAGTTTGTGTTTGTAAATATCATTAAGTAATTTCTTTCTAGGCCTTATAATAGCTGACACAAAGCCACTTTCTGTCATGAGTTACTATACTAAAAGGTGTTGCACACCCAGTGCGACTACAATCTACAGACCGTTCCAGTCAGCAGTCCTCTCTCTATCTCCTCATTCCGCTTGAGAAAGCAGTGTGTATATTGTTAAGGAAACAAAACTAAAAAGATAATCCATTAAAGGCAGGTTGCTTACTGATATCTTCCAGTATTTCTGGGGGTACTTATGATGCAGTACAGTTTTTAAGGCTATTTTTTTTTTTAAGTTTAACTCCTCCAATCAATGTCGTAACAGACACGTTATTGGAAAAACATACAGTTAAGGACCAATGACGTGCCTGGCACATCAGGGGGTTAAATGACCTTTTCTTTAAAATGAAATCAAATGTAAAAAAGGGTCCCAGTGATGTCACCACAACATCATAGGAGGAACTATCCAGTACCAAAAAAAGTAATAAAAATATAAAAATAGGTGCCCAAACATGACTTTTTTGCTTACTTCACTTTTTATTTTACTTGCTAGGGATTGATTCTCCTCAATTTTTTTAATTGCACCTTTTGACTTTGGACAGCTCACTGATACATCTAATGATGGATCTGTGGCTGCTGGGTCACCAGCCACAAGTAGTCATGCCAGTTCTGCTGAGGTGTGGGTAGCACTTAATCATTATAGGCTAACTAATCCCTCCTTTTACTCCAATTCCTGGCATCAATATTGATGTAACTAGGGCTGCAACTAACGATTATTTTCATAATCGATTAGTTGGCCGATTATTTTTGCGATTAATCGGATAAAAAAAAATGAATGTACATTTTTCATTTATTTAAAATAATTTAATAAACAAATGATGTTAAATACAAACGCAGAATAAAAAAAAAACTTTGATAAAATGCATTTCTTGTCTTTATTTCCCAACCAGCCCCCCCAATTTATGCACATTTGAGCCCAGGCTTGCCACGCTGCCTCCCTGACATGCCACGCTGCCTCCCTGACATGCCACGCTGCCTCCCTGACATGCCACGCTGCCTCCCACATATGCCACTCCACGCTGCCTCCCACATATGCCACTCCACGCTGCCTCCCACATATGCCACTCCACGCTGCCTCCCACATATGCCACTCCACGCTGCCTCCCACATATGCCACTCCACGCTGCCTCCCACATATGCCACTCCACTCTACCCCCACATATGCCACTGTGCCTGATACGCCTTATACCCCCTGATACACCACTC